>CM048821.1:25433619-26040047 GCA_026586065.1 Dioscorea zingiberensis
CGGTTCTCTTTCTTTTCTCGCTCATTACTTAATGAGAAAAGGCAAAGAGGAACAATGATATGTTGCAAATGAAAACCTTATCTTCATATGGTTTCCTCTTCATCCCAACAATGATATACGTACCTTGATCAAAACAAGGAGGCAAGAGAGAAGTTTGCCAAGTACCCAATGAAATCTCTCTACGGTCGCTTATTTTGAGGCCAATGTAAGAGCATTAAGTATATTAGATGCATGGTTACAATAGGGCTCGTGCATTGCTGGCAGTACGCATGAGTTCTCAAGAGCCGGGACGCCAAGGATGGATCTTTGGTTGGCGCGCATAAAGCGGCTTCAACGCGCTAAAGCGACGTAACGGGTTCTTCGAAGCTCCACACTAAAGAAGGCTTAACCCTTGTTACATCAGGATCTCGACCGAGCGGGCCCTCACGCCTCTCATGCTAACATTCTCATCCCTCCCCACCGCCGTCCTCTCCGCAACTTCTCTTTGGACCTCCAAATTCTCTCTCTCTCTCGTGAGGCCATGACAGTTTCTAAAATAATTGATATATAAAGAGACGGATCATCAAGATGGTGACCACATGTGAGGGAGAGAAAGGCTGGGGTTGTTGTCGGAGTATAAGAGAGTGTTAGTTAGCTTTAAATTATTAGATGAATAAAATTCAAGTTAATGTAGCAAAAGTCACATGCAAATTTGTTTTGGAAACCACAGGCTGCAATGATTTCTTATGAAATACATTGCATTGTTTAAAATGAAACATTGCATTGTCTAAATTGGAACCATTGCATTTTCGCTATTTGGAAATTCTATAAATATGATAGACTTGGAGAGAATTGAGAGAGTGTGAATAATCATTTCTTTTCTTTCTCTCTACACTCATTGTTCTTTTTGGCTACAAAACATTACTTTCTTCTTCTCTTTTTTGGGAATTTCTCAGATTGCTTGTTGGGTATACAGAACTCACATGTTTACTTCAGCTTCCTGCTTAATCCTAGAGGATTTCCTGTCACAACTCGGCAACAACCAAGTGGGGACAAATAATCCCAAGCGATAACACATTACGTCTGCCAAGTGTGCAAAGCCATTCCTCTTGTTTTGATATTCCTCCCTTCAAGCATTACTTTCTTAAATGGTAGGAGATGAGGAAGGGAGTCACCTATAAGTGGGGAGGAAGCAGGGAGCCGAAAGCATGCCATCAAGTAGCCAATGGAAGGAGAGGAAAGTGAGGGACTCCGGAGTCAACCGGAGGGAGGAAGAGGGAGTCGCTTGCCGATGACGCAAGTGAGGGCCACCGTGATGGGAGAGAAGGGTTGGGGTTGTTCGTGGTTATATGATCGGCACATACACATTATTAAAATAAGCATTATAATAACGTGCTATAATAGAGTTAAATTTTAACAGTCAATTAGCAATCTCTAACCTCACCTAACGCCTCCCGTGGATATTAATGGTCAGGTGCCTTTTTGAAAACTTCTATAAAAGTTGGTCGTTGTTTTATAGAGTTAAAAAGTTGAGGTGCTCTGATCGTAAAGTAAACATTGTTCGTGTGGGTAAAAAATTAACCCTTTTATTTGCATTATTTTAATAGATTAAATTAATTAACAAAATAAAATGTATATCATCTTACTTTTAGTTGTAGGCTTGCATTTATGGCCGCCATAACCCTGCTTTCCTCGTTGGGAGAAGCATATAATATATCTAACGCCCCGCTTTGTCAAGGAGATAAGGAACTGGTTTCACTTCGCTTTACATGGGTCATTTCCCATGCTTTAATGACGCAAGGAGTGGGAATGAGGGGGGATTGGCGGAGGAGTGAGACTCCCCAATAGGAAGGTGTGGATCTCTCTCAAATCGGGCTAAATCACTCATTCCTTATAGTTAGTAAATGTCCATTCTACCTCCCTCCAATGTTAGGGTTTTATGCTACTACGTCTTGCCGCTCCTCAAGCTTCTCTTCTCTCCTATTCCCCAAACCTCTAGCAACCAGCCTCCCCTTCTCGAACGATCTCCAAGCAGCAAAATTGAGCCCTCAAAAGTCAGCTTTGCCACCGCCTCCTCGCCACTCTAATCATTCTCCTCCGCCACAACAGATCACCCTCCCTCACAACTCTCGAAAGGCGGGGTAAAAGATCTTCCTCATTTTTGTGTGGAACTGCTTAGATTAGTAGTGCATCTTGGTTCTTTGTTTTCAATGGGACCTTGGATTTCTTATGCTCTTTTTGTTTTTCACTTTTTTGTGTTGGATGCATCAAGGACCGGTACCATGTAAAGTGGGGAAATTTTTCAATAAAATTAGGTAAAAGACTCTCGGCTAGTTCATTACTGTAACCTGTGACTTCCCTAGCTTTGTTGCACAAATCAGTAGACTTGCTAGGATCTTCTCAAAATTATAGTGTGTGTGTAAAACTTGGAAACAATAATCTTCCTATTTTAATACAATTAATGTGTTAAATCTTAATATGAAGATAGCTTCTCAATAAAATTACATGAGTGAATAAGAAAAATATTTCTAGTTATTGAGAAAGATTTCCAATCATATCTCCTTGCAACTACTATTACATATGCGTTTAAATTCAGTGATTTATGAGGGATGTAGATTAATTATGTTGTTTTTTTTAAAAATAAATTCATAATTGTTAAGATTTTCAAAATTAATAGGATCTCTTTGGATTTATGATGTAAATGCAGTGTGGTTCTATTTTATTTGCTTTTTATTTTACTTTGGCTACCTTTTGTTTACATATATATATATATATATAGTTTTTGTGCAAAAGTTAGGAACTCATTTGAAATGGCTAATAATCTCCTCATTCTTGGATCAGTGATGGAATCTTTTTAATAGTCTTACCTCATTTTTGGTTTTTGGAGTGGTGAGTAAAAGAACCATTCATCCAAGACTAGATTTCAGGATTATAATTTTGTTTCTTTTTATTAAGTGGTTGGTTTTTTTTCTGGAATTTTAATATTTTTGATTCAATATGTTTTTTGTATAGGTTTCTGATGAATGATTTTTGTTTCTTCTTTCCAAAGTATAATAACTGCTTGTAAATCATAGTACTCTTTCTTTTAGATTGATAGAATCTTTATTAATAAACATAATAACTACTCATGAACATGTGAAGAATAACAATGGAAACATTCAAGTAAAACTTCACATTCAAAGAGTAAATTTTAGTAGATGATTAACCACTCATCTATGTTTTTCTTCTTTTTCTATAAAACGTAGTAGAAATCTTCCTTGGTATATAATGCTTAGTCTCACTTTTGTTCCATTTGAATCTATTGTTGAAACTGAAAATATTAATGAAGTTCATTGACAAATTAACAATAACATAAAAAAAAATCAAAGTATGAACAAGTAGATCCTTAGAATTATTTTATAAGAGAAGATTTGTCAAACATCTTTGTTTGGGCGTATAAATCTTGCATAAAAATCAAGAGTATTTGTGTTGTTTTTTTGTTTTTGCAATTTCTCGCTTGTGTTATATTACATGTTGATTATTTGTGTGTTTCTGGCCCTTAAAAGATCATTCATCTTAGGAATTTACATATGTGTTTTTGTTTATAGATTTTGATAATATGTCCAAGATTAAGGAAGTTCGGACATATTTCGTAATGATCATTTGCTACGCTTTACGCTGCATAAGCGCCATGCTCACCATATGCATAAACAAAGCAACGCGAATGTTAGTAAAAAGAATGATTCACAATACATGAGATTATTATGTCCACATCTACTAGACGCACAGAAACAAACATGAGTACCTCCACCACATTGTTTATGAAGCAGCTATACAAAATGCATCGACAATGCTTTCACGGATGGATCGGCGCTAAGTTTTCATAATTTTGTATCAAATTGTTAACTACAACCGGGTGGGCTAAGAGGTACCTATATAAATACCGCCAAGTCGAGGGAGTATTTGACCGCGAATAAGCTTTTAAACATTATAAGACACCATGTCAAGAATGTAGTAATTAAATTTCGACTTTGATCCTGCTCTAAAGTGAGATGTAGCTTAGCTCTACATTACTCCCCATGCCGTGTTAAAAGTCAATTATCCTTTGCACACTGCTCTTTGTGAAGAAACCGTAACCTCGTGACTGAAAATTCAAACGATCATAAGGTGGAAGTGGAAAGTTTAAGGTAATACCCCAAGTCCAAACGCTTATTTTAGTTAGGTCATAGTAGATGTAATATAACTAACAATACCCATTGTTTATTCAATGTAGAATTGTCTTGGAGCATTAGATGTGACACATATTCGCGGTGAATGTATCCAAAGCTTGATCGACTCAAGATATAGAGATCAAGAAAATCATATAACTACTTAATGTTCTCATTGCCTCTAAGAAATACCAAGACATGCAATTATATATATGTTTTATCTCGGCCGGAAGGTTCCACCTCAATTTTGGCTGCCACAGCTGAAGGTCCTTAGGGGATAAGCCATAACAAAAGCCTTCCTTAACAATGCCGATTAAAGGTTCCGTATGTATAAAATGTGTTTTTATTGCTTTTAGGTCTTATCAATAAATGACCCTCCAAAACCACTCAACTAATAAGAAATGCTTTGACATCTTCTAATCGGCTCTCTATTACTTAGTTGATGTTGTGTATACAAATTGTCCCTCGTTTCTTGCAGACCTTTTCGGAGGGACTTCAACGCTTTAATCACCTTAAGTTCTTGGGCCTGATGGGCATCAACCACTTACACCTCCTCAAGAATTTTTCAACATGAAAAATGCTAGTGCAAGAAACGTGGATAAAAGGACATTCGTCTTCTAAAAGTTCGTTGGAAAATTTTAGCTAGCTCCAAGTTTTATGTAAATATAAAACAGACCAACGTACCGAATCATTAAATGAGATGCTGTCTACTTTATAACTCTCATTAGAAGAGCACGGACTATGTAATGCACCTCGGCAGTAAGATGTGAAGTTGATGATCTAACCTCTAGAGGAAAACATGAAAGCATTGATAATCAATGAAACATTACAACCGCTGGATCCAACGTAACGTAGTGGACACAATTTAGATTTGATGGACATGGCCGAAAATACATGTTTAACACTTAGCGCCTGTTTCGATTTTGTTAATCAAAAGTGCCGCTAGGAGACATTTGTGTACCTGATATATGAATTTTTTTCGGGGGTTGGTTTGTTTTGAAACCTTATCATTTCAATGTTGGAACTATGTATCTCAAGCTTTTGATAGCAAAGATCAGAATCAATACTTAATACACACCATATATAGAAAAGTACGTATTATGAAGCAAAAAGCAATTGAAGCAAAAGATTCAAAGAATTGGGAGGAGTCATATAAATGAGTTACCAAAATGACTATCAAAGATTACAAATAGCTTTCTTCCTAGGACAATAATTGATTTCCTCCGTGATCACAACCGCATATGATGCATTTTAAATCACCGGTACATATTTATACTTTCCATGTTTTTAATAGGCTTTTTGAGTTTCCCTCACGCTTTGAAGGCTATTTCTAAATATTGCAAACCAAAGAAGTGCACAGATAGATCTACACCCACCCTTTACGGAAAATATAAAGGGATTTTTGTTGATGCAGGCAATCAGCATCAAAGATAGTAATAAGAATATTCCTTCTCCGATTGCGCTTTGCTATTGTAGAAAGTTTTGGAGATCGCTAGATGTATGGCGCTTTCTTTCTAAAGTACTTCATACGCTTAACGCGGATTATCACACACAGGTGAAGGAATAATATGCCTTTATATCCGAAAGCATCATGAGTCTATCAAAGGAAAGTATCTGTGATAATTGGTACTCTGATGAATCCTCCTCACGCCTACCAGTATTTATCGTGCATTAGGTATATCTCTCTACAAACTTCCCCAAGTACGGTTCAAAAAAAAAAGCAAATACAAAATCGGAGCAGTTGTTAGCATTGGTAAGTTAAGCAAAATTTAAATTCTTTAGTGCAATTCTGGGCTTTTATATTGTTATTATGCTTTTTAAAGTTGTTTCACCTTTCTACTATGGTTATTAATGGATAAGTTTGGCTCCTCAAAAAATACTCATTCTAATTTTAACTAATGTGTACCTGGCTTTTACTACTTCGAGAGTATAATAAAGCAGGGCAACAAGGCGTATAGATAATATACCAATCGGAGAAGGGGCTGTAGCCTCAAGCTTCCTTTGATGTAATCTTAAGGTCGTAGGTATGGTCATATAACTACCAACCCTCGGCCGAACGTGCACTTAATTCAAATAGCTAAAGGGGACAAAGGAACCTTCCTATAACAACTTTGTTGCTTGCTAGCCAACTTTACTCTCACTCAAATCGCAGTTAAGTTTGTAAGGAAAGGCGTATAGGCGCTGAATCTCGAGATCGCATCGCATCAAATATTCCTCTCAAGACTAACGCGTAGTATAATTCAAGAAAACCAACAAGCAAAGATGCAACATATCATATCAATATCAATCAATTTGATCGCGATTTAAAATTCTTTTCACGGTAGATTGAAATATCACCATCAAGCAATGTATGCAGCAATTTTTAGTTGGTGTACCTCCTACTGCATAGATTTGAGAGCACGATGGGCGTAATCGGGCGCGTTTCAAACACTCCTTATTTCTCCTTGCCTCTTGCCATGTTCTTGGCAAAGATGCGCATAGTTATTTACTTATCTGCTACTAATCAAGTGTGAAATACGTGGACAAATGTTTATAGGATTGTGGACAATTTTTTTAATGATATATCATAAAAAGCATTTAAGCCAATATCAAACGGTAGTAACTACTCTGAACCTCCCTATAAATCGGTCCACGCCTTCTATGTCCTCGACATCTTTTACAAATGCAAGAAGCATCCACGCCTCAAAATCTAACGAGGATTCGGGGAATTGAAACGGGACATAAGGAAGCTGGCTACAATCTAAAGTCTATTGCTGCTTTGCATGCTCTAAAACAAGGCCATAATCAATCGAAATTGTCATAATATCATTTACAATGGTCCAAGTAGCTTCTGGCCAAGTAATGTAGTCTTAAACTTTATATAATTGTTGCAAAACTTTTTATAATATATGTAATTGCTACCTTTTATTTTGAGTAATTTATAATAATTATAAATATTATAATATCACATTTTGGTGAATACCATAAATGGTCGGAGACTCTTTGCTCAACAAAAGCTTAAAACTCCGTGCAAAAATACTGGGAGCAAAAGAGTGTGAACAAAACAGCAAGATCAAAGGTTGGCCACGGCTTAATTTCAAAATAATAATAATTAATTAATTAATTAATTAATTTTATAATATTTAAAAGTGTAGGCCCATTAATTAATATTATAAAAACAAAATCCTATCTTGTCATATTTTTTTTACTTTTATAACATTAAAAGGTGTGGATCCTTTCGTCACCCGGTGAATAAAAATCTAATTGCATGTGTGTGAGAACATTTACGATATTTTTATAATATTAAAATAAAAAATGGGGCCCAAGCAAACTCAAAAGTTGAAAGCGCAAAGCGCAGGCATACTGCATCATGGGTAACGGAATGCGTATTTGTGTAAATAATTCCTTTGAATGCATATTTTGACAAATAATAATTTTTATAATATCTTCTAAAAAAATAAAGCTGCTGAGAAATGGAAGAAGAACATGTTTCTTTCTTCGTTAACGTTTATAGTGATGGGATAATGGGTTACAAAAACAAAAGTAAAACAAAAGTAACAAAACATGGCACATCAATAGCTACAAGATAACCAATCAAATCCTATTTTATGCCATGATCTAAAAGACTAGGAGAAGTGACATACGAAGAAGGCAAACTACTAACCAAATCCACAAAGTAGACTCATCTAACTTGATTCATACAAAAGCTAAATATTCGGAATTAAATAGCAAACATCCTCCCTTAATTTTGATTCGGGTGGCATAGTCATCTCCCATCATGCCGCCTTAGCTCTTTTGATGAAGGCTTTATATTTCCACAAATGTTTTGTGAGGAATGTCGGCAACTTGGTCTTTGGACTTGCAATACACCAACTCAATTACTCTTTTGAACTTCTTTGATCTCTTAGAAAATGAAAACGCTTGTTGTGCAAAAACCCCTCAACTTTCCCCTCAAAGCATTCGCAGGCTTCAACAAAACAGATCGTGGACGCGAAAACAGATGAACAATGAGAAACAATTATACTGAAAATATGCAATTAACCAATCTCTAATCTACCAATCACTATTATATAATAGAGCAATCAAAGTAAAATCTAACGCATCACAAGTTGGGAAAAGGGGAGAAACATATTTACGTGGTTTCACTCTCAATTTGTTTCAAAAACAAGCCACTCCAACTTCTTCATATTTTATATTCACAGCGCTTATCCAAGTGGATTCCGATGCCCATTTGTTGACGCGGGACGCAGCGGGATTTAAGAAGCTTTCACTTCATTTACCTGCACGCCAAAGATCTTCTTCCTTATAACGCCCTTTCAACCTCGATTTGTTCCAAAAACCCATTGGAGTATAGTCGGAGACGCCGTAATGCATGACACCACTTCTTTTCTCACCAAATAAGTTGTCCTTGATAGCTCTAAACCCGGATACTCCTAGGGCTTAAATTGTTTTTGTATTGATGTAAGTTCTCGACTGCTTAAAGAAAGCTTAAAGCTTTGGCTATGATCAGCCTCCTTGTTTAGAGAGATCCATCAGTATTTGTTTGTTTTTTCTAACTTCATTCCAGAGTTATCATTCTTTCTTCAAGAGAGGTCATTCGGCTCTGACACCGCCCGCCTCCGTGTTCTCGTTGATTAGTTATTGGTTCTATGAATCTCCACCTTGTAAATTTTGTAGTAAAATTGAAGAGCTGATTTCACTAGTGAGAAAAATTCACCTTTAATTTGTTTATCTTCCTCTTTGTTAATTGGACATATTCAGCTGGATTATAACATTGGGAAGAAGACAACGCTAAAGTGGAGCTTAGGGTTTCCTCGTTTTCTTCGTGATAGGGCAAGAAAGGGTGTATTTTAGGTAAGAGGAGGGTCGCGTGGATCGTTACGCGGCTTCTCCTCGGACGGCCCATGCCTCAAGAAATGGGAGCTCGGAATCCCTTGGGTGACTACCCAACAACACAAATTGAAGTTGGAGTGATGTTTTTGGAAATAAATTGGAAGTTCGGTAACTAAAATGAAATCCAAGCATTATTACTTTGTAGTGACACCCCCAACTGCCACCAAAAAAAAATACAATAAATTCTGTACTCCATCAATCCACTATAATCAATGCTCTGTATAAGATTTTCTCCCTCTGGATCTCTCCTTCCTTCACCTCACCACAAGTATAGAACTCACGCTTTTAGAGTCTTATTTTATAGTCAATCCGTAGATAACTTCCTATTTTGGAGCAACTGCAATTTGGGACTTTAAACATCTATCTCTAAATCAATCTTGTCTCTAATCATTCTTGTTTGGGCTACTGGATTTATGTTCTTAATTTCCTGGCGTGGATATTGCTAGGAATTGATATAGAGTAGGACTCAAGTCGGATAAAAAACCCCGATATGAATTTGGAGACAACTTTCAAACAAATGTGTGTCGCATGTGTTCTGCTTTCTTCCATGTAAGTGGGACCCAGGGTTCTTCATTTCAATTGACATTGCAGTAAATATTGTCAACAAAATCTTCTATAGGCCCTTGAAGTGGAACAGAAATTTTGATTCATCAAATTGTGCAACCAAATTGTTTCTGCTAAGCACGCTTAACTCCACATCTATATATTTAGCTTCACAAGTTGAAAAGTGCAAACAATAGTTTGGTTTTTGATGACCACAAAACAAGCTACGATGGGGTCCAAAGTTAAAAACAATATCCTAAATGTGCTTCTAAGCACCGTTGAGATCTCCACCCCAACTTCATTATCGTAATAGCTCTTATAGAGTACATATATTGTTATATGAAAAATAAAGTAGGCCATAGTCATAGGTGCTCTTCTTAATTATCACATGCATTCGCTTAGCTTCTTGCATGTGAGATTGACAAGTGAGACTCCAAAAAAACTCTTGCTCTTCACACAAACCAGCTCCATATGTGATAAGTCAGGCCTTATGCATATAAAATATCTCAAAGTCCCAATAATTTGCTTGAAAAAATAGATTTAACATGTGTATCATCACCTTCTTTTGGACAATTTCTATTCCAACTTCCCATACAGGAGTTACATGAAATTTCTTCAAAAGTTCTGTAGCATACCCTTTTGACATATAAAAATTCCATATATCTTCTCTCCTTTTGAACTACTTCCCATATACCAGTTAGAAAATACTTACATTAAAAGCCCAAGCATGCTGGTCATTTCAAACTCTATGCATCAAAACTTCTTAAATTCCTCTAATCACCTTGCTATTATTTCCCTAAAAAATTAAATCATTACAACATTAAGACACATAGCAATAATAAATTACATGAATCATTAGCCTTATATTACATCAGAGTATTGACCGTAGATGTTCAAAGGGACACCTTTTGAAACCGGTATCATTATATATATGGAAGAAGGGGAATCATCAATGCATTCATTCAACAATGCTCGAGGTGCTTGTTTTGTAGGCGTTTGATAATGCTTTCTTCAATCCATGAACCTTTATCTTCTTTATTCCCCTTCTTCATAAAAATATGGTGACCGCTTGACAAAAATCCTATTATTCTTTTAAGTGCAAACCATATTAAAAGGTCTATTTAACATCCATTTGATGGATTTTCCAATGACCCTAGCGGCGCAGCGAGCCTAAAGTTAATTATGAGTCTATTAGCTTTCAATTCGAACAACCGGAGAGAATACCTTTGGATAATCATAACTGCAAGTTATTGCAGGCAAAACCTTTTGCTACACCAATCTCAAGCGGCCACTCTCCACCCTCACCATTTGACTTCCCCTCATTTTCGCCTTTGAAAACCCACTTGACATCAATAGCCTTGCGGCGCTTGTGGAATGGTAGTACTCAAGTTCCCATGTGTTGTTCCTTTCGATTGCTCTTAATTCTTCATATTCATAGAATTCACCCATATGGGATCTTGAATCGCCTCTTCAAATGTGACATGTTCACAATCAACAAAACATAGCAAGATGTACCAAATCCCCATCACTACATCATTAATAGCATTGTTGGGAATTACTCTCAAAATTCATATAGTGACAAATTGTTGATGACGTGTCCTTGGTCTTCCAGTTTCTAAAGAAACTTGTTGGCCCTCTTCTTGAGCATTACTTGGTTGGACTTCTTCATCTAAAATGGGAACTTGAGAAGCTTCTTCTTCTTCTTCAGGGAATAATAGAGATAGGAATGTGTTCAGGAGATACTTTGCTTTGTCGACATCCCATTTCCCAAGCTTCTGCCTTCAGTGAAAAAGTTAAGCATCTCTACTCACAATCATCTTCTTCTTTGTCACTGGATTGAACAACTTATAATACCCACTCAGTGCAAGTAGCAGCCAAGAAAAACAGTCTTCTCTCCTCAATCATCTAAAGTTTTTTCTTGTTTGCATAGGAATAATGAGCATTGCCAAGATGGCAGCAAGATACCTTGAGATGTTTCATGCTTCTTCTGGGGTGATATTCTCTGACACCCCTTTGTTGGAGATCTATTCAACAAATAAACAACAGAACATGAGACTGTTTCACCCTTCTAAAAAAGAGTTCCAAAGTATGGCCTTTAGAATGCTTCTCGTCATATCCATATTATGTGATCTATTCTTCCATTCGGCAACCTCCGTTGTGTTGTCAGGTGTACGGAAAACGGGAATTCATGCTTTCTTATTCCATGTTCTTTTTCGCAATATTCATTGAGTTCCTCAAATAAAA
Source organism: Dioscorea zingiberensis (assembly GCA_026586065.1). NCBI lineage: Eukaryota > Viridiplantae > Streptophyta > Magnoliopsida > Dioscoreales > Dioscoreaceae > Dioscorea > Dioscorea zingiberensis. The sequence continues at coordinate 25,445,445 of CM048821.1, forward strand.
GTATATTCACCACCCACCTCATCAAATGTCCTGCAGGATTTTAATAGAATAAATCCACTTTGTTTTTCAACATGAACCTTGAATTTCTTAAAGCAACCTAAAAAACTTCTAGATTTATTTTGTAGAAAGTAGACCCAAAACTTCTAGTAAGATCATCAATAAAGGTAAGTATGGAAATACTTTATTAAGGCTGTTGCCAGCTAGACATGACATGCACTTCCATTAAGGCCACACATACATTGGAATGGGATGAGTTTGGAGTGGGTTGTGTTGCACATTGATTCCTCTACTGCTAAAAAAGACAATTTGCACGCTTTGTTTTCCAAGAGTGCCTGTCTCACAGTTGTTCCTACGATGGTGTATACTCAGCAAACCTTTCACTAAATTTTTTGAGCAAGCAAACTTTTTAAACCGTGAAAGTTTTAAATGTCCAAAATGAAGGTGTTGCCACAACCAAAAACTTGTCTTTTATAACTGCATTTCAACATAAGTATAAAACATCATTGGCAATGTCAACTCAAAACATATACAATTCTTTTGAGAAAGGGGCCTTTAAGAGTGCGAAAGTATATATACCTCCTTTTATCAAAAAATAAAAGAGTTGGTTATCACATAAAATGCATATCATACACCTTTCTCTAGCAGTTGGCCCATCCTGAGTAAGTCAAAGCTCCTTCAATGTTCATGGCACATATAGGAATACACATCTGGAGATGTATTTGTGATTTCCATTCTTCAACTTGGATGAGAATTCTTCCTCTTCCCTTCAATGGTATGGGGCTAGTCCAGCCTCAGCAAAACCTTGAAAGAGAGAGTATGGTGCTCCTTCCTGCCACACACATATAACTGGTACATCCAGTGCTCGAGGAATCGTGACGCGGTGGTAGTTTCATGGTGTCTCATTTTGCCACAGTAATCATCAAGAGAGCATGGTTGCGTGATCATCATCACCTCTTCTGTGCACACAATTAGGCCATCTGATTGCTCTCTCTGTTTTGCACCTCACTCTACGTATAATGGCTAGTATTTGTGACATGAATAACACTCTGATGTTAGATTTATCATTCATTCCCTTTACTCACGTCCATGACCTGACCTCTATAAGTAATTTGAGTTTTGTTGATGACTCTGAATAATATGATCTCTTCTTGGTTATTATTTTGATTACCACTTCCACCATGATTGTTAAGTTGTGACCACACCTCACGGCCCCTGCTGTTGTAAGTGGTAAATCTCACCACGTCCCTCGCCCTCTCGCCAAGTGCATATAAGGCAGAACCACTCACTCCTTTGGTTTGTTGTTCCAACCTTGTTCGCTTTTGGTGGAGACTCTAGCTTTGAAATGTTTGTTCTCTATTGGCTTCCTCGATATGCTTCCCTTCATTCATGCAATGTTCAGTGGCAAATGCTCTCTAATACTCAGTGTGTTTGCTATCAGGAGAGAAGATATAATTTATCTAAGAGAGAGGAGGAAGTACAAGTGCTTCTTCTTCATACTGTTAATAGCTAAGTAGAGATAAATGTACATGTTGGCACATAAAACAAAAAATAATATTTGGAATTAAACAACAACAATAATACAACTATATATACCATGCCAAAAGTCTTAACTTATATTGGCCTAAGACTAAATCCTTTCCCAACCATAAGAAACCTCCTCATTTCTTGATTAATCAGACATATATGACAAACAAAGGAATGGTGGTATCAAGTGGCACTTGGTAGTGGTCTCCAGTATCTCATGATTTCCCTACATGTTCTTCTTTTTCAACTACAAATATTCTCTCTTATGTGATGTGCGTTTTTTTTTTCTTTCCCTTTTTTCCATCGGTATGAGTTATTTGTATTGGAATGATATCAAAGTTAATGCATTATAATTTTTTAAAAAAGTTAGGTTAAGTTTCACATGAATTTTAAAAATACAAAAAAAAATACTGAATAGTTTCAGTAGGTAATATTATTTAATTAAGGTAAATATTAATATTACTGTGCTCATGGAACCTAACTAGTTCAACAAACAGAACCAAACCAAATATTTTTTTTTAGAATCATGTTTTCTAATCAAATAGGTTTGGTTTGGGTTGAGTTCTAAAAATGCTAAACCAATTGCATTTGAATATTTTAAAGAACATAAATATTATATAATTTTTTTCAATTTAGATAAATAATAAATATATTATAAATTTAAAAAGATGTTTTGAATTTGTGAGAAAATTGATTATAGCTATAAATTAATTTGATAGACAGATTTTTAGAAAATATTAATATTAAATTCAATGTCTTCAGCTTAATTTGAAAAATAATTGGTTTTCAAACTCTACTATAATCTGATATTGAATATATTTTTTAAAAAATGTGATTTATTTGGTTGTATTTATATCTAAGTCTCCTCATAGTATTCTATGAACCCAATTATCTACTCATCTAGAATGATGGAGGATGACCTCTTAAGGGCACCAATATTTGGGTGCGATCGTGCCCACGAAAGTATAAAAGGAGGTCACTAGCCCACTAAGTGGGATTTGAAATCGGGCATCTCTCTCTCAAATCTCATTCAACCCCTCGGGAGCTCTCTCTCTCTCTCTCTCTCTCTCTCTCCTCGAGTCCCTAACTTGATCAGTTGGAGGCTCCCCGAAAGCACGAGCTTGGATCTCTTCTCTCCCACGGTTCTCTTCTTTTTCAGAGTAGGGTTTGATTCCTTAAGACCATTCCCTATATAAGTATTTATCTCGTGGAGTGGAGAAAGAAGAAGAAGGATCAACCGATCAATGAAATGCGACCTCTCCATTGAAATCTCTCTTGAAGAATTCTCTAACTTTTTCTTTTGTTCAATCTTCTTGTTGATCAAGATTTGCCTCGTCCCAAGAAAGAGCTAATCCTTACATCAATAGTTTGGCACAATCTGTGGGAAACGATCATCTACTTAATCAAGAAGCTGTGAAGCTTTCAACAATTGCTAGAGGCAAGCGGAGTTAGCTCCCTAATGTGATCGACAAAAATACCATAGGACGCAACAACGCCCAAGAAGCTAAAGAAACTCACCAGAATCAACCCACAATTCTGGGAGGAGAAGTTCAAGACTCAAGGTATCAAGCTCTAGAAGAGAAGATCTAAGCGCTCACCATAGCTCTTCTAATCATGGAGCAACAAACATCCCAACTCCAACCACCACCAAGAAACACTATGGCCAATTCATTTGAGGTGGGGCAACGCCACTACACTATGTGAGTCCTGCAACCTCCAAAAGCAAGGCCATGAAAAAAAAGGGAGGCGGAGATCACACCTTCATCGAGTAGTACCGGGTCACCTCAGCTATGACTTGAGAACTCTCCAAGAGCCAGGTTCAACGTCGACTCCCAAGAAACTAGGGAACGACTGAGATATGTTACATGTACATTCTCAACCTTTATTCCTGAGATTCTTGATGCCCCGCTCCTAGCGGGATTCTGGATGTCATTAATTGAGACATACAATGGTACCTTGGATCCGACCGATCACCTGGAGTCTTTCAAGACAATCTTGATGCTCCATTGAGATCTAGATGACATCATGTGTAGGGATTTCCGGCCATCCTCATGAAAGCACGACGTTATATGGTTCACTAGCCTTCCCCTTAGCGTCCCCTATCTCCTCCTTTGAAGAAATTGAGCGAGCTCTTCGTCAATCACTTCATTAGTAGCAAGAAACAGAAAAAGACACCAGCTATATTGATGAGGGTGAAGCAGCATGAAAGGGAGAGCCTTCGGAGCTATATATGTAGTTTCAATTTGGAAGCACTCGAGATCCTCAACCTCAACCAGACCTTTGACGTAGCTATGTTAATGGAAGGGCTACGTCGATCTCCCTTTCAATTCTCTCTCTTTAAGGAACAACTAAAAGACTTGGCTGAACTCCTGGCCAAAGCTGAAAAGTACATGAATGCAGAGGAGATTCAAGCAGCTAGATGGGAAGAGGTCAAGGAAGAGAAGCCCAAGAGGAGCAGAACTAAAGCCAAGAACCTTTAAACAATTCCAAAAAGCCGAGGTTCCTATCTCAAGAAGACAACCGGAAAAGGACGTTGCTCGGTTCTGCTACTTTGCCCCATTGAACGCTAATCAGGGAGAGATCCTTATACAAATTCAAAATGAGAGGATCGTTAAATGGCCAACCAAAATGATAAACCAACGAACAAAAAGATGTAAAGAAGTACTTCAAGTTCCACCAAGATCAGGGCTACGATATTGAGGATTGCATACAACTAAAGGAAGAGGACACCTCTCTTAGTACCTTCGAAGAGTGATGGGGCACGCTATGCAAAACCTATATGGCCTATGTCCGTGATCAACTTGAGGTCAATAAAGCTTACTTTATAGCCTTTAAGCAACTAACAATAATTAAAATCAGTTCTGAGAAATTGAAGAATTATGTGATAGTAAAGTTATTTTCCAAGCTAGCATGGGCATATGAAATATTTAGAGGATCGTGGGAAAGCATAGAAGTTTTCCAAGCTAGGTTTTCGCTCTAGTTCAATGGTAATTTAGAAGTAAGTTCAAAATTTTCAGTAAATATAAACTCACAAGATGATACTTGTAATGTAGATTGGATGGAACGGTGGCAGGGCATCACGGATGCGTGGCGTTGTGGATGTGTGTCAGTGTAGAAACTTCAAGCCTGATTTAGAACTTGCTTAAACTAGTACCTCTCAAAAAAAAATAAAAAATAAAATAAAATAAAGTTGGATAGCTTTCACTTGGAGTTCCATAGCATCTTTAATCATCTCAATCGGGGCTCGGATAAGAAAGTTATGCTCATATTAAAAAGTGATATTGAAGCTATCTAAAAACGCACAATTAGCTTCGTTTCGCACTTGGTTGCAGAGGAGGTGAGCACAAATCTTCACGGAGGTGAGGAAAGCTTTAAGGAAAGGAAGAAGATGAAAATATGGTTGGTAGCTCGGATTGAAAAAGCACAAGAACAAAGAGAAACCCCCTTCTCTCACGGTAATCAAAATGTTGGCTTCTTAAAGCACCTTTTTTCATTTATCAATCACCAAAATCCAAACCTAATGAGAGTGCATATATAGAAAACTTGGATGACTAGGATTCAATCCACCTCGATATCCTTATTAATCTAACCTAAAAGCATGAATAAATCAACTTGAACCATGTAGGGTTTGACTCTAAATGAAAAAATTGAGTCATGCAAGACTCGACTCACTCAAATAAGACATAAATAAACATCAAGATAAAGACATAAATGTCCTTAGGTCACAAAATGACATAAATGCCCTAGGTAGCAAAATGACAAAAATACTCAAAGGTAGCAAAATGACAAAAATACCCATAGGTAGCAAAATAAATGTTTGGAGCTGTTGATATTATCATCATGGCTAGGAATGATGCCTAGAAGGTGCTCGGTGTCTCTAGGCTTGCTGGTGTGTCTGGTGGCATGTCTGATATCTATTCATGATCTCATCATAGAGACCTACTAAAAGAGGGTCCGTCTTCCCAAAAGAAGGCAGACCTCATGCTGGGGGCATCACTATATCGCTGGAGGCCCTTCAAATGTAAGCGATAACAACCTGACCAAAAAGAGTTATGCTCGGATGCTTACCTGAGGAGCACTTGAGAAAGACACTGCGAGTAAGAAGCCGATCAACTTCTCTGATGACGATCTCAAGGGGATCCATCACCCCCATGATGATGCCTTGGTGGTTATTGTGGTGATAAGAAACTTCGAGGTCAGATGATCCTCACTGATACTGGGTCTCAGATGTAATCTTTTGGGAAGCATACGAGAAGATGGGTCTCAGACAAGAGAAGTTGAAGCTAGTAAAGTCATCCTTGGTTAGCTTTAACGGAAGAACAATGCAATAAGAGGGAATGTTTACCCTCTCTTTCACAGCAGGAAGTTTTTCCATGTAATTCCAAAGTCATGGTAAACTTTCTAGTAATCAAGTGCCCCTCTAGTTACAGCGTCATTCTTGGCCGGCCGAAGCTCAATGCCCTAAGGGAGACAATCTTGACCTATCACCTGCTAATGAAGTTCCCAACTGAGTACGGGTATGATGAATTGAAAGGAGATCAACAAACTACACGACAATATGATGTCGCCATGATCCTTGACAAGATACAAGAGTCCCTATCAATTAAGACAGAGGAAGAAACCAAGGACAAGTCAGTCCCAAAGAGCAATACTTGTGGAGGATCTAGTTATAGTACTACCGATTAAAGATCGACTTGATCATACTATTTAAATTGAGGCGTAGATGCAAGGCTAGCAAAGGGAAGCTATACTAACGTTCATGCGTACCAATGTAGATGTCTTCGCCTAGTCACCTAAAGACTTGTCGGGGGTGGATAGGAGGAGGATCATGGAGTACCATTTGAACGTCGATTCCTCCTTCAAACTTGTTATTAAAAAGTGATGCCACTTTGCCCTAGAACGACAACAAGCAATTAAAGAGGAGATTAACAAGCTGCTTAGAGCGGGATTCATTCACGAGGTCTATTACCTGGAATGACTCACCAATGTAGTTTTGGTCGAGAAGGTGAATAGCAAGTGAAGGATGTTGATCGACTTCACCAACCTAAATGAGGAGTGTCCGAAGAATAGTTTCCCACCCCCTATGATCGGTAAGTTGGTTGCCTCTACTGCCGAGCATCAGCTCTTGAGTTTCCTAGATGCCTTCTCTAGATACAACCAGATCAGAATGACGAGGTCGGATAAAAAGAAAATCTCCTTCATCACTAATAAGAGACTTTATTGCTATAGAGGCATACCCTTCAAACTAAAGACCGCTGGCTCAACCTTCCAAAGACTAGTAAACAAAGTCTTTCTCTGGGATCGAAAATACCCGCATGGCATAGTATCTGTGAAGAGACACTAGGTGACACATAGAATCACAAATATCATATTTGTTTCGTTTTGTGGGTTCTCCATTAATAATAGAGGCAAGCCCCTATTATTAATTACCCCATACAGAATTTTAGGAACCTCCGATTAAGGGAAGAGAAATCAATATAATTTGACGATTACAGAGTCTTAGGAACCTCTGGCCCATAGTAACACTACTCTCTCTCTCTCTCTCTCTCTCTCTCTCTCTCTCTCTATATATATATATATATATATATATATATATATATATATATATATATATATAGATTTTACACCAATTTATAATTTTAATGAATGCCTCGAAGTGAGTGTTTCATCGCCGCTTCGAGATATGCGCCGCCTTGAAATTTGTATTTATTAGCTTCCTCAAGATACGTGCTCATTGCTGTTTCAAGGTTTGTGCCGCCTCAAGGTTTAAATTTCATCGGCTGCCTCAAAGTGATTACCTTTTGGAAATTTATATTTCATCACAAATGGGCCTAGCTCTCTTTCTCCTTTCTATGTTTTTATCATCAGCCCTTCCTTCCAAATGGGCGCAGCTTCTCCCTTCAAATAGGCCAATCTTGTTTTGCAACCTTAGCCATGTTAATGAATACTTCTAGAGTAGGCCAGCAACATTATTCCATAACTTAGTGCTTAGTATAATTCTAGATCACTTCTTAAAATAAATTCCATCCCATGATAAATCTCAATATTTACGAGTGCAGTCAGAGAAGCTTCTAGGCATATGAGTATCAAACTTTTCCACAAAGTTATGTATCAACTTTGAAGTTATCCTTTTGGACATTTCTTATGAAGATATTTCACATATTATCAATGATATAGCTTTATAAACTCTCACATGGCCCAAATATTAACCAGAATTTGGAATACAATTCACCAATACTTTATTTAAGCATAATATCAAACACCACATAGGCGTTCCACACAATTGGATATTTAGCATAATTTTATAATTCATTTCACTAAAATTTACAATCATGCATTTCCAAACAAGAATGTTGACTTTGTCAACCAATTCTATTATTTCCTTCCATAAATTTGATATAGAGGAATGCGTGCCATATACATTGAATTGCAGTTAGCTTTGGGTTTTGAACAATAGGCTGTAGCAGCTTCTTTTTCTGCAAAGAGATTCCACTATCTTTATAATAGCAAGGTAATTGCTAAGCCACAATAGCAGCTGAATTCTTTAGCATTCTTTCTCGTTTTGCATATAACATTGCTTTCTCCCCTTTTGATTTCAACCCCTTTGCTTCAATTAATAACATCTTGATGCAGGAGAGCCCGAGTCAGACGATGCCGAGTTGTCTGATTGTACCATAAGAGCTTTGGCATACCACGACTTGGTGGACCGATGTAAAGGCGGAAGATGATCGAGCCAAGTCTTGAATTGGAGAGCACTTTGGACATGTTTCTGTATTTTGGCCATAACTTTGGCTACCGATATCGGATTCGCGCGCTCAACCCCAATTTGGAAAGCTTGTCTCGACGCGCACGTGGGATCCATCAGCTTTTCTAGATGGACCCTTCCTTCATCCTCAAATTCTACTATTTTCCCCGTCGTTTCTTTATTTTTTGGTGTTTTTTTTCCATATTTGGCAATACTTCGTATGCCAATTTAGGATAGGATATGAATCCGATTTGAACTAATATTCTTAGAAGATATCTGTTTTGTTTAGTTATTTTAGAATTAGATAAGTTTTTCTATTGGACCAAAATTTGTCGATTTGGGCAAATTTGGATAAGAAGATAGAATTTCTAGGTTATCTAGGTTAGTCTTTTTTAGCTATTTAAACCCGGCTCGTGGGTTGAATTTTATTCATTGATTATTGAGTTATATTTTCGTTTTAAAGTTTCAGAGAAATTTCTTCTCTATTTGTCTTCCCTTTTTCTTGCTCTTTTATCAATCCCCCATGTTTACTACCGCTCGCAGGTTAATCACTACCCTGCCAGGCGTCAGTTGGTATCAGAGATCATCTTCTTCCTATGGCCTCGGCATTAATGGCTGGAGGTCGTGGTGGCCGTGGTGATCGTCATGGTGGACATGTTCCGGCAGAGGAAGATCCGTCTCGAGACCTAATCGCCTTGAAAGCTATGAACGAGGATTTGCAGAGACAAGTAGCGGAGTTGACCCAACGGTTGGCGGCACAAGATTTGGGGGATCGTGAGGTTTCAGACAACGACTCCTAGTCTACCTTCATCAACCCCTATTCCCGCTGCGGTAGTCCGTGAGGAGCACCGTATGCAGAGGAGCGTCACAGAGATCTCGGCTTTCGAGTGGAGTTACCCCAATATACTGGAACCCTACATGCTGAAGTCTTCATCGACTGGTTGATCAAGGTTGAGAGGATATTTGAGTACAAGGAGGTCCCTGATCGTCTGAAGGTGAAGCTAGTTGCCATCAAGTTGAAGGGCCGGAACATCCAAGCGTGGGAGCAAAATGCGGCGTTCACGGGATTGGCAAGGCAAACCAAAGATTGTAGATTGGGACAAGATGAAGAAGAAGAAGAAGGGGCACTTCCTCCCCTTCGGCTACACCCAAACCTTGTTTCAATGACTTCATACGTTGAGACAGGGCGCAAGATCGGTAGATGAGTACACAGAGGACTTCTCCAATTGATCGCGCAGAACGACTTATCCGAGACGGAGGAGCAACTGGTGGCTGGATATCTGGGAGGTCTGCGCCAACCACTGTAAGATGTTCTCAGTCTACACTCATTATGGACTGCTTCGGAGGCATACTAGCGCACCCTCACTGTTGAAAAGCAAGAGAATACAAGACCACCAATCGAGGAAGCGTCGAGTAGCTTGGACACTCACCCTCGTGCACCTCGCCTAGCCAGAAGCACCGTGGCCGTAGTTCTAACTCTGGAGTTCATTGTTATAGATGTGGTGGCGGTGGGGTATAAATCACCCGCGTGTAAAACCTCGCTAGTCAGAAGGGCAAGAACCTGATGATTGAAGAGATCGACGCTGAGGAGGCTGAGGAACCAGTTTATGATAATTATGGCGATGATGATGATGCTGGTGACGTGCTAATTGGGGATGGCCATGAGACCCTTATTGTTCGCAAGAGTCTGCTGGCACCCAAGGATGAATCAAGGGACAACTGGCTGAGAAACAACATCTTCCACACCACCTGCACAGTGGCCGACAAGGTTTGCAAGGTGATCATTGATAGAGGTAGTTGTGAGAACGTGGTGTCTGAAGACGCTGTCCTGAAGTTACAGTTGAAGACGGAGCAACATCCGAAGCCCTACAATCTTTCATGGCTGAGCAAAGGCACAGAGGTAAAAGTAGATTGGTGATGTCTCGTGTCTTTCTCCATTGGGCAGAGGTACTTTGACAATGCATGGTGCGAAGTCGTTTCAATGGATGCCTTTCACCTACTACTGGGCGACCATGGCAATACGATCAGAGCATAGTTCATGATGGATGGAAGAATATTTATTCCCTCAGCATCAAGGGAAAAAGGATCGTATTGGCACGTCGCCGAGAAGAAAAGCCTCCTACTCCGGTAACCAATACTAACCTACTTTCTATGTCCAGATTTTTAAGCGGGATTGAGCAGGGTGATATAGTCTATGCATTGCTACCTTACATGCATAGTATCACAGACATGGATCCAGATCTGCCAATAGAAGTGCGACAATTGCTCCTGGAATTCACGGACTTGATGCTAGAGGAACTTCCCCCGGGACTCCCACCTATGAGGGACATCCAACACTAGATAGATCTTGTCCCAGGATCGAGCTTGCCGAACCGACCAGCATACCGCCTCAGTCCCAAGGAGGCCGAGGAATTGTAGAGGCAAGTGGAGGAGTTATTAAAAAACGGCTACATTCGAGAGAGCATGACTCTCTGCGCAGTTCCAGCCCTGTTGGTGCCAAAGAAGGATGGCTCGTGGCGCATTTGTATAGACAACCGAGCAATCAACAAAATCACCATCAAGTACCGCTACCCCATCCCCCGCCTGGATGACATGTTGGATCAACTATCCGGCTCGAAGGTCTTCTCAAAGATCGATCTCAAGAGCGGATACCACTAGATCAGAATACGGCCTGGAGATGAATGGAAGACGACATTCAAGATACAGCATGGACTGTACGAGTGGATGGTTATGCCTTTTAGGTTTTTCAACGCCCCTAGCACATTCATGCGATTCATGCACCAGGTTTTTGGACCGTTTATGGGCAAGTTTGTGGTGGTCTATTTCGATGACATCCTCATCTATAGTCCGAGTTGGTCCTCACACTTTGACCACCTTCGCGCTGTCTTTGAGTTGTTGAGAACGGGAGCTACGTTCGGCCAACCGAAAGAAGTGTTCCTTCTTCACCACTTCTGTGACCTTCCTTGGTTTTGTTGTTTCTACTGACGGTGTTCATGCAGATCAATCAAAGATCGATGCAATCTTGGAGTGGCCAAGACCAAGGACCTTGCATGATGTTCGAAGCTTCCATGGGCTGGCCTCGTTCTACAGAAGATTCATCCGGAACTTTAACACGCTGATTGCCCCCATCACAGAGAGTCTCAAGGGGGGTGATTTCAAGTGGATGGATGAGGCCGAAACTAGCTTCCACCTGGTCAAATAGAAGATGACTGAAGCACCAGTTCTCGCACTTTCCGACTTCGACAAAGTGTTCTAGGTCAATTGTGATGCATCTGGAGTTGGCATTGGAGGTGTTCTGAGACAGTCAGGATGACCAGTAGCTTTCTTTAGCGAGAATTTGTCGGGGTCGAAGAAGAACTACTTCACTTATGACTTGGAGTTTTATGCCACAGTTCAGTCGCTAAAGCATTGGCGCCACTACCTCAAACAGAAGGAGTTCATCCTGTTCACCGATCATGAAGCCCTAAAGTTCATCAATGGCCAACACAAATTGAGCAGGAGACACGCTAAGTGGCTGGCGTACTTGCAAGAGTTCACCTTTACTTTGAAGCATCAAGCAAGAAGCCTTAACCGTGTAGTAGATGCTTTGAGCCGCCGCCGTTCTCTTCTCACCACAATGAGCGCCAAAGTTGTAGGGTTTGAAGCTTTCACGGATATGTATGCGGTCCTTCCTTCGGGCGGATCCTTCAGGAGGTAGCCGATGGACATCTTCACGATTTTATTTTGCATAATAGTTACCGCTTTGTGGCTCCGGTATTTGTGCATCCTCATCGCTTCATTGCGCATTGACAGATCATGAGCGAACTCCATAATGAGGGGCACTTTGGTCGTGATAAGACCTACGCCCTCATAGTTGCAGACTTTTATTGGTCAAGTTGTCTAGCTTAATGCGTGCCTCACTTTGTGGACCACGCTTGTATGTCAGCGGGCCAAAGGAGTTCTCACCAACACAGGCCTGTACACTCCCTTGCCAATCCCTGAAGCCCCTTGGCTTGACGTCAGTATGGATTTTGTTCTGGGCCTTCCTCGTACCGAGCGGGCCTTAGACTCTATCATGGTGGTGGTTGACAGATTTTCCAAGATGGAACATTTTATAGCTTGTCTAAGACTATGGATACTACTTGCATTGCACATCTTTACTTTCGAGAGGTTGTTCGGCTTGCATGGTGTCCCTCGCCCATCACATTCGATTGTGACACCAAGTTCGCTAGCCTCTTCCTAGAGAAGCTTGTGGGGAAAATTGGGGACGCTTGAACTTTAGCAGTCATATACCACCCCAGCATAGATGGCCGACCAAGTGGTGAACCGGAGTTTGGGCAACCTATTGAGGAGTTTGGCTGGAACTAAACCGAAGCAGTGGGATCTGGCACTACCTCAAGTCGAATTCGCCTACAATAGATCGAAGAATCAGACTACCGGCTTGAGCCCATTCGAGGTTGTCTATGGGTAGAACCCATCAGGAGTACTTGATCTCAACCACGTCCCACGAATTGCTTGTGTTCACCCCTGAGCTGATGAGATGGCTGAGCATCTTCGGGTTATTCATGAGCAGGTCAAGTTAGCTATTCATGAGAGTAATACCAAGTACAAGGTGAATGCAGACAAATGGCGGCATCAGGTGCTATTCGATGAGGGTGACTTAGTGTGGGCTGTCCTTACTCGAGATCGTTTCCCTGTGGGTGAGTATAACAAGCTCAAGGAACGAAAGATCGGACCTGTGAAGTGTTGCAGAAGATCAATGACAATGCATACCGGTTGCACCTCCCCAGTTATTTGAAGACCTCTGGCATCTTCAATGTGAAGTATTTGAGCCCTTGTTTTATGGAGTCGACTGATCATATTACGAACTCGGGGACGAGTTCTTTCCAACCTGGGGAGGCTGATGCAGGAGAGCCCGAGTCAGACGATGCCAAGATGTCTGATTGTACCATAAGAGCTTTGGCATACCACGACTTGACGGACCGACGTAAAGGCGGAAGGTGATTAAGCCAAGTCCTGAATTGGGGAGCACTTTGGACACGTTTCGGTATTTTGGCCATAACTTTGGCTACCGATATCGGATTCACGCGTTCAACCCCAATTTGGAAAGCTCGTCTCGACGTGCACGTGGGATCTATCAGCTTTTCTAGATGGACCCTTCCTTCATTCTCAAATTCCACTATTTTTCCCGTTGTTTCTTCGCTTCTCAGTGTTTTTTTTCCATTTTTGGCAATACTTCGTATGCCAATTTAGGATAGGATATGAATCCGATTTGAACTAGGATTTTTAGGAGATATCTGTTTGGTTTAGTTATTTTAGAATTAGATAAGTTTTTCTATTGGACCAAAATTTGCCGATTTGGGCAAATTTGGATAAGAAGATAGAATTTCTAGGTTATCCAGGTTAGTTTTTTTTAGCTATTTAAACCTGGCTTGTGGGTTGAATTTTTTTCATTAATTATTGAGTTATATTTTCCTTTTAAAGTTTCAAAGACTTTTCTTCTCTGTTTGTCTTTCCTTTTTCTTGCTCTTTTATCAATCCCCTTTTTTTACCACTGCCCGCAGGTTAATCACTTCCCTGCCCGACGTCACATCTCCACGATCTTCTTTTCAACTTTTGTAATAGCAGCTTATTCTTCTCCATGACAGCAGCCCCATATTGTTAGCAATCAGCTTCATCTTCATCATCCCATTTCTCTCATGACTGAGATCATTATCTTCAAGGTCTCCAACATCTTCCTTGTGTATGCTTGTAAGAAGAGCTTCTTCTCCTTGTCATGTGCTGCCATAAAAAAAATTGATGGAATGGAATATATTTCCTTATATAGTCTCATTGTAGAGCTGCTTACAATCTTCAAATGCTTGTATGACTCACAAAGCCAACCCTGTCAGGCATTTCTTCAGGCAAGTCATGGGCACATTAATTCTCAGCAGAAATAAGATGCAAACCATCCAATGATTTGCATAAGTTTACATGAATATCTCTCAAATAACTTTAGTAAGACGAGAACAATCTTACTACCAATGAATATCTAATGGATGTCATATTAACCTCAATGGTTCTCATCTTTTACAAATGGCAATCATTCTCATTTTTCTTTTGTTTGTTTGCCTTCAACAACACTTTCATTTGTGGCATCAACAACAAAAGCTTCAATGGCACCTTCTTGAAGCCTGGATATTCTTGAAAGAGGATTTGTAGCAATTTCTTGAATGAAATGAATGGTGTTACTTGGATGTGATAAGCTCAACATCCCCAGGAATATGTTCTCAATTGCAATAGTCCCAATAGCTTGAACTTCATCAAAAGCTTGTAGTTCGTCTGAAGGCCCAGAAATAAGAACTGGAACTTGTGGCATTCTTATCATCTTCTTATCATTTTCTCAACAACTTATCTTCATATTATCTTCATATTCATCATTATCTTCAGCATACTATTCCACCGATTGAATATGAATGGCAATGCAACGTGGTTCACACGAGCAATGATCTGACCATGCTTCTATGTCAAATTAGAACACCAACAATGCCCTCCCAAAGATTTTGATAGTCAAATTCCCTTGGACCTTTTTATAAACATATGATCTGCATCGATGGTTTGCTCCATAATCTTCTACAAATGACAAGAAGGTCTAATGTCATCCTATGGACTATCTGCAAGTGCCATTGATCCTTGTTGTGTATCAAGCTTAAATCAAAACTTCAACTCCCATCTTCCACCAATGCTTTGTTCTGTTCATGATTCAACCCATATGTGACAACAATTGGTTTCTTAGCTTCAACAATCTCCCCTTCAGTCTCAGCCAGTATCCTCTTCAGTATCCTCTTTAATAGGTGCTTCTTCTCGGGTGCCTTGTCCTTTGATCGGTACTTGAAAAGCATCTTGAGTAAACTGATTGAGGATATGGGGGAACCTTCAAGCGTTGCTTAAGGATCCTCCTCTGTCTTTGGCCACTTCACAAATCGATGGAGATCCTTTTTGGGAGGCAGAGCCCTCTCCAATCCCAAATTACCTTGGTCGTTTCTCAAACAATGGATCAACCACCTTCTCCGTCTTCTTCTTTGTCGGGATAGGTGCTTTCCTTCCTCTTTTGGGTGCCATCAGTATTTTGGGTAGAAGTTAAAGTTTAGAGTCGTCGAGTGACGTCTTTCGGAACAGTAGCTCGGATCTGAGGTCTTCCCAACCAGGATCGTCCCTATTGAGTGGAATAGGGCTCGAGTTTCCGGTGAATGACTGAACAGGGGCACGCAGCAATGCTTCGCTTCATCTTCATCGGAAGTGATGGATGGCAGCAGTGGTGTTGAGATTCTCCTCCTACGACGGCTAGGGATTCTGTGACAGGATTGACAACAGAAGCTTCTTCGTCGATCTGGGCGGAAACTAGGTTGTGGATCTCAGCAAGGGCATCGGTGGCGCAGAGGTATAGAGACCTCGGTGGCACGGTGGCACGGTGGTGCGGCGGATCCGGTTTGGCGTCAGTGGACACCGGTGGCATCGAAGGGTATTGATGGTTTCGACCTTGAAGGGAAAGGTGGCGGCTATCGGCCGGGACTTCAGTGGCAGAGGGCGACGATGGAGCTTGGTGGGGCTAGCGGCATTAGGCTTCGATGGCAGCCATTGCTTTAATGGCAACGATTGCTTCAATAGGGCTTGGCGAGAAGGCTTCAGCGGCACGGCGACGCGGCGGATAAGCGGACTTCATCGAAGAGGGTCTTCTTCTTCTTCGTATAGTATATATGATATATAATATATAATATATAATATATATAATCTATTGCATATATACCTTTCTTCTCTGTCTCACTTTCCTTCCTCTCTTACTCTATTTCTTTTTCTCTCCAATCACCCCTTTCCACAGAAGCTTTCCTTTCCCTTTTATTAGTTCTTTCTCATTTGTGATAGGATCAAATCAAAAGCCCTCGTTGAATAAGAACCTCTCGTTGAATCAGAACCTCCCCAAATTTTGTGATGGGATCAAACTGTGAATTTTATTTTATTTTTGCCTTGGGATATGTATTCTTCAACTATCTCGAGATTTGCATTCTTTGAATCGCCTCGAGATCTGTTCTCAGGTGAGATTTCCTCAAGATTTGTTCTTAGACAATCTTGGAGTTTTGGGATTACCTCAAGATATGTGTTTCTGGGCTATCTCAAGGTTTAAAATCGCCTCAAGATTTGTCTTGGGATATGTATCCTTATCTAGAGATAGGATTAAATGATATCCTATTGTTTATTTATTTATATTTTTGAAACAAAATCCTGACTCAATTAGGATTAAAATATCAAATGTATTAAAATTAGGATTTCTATTTTTATTAGGAATGGGACATGGAATATTTTTTTTTTCATATATAAACACTTTAAAAAATTGATCAAAAGGAACATTAAGGCATATATCTGACATACTCATGAAGAGTGAGAAGGCTGAGTAGCATACTGGTGACTTGAAGGAGACATTTCAAGTGCTCCGAGAGTATGAGATGCACCTTAACTTGAGTAAGTGCGCTTTTGGAGTCCGATCAAGGAAATTCCATGGTTTTATGGTAACCCAAATAGGGATCAAGGCAAATCTCGAGAAAATCAAGGTTATATTGGAAATGAGCTCTCATAATTAGTCCATCAAAGATATCCAGCGGCAGAATGGAAGGTTGGTAATCATAGGTCAATTTATTTTGAGGTCGGGAGATAATAGTCTTCCCTTCTTCCAAGCTCTTCGGAAAGTTCCAAAAGTTGAGTGGATCGATGAATATGAGAGAGCCTTTCAATATTTGAAAGAATACTTGAGCTCTCCTCCTCTGCTGACCAAACCCAAGTTTTTCGACGAGATATATATGTATGAGGCCTCCATAACACATGCCTTCAGCTTTGTTCTACTGAAAGAAGAAGAAGGGGTTCAAAAGTCAGTGTACTACACTAAAAAGGTCCTCAACGATCTTGAATCCAAATATCTCTTGATGGAGAAGCTGGAATATGCCTTAGTCACCTCGGTTCGTCGACTAAGGCCCTAATTTCAGGCTAATCAGATCATAGTTCTTACTGACTAGCCTATGAAATAAGTTTTGCAACTATCTGAAACATCTAGAATGTTAACCAAATTGGCGATCGAGCTTCAACGAGTTTGATATAGACTATAAGCCTTGAACTAATATCAAAGCTCAGGCCCTGGCAGACTTCATTGTGGAGCTCACTCTCTCTGATAACGACTATCCTCGTAGCTCTGAGGAGGGAGGAAGCCATATTACCTCACCTATTCTTTGGATTTTATATGTGGATGGATCGGCTACAGGAAAAGGGTGTGGAGTCGACCTAGTTTTGAAGTCTCCTAACGGATGGAAGAAATCAACTGCTCTCAAATTTGATTTCAAGGTGACAAATAATAAGGCTGAGTATGACACACTAATTACTGGAGTATAATTGGTACTCGCATTGGAGTTTAAACCCTGCGTCCCTACACTGACTCCAACCTAGTGACCAGGCAGATGAAGGAGGAGTATGAAGCCCGAGATGGAAACATGGCCAAATATAAGCTTATATTGAATGAACTCACTTCGAAGTTCATGCAGTTTCAGATCCCAAAGATTTCTTGATCTGACAATGAGGAAGCCAACATCATTTCGAAGCTCACCTCCTCTCAATGTGCTAACATGAGTCAGCTCATTAATCTTCAGTATCTATCTTGCTGAAGTATTGACTGTCAACCAAAGGAACATGTCTAGGAGATCTAGGAAGAGCCAAGCTAGCAAGTCCCATTTTGAGAATACTTAACAAGAGGCACTCTACCAACCGACCATAAAGAAGCTTGGAGGATTATGAGCAGGTTGGCCCGCTTTATTATCATTGACAACCAGGTATACTAGAGGTCTTACACCATGTTTTACCTGAGATGTCTATGCCCTTCTGAGGTAGACTATATCCTTTGGGATGTTCATGAAAGGATCTGTGACAATTATCTCAGTGGAAGCTCACTGGCTTACAAGGTCCTCAGGTAGGGATAGAAATAAGATTTCGCAGAACAACGAAGGAAGAGAGAGGAAGACAAAGGCCGAAATTTTCAATGACTCTACATACAAAGCTAGTTCCCTAAACCTAGGGGAACTGGTCTGTTCTCTATGATTTGGATGCCTAATCCTAAAAGGAGATAGGAGCGCAAAGTCGTCACCTACTTGGATGACTTTAGGGATGTTCAAGGTGGAGGCTACTGACTTGACATTGGTGGGTAGCTCCCTAGTTGCTAAGGGAATGGCTTTAATTACCTCGATTTCAGAAGACCGAGACTAATTGCTTGGTAAAAGGTTAAAATATTTTCTAAGCGACGACACAGATAAAAACAAAGATGATGAAAGTAAAATCCTAGCCCTATGTAGGCCTATTTATAGGCGATATCAGTAAACATGCTTCCCCAGGGATAATTATTTGGAATCCTACGACTTGAATAACTAGCCGAACGAATGCACCAATAGATAAGTGACACGTAGGCCAGTATATCTAGCATGCTTCGAGATTTTTCTATAGGGAGCCGCACCCATTATTTCCTCCGTTGAATTTTACAATTACTTTTCAGCTGAAGATGCTTCCAAAGTTGAAATGCTTTGTCCATCGAGAGTTGTGACTTGTCAATTGATGTCACTATGAAGCGTATGCCCATCAGTTTGGTTTTACCCTAGGTAGTTAGAACCGGACTGGACCAGCCGGTTCGATCTGGTTGAACAGGACCCGGGAGCCTAGCAGGTCCGGTTCAGCGTAAAAAACTGGCCAAGCTAAAAACCATATCTAAATAGTGTAAATCGGGCCCGATACACATGGTTCAAACCACTTAAAAATCTATCCTTTTTTTGTTTAATTTTTTTAATTCAAGCCTTGGAAAAAAGTCAAAAACTATAAAAACCATCAATTGAGATGGTCTTCTCCCCATTTCTCTTTTTCTCACGCAGTTGCGAGTCACGAGTTGCCTTTGCCCTAGCTTCATGATTTCATTGGCATAAACCACCTCTCCATACGGACCCCCCTGCCCTTACCCTTGCCCTAGCTTCTCGATCTGGTGGTTGTCAACCATCCTCCCTGCTCTCTCTTCCTCGCTGGCCCTTGATTGGTGATATATATTAAGATCCTCAAGGTTTGATTTTGAATCTTCTTTGCCTCTCTTGTTTGCTCCTTTCTCTTTCTCTTACTAGTTTGATTTTGAATCTTTGATGTATTATTTGTTGCTTTTTATGATATATTTTGGAAAGCTTTTTTGAGTGTGAGATCTTTGATTTTGAATCTATGATTTATTATTTGTTTGTTCTAATGTTCAATTGGTTGTTTAGTGAATTTGTGAGCATGTTGGGCTTCAATTTGGTATGTGGGGCTGTGATTCATATTTTTTGGATGAATTCTTGGAGGTAGAGATTCAAAACGCGAGATTAAATTTTAGAAAATAGGGTTTTGAAAAAATTTATGTCAGAAAAACTTTATGAGATTCATTTTATTTAGTATTCCATATGGATTTAGTTTAAATGTTGTTAAACTATGTATTTTAAATATGGAATGAGACTTGTTTTGTTTAATATATTTGTGTATATCATTAAAAAATTAGCTTATTATTTAATATACTATATTCTATATCTTTATTTATTAAAACCGGTTCGACCAGGTTCATCCCTGGTTGTACCTCTCGACCCTTGAACTCTGGCCTTCCCCAATTCAAAGGTCTACTCCAGTTCTAACTACCTAGGTTTTACCCAAAAAAAAAACACCTCATGGTCGGACAATTAAAGGCAACCTTCTCTGTTTATCATACGTACCCAAACCGACAACCGAACTCCCCGAGCCGTATCGAGCTAAAAATAGGCTTGTTTGGAGTGTTGGGGGCAAGTGTTATAGGGTAAAAATAGCCGTGGAACATGTGGGAGGATCTACACAGCTCAGATAGAAGCCCAATTGCTTGGTCATCCAAGGTGGAGGATAACCTCCCATGGGCGCCAAGATCTGGCAAATTAGGCCCACGAGAGTATAAAAGCAGGTCGTCAACCCACTAAGGGGATATGAAATAGGGTATCTCTCTTTGAAATCCCATTTAACTTGAGTTCTCTCTCTCTAGATCTGAGTCCTGGATTGATCATCGGAGGCTTCCCCCAAGCACGAGCATGCATTCGGATCTCTTCTCTCCCACAGTACTTTTCTCTTTCAAAGATATGTTTGATTGGTAAAGATCGTTCCCTAGATGAGTCTTTGATCCCATGGAGCGATGAAAGAAGAAGAAGAAGGATCATTGATCATAACCGACCTCTACATCGAAATCTCCTAAAGAATTTTCATTTTTTTATCAATATTCTCCCTTGTTGATCAAAACTGTTCCGATCCCCATAAATAGCAAATCCTGACATCAACAATTATCACATGCAAATACTCTCTCTACCCTTCTAGCCTTAATGCCATTTCTTAGTTTACATACAGAGTAACGATCCCATTGGACCGGTCCCATGGTGGAACCGAGATGTGGCAAACATCACAGCGGTGGTCCTGCTTCAGGATATGTTTTCTGGTTTAAGTTCAAGGCAAGACCACCATTGTGATGTTGCCACGTCTCGATTCCACCATAGGACCAGTCCCATGGGATCATTACTCTTACATATAAACATGTCCCATGAGACATGATCATCAAAAATACTTGTCAACCATTCAATGAACTCTAACCCTCATTCTATGGACATCGACATCAAAGTATTAATATAGTCTAAGGATCAAGCAAAGTTGATTAAATACAAAACTTTGTCTTAGTGAAGAACATATTATATATTTAAGTAGAAAGATAAGAGTTGAGAAACACTCATCTCATCTCATCTCATCTCTTGTACACAAAATATAGACATTTGGCAAAAGCTTGTTAAGGGATCCCATGGCTTCCCTTTTTTGGCACATTAAGTTTGGAATGATAAATAGGAATCTATGGGAGAGGGTTGTTAATGGGCTTGCATCCACTGACATACATTTATTCTTCTCTATTATTTTGTGATGTGATTGGCAAGAATCTTGGTGAGACATGGCAAGCAAAAGTTGGGCTTACAAGCATCTCCCTTATAGTACCCTTTTATATAATGTTCATGATACCTTGTTGGAGTTTTTCATCTTTCCATAATATTCATTTCATCACCATCAAATAAAAACTCTAACTATAAAACTCTTCCTAAGTTCCTTTCTAACATGAAAAATCAAAATC
Organism: Dioscorea zingiberensis; assembly: GCA_026586065.1. Taxonomy (NCBI): domain Eukaryota; kingdom Viridiplantae; phylum Streptophyta; class Magnoliopsida; order Dioscoreales; family Dioscoreaceae; genus Dioscorea; species Dioscorea zingiberensis. The sequence continues at coordinate 25,466,891 of CM048821.1, forward strand.
ATAATATGTTTTTTATAATTTGACAAAGAAATAGATGGAAGTTGAATAAGAAAAAGAAGAAGAAAAAACAAAGAGGCTAAGATTCACCAAAGGTGGTCACACCCAATAACACTGTTTCAAGAATTTTGTTTGCTTTTTTAAAGTCTGCATCCAAACCGCCTTTCCACTAAACCACCTTCTTCTTCTTCTTCTCTTTCACCGTCTTTATAACACCCTCTTCTCTTTCACCATTCCTGAACCCTCTCTCTCTCTCTCTCTCTCTCTCTCTCTTTCTCTCTTTCTCTCCTCTTTATCATCTCCTCCATAAATTCATATATACTTTCTCTCTATTTTCTCTTGAACTTCTCTTGTAATATATATACTTGAATTTGTATCTAGCTCTTTGAACATTGTTCGATGAAGGGAAGAAGGATTCATCAGCTGAGTCCAGTAGGAAGTCCACCATCAGACACAGAGTCCGGTGCGGCGGCCGGGAACTCCTCCGATGCGTCTTCGAAGGAGCAAGACAGGTTCCTCCCAATAGCCAATGTCAGCAGGATCATGAAGAAGTCTCTTCCAGGGAATGCGAAGATCTCCAAGGAAGCCAAGGAGATTGTTCAAGAGTGTGTCTCAGAGTTCATCAGCTTCATCACCGGTGAGGCCTCTGACAAGTGCCAGAGAGAAAAGAGGAAGACCATCAACGGTGATGACCTTCTCTGGGCCATGACCACCTTAGGGTTTGAAAACTACGTGAGCCCTCTCAAGGTATACCTCAACAAGTATAGAGAGACTGAGGGGGAGAAGAACTTGATGCCTCGGCAAGGCGATCATTCGCCGACACATGAGCCTGGACATAATGGCCAGAAGCTAAGCAGCCAAGGTGGAGGAAGTTCAGCAAATGCAAACCCTAGCTCCATGGCCATGAGGGCAGCTGCTAACCTTTCAGGGTTCAATGGAGGGATTAGTAGTTATCCAAAGGGATTCATGGGGTATGGAGGAGGGCAGACAAAGATGGATGGAGTTCATGGAGGTGGAGATGGTGATGGGGGGGATTTGCCTGGTCATGTTCATAGGGTTCAGTGGTGAAGAGAACAATATTGCACTACCTCTAGTGCATGGTACTGTTGCTTATTCTTCTTATAATTAGCTTTTGATCTTCTCTCTCTCTCTTTCTCTCTGAATTATTCCTCTTTCTTACGCTTTGAAGGGTTTATATATAAATGGTATTTGGGGATTCCTTTCTATTAGGAGTAGCTAGCTTTTCTTATGCCAATAAAGTGGGAAATGCTTTGGATTTAAGCCTTGCAATTGTTTGCACTGTTGCGCAATACCATTCAAATGCGAGTGTGACATGATCTTGTACAAAGTGATTAAAAGAAAACAGCTAAGTGACATTAGAAACAGTGACCACATTCAAAGTTGGCTAGAATACATCTGCATGAGCATACAAATTAAAAGCTATGTACAAAGAGACAATTTCTTTTTATGTGTGGCCAAGAGAGATACGACTGCCACATAAAATGAAAGAGCTGTTGGTGGATGGTGATAGATTTGATTTAATGGAGAGAGTTCTATAATTTCTTAAAGGAAATGTTTTCATGGAGAAAGCACATGAGGATCATCTACCCTTCATTGTTTTTAATAATAATTAAAAAAAACAGTTTATTTTAACTCATGTTTTCAATTAAATTATTTTTTAGATTATTTTTGTAAAGAAGTTTGAAGTCTTCCCATTATTTTTAGTTTATTTTCTGATGAAAAGGTCTCAAACCTTACAAGTATATATTAAAAAATATATATATTAAAACTATTTTTTGTTCATGTATTATTGCCCAATGTTTTTTTTTTATATATAAAAGTGGATAAACCACATTCTTTTATTTAGAGAGTAACTCGGTTACATAAGTGATCCTTTGTGGATCCGATACATCATAGATAAAGAAGGAGCCCCATCCCTATGAAGGTTTTAGATTGCCCAAATCCCGCCGATGTTGATCCCCCTTGTCAGACCGGAGTGTCTTCGAAGTCCTGCCCTGGTGAGAGTTGCGGGGCGTCCTCCCTTGTGAACGCCAAGCTCCTCTTGACGATGTTCTCCATTGCCACCGATTTCGGCCTTTTTGACGCATGAGATGCATCAAACCAAGACAGTGTTAGGAAATTAATCTATATCGCAAAAAGTTTTCGTGTAAATGCGTCGTTTGTCCTGAAAACGTCTACGGTTACACTTTTGAGAGTTAGGATCTTGCATGGTTTGATGGAAGTTAATTGGATCATCTTCCACCAATCCATCATTTTCCTCATGTTCTTGGAGAAAACTATATAACCATCCAAAATAGCATTTCTCCTTTCTCTTGTGGATCTCCTTAATGGCATTTGTTCTTCAAGTTGTTGAGTTTATTCTTCTGGAACAATTACCTCAACTTGTGTCAGGAGTTGTTCCACGTTTTCTTGTTGAGTTTCCAGATTTGCTTCTTGATAAATGATAGGAATAGAAATATGCACATTGTCAAAAGTAGTAGTAGAAGTCGTAACCAATTCCTCCTCAAAGACAATATCTCTAACCTTATTTCTCCCCCCAAACTCAACATCCTCAAAAAAAGTTTGCAATTCCCATTTTAAAATTCAACCATTTTGTGGGATCATATATAGAACTTGCAGCCCTTTGATCCCTCAAAGTATCCAATGAATTAGTTGCTCAATGTTATGGAGTCCAGTTTCTTTTCATTTGGCCTATAATGCATTGGCTTAAGTGGACATCCCTAAATATATATGAAAATGCTTTAGACTAGGGTTTTTTCTTGTCTAATACTCATAAGGTGTTTTTGCAGCTATTTTAGTTGATACTCTATTAAGGATACAAGCTGCTATCTTTAATGCTTCTCCCCAGAGTGATTCGGATAAGGTACAACGACTAAACATACTATTTACCATATCCTTAAGAGTTTTGTTTTGTCTTTTAGCTACACCATTAATTCAGGCTAGGTGATTATGGCATGGTGCGCTTTTGGATGATTCCACATTCCTCTAGGAATTTAGCAAATGTCCCTTGAGCCGTCACATTTGCCCTAGTACTCACAATTATAATAAGATCTTACGCTCTTAATTCTTTTGTTGAGTTAATCCTCAACTTCAGCTTTGAAAGCCTTGAACATGTCCAATGATTGAGATATCTCATGAATGAGATATAGGTACCCATAGTGTGAGTAATCGTCTATGAATGATATAAAATATTGTTGACCATTCCAAGAAGCTGTAGAGAATGGTCCACAAATATTTGTGTGGATCCATTCGAAGACGTTTGAAGTTCTGTTGGCACCTAATCTCTCTTTTATTTGGTCTATTTTCCCTTGATGCATTCAACACTGTTATGGCCTAAGCCCTTGTGCCATAGTTTTGCTAAATTTTTAGTATCTAGCTTACATTAAGTACTACGTGAATCCACATGCAAGGTTTCTTTATATGATACAATGGTATCAAGTAAAATATAGGTTATCATATGCGCTTAATGCATCAATACCAACTATATTGGAATTTAATGAAAGACATATATAATTGATTATTTCCACAAAAAAAAAACTGCAACCAAACTTGTCTAATAAGGAAATAGAAACCAGATTCTGTCTAAATGGTGATACTACAAAATATTTTTCAAATCCAAATAGAAACCAATTCCTAATAATAACCTAAAGTGCCATGTTGCTTCCACTTCTACCTATTTTTGATCAACCACTAAGATGTTTCTCTCAGCATCATTTGGCTTTCGGTAGCTCAAGCAACCCTACATAGAAACACTTATATGAGTAATAGCACCAAAATTTAACCACCAAGTGTTCATAGGTACTAAAGATAAATTAACCTCTAAACATACCAAAGCAAAGGAACATACATTTATTTGCCAAAAAAAAAAAAAAACAATCCACATAGTTTATTTGTTTCTTTAGTTCCGGACCTTTAGTAATTTCATTATCTTTCTTCCTCGTTTACCATTATCCTTAGAGGTGCTTGCCAAGTAAGCACTTTCAGTTCTTTCTTGCTTCAATCTTTGTTCTTCTTTCACATAATATGAAATAAGCTCATTTAGAGTCCATTTCTCCATTTCACAATTATAACTTACTTTAAAGTGATTGTATTGTACAGTAAGTGATATAAATACTAAATGTACAAGTATTCAAACAACTCGAGCTTAGTATCTTAAGATTTGAAGCAATGTGAGATATGTCAACTGCTCCTATAAGAAATAGGATTGACTGTACTCCCTAATATCCCCTTGCCCTAATACTTCATTCAAATCAAGCAAGCAAAAAGAGTGCTTATTTCAATCTTATCGTGTTTAGCAAAACATTTCTTAATTTCAGCAAGGAACTCACTGGTATTAGTAATCCTTTTGCATACTCCGCCCCTAATGGCTTCCAGAATACCGTGCTTAATAATCATAAGACTCATGCAATTAGAGCGTTCCCACTTCTCAAAGTTTTTCCTATAATCAAGAGTACTTTCAGTCATAAGAAGAGCGAGTTGCTCAATTATTCATGCAAGGTCTAGATCCATGCAGCCAAGAACATTTAATATGTTCAATTTCCAATCCTTGAAGTTAGTCCCATTAAGTATGGGAATATTGTTTGCATTGGCAGATATAGTAGTAGTAGACATAATAGTTGTATAAAGCACAAATAAGCAAGCATGTTCACATCATAAGCCAAATAAACAATCTCTAAATTTAAATAATTTCATTAAATCTCAAGATAACTACCACAACATTAATATCAAGTCTTTGGACATTAATATTAATTTGTAAGTGGTACTCTCAATGTAGTGATCAAATAGTGACAATAACTCATGTCAAACAACAAGTCTATCTTTGGAACGACTTATTATTTACATGGAAACCTTATAATTATCACATATTTATTGATGAGTGTATAATTATACATATTTTTATACTATATTTGCATGCACATTGCTTGCCTTTTCACATGGATTCCTCTATTTTTGTGTATTGTTGGGTATTTTGTTGTGATTTAACAATTAAATAGGTACCCGGGACAAAAGAAGCGAATACCGAAACAATTTGGAGCAAAAAGAGCTTAACAGTCACTTTGCAGAGAGTGGCACGGCCCTGAACACGGGCATGTCTAGATGTACAAGGGCATGTTCAGCTTGTGTCCAGGTCATGCACATCTTGGGATTAGCCGAAACCCCGTCGATTCCATTCCTAAAGATTCTAGAGTTATACACGGGATCAACACGGCCTTGTGTTGTAAAATTGAAGCCTATAAAAGGCCAACAAATGCAAATTACAGGGGGACTTTTGGCTATTCCTCTAATGACGACTAGTGTTTCGGAGGAAGATTGAAGGTGGAGGAGACATCAATCTAAGGAGTTTATTATCTTTATTTATATCTTCCTCTTTAGCTTTCGTGATGAATTCTTATAGTATGAGAGGCTAAACCTTCTGTGGTGCCTCAGGTCCTGGAACCCTAAGATGAACTTGTAACTCTTTTCCTTTCTCTTTAATACTAGGCTTTTTTTTTTTTTATTCTTGTGAATTGTCTATGTGTGCTTAATGCTTGTTATTTGATAGTGTGAAAGTGTCGATCACATATCTGTAGTTGTTTGATGCATGAAGAGAAATCTCAGTCACGCTAGATCTAGGCATAGAAGATAGGGGGTGAGTACACGCTGAGAGATCGGGTGTATGGTGTCAGCTTCACACAACACACTCTTCGGATTTTGGTAAAATTTAATAGTAGGAACCACAGAGCCTAATAATAATTATAATGCGATGCGTACAATGAAGTTAAGTGTATGGGACTAGGGTTTGGCTACATGAGAGATCGGGGTCAAACTAATTTAAAGTTCCTCACTGTCCAAGAATATATCAACTAGATAGCCAGTATTAGGAAATTAGCCGAGCAAGGGATTCTTAGGGGGGTAAAGATCTGGGCTGCCATGTTCTCTTGATTCATAACCCTAGATTTGCCAAATGTTCACCATAGTTATCTATTTATATCTTTTAGTTAGGATTAGACTATCACATATATTTCTTGGCTAGATAGTAAAAGTCGAATAAGTTCTTGCTTTGCCTGTCCTTGTGGATTCAACTACCCTACCTTCAGGATATTTTACTACTTGAGCAACCTCGTTCACTTGCAGGCGAGCAAACATCATTTATCACCACAAGTGTGTATGCTATTCGGCCAAATATTAACCTTCTTTGAGTCGACTAATATCTGCATGAATAAATACACACACAAACGCCTAAATATCCTCAATAAGCTAATCTTACACAAGAGAGGACACTTTGGTGACATCTTGTTTCAATCAACTCAATTAAATGTTAGGCAATACTTAATAAAACATAAAAAAATGTAACATATCCAACATAAGTACAAGTTGCATATTAATTTTACAAAACAAGATCAAATCCCCAAATTCTATAATCACTAGAACCTAATTTCACAATTTTTCTCGATTCTTCAAAGTCAAAATTTCTCAAAAAATCAACTATGCAGCGCCTCTAGTACCATTTGTTGGATTTGAATAAACCATATTATAACATACTTAATCATATAAACAACCAAAAATTCAATCACATAGATCATTCCTCCTCAATTAAAACTGTAGAACACAAAACTTGATCAAACCCTAGAACACAAAACTATACTCCATGTTGAATTCAATGAGAAAAAAAATAGAAGAGGATTAGCAAAGCGTACCTTGATCTATATCGGGATTAATTGGGTGAGTTAGAGAAGATTTTATCTTTCACTTGAATGCAGTCTCTCTGAGGGTGTCTCTGTTCTCTCTAGAAGGGATATCAAGAGAACGCTCTCAAGACCATTCAAATGGGGACTGTAATCCCTAAAAATCATAACTGTTTTTTGTTACAAATTTTCATAATTTCTAATTTGTCTTCGCATCAAATTAGAGATTATCATATGGTCTCTACACATTAATTCCATAACACTTTAATACACATAGCCCAATTATTAAGCTTTATTAGATCACATTTAAATGAACTATACTTAAAGATAGCATTGCACATTTAATTCACATGAGTGTGCCCACATATTGGATTTTTCTAATAAGAGCTAGCCTTGTGATCTCATCGACGTTGTTGCGAAGCAAGTGATGTGCATGTGACTAGTAGAGTAAGAGAAGCACTTCAATGTTTCAACATATGGCCTTCTCACTACTCCAAAGAAGGCACCACTTTGCTACCAAGATCCACCCCACTAGTTTCTTTGCCAACTTTACTCCCATTCCCACTCTCCAGCAACTCCAAGTACATTTATTTTCACTTTTCCCTCTTCAGTATTCTTTGTGTAGTTCGAGCGACTAAAGCAAGAGTAGTTGATATGCAACATATCTGATCAATTGCATAGGGGAACAAAATAGAGCTTGTTGCGTAGCCAATAGTAGCAACGTGGATGGTAGAGCACTAGGATTGCCACTTTCAGCCTAGTCATCCCTTCAGCAACCTTGAGCCAACAAAACATATCAATATGGAGGAGAGTTTTTCCAAAAAAAAAAAAAAAAAAAAAAATTAATACTAACGTTCAGACCATACTATCATGTTAACAAGAAATGTGACATTAGCATACTAGAGAATTTTTCCAAAAAAAACAAAAAACAAAAAATACTAACAGGACATATGAGTCAATGTCAGTATCTTTACTTCATCTATCACATTGACAAATACTACCACATATGCAATGAAAACCAATAGAAATTGCATGTATTTCATACCATATACCACATAGCAACCAAGTCAACTACAGAGATGAAAAAAAACAAACAAACAAACAAAAAATCAATGTAAAGAAATTAAATTAAATATTTTGATTGTATAGTGATGAAAATGAACATTTGGACTAATTACAAGGACGAAAAAAGAACTTTAATACTTTAAAAAATGTGTAAATCTTTTACTGTGAAGCTAAGTGATGATGTGATTCAATCTTAGAGGTTGAATCATGGAGATGAGTCCACTTTAAGGGTTTGTTTAGTATAGAGCAAGTGAAAGTACAACGCAACTGCATTTACATATAGTTCATTTAAATTTATTTAAATTTATTTACACTTATCATATAGTTTTTTTTTTGTATGATATAAATGAATTAATAATATTTAAAAAAAAAATTGGTATGACATAAGTAGTATATGGCAAATAAAAATCGAATGTTAGTATAAGTGTAATAATTATCAAAATGCAAACAGATGTGAGATTAGCCTATTTCATTTGGTATTTCAAAACTCAACAAACTATTAATTTTAATTATTTAAAAAATTTGTAAAAATATCTTTGATATATATATATATATACACACACACATTTATACCTATTTCATTTGGTATTTCAAAACTCAACAAACTATTAATTTTAATTATTTAAAAAATTTGTAAAAATATATTATATATATATATATATATATATATATATTCATGATAAGGTAAGGTCAGCCGAAAACACTATTTATTTACGGTCGCCTCCCATTTGGCCACCTGGGGAGTGTTTTGAGGAAATCCAACCGTATGGATGGAAAGAACATCGAAAAATAAGCTAGCATGTCAATTTTCATACAATTTGGGAACTTGTAGGGTCTTCATCTTAACGGGTGAAAATTTATAGAAATCTTACCGGTTCAAAATTTCACCCGTTAAGATGAAGACCCCACAAGTTCTCAAATTGTATGAAAATTGACATGCTAGCTTATTTTTTGATGTGCTTTCCATCCATACCGTTGGATTTCCTCAAAATATTGTGCAAGTGGGCCAAAAAGAGGCGATCCCACTTGCACAGTGATAAATCCGACCACATAATATCATGACCCTATATATATATATATAGTAGTGTTACTATGAGGTCGGCTACAGGTGCAGCCGGCCCATAGTAACACTACTCATATATATTATATATATATATATATATATATATATATATATATATATATATATAGAGAGAGAGAGAGACACACACACACACACACACAAATATACATGCATGTTAGTATCCAACCGCCCGCACTTGCCGCTGACCCATACTAACACCCAAAACCCAACCCTATTTATATACACCAATAAAACCCACCCCATGTACAGATTGATAGTATGGGCCAACCGCAACTTGCAGCTGACCGGATACTATCAAAATTCTATATATATATATATATATATATATATATATATATATAAATGGATGAATCACACTCTTTTATTTAATGATAGAAGTGGTTACATAGGTGGACCCATAGTAGTCCGATATAAAAGTATATATTTGTGCGTTCATATCTAATGGTCTATTTGACCTTCAAAATATTTCAATTATTTTTTTTTCTTGAGTAAGAACGACATCAAGAACGAACGTGTACAGGTTCCGCAGTACGAGAGCATAGAGGCTCGGTAGAGATCCATTTACTAACCCTCACCTTGCAAGGGAGAGGATTCGAACACAAGTTTACTACCCATTACTTGAGAAGGAACCCTAGTGCTAGTAGGCCTTTGTGTTCGTTGGTAATATTTCAATTATCTTTACCCCACTAAAACTTGGAAATAAAAGTAATTTACCTCAACCATCAACTTAATTGACTGTTTTAATATAATAAAAAAATAATCAAATTTACTTACAACAACAAAACAACTAAGCCTTAATCCCATACTAGATAGGGTCCGCTATATGGATTCTTTGTCTCCATGTTGCTTTCAAATGTGAAAAAATAAATAAATAAATAAATAAATAAATAAATAAATAAATAAATAAATAAATAATTGATAATTCAATGAGAGATTGGAATGTTAAAAGCATAAAAGTATCTCCCAAACAAAGCTAATAAAAGAGATATTCGTAGGTGACTTATCCGTAATATCATATTCGATGTGGTCAGCTATATGGATTCTTTGTCTCCATGTCTCTCTGTCAAAAGCAAGATCCGGCTCAATATCTAACATACATAGGTCCTTAGCCACTACCTCTCTCCACGTAATCCTAGGCCTACCTCTCTACCCCTTTTCTTACCTTCTATAGCTAAACTATCACATTTTTGGACTGGAGCAACTGGTGGTCTTCCGCATATGTCTCCAAACCATCTTAAACGTCCTTCTCTTATTTTATCTTCGATTAGTGCAACATGCACCTTCTATCTGATGCGTTCATTTCTAATCTTGTCCAATCTTGTATGACCGCTCATCCACCTTAACATCCTCATTGCTGCCACATTCATCTTATGAATATGTTGAACTTTAGTTACCGAACACTCATTTCCATATAGCATGGCCAGTCTAACTGTCGTCCTATAGAATTTCCCCTTCACTTTGTTAGGTATCTTCTTATCACATAATACTCCCATGGCACTTCTCCATTTCAACCATTCAGCTTTGATTCTATGGGTTACATTTTCATCTATCATTCCGTCATCCTAAAAAATGGAACCTAAATACTTAAAATGGTTAACCTTAGGCACTACCACACAACCTAGTTTCACTTCCCCTTCATCTCTCCTGCTTAGACTAAAATTATAGTATATATATTCTTTCTTACTTCTACTTAACCTAAAGCCTCTACTTTCTAAAGTGTTTCTCCAAAATTCTAGTTTTTGATTTACTCCATCTCTAGTTGCATCCACTAGTACAATATCATTTACGAACAACATATACCATGGGATGTCATCTTGGATATAACTAGTTAACTCATCCATAATTAAAGTAAACAAGTATGAGCTTAAAGCCGATCTCTAATGTAAACCCACTATTATAGGGAACTCCTCCGTATTGCCTCCCACTGTTCTCATACTTGTAACCGCTCCTTCATACATATCCTTAATAATATTTATATATTTTACATGAATGCCTTTCTTCTCCGATACCGACCAAATGACTTATCTCGATACCCTATCATATGCCTTCTCTAGGTCAATAAAAACCATATGGAGATCCTTCTTAATCTCTCTATAGATCTCCATCAAGTTCTTTAACAGAAAAATGGCTTATGTTATGGATCTACCTCGCATAAAGCCAAATTGGTTCTCTGACACCTTTGTGATATCCCTGAGTCGATGCTTTATTACCTTATCCTAAAGTTTCATCGTATGGCTCATTAGCTTAAAACCACGGTAATTGGTGAAATTTTGAATGTCTCCATTATTCTTATAAATAGGGACCAAAATAATTTTCTCCGGATAGAGTTGAAGAGTTTGGTTAACTACTCTACCCCCACTTCTCCCAGGCACTTTCAAACTTCAATTGGGATACAATCTGGGCCACAAGCTTTTCCAGCCTTTATCTTTTTCAGTGCTGCCTTGACTTCCTGAGGCCTTATTCTAAGTGTGTAACTAAAGTTCCTTTTTATCGTTGATGCATAAAAATCTGTAAAGTTATCCTCATGACTTGCATTGAACAAGTGGTCAAGGTAACTTCTCCATCTCTCTTTGATTTTCTTATCTCCTGTCAAGACATGTCGAGACTCATCCTTAATGCACTTAATTTGGTTCAAGCCTTTTTCTTTTTTATCTCTTAGTTGTGCTATCTTGTATATTTCTTTTTCCTCTTCTTGTGTCCCTAACTTTTGATACAAATCGGCTAGAGATTTGCCTCGGGCCTCACTAATCGCTTTCTTGGCCTCTTTTTTTTTCCCTTTGGTACTTTTCAAAGGCTTCATCCTCCTCAACTGTGGGTAATTTTTTATACCAATATCATTTCTCTTTAATAGCCTTTTAAACCTCTTCATTCCACCACTATGATTCCTGCAGTTGAGGTCCTAGTTCCTTAGAGACTCCTAGGAGTTCACTACCTATCTTGTCAATACTATTCGCTATCTCCTTCAATAAGGTGTTTGCATCAACTTTCATGTTTGTGCCTCCCTCTTCCTATATTTTATTCTTAAATGCTAATTGGTTAGTTTCTTTTAAAGCCCACCATCAAATCCTACATTTCTTAACCCTCCTTTCTATTTTTACTATACATTTTTTTACTTTACATTCAACACCACCAACCTATGTTGAGTGGTTAATGCTTCTCCAGGTATAACCTTACAATCCTTACAAATAGATTTATCCCTTCTTCTTGTACCAAGAAAGTCAATTTGGCTATGATTATTGTCATTCTTAAAGGTAATCAAGTGTGATTTCCTTTTCTTAAAGCAAGTGTTGGTTAATACCAAATCATGAGCCAAAGCAAAATCTAATATAGATTTTCCTTCCTCATTCCAGTTGCCATATCCACAACCTCCATGTACTCACTTGTAGCCATCACTACATCTATCTACATGCCCATTAAGATCTCCCCCAATAAAAAGCTCTTGTTCACTTGGAATCCCTAGAAGTACCCCATCCAAATCTTCCAATAACTTAACCTTATCTTCTTCTCCTAAGCCTACTTGAGAGGTATATGCACTCACTATGTTGATAGTTTCTTTTCCCAACACTACCTTCAAATGTATAATCTTGTCTCCTACCCTTTTCCCTTGAACCACTTTGTCCTTTATTTTTGGTTCCACGATAAATACCCACACCATTTTTATATTTATCTCCTCCACGCGATTTCATAATTTATAACCTGTGTTAACAATCTCTCTAGCCTTGTTTTCTATCCACCTAGTCTCTTGCAAACATACATATTATATCTATCCTTCTCCTTTTTAGAGTGTCTACTAACTCCATAGATTTTCATGTCAAAGATCCTATATTCCAACTACCGATCCTAATCCTACTCTCATGGACTAACTTCTTTACTCACACCCGTTCATAAGATGTGACAACCCTTGGTCATTTATCACCACATCCAAGCGCCAATGTGGCGAGACTAACTTCTTTACCCACACCCGTCCATGATGTGGGAACCCTTGCCTATGCTCCATCACACACAAGCGGTGATGTGATGAAACATGTTGCTATTAGATTTACAAAAAATAACTAAAAATATACCTCATAGATTTAGGGTATTTTTTTTAGCTTGATTAAACTTCTACTTATAACTCGGTTCGAAAATATTGTAAGCTCCGTTGGACAACTCCAACTCTAACTGCTATATATATATTACCAACAACCCTTGGGTCATATTGGTACTCTGTAACGGATTTCTAGTCGTTACAGTGACAAACCGTAAGGAAACTCAAGTTAGAAGGAAGACCATGGCCTGCACACTATTCCCATTACGCAGTAATAACCAAGAGACAGTAAAACAATATAGAAGTCACTTTGCATAAGCAACAAACAACAAGAAACCTAATCATAGAGCCACCAGTGAAGTTGATGAAGCTCTTTACAACTCAATAACTCTGTAAAAAGATAACTAAAGGGATGAGCCCCCACCGCCGAAAACCGCTCTGGCAGTAAGTCCTCGCGCTCCCTTCCGACGCCTCCTTCACCTCGACGAGAGGCTCAGGCCTTCAACTTCTCAAATCTTCCCCCTGCTCTACTTCTTCTACTTTAATAGCCTCCTCGCAGCCCTCCATCACGTTCCCGAGAAAGTGGATTCCTTTTTCCTTTGCTGAATGTGACACTGACACGTGGGTTAGCCCCCCCTCCCCCTCCCTCCCTCCCTCCCTCCCTCCGTCGAGGAACGTGATTTCTTTTGTTCTCCGTTAGCGCTCTGCCACGCGCCGCGCACCGTAACGTCCTTTCCACAATTTCCTCGCAAGTGCTTTACCATGCACCCTGCTTCGCTTTGTCTTCTTTTGGTTCTTCCTTGATATTTGCAAAATCCTTCCTAGAATGACCCTGCATGGGAATATAGACGGGATACGTAACATACTCAGGTCCCCATGAAGGGCTTCGCCTTGTTGAGGTCGCCAGTTCAAACCGTGGGTAAGGGCACTTTTCTGAGTGTATGAACAGTGGTTGTGAGTGGACATTTCTTGCTCACTGTGCACATACCCCACCCTCCATTATCTCACATGATGAGGATTGTGCACACCCTTGACTTTGACTTAGTAGTTAGCCACTTGGCTAGCCGCTCTTTTTGTCCAAAAAAAAAATTTGCTATATATTTATTTTTGAGAGAATTAAACTTCAGGGCGTTTTGTTAGGGCATTTTTCGCATTTTCGCCATTTTCTGGTTTTTTCATTTTCCACGAAAACACGTTTGGTTGTAACGTTTTTTGGAAAAGGCGGAAAAGGAAAACGGCTGGAAAATGGAAAACTGAAAAATGAAAAAAAAAAAAGTCGTTTTCTAGGTTTGGAAAACGATTGGAAAAGGCGGTGACATTGTTATAAATAAACCAAACTTCAAAATTAATTATAAAAATATTAAAATATCATGTTTATCATTTTTCTATTTTTTAAAATATATTTTCTTTAACTTTTGTAATTGTAAAAATATATAAATATCATGTTATTTTTTTATATTTTGAACTTTATAAAAATATCATGTTTGCCATTTTTTTATTTTTTAAAATATATTTTGAACTTTTGTTATTATATAAATATATAAAAATATCATGTTTGTCATTTTTTTTTATTTCTTAAAATATGGTTTCTTAAATTTTATTTATTATATATAAAATATAGAAACATATTATGTTTGTTATTTTTTATATTTTGAACTTTATAAAAATATCATGTTTGCAGTATTTTATATTTTGAACTTTATAAAAATATTGTGTTTGTCATTTGTTTATTTTTTATATTTTGAACTTTTGTTATTATAATTATTATGTTGATTTATAGTTCTATTTTACATTTATTATATTGTTTTACCATAGTTAAAATAAAAAAAACTGTTTATACATATTTAATAAAATGACCCGAAAACATACTACACACTTTTCTATTAAACCAAACAGCTTTTCTATTTTCTGTTTCTGAAAACATTTTCCAACCAAAAAGTTTTCCATTTTCCAGTTTCTGTGTTTTTTATTTTCCACGTTTTCCATTTTCTGCGTTTTCCACCTGTTCAGAAAATGGAAAATGGAAACCAAACGCCCCCTTTAAGTTTTTGAACCACACATCAAGCAGCTTCTAAACCAAACAAACCACGTCTCATTAGCAATATACAAGACTATTAGTATATATAATATATAGAACTAATATTAGGATAGAGCACAAATGCATAGAACTCCATAGCTATGCAATCAAATTAAATGGAACAGAGAAGCAAAGATATCCATTTGAGAAGGGGGGAGAGCAATGGAGACCTGAACAGAACCTTCCTCCTTCCCTTCCACTAAAGCAACATGCCCATCTAAGGTCAAAGAAACCAGTTCCACCCTGCCTGGCCTCCCCCACCCAAAATCCATATCATAAACCCGGAACCTCGGTGACGCCGACACGAGCACCACCCTCCCCTCCGTTCCCGTGAGAACACATCAGTCCATCTCTCCAACTCCTCCAAAGGATTCTCACCAACCTTTCTTATCTCCTCTTGCAAGGCCATGCATGCAAAGCTCAAGCCATGGCCACCACCTTTGATCAATTCCCCTGACATGGCTTCCACGATGCAGATCTTGACACAGTTGCCGAAGAAGTTGGGACCCAAGGGAGGTTGGAGACGATCTCTACAGTCGGCATGGAAGATAAGGATGGTGGTATCTTCATGGTTGAGTTTCTTTGCTTGAATGGTGGTGATCCAAATATGGGAGACAATGGCCACAAATGTTGATACTGTTGTTGCTGTTGATGTTGCTCTCTTTTTAAGTGATTTTATGTTGCCGGATGTCAGCACAAACGTTCTCCGGGATAGTTTGGCAGCGGCTTCAATAATTGAGGTATGCCTCGGCAACTGTCAATTAATTTCTTTTTATGGTTTTTATATTTTTAAATAAATAAATAAGGATAATTTATAAAATAATAAAATAAAACTGAACAAGTGCTTCTATAAGTTTGAAATGAAAAATAAAAGTTTTTAAAAATATATATTGTTGTAGTATTTTTGTTTTTATTAACCCAAAATAAATCTTCATGTTATATATAAATATAATTTTAAATAAATATTGATTTTACCTTATGTTATGTCTTCTTTTTTTTTAACATAGGT
Source organism: Dioscorea zingiberensis (assembly GCA_026586065.1). Lineage (NCBI taxonomy): Eukaryota > Viridiplantae > Streptophyta > Magnoliopsida > Dioscoreales > Dioscoreaceae > Dioscorea > Dioscorea zingiberensis. The sequence continues at coordinate 25,482,836 of CM048821.1, forward strand.
CACAAAAACCTCCCCAGAAGATGTGTTAAGGGCGTAGCCTTAAGTGACGAACACCCTTTATCCTTCATTGTGCGTGTATAGATAATGGGACTCAAATCTGAGAGTTTTGTACTCACCAAGTAAATTACTTAAACTGCTTATCTTATTTACAGGTGCAAGGACTTAAATTTGAAAGTATGCTCAATCAAACTAATTATCCAATACATGGAATCTGAGATACCGCTAAATTAATGATTATTTGGGCCTTATGTCATGTCATTAGTTAGTTTTTTAGTTATTTGGCCCTTATGTCATGTCATTCGTTAGTTTTTTAGTTATTTATAATAAGGTTGCCTAACCAAATAGCATTCCGGGTTGAGACTTGAGATAGCTGGGGTCAGCTGAGTTTAGATGATAAGACCCGCTATTCTTATCTTAATCATTTTCTATATTTGAATTTTAAATTTTGTTTCCTTTTGACTTTAGATTATTTTAAAGCAAATTTAAAATAAAAAATAAACTTGGGGTTAATCTTTAGAAGTTTCGGATCAGCATGATTTAGAGAAAACAGTTATTTGAAACGAGTAAGTTAAGCAAATAGAAGTTTATAATACAATCATCTTTAATTAATCAAACATTATGATCTCTAATATATATTTTTTACTTTTGACAGAATACGGTATTTATTCGTAATATTACTGAATAATATTCGTAAATTAATAAAATAAAAAACTGAAAACAAATAAAAGGTTTTTTTTTATAGAAATATCATTTAATTAAGTGGAGATTATATTAAAGAAGAAAAGAAAAACATGTAGGAAAAAGAAAAGGATAGTAGTAGCGTACCAAGGGATAAGATGGGGCGAGGCGGTTGATGAAGTGCCTCGAGATCGAGTCACCAGACGGACAAACGATCAAAGATCGATCGAATTCAACGGTGGCTCCTGCCATCTCAGGCGTCATCATCACCCCACCGGCCCTACAAATCTCGGCCCAAGTCTCCATGAAGCTCCAGATCGATCGCCCATCCGCTGCCAAGTGGCTGAATACGAATCCCAAAGCCAGGCCCCCGCCGGCGAACCCAGTGACCTGCACCGCCAGAAGCTCCCCCGCCTCCAGATCCGGAACCAGCGATCTAAACACCTCCCAATCATGGACATCATCGTTGGCTATCTGCCCGATGTCGCCCTCCGCCTCCGCCTCTGAGAAGGCGATGCCGTCGCCGGAGAAAGCGATCTCGGCTTCGTCGGAGGCTGCGAGACGGCCGGAGAGGGGGAGGAAACGGGAGAGAGCGAGGGAAAGAGAGGAGATGAGGGAGTGGGAAGCGGAGCGAAGTGGAGGCGCGGAGGGATAGAGCAAGAGCCGTGTGATGGGAGGTATCCCGAGCCATAGAACGTCGAAGAAGGAGAGCTTGAGGTTTGGCTGGGGCGTTGTTGACGTGATCTTAGGACAGACCCGAGTCAAGTTGGTGACTCGGATTCGGTCCAACGCGGGGTTTTCCCCAGATGCCGCCATTGTTCATCTCTCGAGTCTTCTCTGCCCGCCCTGCCCTCATTTTATTTCAGAGCTTTTTAGTTGTGACCCGTATCAGTTATCACCTCATCATTATTTTTTAATAACATTTCATAACATCATCTGTTATTTTATTTTACTTGCTATATTTTTAATCAAACTTTTAATCTAAGCTATACTTTGTTGACGTGGAAACTGGTTTTCCTCGGGATCCGACCTGGTTTCTCGATCAATGATTGAATTTGTTTGAGTTGGGACCGTGACAACCACCGGAGAAGACGATCGCAACCTACACTGGAATAAAAAGAGAGAGCTTAGGGCGACCCTGTCGCCCGAGAGTGCTCCGACGCTCAAGTTAGTGGTGGTGAGGATATTTGGAGGGGAAGAAAGTAGTAGTGTTGGTTCTCTCAGAAAAAATAGTGTACCTTGTTCTCTCGTTTTGCCCTCTTTTATCTCTATCCTCTATTCCATGATCTACGTCTGGCCGTTAGGCCTTGATCCTCATCACGATCTTCTTTCCCGTTATCGGCCGGGCCGACTATCATTTTTTATCAAAAACTCGTGACTTGGGATCAGCATTATATGGATATGCGCTCTGGATTTGCCCACATGTATGCCTAAATCAAGGCCACGTGTTCATTCAGATCTCTTCCCATCATACGCAAAACCTCATGTTGTAAACGTGTAATATATGTAGAATAATTATTTTGATCTTTTTATATAGGTTAATTCATGTTTTGATTTTTTGATTTTTTTAATACATATTATTAAAAATTAAATCAAAAAATTAATTCCATATTTTATTTATTTATAAATTAAATATAAATTCATTTGTAGTTCTTTTAATAAAATCATAATTTAGTTATAAATTCTTTCAAAATATTTTTAATTTATTATTAATTATAAATAAATATCTACCTAAAAAAAGATATTTTTTTGTCTTTTATTTGATTTCTAAAATATTTTAAAAAAAATATTTAGGGTTTTTTTGTTTAAAAAACAAACTTAAATAAAAAAGGAAGTTATTTCAAGATCCCTCAAAGTTCCACAAATCCACAAAAAGTCCTCCCAAGTTTGCAGTATCCCAAAACATCCCTCCTTTTTACACAATTTCATTTAAGGTCCTTCCATCCACTAACACCATCTGTTTTATATTTACATGACGAAAATGACTTTTGACATATCATTACTTGGCCCTCCCCCTAATGCATGAAAACATCATAGGTAAATTGACTAAAATACCCCCAATTCAAAAAGCAAGCGCTGGGCGGTTGGAATCCCGAGACGACGCACGTCACGTACCACCATCTATCCCTTCAACCTCTCATGAAAACCTTTGTTCATAAAACAAGACTAATGGAGCACTCAGATCAGAGGTTTTTTCTGACACTGCACCATCGTGAAGCCACCTCTGCCGGAGTCATCCCGTCGGTTGCTACTGCTTCCCGGAGATCAAAGTTTAGGCGGACTTAAAGCTGTTACTCTAAGGTACGAGGTATGCTTGGGAACCTTAGATCGAGGTTTAGGGTATCCATGATTTTTACCTTCTTTTCGCTTGTTTTTCCTGTTTTGTATGCACTTGCATTGGAAGATTGAACATATTGGTGAGCGATTTTGGGTTGTTGCTCACGTCGCTAGAACTTCGCAACAAGAAATTTAGGGTTTAGGGTATTTTTCTTTTTTTTTTATGATTTAGGGTGTATACAAAAGGGGATCGGTTTGTCGTACATTCTTTACTAATGATGTCTACAAGTGTTACCAATGTTACAATGTAAAATACATTGTTTCCATTTATTCTTCATAGTTTCCATTTAAGCGTTCTACAACCCTTCATAATAAATCACTCTTGGTGCAAGCTATGGAAAATATGTCGTTTAATCTAGTAAACGGTAGGTGCTACTTGGTGCCTATCCACCAAACACTTGCCGAGTTGAAACCCTGCATTACTGAGAGGCACTAGGAACTCTTCAGGAGGACACACTTTGCCCCATTATTGGATATCGAACCTGTTATGCAGGAGAGAGGACTGTTGGATGCTCTATTACAGAGGTATAATGAGCGCACCAACAGATTTAGGATTGGAAAGAGCCTGCTGGCCTTCAGACCTCAGGACGTTGCATCTTTGGTCTTTGCAGCCATTGGGAAGGGGTGGTCTTCAAGAAGGAGAAAAAGCAATCAGTTTTTTATGAGAAATACATGGGTAAAGTATACGACAGGCACAGAGATGCCTTAAAAAAAAAATCTTCTCCAGTTTGTTCAGAAGAAAAGAGGGGAAGAGGAAAACTTTGTCAAGTTAACTGGTGGTGTACATCCTTGGAATGATGCTCTTTCCAAGCACCTCATTAGTGGTTCCCAACTGGATTGCAAACTACGCGGACAAGCTAGCTGCACTGAACCGCTACGCGTGGGCACAGGCCACTCACAAGTGGCTTATGGTTGACATCCCAAAGACAGCAGCACGCGTAGTCCAGGGAATCCGATGAGACTGTACAGACTGGATACTTGAGAGGGTGCGCTGTCGCCCTTAGCTTATGGTTCTATAACGTCACTGGGACCAGGAAGAAGGTGCACTATGGGAGGATACCAAGGATCCTCAGCTATGGGGAGAACAACTTCATAAAGCAACCCTCCCTTGGTCCTCTGCTAAAATCGCTCGATAGAAAGGAGGTACTCCAGCTTTTTTGTTTAAAGTTCTCATTATTTCCTTTAAGATTTGAAAGTTCTCCTGTACGATAATATGTTTCCATTTAATATAAACACTTCTCGTTTGATATAAGTTATTTTCGCTTAACTTATGGAGTTTGTGTTTAACATAATATGTTTTCGTTTAATATAATGAATTCTCGTTTAATATTCATGGATTGTGGTTAATATCTAGAGTTCCCGTTTAACATATGACATTATTTGATTCTTCATGGTTTTCCGAGCTTGTCTCCGTTACATCGGAGGAAGAATCCAATATACAAGCCGTGACCGGACCGGAAAGAAATGAAAAAGCTACCACTGCGCCCCCATCCAGTGGCAAGGGTGGTAAGGGAGCAACGGACAGTGCACGAAAAGGGGTCCACGAACACTCAAAGGCCAGTAGCCCCCCGCGTACTACCTAACGACGTCCTTCCTTGATCACTCCCACAAGGAAGCCAAAGGATGAGGACACTACAACACGCCTTTAGAAGGCACTTAAGATTCTTTCAAGAGATGTTGCAAGCATCAAGTCCCGACTTGACGAAATGGAGGGTCAGAGGCGGGTCGTTGAACCATCGGCTCCGAAGCCAGATGTATCAGAGACGGCGGCGGCGCCGGTATCGGATACAGTGTCAGCACCAGTATTGGAGACTGCGACGCCACCGGTATCATCCCCAACTGTAGGGATGCGTACAAAGAAAATCGTGGTCAGGTCCCATCGATCGTAGGAGCCGGTTACCCGGTCTCAGACTTCACTGGCCAGTATCATCCTCAAAGAGAAGATGCAGAAGTGGAAATCAGACAAGGTCAAAAAAGCTACAAATGTTAACCAAAGTCCATCTGTGTCAGCCAATGTTGAAGATGACGATGACAACTACATGGTCACATTTTGCTGCATAATTAAATCACTGACACAAATGAAGAACTTGACGCCCACCGCCACAAACCTTGACCCACCGCAGCGACCGATGACCAGTGACCGCCGACCCTCGTTGTTGAACAACCAACTTCTGAATCAGCCATTGTCATTACTGAACCAATGCCCGACCATACAGATTTGCTGGCCGCCTCAGACCATGCAAACACCGATATTAAGTTGGCACCAACGACCGCCGACCAACGACTGCCAACCCCGTCGCTGAATTACCAACCTTTGAACCACCCACTGCCATCAATGAACCATCCAAGTCTTTGAGGCACCAACGACCGCCCACCAGAGACTGCAGACCCCCAAAGCTGAACCCCCAACCTCTGACCCACAAACTACCGTCAATGAACCATCTGTTGGACAATCAGATGTGCTAGCCACTGTCACTAAACCATCGGTATCGGCCACCGATCCGGAGAGAGAAGACGTGATCATTGCGGAGGATTTAATGGCAAACATGAACACAATGCCAGTTAAGACAAACTTTATACCAAAGATTAAATATCTAGCCGGTTTCATGCGGCTTAATAATCTGGAGAAAGCAGCACTTGGGATGTATCTCAACTACAGAATCGACAAGTAAGTTTTTCGTTTATTGAAATAAGTTTTCCGTCCATTTGTAAGGTTTCAGTTTAATATACAGCGGTTTCGCTTATCTTTGTAAGTTTTCGTTTAATATTAAGCATTTTTATTTAGTAATATTAGTTGTCGTTTAACACTTTGTGTATTTTCCGTTTAATATACTAAGTTTCATTTTAATTTACACTTAATATTCAGCTTTTCACCATTCAGGACCATCATTTGGAAGAACGAGTGGGCGTTCACCACCTCGGACCATCTGTATACGTTAATAGACGGTAAGGCGATGGTTCCCGACGATGTCATGGACGTGTATGTGATGATTGTCCTTGAATCTATGGCCAAAACTCCCTATCCCTACAAGAAACAGGCCACAATCACGAGGCTGCTGGCGCTTCTAATGTCGAAGCAATTGGACTCCGGACCCTTGCCCTTACAATGATGAAGGACACCGTACACGTGTTCAACGAAGTGGAGTTGGTTATTTTGCCCATAATCCTAAATAAGCATTACCATCTTGTCGTCCTAGACAAGAAAAAGAAGCAGTATGTTCACTACTCCTCATTGAGAAGCCCTATATACGATGCAAATGCCCGGGAAATGGTAATACAAGTCACTTTATTTTGTATTTTCTTTGGATTTTTCTAAATGGTCCTTATTATTATATCATCGGGAACTCTTCGACAACTGCCTCGTAATCGAATTAGGAGATTACAGAACACAGGCATACCCATTGACCAATGACCATAATTGCCCAAAAGACGGGGACCGTCAACTGCCCGATCTATGTCATGCTGTTCATAGAGAAGATCCTCAATGGTGAGAAACTCCGTCTCCCCAACACAGATGTACCGCTATTACGTTTGCGCTATGTCTAATGCATATTGATGGACGACATCAGGCAGAGCGGTGGGGAATTTAAAGTGGGCAATATATTCTGCATGTTAACCAACCATTCGTTTAACAGACATTAACGCTTCCAATGTATATATTCTGCATGTTAGAAAGTAGAACTAGACTAATGGGCTGCTGGGTCAGCCTGGCACGAGCCCGTCTCGTGCCTTGGTAGTTTCGTGCCGTGCCAGGCTCGTCATGAAATAATTTCGTGTCGGGCTTGGCAAAACACGAATTTGCAGGGCCCCGGCCCTGCACGAGGCACGGCCTGGTCCGGGTCGTGCCATACGGGGCTGGAGCCAACAAGGGCCAAGCACGGCTCATATATAATTTTTTTAAATAAAAGACTAAAAATTCAAAAAAAATTATTAAAAATTCTAAAAAAATTCTAAAAAAAACTCTTTAGTTTTTTTAAAAAACTTCTGAAAAGCTCCAATAAAACCTAAATTTAATCTCAACTCATTATTTAAAAAAAAAAGCTGCCATGCGTCATTTAGGCATGGAAGAGTCAAAAGATGGGCTAAAAGACAAAGCTACCAAGCTAAACCAAAAGGAAAACACACTGATATCACTAGAAACAACTAAAAAATCAAATAGACAGAGGAGAATGTTTCTCTAATAGGACTACTAAACTGGAAAACTACATGCTTGGAAAGAGGAATGGAAAAAATGAAAAATCAATGGACCCTTGGTCTTCATCACTTGGATGTATGAAATTTGTATAAATGCAAACAAACAACTCAATATGAAGCCACAACAATCCCAACCAGCAAGCTTGGTAAACTCGAATAAAACTGCTTGGTGGTTTGGATTTCACACCTACAGAAGAAACTCAGAAGCACTTCCTATGAACGATTGAAGAGTCAATAGATGGGGAAAAAGTTGGTCTTGAGCTTCATGGATGAAGCTCAAAAGTGGTTGTAAGTCAAACGTCAAAAGCGAAGTCAGATGAAGTGACAATAGAGAGGAAAAAAAAGGAAGAGACTCAGAGAGTCGTTGCCTGATTTTTTTTATTTCAAAAATAAAAATTGTCACGTGGCCCACTTTAATTCTCTTATATGTATATATATACATATTATATATTTTTCAAAAAAAATTAAAACCTGCCACGTGGCAAAATATGGTGCTGCCACGTGGTCGATTTCAGGTCGGCCCGTGTGGGTTGTCTTGACGCGTCCGAGGCCAAGCCACGGCCGAGAGCGAAATATTTCATGCCCGTGTCGTGTTGGCCCGCGGGTAAGGTTCGGCCGATGCAGACGCGAACTGTAGATGCCGAGCGACCGGATCTTGGGTCTTGCGGGCGCATATGGCCCAGAATCCAGCTCTATTAGAAAGTATTAATGTTTAACACTCGTATGCTAAAGACCAACTTGACATATTAAACGGAAGCCTTAGATAATAAACGAAAATAGACTATATTAAAGATGAAATTGACACTCATAAAATTAAACAGGAACTTGACATATTAAATGTAAAATTTGTATATTGAATGGAAATGTTATATATTAATTGGGAACTTGACATATTAAACATAAAATTTGTATATTACACGGAAGCGTTATATGTTCAACGGTAACTAATTATGTTAAACGGAAACTTGACAATTGTAGTTGTTTCAACACAATCCACAAATAGAGGACTAGAAGAAAACAATGACATTAATAAACGTTCAAACAACACAAAACACAAATGAATATAAATAAATGTGCAGAACACCAACATAAAAAGAAAAAAAAAAGAATGAAAATTTCAACAACATAACAAGCAAATAAATAAAAAACAAAAGGAAAGGGGTCCAAGACAAGCAGCAGCAGTAGCATTTCTCTTCAATCAGTATCTTCACCTGATGTACTAGGGGGAAGATACTGAAGGGCATTTGTGAAATCATTTTAGTCAAGTTTAGCTCGGGATGACGACGAGAGATATCTTGGAAGATTTTGAAACCTTCCTCGACACCTTTCGCCCCTCCTCGCAGATGAGACGTTGGAATTCGTCGGATTCCTTGAACTCGAAGATTGCACGGGCGGCGATCTCGCGCTCGCGAGCCATGTTCTCATCCGAAAGCTGGTAGTTCTCCACAGCGCGATGAATTTCAATGAGGAAGAGTAACGAGCATTTGTACGCCGCTACGGTGTCCTCCTGGATCCTTTTCAAGACATGTCATTCGGTAGGTGGCTCCTCCTCCTTCGACGAGGACTCTGAACTCTTTCGGACTTCTATGCTCGAGGCCAATAGAGGTCTTGTGACGAGCTCCCTTAGCAATTTGCGAAGCCTGTGATGATCCATTCCTGTAGATGAAAGAGTGAGGAGGTTGTGCCCCTATGGAAGGATATTTAAAGAGCGAATAAACGCCGCGAGAGGATTGAGGCGACGCATGAGGATTGAGGTGACGTGAGAGGATTGAGGCGACGCTTTGGATAAGGTATCTCAGGCAGTGTGGTTATAATTTCGTCCGCCTACAAACGAAAGGAAGTGCAAGAGCCTCGTAAACGGAAAAGGCATTTAATAGAATTAAATGGCTGTGACCTGGAGGGGGCAAAAGTGTCGAAAAATGGAAAAGGGCTTTAGGGGAATAAGATGGAAACCTCTCTTCCCAACAAGTGAGTTTGTAATATAACAAGCGGAAAGTCAGGATGTTAAACGAAAAGAAAGGATATTAAGCAGAAACCAGTATATCTAAAAGGAAATAGATATATTTAAAAGGAAACATGAAATGCTCGAAATAAAAGAAGTATCAAAATAATTACATATTGTTCGTGCATGTTAGAAAGTAATAACGTTTAACACTACTACGCTTCCTTCCTTTTCCCACAAAATTAATCCTCCATTAGTCAGCAATCGGTGCATTGCAAGATCTCCGGTTGTGGCCAGCCTCATGGAAGCGACTACAGCGTAACTCACGCACGGCATATTCCTGTGATTCTATCCTCTTCCATCTTGGATGACCCGGTGGCCTCTTTGTATATGGCGGTCGCAGAAGTAGTTCACGATTTAGATCAGTAGGCTTGTCATCATCCGGGACGGGAAGAATAGCTTTGGCTTATGCCAGCCTGTAAGCTTCAACTGTGAAGTAGTCGTCAACATACTAATGTACACTTGTGTCCGTAAACATTATTGCAACGCATGCGTGTTTGAATGGGAGGTCGTACACCTGCCACCTTTGGCATGAGCATGTCCTTGAGAGCAGACTGACAGAGTTGTTGTTCTCATCGATAACCTCAAAATGATTCGTCTAAACGGCCAACTAGTAGGGTACGGCTTTCTTCAACAATTTCCTCTAGCTTATTATGTATGTCAGGGCATAGGTAGGTATCCTATTTTCGATAATTCTCACAGTGGTTACACAACATGAACATGAGCTTGAACCTTTGTTCGGCAAGAAAATAGTGACGAAGCAAAAAAGAAAAGATATTAAGTAGAAACTTGTTATATTACACGGAAACAGTTGAAAATAAGTAGGAACGCATCATATTTAAAGGAAACATGAAATACTACATGAAAACAAGTTATTTTAAAGAGGAACATGATATAGTAAACGGTAAATCAATATATTAAACGGAAACCAAATATATTGAACGATAAAGTGATATATTTAACGGGCCTATCTTACCTTATAGAATAGACCATGTTCGTCATGGGGAGGTAGCGTGCCTCAATCCAGGCATTGAATGACTCTCCTATGTTGGAATAAATCTCTCTTCATCTTTCGCCTTTGAACATATAGTTCGACCAGTGAGAAACACGGATTTCTGAAGCAGTCAATGATGTGCGTCAGCCTATGCGCCAAGTAGGTCGCTGACTGTGTCATTGTATTCCTTTATCGTACATGTATAAGCAATCCTGACAAATATGGACCAACACTCCTCCTTCAGAGATTTCCCAAGCCTAACATTCCCTTTCATGAAGTTCGCTTCCAAGTGTCGCAAGTAATATGCATGCGAGGCAGAAGGGGAAACATTTGCGATGGCGTTGATAAGGCCCTTCGACCTGTCCGATATGAAGGCAATAATCTTATCATAGTTGTCATCCCTGTAAATGGCATCACCGAGTTTTGACAGGGACCACATCCAGTTGCCGTCGGTTTTATTATCAACGATAGCGAAAGCAACATGAAAGAAGCCCTCGTTCCCATCTTTAACCGCCGCTCCCAACAAAGTGCCCCCATATTTATCAAGCAAATGAGTTCCATCAACGAAAAGCAATGGCCTGCAACCTCTCTTGAAACCATCAATACAGGCACGGAAGGAGAAAAATGTCCGTCTAAACCGCTCACCGTCCTCATCAACAAAGGTAATACTACTAAGGTTCGTCTCCATCACCTTGTTTGCGTACCATACTAACAAATAATAGCTGGCCACCTCACTCTCATGAAGAATACCCTTGGTCACCTCTTTCCCAACCAAGCCTGCTTATATGGCAAATTGACACCATGATCTCGCAACATATCCCGCTGAATGTCAATAGGTCTGTACATAGGGCAGTCCTTCAGCTTCTGTACCACACCAGCACTGACCACATTCTTCGATGCTTTTGGATGCTACGTCGTATCGATACCGCCGCCACATGTATGTATGGGATGCGTCGAATTGATTGTAAATGTTATATGATTACATTCTGTTGATGCGTAGATAGGCCACTGGCAGCCCACTGCGGCGCATTGGACAGCACCCGCTGTTTATCATTCTTTATGAAGTTGATATCAAAATTCTATTTGATAGCGAAATTGCGAAGTGCGTCCTTGAAGTGGTCGTTGTCCCTAAACCGATCACCTACTCTCAACGACACAATTTCAGCATTATCCGTGTAGAGTACAAATGGCTAACGTCCCCCCAGACCCTTGTTGGGATAGAATTGTGCCTCGGTTAAATGATATGCTCTCTGAGTAAGAATCCATCCTGTTGGTGCATATATCACAAATAAGATTGGGATATATTATTCGGAAAGTCAAAATGTTAAAAAAAATAGCATATATTACACGACAATAAGTGGAAACCCATATATTTAAGCGGAAAGTCAAAATGTTAAACGGAAACTGACTATATTAAGCGTAAACTCATAAGTTTGAGCGGAAACATAAAATGCATGAAATACAAGAAATATCACATGGACACACTGACGGGTTAGTTGGTTCAACCAAAGAAAAGACATAATATTTACGATGGTAATAAGGACCTTGAGGGCACATCCACCGCCTCTTCAATGGTATCGATAATAAGATCGACAACGGCGTTATTGAACATGTGGTATATGTGGCACATACGCTGAAAGCCCACCTCCATTTTAATAGGGCAAACAGTTCGATGTGCATTCGGTGTGACAAACAGAACCTTTACATGGGAAACTTCAAGACCCCATCGCTCACATATCTCGTTTAATATTGACACCCACGAAGTCAACATGATAAACTGCAAAACTCGTCCCTCACCCTTATATCTAGCGACTGCACAAAAGGTCTCCATTATCAACCTGCAGCAAGAGTACCTTATACACTGGCATGGTTTTAAACTGATACAGAAAACTTTTTTCAGAAAAAGAAAAGGAACTCACGATAAAAGTGAATGTTTCTTCGACTAACCTTGGACTGTGACTCACCGAGGAAGAGAAGGTCACAGAACTCGCCGATTCAGGGAGGAATGGATGATAGAAGAGACAAGTTTTTCTATGCCAAATGGAAACAATAGGGAACATAAGGGAACAAAAGGGAACAAAAGAGAACAAAAGTGATTGAGGAAGAAGAAGAACTGAAAAGGGAAAATTATTTTTAGGATGGCAAGTTTCTCTCAGCCAAATGGAAACAAAATGGAACAAAAGGGAACAAAAGAGAACAAAAGGGATTGAGGAAGAAGAAGAACTGAAAAAGCTGGGCACGAAGTATAAAAAGTCAGTCAAAAGATAGTGAAAAGGTGAAGAAGTGATGGGTAAAAGTTAGGTTTGAAATTTTTTCTTTTGATTTGGCTGGAAAACAAAACAACAAAGTTGGGGCAAAATGGGTATTAACGGCAACAGTGACTGACGGAGTTATGCTTAAGGACTAAAAAGTAACTAAACAAAAATGGAGGGATTGTCTGGCAAAGTTTTATGTCAGAGGGACTGTCTGGGAAGTTTGGAAACTTCCACTGACCTAAAAATTATTTTCCCTATGGAATATTATTGAAAAATGAGGAGGTGATTGATTTTACTATTTTTACGAGGTGATAAGTAAAAATCTATTTATTTTATATACACAAACATTTATTCCCTTTAGGAACAAATATAAAAGTTTATTAAAGATTTTTAAAAATTAATTATAAAATCGTTAGAGAATGTATAAAAAAAAGCATCTTAACAATAATCTTCCGATTTCAACGTTTACAAAAGTAAATTTTAAATTAGTATTTAAGATATTAATTTTAGTAAAGAAAATTACCAAGATATAATTGAAAGTTTCGCTTCTTATTGGGAGCTCTTTACGATTTTTCAACTTACTTGGAAGTCCTTAAGGTGAATTACTATAAAGTTCAAACCTGCAATTGAAAGATGATTATACTCCTCTAATTATAACTCTAATTGAGGTGGATGCTAGCGGAGCCAGCAACTCAGCCCCTACCAAAATTGGTGCGAGGCGGTTAAACAAGTATTTGCCTTTACTATCTGACACTAGACAGTTGAGAAAAATAATAAATAGTAGATATAAATTTATATGATTATCATCATTATAATTGATTTTACCATGATGTCTACCAATGAAGATGAACACAAAGAACCCTAAAAAACCTGAAACCAGAATAAAGACCTAAATAAAAAACCTGAAATACCTAATAAAGACCTAACTAACCCTAAAAACATCCAATGAACAGTCCTGATAGAGAGAGAGAGAGAGAGAGAGAGAGAGAGAGAGAGAGAGAGAGATGGAGGTACCTGCTTAAGCTAGCTGGGGGTGGTATGTTACGCCTCGACCCGTATTCCAGTCGAGCATGTGCACAGATTGATCGTAACCAAGTGGAGGCGCACCCCAACTCGGGTACAAGGCCTATGTGACCATAGCAGATAACAAATAACAACCAAATAACTTAAATAACATAAACAAATAGTCAGAGTCACAACAGAAATAAATCAGGGTCCATGTTCTCTACAATAATCTAGGCTCTACATGGGTCCTTTAAATAGTATCTCACACATAATGGAAATAAAAGAAGTCCTCAAACCTCAGGAAGCTACCCCTTCCCTTGCACGACTCCTGAGCTCGAGCCACCTACTCTTTAGGATCTGAAAGAGAAAGGAAAAACAAGTGCGTGAGCTTTCGAATGGAAAGCTCAGTAAGTACCCCCACGGGAATCATAAAACCATCATAAATAACAATAATGTGATCAACAATCATGAATCAAACAGTGGGGACACGCCCTGCAACTCTAGAACCTAGAAGTCCACCACAAACATCACAACGGTAATGACTCCTATCCACAACAGCCCTCAAGCTCTGAAGAGAGTTCCAAAGGAAGCTCCACAAATATCTCCCCCAGCAAGCAACATAATCCTGTGCTGGAATCGACCCTCTGGTCATATGGCCCTCAGGTCGTATGTCAGTAGTGCCACCTCTCGTACGTGTCGACACGGTTAGCGAATCACCCCCATTTATGGGCAGGACAACCAGAGTATAATCCCTCTGGCATGGCAAGCCAGAATGCCAGGGTGTCCTGTCCTTGAACATTCCCCAACGGAGCCCCCACGCTCCACTAATCCGGGTGGAAGACTAACAATCAACCAGTGATACCAACATCCTGAAAACAATCATACATTCTCAACAAGAATCCAATCAACCAAGAAGACATGCTTATATGAAATCAATAGATCAAGCAAAAGGAAATATCATCAAACATGATAATAATAATGCCAAAGAATACTCCGGAGAGTAGGCATTAGGCAAGTGTACTTACAAGCATAAAATCAAGAAAGCAACCAGCCAATAAATAAGGGCAGTAGGCAAGAGTACTTACCTTTACTAGAGGTATCTGGAATTACTAGGGAATTCCTCATATCGCGTCTCTACACCAAAATCTGATAATGGAAACTATATCAGTACGACGATAGTTCATAAGCCTAGTTGTACTTGCATGATGCACTAATTGGGCCCAAGTCAAATCGTATGGGCCTTCCCTTGTACTCCATGTTATTTTCCTTTTAAAAGCTTGAACCCCACACCTTTAAACAAAAGCTATATATTTTCTAGTGGTTAGGAAGCCCCATTATAACCATGGAATCCTTACTCTCTCTTTTATTTCTTTCCTTTTCTCTAACTTTGTTAAACTTAGTCTTGTTTGTCCTTATTTAATTAATACCCCTTATTCAATCAAATGTGTTATAATGCCCTAGTGGTTAAGGCCCATTACATTGGTTGGGGATATCTTGGTTTCAAGTCCCCTCTCCTACCTTTTCTTTTTTCCTTTAATTTTTGTAATTCATTAGCCAAATTCAAAGTTGATTTTACCAACCCCCTAATTGATTGGACCCAATTCCCTATATGGCATAACCCAAATCCCTTTAGTTGACTTGATCTCATCTGTTAAGTTGGGTGGGCCCAACTCATTAATTTGGCTGGGCCCGATAAGTTAAATAGGTTGGACCCAACCCCAAATCAATTCAACTTGATCAAAACTGTTAGCCTACTTGATTAAACCAAGCCCACAAACCTAATTTATTTACTTGGTCCACTTAGTTACTCTATACTTGATTCCACCAAACCATCTATTATCATTGAGTCCAATTATTAACTGACTAACCTAACCAGTTTACTTTATGTTAAACACAATATAATTGACAAAACCTAGCCAATTAGCTTATATTAAGCCATTATAACCAACTAGACCAAACCAATTAACTTCAATTTGGCTCAAGCCTGATTCAACTCACTCTAAATGGGTTCAGTCTAGCTTAACTGATTCGCTTAACCTCAACTGATTTCATTTGGCTTGGTCTTAACCCAATCTATGGAGGTTGTTGAACCCAGCCCGGTTGCATTTCTTAACTTGACTCAATCCAGTTGTTAATTGGTTTGGTCTACCAACTTATTAATTTCAGACAGAACCCAACCCGTTAGCACTTTTTAAACCCGGTCTCGCGCTTATCTTCTCCGGACTGAGTCTCGCTGGCGAGGGGGTGGTGCTTCGGCCTCACGCGGTGGTCGCCAGTAGTGACTGGGTGGCCGGTGTCGTCTCAGCCTCGAGGTCCTCGTCGGCCGGAGGTGATCTGCACGCCGAGAGTGTCTCTTAAACGGTGGGTTATCGGGTCCCCATGCCTCACTCGCCGGAGCACACCGACCTTCAGCCGGATTCTATTTTCGATGGCATACAGAACCTTGACAGTATCTAGACGAGGGTTCCCAGAGTTCCTCATGGTATCTACTACTCTATCGTGGATGCATGACGATTAACAAGGATAAACAAGGAGGAGAACTCACTGGAGAATAACTTCCCGCCGAGATCCTCATGGTGTAGCTCCGCTATGATCCCCGTACTCCTCCAAATATTGTCAAAGCTCTCTCGAAGGCATGGCACCTGTGCATCTCCTTTTTTAGGGAGAGAAAATTAAAGTTTGGGGTTTTGAAACTCCGGTGAGGCTCAACACCGTTCCACCGGATTCACTATGCTTTTACAAAGACAAAGACTTACCAGGCATACGCTCCACCGCTCTTGGACCTCCTCGGTCTCCCTCCTCCTCTGAGGGACCGTCGTCAACGGTCTTGGGAAGCCTCTCTCTCTCTCTCTCTCTCTCTCCTGGTTTCTCTCATGAGGATGAAAGTGGTTGTGCTAGTGTTCAGGGTTGGTGTTCTCTTTATAGGAGGCTCACCGGGTGGTTTTAGACGAGATTACGGTCTCGTTGATCGTGGAGAGAAACCATATTAAGCCCTTCCATACTTGGTCGGAGTTGATCACAGAGAGGTTAGGGTTGAGGTCGCGGTGGCACTGCTCGCTGACGAAGAAGGGGTTCTGCGTTCGTTCGTGCTCCAGGATCAGCATACTCCATCGGTCGGTGAGTTTCCATTGCATGGGATCGAACGATGGGTTGTGTTGTTTATGCCTTGAAACGAGCACTCCTCATTGATGAACGGGTGGACTGAAATTTAGATGGACGGCTGGATATAACTCCGGCACCTTGAACTTAAACGACTGCTTGGAATGAACAGCTTGGATCATTCCTAACACAGAGAACGAATGAGAAACCAAGATCTTTCTCTCTGTCTCGAACTTAAACTAATCATCTGGATGAGCGGCTAGAAATCTCCCGCACGGTAGGAGCACCCACACCGTTGGATCATGGCCGAAATACACCATTGAGTTGATGCCTCACGATCAGCACGCGTTTAGATCCTGAAATCTTGGCCGTTGATTCATTTCTAATACAACCCTTGCTTGAGTTTTTCGTAACTTTTGCAAATAACCCCTTGCTCTTCTATTCTTTCACATGCAAGTCCCTTGCCTTTGAGAACGCAAATTTCTTTTAAGTCCTCATCATCTCTGAAATTACAGAGAGGTCCTTAACAGCCCAATTATCCCCAATCAAGGAATTTAACCCATTTATTCCCTCTTGTTCGTGAAAATCCAACTTTGGGGAATTCCTTTTAATTAACAAAATAATTAAGGAACAATCAGAAGCCATTTTTTAATCACTAATTACTTAAAGATCAAATAGGACTTTCCAAATTCCAAAAGTTCAACAAATACAACTTTGTGGACTTTCCCTTATTAACCATACAATTTAAAGAAAAATTTATTCCCTAAAATCCTCGGATTTTACATGGCATGCGATTCGGAGGCTCGTCACGGTCGGAGATACATTCGGAGATCTAGAGCCTTGTCGAGGTTGAAAATCAGGCGGAGAAAATAGTCAGAGATCCAGAGGCTCATCATGGGTTCACAGTAGTCGAGATGAAGTCCCACTTCGAGAGTGTTTATGAAAGTTGCCTAAAATGGTTGAAATGACCTTTTATATTAAGGTTACTTCGGTAAAAAATCAGCCGAAGTGCCCCTAGTTTATTTTTGAGGGAAATGGACACTTCGGAAAAATGCCTTGAAGTTGAAGTATTATATTTGAAGAAAACAATATCCAAAATTGTGGAAGTGGGACACTTTCCCACTTCGGTGGGACACTTCCCAAAAATAAACGCCCGTAACATGCTATGTGTCATCATGTGTTTGATACTTAAAAGTTGAGAAGAATAATAAATAGTAGGTATAGAATTATTCAATTGGCCATACTAGTAAGAAGTAAAATAAGCTTGATATAAGTGCATCTCACGAATATTAAACTATTTGCATAACTAATAAACAATTAAGTAGAGCTGTAGAGGTATGAATAACTAGTTCAGCCAGCCAGTACTAATGTAAGCACATGTCAATAATGTGATATAAACAGAAGAAATGAATAATGGACTTTGCACAAATAATAAATAGTTGGGTAAAGACACACGCAACCAGCTGAGCAAGTCAACATAAAAGTAAGCACAACTCTATAACTTAGCAAGAATAATGGATAATACAAATAATAAACAGTTAGGTAGAGATAGGTGCAAGTAAGTAGCTACGTCATTAGAAGCAAAGTCAAGGGCTATAACTTGATATACTATAGAGGAAAAGTCATTTTTAATCCCTATACTACAGTATATTATTTATTTTGGTCCTATATAATGAAAATGTTGAATACAATACCTGTACTTTGGGGGTTTCAATAATTACGATCCCTAGTGATAACATAGTAGCCAGCTAGCATATGAATTAAATAGAACCATTTTTTTGTGACGTGACAGCTTACGTGGCATGTTGACGTGACATGATAACTGGACTTTCAACATATATATATATATATATATATATATATATATATATATATATATATATATATATATATATATATATATATATAATGATGATGTGGCATGCCACATCACCATGCTTACATGGTATGTTGACAAGGGGGTTATGCCATATGGCAAAAAAATTTTAGGCACTTGGCATTCTTTTTACACAGGATTTTGTACCTTAATCCTAACAATCAACTTGGAAAATTACTAAAAAATGTGATTTTTTTTTTATAGATGAACATGGATTTTTATATCACTATATTATTGATTTTGAAAGAAGGTCACATGACATTATTTTTTTAATAAAAATATAAATCTTGTCACATTATTAACTGCACCATGTGGTTAAGGTACAAAGTCTAGTAGAAAAAGGCAATACAAGGGTCCAATATCTTTTTTTCATATTTTTTTCATTTTCTTTTAAATTTTTTAGCCACGTCAGCATCCATGTAATCATTAAAAAATAAATATATTGAAAGTCCAGTTATCATGCCACGTCAGCATGCCACGTACGTAAGTTGCAACATCATCATAAAAAATGATCGTATTCAATCCGTATGCCAGTTGGCTGCTACATTAGCCCTAGGGACCGTAAATGTCAAACCCCAAAGTACAGGGACCGTATTGAACATTTTTATTATCCAGGAATCAAAATGAACAATATACCATAATACAGGGACCAAAAATTACTTTTTCCCTATAATTTATAACATGAATAATAAAAAGTCTTTTACTCATCAGCCTATAAAACAATAATGAAATCACCCGTCATTCTTTTGATTTTTGTTAATATTTTATAAATTATAATTATATATATATTTTTTAATTTTTTGATTAAAATTTTATGTTTTAATTTATGTTAGATATAAAACCTCTTGTTTTAATATATATAAATTTATCATTTCGACTTTTTTTATATATGTTATATCTTTTTCAATTAGTTCTTTCTTATATTCTCTAGTGAAATATAACAATTCAAAGGGTATATTATGTACTGTTATGGGGAAAATATCTGATGATAAATGGCATGATCACAAGCACAAAGATAAAAGATCAATTGTCATCATAGTCATTCGGACATCTGACGGTGGAGGATGGATTTCAAACGGCACTGAAAGTTTGCAGCTAAATTTCTCCAAGCTGATAACTAACGGTCTCGGGGCTATATAAGGAGCTTCTTGGCTCACGAAGAAGATAACTTGGATTCCACTAAGATAGAGTGATAGATTGAGCATCACACTCTCTCTCCTCTAAACCTTTTTACTCACTCCCTCTTTTCTCTCCTTTTCGAAGGCTAGTCTTTGAAGAAGGTATTGATCTTGCAAAGACGAATGAGTGAACTAGAGAAGTCATCGATCATGACCAATCCCTCCCTCAAAATCAATTTAAGCATTACAACCTTCACCGACTTCTCTCACCAATTAATCAAGATCTGCTATAATCCCCAGGAGGAGCAGATCTCTGCATCAACAGTTGGCGCTGTCTGTGGGAAAGATCGATCTTTTTGATCAAGAAGTTGTGAAGCTCTATAAAAATGGCAAGAAGGAAGCGGAGTCAAATCCCTGACAAACTAGAAGTTGAAGGTCCTCGTCAGGAATAGCCTAAAGTCCTGGGAGGAGATGTTCAAGACTCAAGATATCGAGTTCTTGAAGAGAAGATCGAGGAGCTCACCCGAGCCCTCTGATGGTGGATTAATAGATATCTCAGCTCTTATCACTGCCAAGAAATACCATGGAAGACTCGTCTAACGCGAAGCAATACTCCATTATATGTGCCCTAAAGCTTGAAGGTAAGACACGAGCCAAAAGAGAAGAAGAGGTTGCTCCGTCATCGAGTAACACTGGATCGCCACAGCCTTAGCCTCAACCTGAGGACTCCTCAAGACCTCGGTTCAAGGTTGTGTCCCAGGAAATTAGGGAACGACTAAGGTATGTCTCCAGGATGATTTCTTCTTTTATTCTTGAGATCCTTAAGGTCCCGCTCTAGGCCAGATTCATGATGCCATCTATCGAGACTTTCAACAAGACCTCAGATCCGGTCGGCCACCTAGAGTCTTTCAAGGCTATGGTGTTGCTCCATGGAGCTTCGGACAACATTATTTATCGGAAGTTCCCGGCTACGCTTCGAGCTCTTCGTTTGCATAAACTATAGAAAGCACCAATTAATAATATGATATAAACAGAAGAAATGAATAATGGATTGTTAGCACAAATAATAAATAGTTAGGCCAAACCGCGATTGTCAACTTCTTGCTTAGGGATACCCGCATGGGATGGAACTTGTTATCAATGACCATTATATGGACAGTGTGGATGGAACGCAATAGAAGATGCTTTCATGATAAACGTCGCGTTTTCATGAAAACAATCCGTGATATTGACTTCCTAATATTGTCTTGGTTTGATGCAGCTCACACATCCAAGAGACTGAAGTGGGTAGCCATGCAGCTCACAAGGGAGGAGGACCAACAGATCTCACCAAGGAGGGACTTCGAGGACACCAAGGCTGACTAAGGAGCGTTTTGAGGGATAGGGGACCAGGTGTCAAAACTGGGAGCAGGGGACAAAACTGAGGGGCAATAAATCCTATGTATCGAACTCGATAGGGTTCATCTATGTAGTCGCTACTTATATTAAATAAAAGAATGTGATTTGTCCACATTTATCAAAAAAAATAATTGGATAAAGACACATGCAATCAACTGAGCAAGTCAACAAAAAAGTAAGCACAACTCTATAACTTGACAGGAATAATAGATAATACAAATAATAAACGGTTAGGTAGAGATGTGTGCAAATAGCTACGCTATTTAGAAGCAAAGTAAGCCAAGGAATAAAATTTGATATAATAAATGACATAAATAATAAAGAAATTTTTATTCATCATCCTATAAAAAAATAATGATATCACTTTTCACCATTTTAATTTTTAATAATATTATATAATTATTTTTTAAAAAAAAATTTTACTTGTAACCCCTAAATAAACTTTAATGTTTTAACCTAAATGAAATATAAAACCTCTTGTTTTAATATATAAATATATTATTGTGATTTTTTATATATATTATATCTTTTTCAATCAATTTATTCTCATATTCTCAAGTGAAGTTTAGTAATTCAAATGGTATATTATGTACTCAGTTATCAGAGAAAATATTTGATTACATGTAGTTTGATCACAATCGCCAAGATCAGAGATCAACTGTGATCATAACCGTTTGGACATTCGATGGAGGAAAACACTGAAAGCTGGTAGTTAATTATCTTCAAGATGTCAACTAACGATCTCTGTGCTATATAAGGAGGTCCTCAGCTCATGAAGAAGATAACTTGGATTCCATTGAGATAGAGCGATAGCTTGAGCATCACACACTAGCTCTCTCCCAAAAACCTCTCTGCTTACTTCCTCTCTCACTCTCTCTCTCTCTCCTCTCCTTTTTGAGTCCATAACTTGAGCGTCAGAGGCTCCCCTTCTCTGAGTATGAGCGCTCAGATCTTCTCTCTCTGCAATTTTTTCTCCCGATGATGTTTAATTCGTGTAATCTGATCCTTGGAGGAAGGGCTGATCTTGCGAAGATAAAAGAGCGAACCAGAGAGGTTGTCGATCACAACTGATCTTTCCCTCAAAAAAACTGAAGCAATACAACCTTCACCGACCTCTCTCACCTGTTGATCAAGATCTACTTTGATCCATGGGAGGAGCAGATTTCTGCATTAATAGTACTTAGCATCGTTTTTCGGAAAGATAGATCTTCTTGATCAAGAAGTTGTGGAGCTCTCAACTATGGAAAGAGGCAAGTAGAGTTTGATCCTTGACCAGCTAGAAGTTGAAGGTGCTCGTCAAGACCATCCTGCAGTCTTGGGAGGAGATGTTCAAGATTTGTGATATCGAGTTCTTTAAGAGAAGATCAAGACGCTAACTCGAGCCTTCTGATTGGTGGAGTAGCAGATATCTGAGCTCCTATTATCCCCAAGAAACACCATGGTAGATTCATCTTACGTGGAGCAACGCTCCACTACACACACCCTGAAGCCTAAAGGCAAAGCATGAGCTAGAAGAAAATAAGAGGTTGCTTCATCATCGAGCAACATGGGATCACCACAGCCTCAACCTCAACTTGAGGACTCCCCGAGACCTCGGTTCAAGGTCATGTCCCAAGAAATCAGGGAATGATCTCTCCTTTCATTCCAGAGATCCTTGAGGTCCCACTCCTGGCCGGGTTAAGAAAGTCATCCATTGAGACTTACAATGCCACTTCAGATCTAGTCAATACTCTGGAGTCTTACAAGGCCATGATGTTGCTTCACGTAGATCCCAACGACATTATGTACCGTGCGTTCCCGGCCACTCTGTGAGGAGTAGCTTAAATGTGGTTAACCAACCTCCCCTAGAGTCCGTCTTTTCATTTGAATAGCTGAGCGAGCCCTTCGTCGCCCACTTCGCCAGTAGCATGAAACAAAGAAAGACCTCGACGATGTTGATGGCGATAAAACAACACGAAGGAGAGAGCCTTTGTAGCTACATACACCATTTCATGGAAATATTGGAGGTACCTTACCTTAACTCGGCTTTTTCTATGGCCAAATTGATGGAAGGGCTAAGCCAATCTCCCTTAATGCAAGGTCTAGATCCATGCAACCAAGAACAATTAATATATTCTCTTTCCAATCCGTAAAGTTAGTCCCCTTAAGTATGAGAATATTTAAGTATGGGAATATTGTTTGCATTGCAGATATCGTAGTAACATACATAAGGGTTGTATAATAAAGAAATCAAATAAGCAAGTATGTTCACATCATATGTCAAATAAGAAATATCTAAATTTAAATAATTTCATTATATCTCAAGATACATAACACAACATTAATATTAAGTCTTTGGATAGTAATATTAATTGTAAGTGCTACTCTTGGTGTAGTGATCAAATAGTGACAATAGCTCCTGTCAAAGAATAAGTCTAGCTTTGAATTAACTTATTATTCACAAGAAAACCTAATAATTATCACATATTTATCACCACAAGTGTGTATGCAATTCGGCCAGATATTAACCTTATTTTTAGTCGACTAATATTTCCATGAAATAACTACACACACAAGCACCTAGACATCCTCAACAAGTTAATCTTATACAAAAGAGGTCACTTTGGTGACATCTTGTTTCAATTTGCTCAATTGAATGTTGTTTATTACTTGATAAAAAAATAAAAGATGCAGCATATCCAACATAACTACAAATTGCATATTAATTTTATGAAACAAGATCAAAACCCCAAATTCCACAATCTCTAGAACCATAAGTTCATAATTTCAAGTCCAAATTTATCAATGAATCAATTATGGAGTGCCTCTGGTACTACTTGTAGGATTTGAATAAACTATATTATAACATGTTTAATCATATAAACAACCAAAAATTCAATCACATAAATCATTACTTCTCAATGAAAACAGTAAAATACAAAACTTGATCAAACCCTAGAACAAAAAACTATACTCCAAGTAGAATTCAATGAGAAAAGAAGAGAAGAGGATTAGCAGAAGCGTACGTTGATCCATGTCCAAATTAATTGGGTGAGATAGAGAGGGATTGATCTTCCACTTGAATGTAGTCTCTCTGAGGGCATCTCTGTTCTTTCTAGATGGGATATCAAAAAACGGTCTTGAGATCGTTGAAATGGGGACCATAATCTTTTAAAATTCATAACTACTTTTTTGTTACAGATTTCCACAATTTCTATTTTGGCCCCATATCAAATTAGAGATTATCATATGGTCTTTACACATTAATTCCATGATACTTTAATACCCAATAGTCCAATTATTAAACTTTATTAGATCACATTTAAATGGACAGTACTTTAAGATAGCATTACACATTTAATTCACATAAGTGTGCCTATACATTGAATTTTTCCAACAAGAGCTGGTCTTGTAATCTCCTCAACGTTGATGTGGAGCAAGTGATGCGCAAGTGACTAGCAAAGTAAGAGAAGTAGGTCAACATTCCAACACATGGCCTTCTCACTACTCCAAAGAAGGCACCACTTTGCACCCAAGATCCACTCCGCTAACATCTTTGCCAACTTTGCTCCCACTCCCAATCTCTAGCAAGTCCTAGTACATTTATTTTCTCTTATCCCTATTCAGTTTCTCTTCAAGTTCACTGATTTGATTCAAGTATGCATGGTCCTTAGTGTAGTTCGAGTGACTAAAGCAAGAGTAGTTGATTAAGCAACAGATCTCAGTTGCCTTGGGGAAACTAGATATATAGAGCTTGTTGCGTAGGCGAGAATAGCCATGGTTGAGTAGTAGGGTTTGTTAGAAAATTATGAGAAAATAAATCCCAAGATCACTTACATGATAGAATTGTCGAGATAAAACATGCATGAACATAAAAGCTTACCTGAGTCCATTAGTTTCCCCAAGCGTATGGAACCATGACACTACAACGGAATAAAGTAAAGGTACTCATCGTTCCTTCAACAAGAACACCTTCCTTATGCCCACAAAGGAACTCAATCTATGTGATGGGGAATAGAAAGTTTCTTGGTGTCTTGTGAAGGATGGACTCTCACCCTTTTATAGCAATTCATAGGTACACCAAATTAAGGGCTCCCATTAATCCCTTAGTGTAACTCCACCAAATTAAGGACTCCCATTAATCCTTAAATATAACTCCGGTGACCCCTCATATCCCCCACACCGGTTACGGAAGCCTAAGGGCAAACCTTCATTGATCACCGATTAAGTCCTTTATTAGTATAATATATTAATATTGCCCACAAAAATTCTAACAATCTCCCACTGGGGCAATAAAAATATATTATGAAGTTTCTTTAGTGCACAACCTTATGCTATTTATCCTTAGACTTCCTTTATTTCAATCAAGTCCATCTCCTATGTCAACATGAAATCAATGTGGCTTTCGTCAGACTCAACTGTGACTTGGCCTTCAAAGATCATCATACTAACACATTCAATGACATGGATTAAGTGTGGATGAGTGGTGTGGAAATAACAAACAATGTGATCATTGATGTCTATTTCCGACTAGTCCAACTTTATTCTTTAGTGAGATCAAACAATAATTTTTAACAAAATAGGCTCAAGACAGAAAAATGAACTGAATACTCCAAATACTTTATTCTGCAGAAAATAACATCAAAGTTGACACATAAGAGTCATAGAACAACGTAAGAAAATTACTCCCACTTAACCAAGGTATTATCAACACAAACAACACCCATATGAGCAACATGCTCATGAAAGACCTTAGGTGTTAAACCTTTGGTAAGAGGATCTGCTAGCATAGCATTGGTTCCCAAGTGTTCTATAGCTATCAAATTATTTTGAACTCTCTCTTTCACAACAAGAAACTTGATATCAATGAATTTTGACTTTGTGGAGCTCTTGTTGTGATTAGAATACAAAACTGCCGATTTATTGTCACAAAAAATCTTGAGTGGCCTCTCAATATTGTCGATAATTCGCAATGCTGTGACATAATTTCTGAGCAATATACCTTGGTTAGAAGCCTCGTAGCAGGATAATAGGCTATAAACTCGGCTGCCATAGTTGAAGGAGCTATAAGTGTTTGCTTAGCACTTTTCCAAGAAACAGCTCCTCCAGCTATCATATAAATGTAACCTGATGTAGATCTCTTACTATCGTGGCAACCGGCAAAATCAGAGTCAGAATATCCGACGATCTCAATACTATCTGATCTCTGATAAGTGAGCATGTAGTCCTTTGTTTTTTTGTAAATACCTCATAACGCGCTTATCTGCCTTCCAATGAAGCATGCCGGGATTACTCAAGTATCTTCCAAAGACTCCCACTATAAATGCTATATCAGGACGTGTGCAAACTTGAGCATACATAAGACTCCCTATAGCTGAAGAGTAAGGAATCTTTTGCATCTCCTTTCTTTCAAAGTCACTTTTGGTGCACTGGTCGAGACAAAATTTGTCTCCTTTAGCAACGGGTATATCCCCTGGTGAACAGTCCTTCATGCCATATCTACTCAAAACTTTATCAATGTAGTTCTTTTGTGACAAACCCAGAGTACCTTGAGAGCGATCTCGCAGTATCTGGATTCCCAAAACAAAAGAGGCATTTCCAAGATCCTTCATTTCAAAATGCTTTGATACGAAGGACTTGGTCTCATACAACATACTCAAATTATTATTTGCGAGTAGAATATCATCAACATATAATACCAAAAAGATACATTTAGTCCCACTAAACTTATGATACACATAATCATCCACAACATTGGCCTCAAAACTGAATGAAGTAATTACATTGTGAAACTTGTGGTACCATTGACGGGAGGCATGTTTAAGGCCATAGATGGATTTATTTAATTTACAGACCATAGACTTTGAATTTCCTAATACAAAGTATTCTGGTTGCACCATATAGATAGTTTCATCAATGTCACCATTGAGAAACGCAGTCTTAACATCCATATGATGTAGCTCTAGATCAAAATGAGCTACAAGTGCCATAATTATCCTAAAAGAGTCTTTCGATGATACCGGAGAAAAAGTCTCTGTATAATCTATGCCTTCCTTCTGAGTAAAGCCTTTTGCGACTAGGCAAGCCTTATATCTTTCGATATTGCCTTTCGAATCCCTTTTGGTTTTAAATATCCATTTACAACCAATGGGTTTCTTTCCAATAGGGAATTCAACAAGATCCTAAATACCATTATCACTCATAGACTTTATCTCATCTTGTATAGCCTCAATTCATTTATTAGATTTAGAACTTTGCAAGGCTTGTTGGAGGTAGATAGGATCATCCTCTGTTAAGCCAATGCTATCCTCATGTTCTTGGAGAAATACTATATAGTCATCCGGAATAGCACTTCTCCTTTCTCTAATGGATCTTCTTAATGGCACTTCTTGTATTTCTTGAGTTGGTTGAGTTTGCACTTCAGAAATGGGAAGAGAAACCTCAGTGTTATGTTAAAGAGAAACATTGTCAGGGGTAGGGTCCTGATCTTGATCAATATTATCTGGATTTGTGGATCCGACAATAGTAGGTATAAGAACCTGACCATCATTCTGATTCACAATAGTGGATTCCTTCTCAAAACTAACAGTTTTAACCTTATCTCCCCCCACAAACTCAACATCCTCAAGAAAAATCTTCATTTCCCGTTCAAAAAAGGATCTAGAAGTGGGATTATAAAACTTGAAGCCCCGAGAGCGTTCAGCATACCCAACAAAATAACAACTAACTGTTCTTGAGTCCAGTTTTCTTTCATTTGGCATGTAAGGCCTAGCCTCAGCTAGACAACCCCAAATGTGTAAATGCCTTATCTTTGGGCTTTTACCAAATTCACGTACCATAAGGGTTTTGGTTACTGCTTTACTAGGTAACCTATTTAGAATATACACTGCAGTTTTTAATGCTTCTCTCCAAAGAGAATCTGGCAAAGAAGATTGACTAATCATACTTCTCACCATGTCCTTAAGTGTCCTGTTTCATCTTTCAACAACACCATTCATGCTAGGTTTCCCAGGCATAGTGTATTGCGGGACAATTCCACATTCTCTAAGGAAAAGCGCAAAGGGTCCTGGACGTTGTTCACCGGATCCATCATATCTCCCATAGTATTCACCACCACGGTCAGATTTGACAGCTTTAATTTTCTTTCCAAGTTGAAGTTCAACTTCAGCTTTGAAAGACTTAAATACGTCCAAGGCTTGCGATTTCTCATGCAACAAATATAGGTAGCTGTATCTGGAGTAGTCATCTATGAACGTGATAAAATACTGTTGCCCATTCCATGAAGCCGTAGGAAATGGACCACATATATCCATATGTATCAGTTCCAAGACTTCTTCAGCCCTGCCAGCTCCTAATTTTCTTTTGTTTTGTCCTGCTTCCTCTTAATGCAATGAATACATACTTGGAAATCATAAATCAAGGGGATCCGTAATTCCATCGCATATAAGACTTTCAATTCTCTTTTTAGAGATATGACCTAAACACTTATGCCACAACATTATAGAATTCTCTTTCAATTTACGCTTAGTACCTTGTGAACTAATATGCAAGGATTCATTAAAAGTAATAGATTCAAGCATATAAAGATTATCAATTAGTGAACCGGTACAAATAAGAACTAAATTTTTAAAGAGACTTAATCTATTATTTCTAATAGAATAAAACTACCCTAATTTGTCCAAAGTAGAAACAGAAACCAAATTCCGTCTAAAAGACGGTACAATATAAGTCTCGTTCAAATCTAAATGATAACAGTTCCAAAACACAATCTAATAAGACCCACAGCTTTTACTTCAACCTTGCTGCCATCGCCCACAAAGATGTATCTTTCAGCATCATTTGGTGGTCGGCTCCACAGGCAACCCTGTTTAGACGACATACTTATATGAGTGGTAGCACCAGAATCCACCCACCAAGTATGTATGGGTACAGAAGCTAAATTGACTTCAGAACAAACAAGGGAGAGAAACTTACCCATCTTCACACTCCAAGTGGCATACTTTGGGCAATCCTTCTTCATGTTCCCAGTCTTCTTACAGAAATAGCAGGTAAAAACAGAATCCTGCTTCTTAGCTTTCTTCTGTTGAGAAGATTCTGCAGTGTCCTTAGCTCTCTTTTTCTTGCGATTCTGAGAGGTGGATGCTAAATTAACACTTTCAGTCTTTTCTCGTTGCAGTCTCTCTTCCTCTTGAACACAGCGAGGGATCAGCTCGTTTAGGGTCCATTTATCCTTTTGAGTATTGTAACTAACCCGAAACTGGTTGTATTGTGTAGGAAGAGAGATCAGGACTAAATGCACGAGGAGATCATCATTCACCTCTAACTTTAGTCCCCTTAGTCCTGATGCAAGATTAGACATCTTGATGATATATTCCCTTATCACTTTTGCCAGTGTACTTCATGGAGACAAGCTTAGCCAAAAGGCTACTTGCCTCCGCCTTATCACTTTTGGCAAAGCGCTGTTCAAGTTCAACGGATAATTTTTAGCATCCGTGGTCTCAGTAATTGAACCACGAAATGTTTCTAGAATGGAGCGCTTTATGATCATCAGAAACATGCAATTAGATCTTTCCCACATTTCCTCCTCAAACCTATTAGAGTTTTCAGAAGAAGAAGTAGGGCAGTCTGTCCATAGTGCAAGGTCTAGATCCATGCATCCTAAGATGATCTCAATAGACTCCTTCCATGACTTAAAATTTGCACCCGTTAGTACGGGAATCTTGCTCAAATGAGCTGACAAGTTAGTAACAGTAGCCATTGATACTGTATGAAAAACAAAGAATTACATTAATGACATCAAAATATTATGAGGACAATCAAGATACCTAGTACAACATTGACACTTGTCTTTGGACAAAGTGATCAACTTATAAACAGTACTCTCAGTGTAATAATCCAATATTAATAACTTATCCAGTCAAGTTGTAACCTTCCTTTGGGTCAATTATAACTTACATGGTACAACCTAATGTTATTCATATTCATTATTACAAGTGTAATCAATATTTTGCCAAACTAAAGTTTTCCTTTGGGCCAACTAAAGAATGCATAAACAATGATTACAAAAACATTTAATTTATTTAATTATATTTAATTTCAGAAATAAGAGGTTACTTGGCAACTTTATTCTAAAACCAATATAATTAACTTAATTAAATAAGCAATGCAAATTAAACAAAATTTGATCACCAAAATAAAAAATGTATAGATCAATATGGAAGAAGTCCTCAAATTAATCCTAAAACATAAGGATTATTAATCTAATTGCATTGCCCCCTTTTTTTTTTTTTTATTGTGTCATGTTTTCAAGAATGTGGTTGCTTTGATAAATGTACAAAAACAGTACTAAACACTTTACATATGCATACATATGAATTCAGCGTTCATGAAATTACATAACACTAAAAAGAAACAAAATCATTATAATCAATGTCAATGATAATTTTGCGCAACATGTGTTGATCATAGATATATATATTATCCCTTTTCTCCAAGTTTATCTCATTGTCATGATTGTATTTTACATTAGCAAATGTAATTTTAATTTTGCACATAATAATACATTCTTATATTATTGTGCAAAATGAATTCAATGTTGATTTTAGAAATTTTGCATTCTCTTTAACGTAAAACACTGCTGTTTTTTACAGAAAAAATAGCTTATTTTAAATAAAAAATAGCAAACCAGATTTAATAATCCAACAAAACATCATGTAAGTTTGGCTCTGATACCACTTGTTAGCAAAATTATGCACATATTCTAATACAAGAAAATAAATCCCAAGATCACTTACATGATAGAATTGTCGAGATAAAACATGCATGAACATAAAAGCTTACCTGAGTCCATTAGTTTCCCCAAGCGTATGGTATCATGACACTACAATGGAATAAAGTAAGGGTACTCGTCGTTCCTTCAACAAGAACACCTTCCTTATGCCCACAAAGGAACTCAATCTATGTGATGGGGAATAGAAAGTTTCTTGGTGTCTTGTGAAGGATGGACTCTCACCCTTTTATAGCAATTCATAGGTACACCAAATTAAGGGCTCCCATTAATCCCTTAGTGTAACTCCACCAAATTAAGGACTCCCATTAATCCTTAAATGTAACTTCGGTGACCCCTCATCTCCCCCACACCGGTTACGGAAGCCTAAGGGACAACCTTCACTGATCACCCATTAAGTCCTTTATTAGTAATAGTCATAATATTAATATTGCCCACAAAAATTCTAACAATCTCCCACTTGGGCAATAAAAATATATTATGAAGTTTCTTTAGTGCGCAACCTTATGCTATTTATCTTTATCAGCCTAGGAAGAAATGATGTGTGTCCTACGTAGAAACAGCACGGCATTGAATCCAACCCTAAGTAAGTCAAGGCAATTTTGGAGATGAGCTCCTTAAAGACTATCAAAGAAGTCTAGATGCTGAATGGGCGGTTAGCCGCTCTAGGGTAATTCATATCTAGATCCGGGAAAAGGAATCTGCCATTCTTCCGCGCAATCCAAAAGGCACCAATGATGGAGTGGACTGAGGAATGCGAGGAGGCCTTCAAACAGCTAAAGTAATATCTTGGCTAACCTCTGCTGCTAGTCAAACCTCAGTAAAGAGATGAACTCTACCTATATTTGGCAGCAACCTCCTTTGCAATCAGTTCAATACTCTTTCGAGAATAGGGAGGAGTTTAAAAGACCATCTATTACACCAGCAAGATGTTGGCTGACCCCGAGTCTAGGAATTTGCCCATCGAGAAGTTGGCCTACACCCTCGTCATATCTGCTCGACTCTGAGGCCATACTTCCAAGCACACAAGATCATGGTCATCAGCGACCAACCTCTCAAGCAAATCCTGCAGCTGCCAGAGACATCGGGAAGGCTGGTGAAATGGGCTATCTAACTCAGGGAGCATGATATTGACTTCAAACCTCGGATGACGGTGAAAGCCCTAGTCTTAGCTAACTTCATTGTTAAGATGGCCGACCAGGGGGGCCGCCCTCCTCAAGAAGTTGAGAATATGGTAGACTACCCCCCATCTACCAACTTATGGAATTTGTATACCAATGGATCAACACAGAGAAGAGATCGGGAGCCGACCTTGTTATGACTCTCCATTGGGATAGAAGACAAGGCAATGAAAAAATGAAGCAGAGTGTGATCGTTGATTGCCGGTCTGTGGTTAGCCCGAGGTCTCGAAGTTCAGAAACTGCAAGCCCACACCGACTCCCAACTAGTGGTCCAGTACTAGACTGGAGAGTTTCAAGCTCGGGGTGAAAATATGGCTAGGTACAAGGCAATTGTCGAAAAGCTGGCGTCAAGGTTCATAAAGGTCCTCCATGTAGACAATGAGTCAACTTATTCTCTATCAAAGCTCGCGTCATCCTCAGACCTTAGTGCCGACATGCCCGTCAACTTGCTGTACTTGCGTGACAAAAGCATTGATCTTTCTCAAGAACAAGATGTGCAAGAGATCCTTGTAGAGCCCAGTTGGATGGACCCCATCCAATAATATCTTTGAGATGGTATACCAAGGAAGCCCGAAAGTTGACCTTCAAGTCTGTTCAATATGGGCTCCTTGGATAATACTTGTACAAGAGGTCGAATACTAAGCCATATCTAAGATGCCTTCAACCTTCTGAAGCAAAATATGCTCTCCAGGAAACACATGAAGGAATTTGCGAAGATAATGTCAGCGGAGTATCCCTTGGATACAAAATCCTCAGGCAAGGATACTTTTGGCTGACTTTGTCCAAGGATGCAATCAAGTTGATCGAGAAATATGAAGCCGGTTAGCACTATTCCAAGATCCAACGACGTCAAGCCATCCAGCTCACTACTGTCATTAGCCCGAGGCCCTCTGCGATATGAGAAATCAACATCCTAGGTTCGTTCCCAAAGATAGTTCGACAGCTGAAGTTCATTATCGTCTCCATTGATTACTTCACCAAATGGGTAGAGGCCGAGCCACTGGAGACAATTATCGAGAGTGTATGTCAGAAGTTCATCTTCAAGTCAATTGTATCTAGATTTTGCATACCAGTTGCCATCATTACCGACAACAGTCGCCAGTTCGATAGTTGGGGCTTTAAAGACTTCTGTTCCAAGTTGGGGATTGACACTAGGTGAATGTCCGTGATGCACCCTCAGGCTAATAATCAGGTGGAAGTCATGAACTGAACTATCCTACAAGGGCTAAAGACCGGTGTTATGCAAGCTCGATCCATCTGGGTGGACAAGCTCCACAGCACTTTACGGGCATACCACATCACAAGCCGAACGCTTACAGAAGAAACCCGCTCCAGCTTAACGTTCGTTATAGAGGCCATTATTCTAGTAGGGATAAGGCTACCGACGCCATGTACCTTGGAGTTCAACTAGGAAGTAAACGATGAGAGGCTATGGGCCAAGCTAGATCTCCTGGAAGAGAAGAGAGATACTGCTGCTATCAGAATTGCTTCCTATCGACAAAGGGTCCTTAAGTTCTACAATTCGAAAGTTAAACAAGTCATTTTCCAACCTAGAGACATGGTCTTGAGGACAAAGAGAAACATGTCCATGGGAATAGGAGCAGAGTTGGGAAGTTGACACCGAATTGGGAGGGGTCATATGTTATAAAGGTACTCGTCCGGCCGGGGACCTACTACCTCGCCGACATGGATGGAAAGAGGCTTCCCTGATCTTTCCATTCGGAGAATCTCAAGCGGCACTATCAACAAAGTATACTTTTATGCTAGCCTATTTCTTTCTAGGTCCCTTTGCCATAAGGGCCAAGTTACGATACTCGTTCTCTCTAAAGTCTCTTCCTTATAAGAGTCGAGCTACCGAGCTCATACCTCTCGGCAAAGTCCCTTCATACTACTAAAAACTCATAATTCTTCTAGTCCCTTTGCAACAAGGGTCGAGCCTCATTACTCGTTTTGGTCTTCGTACTTGGCAACTCTCGTATGAGCTTTGACTGGACTCGGCCCCCTTTGACAGGAATGGCCTCAACTCGGCATCCCTTCCACAGAAGTGGCCTCGACTTGGCTTCCCTTTTGCGAAACAGCCTCAACTTGACATCCCTTCCACGAGAGTGGCCTTGACTCAGCTTCCCTTTTTCAGAATGGCATCAACTCGGCATCCCTTCCACCGGAGTGGCCTCAACTCAGTACCTCCTCAGAAAACACGTGTAATACATTTTGGTGACGAGGACTCTACTTCGATCAAAGACATGGCTCAAAAGTCTAACAAACTTCGGGAACATGTTTGGGGGGAGAGGGCAAGTAACCCACAACCAAATTCTAAGAAGTAATGAAGTTCATTTCTATAGCAAAGTTTAGCACACAAATGATAACTAACGAGGTTCATCTCAGTAGTGAAGTTCATTTCTAAAATAAGAGAAACCGCTCGGATTACAAAATCATTTACACAAGTCACCAAAGCAAACTATAGAAATGATAACAAACACAAAGCAATTGAAGACTGAGGCTCGTTTGGAGTCATTGCCTTTGCAGCTCGGGCTTGATTATCCTCTGGGGTCGGTCTTCCTTCCGCAAGTCGGGATTGATTGCCCTCCGATGTCATTTTCTTCTCTTTTTTCCTTATCTCCATCTAGAGCTTCAAAGCTTCTACGTAGTCCATGTTAGCAAGTTTGAGATTGGGTCAGACACAAGCAAATGTTCAAAATACAGAGAACCCGTCTATTGCTTCTTTTTGGAAGCCCCCTTTAAATTCTTCGTTGGCCATAAACTTGGCCACTGCCTTTTCTACCGCAATTTTTCGCTACCCTCGGAGATATTGAACAAACTTGGGGGGGTCCAAATGGTTTTCTATGGCTTCTTGGAGATCATCATCCAAATCGTTAGACCCTTTATAGTCTGTTACATAGTCTGCATTGTCGTTTACACTTTCTTCTTGATGATCTTGTCTCGCCGAGCCACCTTGTCATCATAGGCCTCTTTCGTCATCTTAAGAAGGTCGTAATTGAAGCCAAGATCCTTAACAGCCTTATCTTTTTATGCTAAGAAGAGCGCGACCTTCGCGCGCAACTCATCGACTAACTTCTGCGAGGAGTACAACTCCGTAGAGGTCTTCTTCTACTCGCGCCAGTTATGCTCTTTGTCTAAGTCAGAAGTGGGCAAAGATACTTGGAGGTCGCGCACCTCACCCTTTAGGCTGACAATCTCGGCTTTGAGCTTCTATAAAAGCTTGCCAACAGGCACTACAAGAAAACTATAGCATCACAGACAGAATTTTTCCAACGGAATTTTTTCCGTTGGTGAAATCAATATCACCGACGGATTCTGTGAAGGATTTCCAACAGAAATGATTTGGTGCATTAGAACATATTAGTGACGCATTTTATAGTATCAGCAACGGAACCTTCTGTTGGTGATAGTTTCCGTCGGAAATTCCGTTGGAAAAACACGTAACTTCATGCTAAAAATAGTTAACATTTCGCGATTTAAATATTCACCGCAACTCCGTTGGTGATAATTATTATATTTTTTTCTAAGATTGAAACTACACTGTTATATATTAGGAACGGGATTTTTGATTATCAACAATGGAATTTTGAATTATCACCGACAGAATTTGGTGATATCACCAACGGAATTCAAAAATTTTACCAACGGATTTTTTGGCTTCCACCAACCGAAATTATAGACTAATTATAACGGAATTATGGGATATTACCCACGGAATTTCAGGCTATCACAGACGGAATTCAATAATATTAGCAACGAAATTATGAGATGTCACCAACAGAATTTCAGGATATAAAAATCTTGATGCTTTTTATAAAATTTTTGGCCATTATAATGAAAATTACAGATGTTAAATTCTAATGAAAATGTATGTATTCAAAAAAATATATCAGGATTGTTTTTTTTAAATTTACGAGTATTAATTATTACTTCAAAGATAATAATTAATACTAATAAGATAATAATAATAATAATAATAATAATAATAATAATAATATTATTATTATTATTATTATTATTATTATTATTATTATTAAATAATAATAATAACAATTGAGGAGTCCTCTTTCACAACATTAAATAAACCAGTCTTAATAATAATATTAAACTTAGTACTAAATTACAACTCGGATCCAATCCCAAACCGGACCAAAACCCGGATCCAATAGCATAACGGATCAAAACCCGGATCAAATAGCAAACCGGATCTAACTAATAACACCACAAAACAAAAAAAAAAAAAAAAACTAAGTGTTGAGTATACTCTCCCGTAGAGGAACATTACTCTCCCGTGAGCGATCTAGGGCTTCTCTAAAATTAGGGTTTAGGGCTCTGGTCTTGCCGGCGGCTGTTGATTCTCCACCTTGGTTGGCTCTCCGGTCTCAGCCATCTTCTACCGCAGTGTCTGTACTCATCCTCTGTCTCTTTGTCCATTTTCAGAATCGATTCTAAGGAATCTGATCTTCATCTTTGTTTTGAGGCCTCAATTTGATCTGAACTCATGGTAAACACGCCACCATTCATATCTACAATTTGGGATTTCTGCGATCCTTAGTTCTATATTATTGATTTTAATTTTCTTCTAGATCCCTTAAACATATCATTCTAAATTTGAGGTATAAATCAATAGGATTTGATTTACTCTCAGATCTGTGCGTGAGACACTCCAAGCATTATAAATAAGTTGGTGAAAAGCATTAGATTGCTTGTATTATTT
This sequence comes from Dioscorea zingiberensis, assembly GCA_026586065.1. Lineage (NCBI taxonomy): Eukaryota > Viridiplantae > Streptophyta > Magnoliopsida > Dioscoreales > Dioscoreaceae > Dioscorea > Dioscorea zingiberensis. The sequence goes on from CM048821.1 coordinate 25,519,456, forward strand.
GAAATTTTGGAAACAGAAGGGACCTGGGTCTTGCTTTTGATTGCATCATGACTACTGCACAAGTTGAGAGCAGCTACACACAATACTTTGATTTAATTTACTTTGTATTTGGCATGCTTTTATGCTTATATATAATTAATTTCCTCAGATGTTGTTCAGGATTTTTACCGTCAATCACTTGGGTTCTAGTTTTGTTGGAACATAAATGGCTCTGTCAAGGGCATAAATGCTTCACTTTGTGGCATCTTATGGTTAGATAATATAATGCCAACAAAGTTTGTATTTAGTACCTTATCTTGTAGATAGGAAACATTAACTTGTAGAATCATATTTAATTTATGTAGAGGTTCCTGTCATCATATTTAAAATTTGTAAGTTGAACACTTCTAGCTTTGGAAGCATGCATTCAAATGATCTAGAATCACCTAACTTTATGTACCTTCTTGACTAATCATGTCATCTATTCAACCTCCAAACATGCATCTTAGAATCATTATCTACAGTACCACTTCTTTTTTTTTATTTTTTCCCATCTTTTTATTAGTGTTTTATTTTGCTTAAGTTGTTTTTTGATGTTTTTTGTTTTGATGTTATTCACATTAATTTGAGGGTTTCTTTCTATTGTTCATTTTGTTTTGTTCCTTTTCATCTTCTTAATATTTTTCATGTTTCATGTTGTTTTTTGAGATATATGGTGTCGTTTACTTCGACATAATTAATGTTGGATGCACATGCTTGGACAATAATTTTTCCATCCTTTCTCTACTTAAAGGTGCATGTTAGCTACTGTTTTTGGTGATCAAGACAATCTCGTATCAATTACCAATAAATTGGTAGCTTTGACTTGTAAGTTCCTTGTTTTTGTCTTCCTTTTTATACATCTTCATTTCTCTTGTACTAATTGCTTTGTATAGAAATTATCAAGTTTTTTTATATAAATTTATCAAAGTTTGTTCCATACAATTTAAATGCAATGAAAGATTTATTTGTTCATCCTGATTTGATGTAAATCTACCTTATCTATGTTAGAGGAAAGTCATGACATCTCTAGTGGCATTATGTCCCTATTAGAATCAATACCTAGAGCTCAATTTCCAAGGCCTTGAGGTCCATCTTACACCTGACTTTTATGTACCTTTTTGAATGATCTCGTCATCTATTCAACCTCCAAAGATGCAACTTAGAATCATTATCTACAGTTCCACTTCTTGTTTTGGGTTTTTTTCCTCTTCTTTTTATTAGTGTTTTATTTAGCTTAAGTTGTTTTTTTTATGTTTTTCATTTTGATGTTATTCACTCTGATTTGAGGCTATCTTTCTATTGTTCATTTTGTTTTGTTCCTTTTCATCTTCTCAATATTTTTCATACTGTTTTTTTTTTTTTTGAGATATATGGCGTCGTTTACTTAGATATAATTTCCATTGGATGCACATGCGTGGACGATAATTTTTCCATCTTTTCTCTATTTAAAGGTGCTTGAAGCTGTTGTTTTTTGGTGATCAAGACAATCTTGTATCAATTACACATCCATTGGTAGCTTTGACTTGTAAGTTCCTTGTTCATTGTCTTCCTTTTGATACATCTTCATTTTTCTTGCACTGATTGCTTTGCATAGAAATTATCAGAGTTCCTTTTATATAAATTTATCAAAGTTTGTTCCATACAATTTAATTGCAATGAAGGATTTATCTGTTCATCCTGATTTGATGTAAATAATGCTCTCTATGTTAGGATTTATTTCTCTAAGTTACATGAAAGTCATGACATCTCTAGTGGCATTATGTCCCTATTAGGATCAAAAACTAAATTCATATGTCCCTATTAGAATCAAAAACTAAATTCCACTTTCATGTGACTTAATGCAAGAACAACAAATTTATGAATGCATGCACATAAATTATCAGAGTTTCTTTATATAAATTTATCTAAGTTTAATCCATACAATTTAAATGCAATGAAGGATTTATCTGTTCATCCTGATTTGATGTAAATAATGCTCTCAATGTTAGGATTTATTTCACTAATGTACAGTAAAGTCATGGCATCTCTAGTGGCATTATGTCCCTATTAGAATCAATACCTAAATTCCACTTTCATGTAATTTAGAATTAATTATAACATAATTTCTAGAATTTATTTCACTAATATCTAGAATTAATTATAACATAATTACTTGTATGATTTTTAGAGAGAAGAAAGTAATTTTATCTATATTTTGTTTTAAATAACTTGATATAATTTGATAATCAATTAATTTAAGTATAGATTATAATGTGTCGAATGTCTTTTTATTCGTGGAAATATAATGCAAACATCTATCTCTTTGTGTAATTATATTATTAAGTTAATATCTGCATGTAAGATTTATTTGATGATTCACTATACGCTAAAACATATTTTCATGAAGGACATATATTTCACAATTAGTGAAAATAGCACAATATGATCTTAAGATGTTTGAAACCATTTAGGTTTTGCACAATGGCTAATGATGGATATTGGATATGTGAGCGTTTGGACGAGAATGGATACATTACTGAACAATATATCCAAGCAGTTAAGCATTACATAACATTTGCAGTCAATGAGCAATGGTTTGTTAGTGATGATAGAATTAGATGCCCGTGTAAGAATTGTCAAAAGCATTCATTCCTTGAACAAGATGATGTGCGGCGACACTTATACTACGGTGGATTTTGTAATGATCCATTGTCTGGTATTGGGCAATCATCCAGAAGAGTAGAGGAGGTTAGTGAGCAATTGTTTGGTGTGGAAGTAGAAAATCCATATGCAAATATGGTTAGGGATGCTTTTTACACTAGCGCCGACTCTAATAGGGATGGTGATGGTAAGTCAATGCCCATGGAACATGAGCCTGGTTTAAGACCCACAAACTTTTTTACTTTGATGAATGATGCTGACGTATCTGCAGTGGTCCGTTGTATAAAACACACCTATTATTATCGGTCAGGTCACAACTGTTAAATTGCAAATCTGAGTTTAACATTAGTGAATCTTGTTTTAATCGTCTCATGGTTATTGTAAAAGGGTCTATTACCAGAGAACAACAATTTACCAGAGAATTATTACCAAATGAAGAGGAAGATGGCAGCATTTGGCCTTCAATACCAGAAGATTCATGTATGTGAGAACAATTACATGCTGTTTAGTAAAGAATTTGAACCATTGGAGTATTGCTCGGTATGTAGTCATCCTCGATACAAACCAAGTAATAGGAGTGGGAGAAGGGTCTCAAGAAAACCTTATAAGGTCTTGCGATACTTCCCACTTATACCAAGGCTTCAGAGGTTGTTCATGTTGAAGGATACTGCAAAGAATATGACTTGGCATGCACATAGTCGTGGTTCACCGAGAACGCTACATCATCCTGTTGATGGAGAGGCATGGCAACACTTCAATCACACACATGAGTCTTTTGCTGATGAAACGCGGAATATCAGATTAGGGTTGTGCACTGATGGGTTTGCTCCTTTTAAACAAGGTGCGAGACCATACTCTTGTTGGCCAGTAATGCTCGTGATATACAATCTACCTCCTTGGATGTGTATGAAGCAACCATATTTATTTATTAATATGGTAATTCCAGGTCCAAATAGTCCATCACAGAACATAGATGTCTTCTTGAGACCCTTAATAGATGAGCTGCTGATTTTGTGGGAGTTTGGTTTTCGAACTTTTGATAATTACAAGAAGGAACATTTTTTACTTCGGGCCGCATTAATGTAGACAATTGGTGACTTTCCTGCATATGGTATGTTATCTGGATGGAGCACTCATGGAAAATTGTCTTGCCCTTATTGCATGGCAAATCTGAAGTCATTCAATTTAAAACATGGCAGAAAATCATGTTTTTTTTATTGTCACCGATAATTTTTGTCTGCTGACCATCCTTTTCGAAGGCAAAGAGAGAAATTTAGACGGAGAGTTAATCATGATCCTCCTATTGAGAGAATGTCGGGTGAAGATATTTTGAGAGATATTGATAGATACCCAGATTTGACATATGGCACCAAATGCCCAGCACAGAAACCAAGGCGCTATGGGTCTATTCATCATTGGACAAAGAAGAGTATTTTTTGGGAGTTACCATACTGGCATACAAACTTGATTCGACATAATTTGGATGTTATGCACATCGAGAAGAATGTTTTTGATAATATATTCAACACCATGATGGATGTTAAGGGCAAATCAAAAGACAATGTAAAGGCTCGATTAGATATAGCAGAGTATTGTAAACAACCAGATTTACATTTGGTCAACTTGAATGGGAAAACATTCAAGTCTGCAGCTTCATATGTCTTGAAGAAGGAGGATCGATATAGAGTGTTCAAATGGGTGAAACAACTTTGCCTACCTGATGGCTTTGCATCCAACATCGGGAGATGTTTTAACTTGGAAGAAGGCAGGGTCTATGCAATGAAAAGTCATGACTGTCATGTATTTATGCAAAGATTGTAACACCCGCCCCGAAATAAATAAGGATTTTTATTTATTTATTTTCAGGATTTATTAAATGGAAATTTAATATAGTAAACGATGAAATTCTTTGGAAGTTATTAAGTACTAATTGAGCCAGATTAATTAAGTAGTAATTAAATCAGATTAATTACTGAGAAAAAACAAACAATTATTTAAATCCAGGGAAATGTGGATCTGATCGGGGACTGAGACAGACCCCATGAGGTTTCAGTACACCCGTGACACAGGAATCCTTGACTCGAGATTTTAGTATCTGGTTGATGAAGTATGAAAAAGATAATATCAATTTAAGTTGATGTGACGTAAAGTTAGTGGGATCGATTAATTAATTGTGATCCTTTATGAGATAAGTTGATTAATAGAAATTAAATAATGAACTTTAATCTTATAACATATAAGTTATGGCTGACCTAAGTAAAGGGAAAAATTGAGTTTCAATTTGGGAGAGGATTCATCGTCCTCTCCTTTCTCTCCTCGAATCTTGCTCGCGCCCATACCGGGCGCCCACCACCGCGACTGACAAGCCGCCGCCGCCTCTCACGGGCCAGCCTTGCCGCCTGCCGTCCCTGCTACTCAAGCAACTACCGCCCCTTCCCCGCCTCTACTAACACCTGGGCCACTGGCCGCTGAACTCCGCCTCGACAGCCACCATGCCGTCCACCGCCATCCCCACTTCACGGTGCGCCTGGCCACGCCAGAGGAGTTGTTGCGAATCAAGCGAAGCTCGACGGCGCCTCAGCGCCACCTCAAGAACCTCACTCCGCCGGCAAGACGGAAGCTCCACCCTCCGCTGCCAGCCTACTAAACGCTCGCTCGCATAATCTTACTCCGGGCCGGATAACTACCGCCGCTTCTTCCGCCAAGACGGCAGCCGCCAACTAGCCTCTTCTACCCCTTTACATGCCCGGCAGCCCTTGGCCATTACTCCCTTTGATCCGGGCGAGGAATCCTTCAAATCGCAAGCTTGAACCCTCTCGTGGAGCCCTAATTGGAATTAATTTTACTTTGATTATCTAATTGAAGTTTAGGGTTGGGGAAAACCCTAAATGAAGCATGATTAGGGTTCTTACTTGAAGAAATTATATGCATGAATGTAGACCGATCACCAGAGATCGAGGGTTGAACTTGGTCTAATTGAATACTTGTATGTATGATTTATGAAACCCATGTGTAATGGGTATGTTGGCGAATGTTTGTATAATTTCCGGAGCCCTCCAAATAGAGGAGGTGCTGCCGAATTTTCGTAGAAATCTTAAGTAGATTATAGTTGATTAAATCTCCATGAACATGCTTAGTACTTAGTTACATGTAAGGAACATACTTGAAGCTTTTAGAGCTAAGGTTTCTTATTGAACAATTTTGTATTTTAATTATATAGAAATACGAAGATCTTGATTAACACTTAGTCACTCCTAAGGAATGCATATTAGAGCCTTCTTCTATGCTAAGGATGGAGATGGATACATCTCATATTATGTGTAAATTCATAGCTTCGTATTGCTATCCATTTGAGGACATAAGATAGTGACCAATGTTTAGTGTGGTGAGTTTTGATTGGAACCTTCTTTGCTATTTTTCTATGGATGTTTTTGAGAATCAAATTTGTATATGAAGAGTTGTTGAAGGAAGGGTTGATGTAACTTTTTTGAGGATTTAATTGTTGACCTTGTGTGTACTAGTTCTAGCTTTGAACAACGAGAACCAAATGGAGAAACTTATATGTTATGCATTACTTGGATCCAGTTGACTACCAGGTGGTGAGCCTTGATTGGGTAACTCTGACTAGTTGGTCTTGCCTAAGGCTTATATATAAATGTGAGTTACCAAATCATAGAATGGAAACTGTTGCGTATGTTATTTTTATACTTCCTTGGATTAAGGATGTGTGTGATTAATTGTAAAGCTTGGTTGAAGTTTGAACTCCAAGGAATGGAATTTCTGTAGGAATTACTTTAGTAACTACAGTAAACCAAGGACCCACTTTTCGGCAATTTTTCCAAAAGACTTGTAATTTGATTTTGATCATCCCGATAGTTCGGGGATGTATTTAAACTAATAGAAATTGTACTGGTATATGTTATATGGCCCTAACCTATCGGTTATAAATTTAAAAGCCGACTTTTCGGTAAACTCACGATTAGGGTAATTAAATGCATGTAATGCATTCAAATTGTTATGAAATGTTATATGATGAACATTTACCATGTTTAGGATGTGGTGAGACGGTCTAGGACCGTGATCGGGAGGATCGGGCCCGAGTAGGCCCAAGAGCCGAAAAGGTAGGATGTCGCGACCTGCAGATGCGTGAGTATTTCTAGCTCATAGTAGTCTCTTGATTCTTGTTGTTGGTGTGCTAGATGGGTGTGGGAGGCCATCTTTTGATACATGCTCGCTCAAGTTGACATGTTATGCTTGCTGCATTTGTTTGAGCTTGTATGTTTTGATATGATCTGCTTTGAGGGAGTACCCCTTGACATCCTTCTTGTGTTGTTGTGGGATGGCCAGGAGGTGGTACTCCATGGCATATGGCTAGTGGGAGTGATACTCCATGGCATATGGCCAGTGGAGTACCCTCTGGCATCCTACTTGCACTTGGGATGGTCGAGGGGGGGTGGTACTCCATAGCAGTCTGTCGATATTCTATTCTTTGCATTAAATATTCTCTCCTTCTACCCTACCTTGATTTTGTACTCTTATTTCCTCGAGAGGTTCCCAATACTTATTCGAGATGGGTTTCCTCATATGTATGGGTTTTATATCTCGAGGAGATTGTTGCTTTCATGTTTTTCGTATGCGTATTTGAGTAGAGTTACTCCTTAAATACGTATTGGCTTCCGATCTCGAGGAGATCACTGATTATTATATATTCGAGATGTTGCTGCCTTGGATATATAGATATACCTGTTGTTAGGTATTCGTACTATCAATCTCTTACGCATGTGCATGATACATCTGGACGGATGCCACTGGCAGAGGGTGTATAATATCCGCCATGAGACCCCTAGCAGAGGGTGTATAATATCTGCCACGCAGCACTTGGTGCTCCATCTGGACGGATGCCCCTACAGAAGGTGTATAATATCCGCCACCGCTCGGTCAGAGAGCGTATTTTTCTCGCCATGTGCACATGTATGCTATAAGCGTGGCGGCTTAGGCCAAGACGATACCGATGGTGTAGTAGATGTCGTAGACATCTTAGTATCACATATGCCAGAGGTTGAGTACATCTGTGGATTTATCCACTTTCCTGAGATTTGTTATTTGCTTGTGATGTTATTATTGCATATTTGTACTTCTTTTATTTACGTTTTTCCTAGTGGCTTTCGCCACCTTTATTGATTTATTTGCGATCCCATCGGGCCTTTCTTTGGCTCATACACTTGATGGATGTTTTTTTCTCGTGACAATGAGGAGTAGGGTCAGACTAGATGAGGACCTTAAGCAGTAGCTAGGAGCTGAATTCGTGAGAGAGAGCTTCAGCAGGATGCTCTAGCAAATGGGGATATGTTGAGGGGTTTGCAGGCCTCTATTCCTTTCTGAGTGAGAGTTGTCATTCGGGACCTGCTAGGGTTTTATAAAAACCTTATATATATTTCTTCCGCTGATTTATAATTTAAACTCTGATTTAATTATCTGCTTATGTTACTTAGCCTTGCGTGCTTCTAGGGGCGACCCTATAAGCACGTGGCGTTTGTCGCGTGCGCCGAGGCCCGGGATCCGGGTTCGGGGCGTGACAAAGATTGCTTCAGGTTGCTTTTTCGTGATATGGTGCCACCCCAATCTAGGATGCAATTACTGAGCTTTCAAACTTCTTCCGAGATATTTGCTCTACTGAAATAACTGTCGATCATATGGAGTTATTGGGGAAAAATATCATTCAAACAGTTTGCAAATTGGAGAAGATTTTTTCACCCGGATTCTTCGATTCAATAGAGCATTTAATAATCCACTTGCCTTATGAGGCTGAAGTGGGTGGCCCGGTTCATTATCGTTGAATGTATGTGTTTGAAAGGTATACATTTTGTATGTTTAAATTTTTTATCAAGTCCACGTGTTTAATAACTTCTTTATTAAAATAACTTTATTTGGTTATACTACATAGGTTTCTACACCAATTAAAAAAGAAAGTGAAAAACCTAGCTTGTGTTGAAGGGTCTATATGTGAAGCATATCTTATGGAGGAAATTGCATCCTTTTGTGCCATGTATTTCGAGGAGGATGTCGAAACAAGGTTTACCCAAGTACCACGTAATGATGATGGAGGTGGTGTGGATCCCATAGGCCGTCTCTCGATTTTCAAACATCATGGACGTCCACTGGGACCCAAAAAACGAAACACCCGATATCTAACATCAGGCGAGTATTTGGCAGCGAAAATTTATGTTTTGATGAATTATGAAGAAATGACTCCATACATTGAGTGAGTAATATTTTAATATTATTTCAACTACATAATGTATATTGAAACTTGATTACCATAACTTGTGTATCATGCGTTATAGGACATTCGATGAAATGGTGAGGATGAACAACCCACATGTGACTGATACTGAACTGGAAAAAGCACGAGCGTCCACATTTACATCATGGTTTAAGAGATATGTATGTTTTAGATTTTGTGTTATTCTTCCTCCATTTATTTTTGGACAAGCAAGGAATAATTCAAACACAAATTTTCCCGTAGGTGGAAGATCATTTTTCCGAAATTGATCATCGTATTGCTCAACTTGCTCATGGTCCATCTCGTTTGGTAATCCACTATGAAGGTTACTTTGTGAATGGTTTCAAGTTTCACACTAGAGAATACAGTCGTAATCGATCGACCCTAAATTGCGGTGTATGTGTGAGAGGAAGTTGTTACAATGATTATGACCGTGACTTTTATGGTGTCTTGGTAGATGTAATTGAGTTGGAGTATTTTGGTGCTGGTAACTGCATTGTATTATTCAATTGCCACTGGTTTGATACGGACAAAGGCGTTCGTGTGGATTCTCGGTGAACAGTGTCACCAAGTTTACTACAGTCCTTATCCTTCGAGTAGTCCTCATCGCCGGAATTGGTGGCTTGTGTTCAAAACCAAGGCGAGAAGTAGGTTTCACATTCCTACTAGTGATCAAGAAGTAGCTGATTTAAATGAAGGTGTCTTCCAAGAGTTGGTAGGATCTAGACCAATAAATGCGGTCTATTCAGAAGATCTCGACAATGACACAATACTTGTTCATGGTGATATTGAAGAAGTAGACGATAACTCAGAAGATGGCAATGAGGTGAATGACATTGAGGATGAGGAGGAGGGTGATGAAGACGAAGACGGAGACGGAGATGAAGAAGAAGAAGAAGAAGAAGAAGAAGAATACGAAGAAGATGGTGATGGTGATGATGATTGAGGTGGTTGTGGTTGTGATGGTTAACTTGATTACCGGCGATGGATAGAGTAATATTTTTGTAGCCTATACTAATAATCAATGAACCATTTATAGCCTTATTTTGAAATCTTTGTGTATATGGTTTATTATTGTTAATTCAGTCTTCCAGAATATATAACTGAATGGTAACTATGCTTAATTGCATAGCTTTTTTATATGAGGAATTCAATGACTAAATATCTCTTTCCTTGCTTTGAATAAGATCCTTCAGGGCAAGAATCCTGTTGGAAACCAGTTTTCAACATATTTGGAGTCTGGATAAACAACAACAATAATAGGAATTCAATTAAAGTGAAATCAGTCCATCATGTCAAAAGACAATACCTAAGTCAAATTCAAATTCCAGTGAATTTTTTACATTGTGAAGGCATCAATACATGAAGTGGATGAAGAATATGAATCAGAATTACATACTTTAATTGCCAATCTAATCATGTCATTGGTTGAATTACAAAGAAATAAATTAATTGTGTTCTTCATAATGGTAGTATTCTCTTAGGGAAACCCTATGTTATCTTCACGCAACTTCATGGCATAAAATTGTGTTTGTACAATGTATGTTTTTACCACAAGTTCAACTATTTATGAGCTTATAGTAAGTACAACAGTTGTTGATTAATATTTTTTTTTTTATATATATATAATGGTTTCTTCTTATTTTAACAGAGAAATCATGCCTAGAGGAAGAGGTGGGAGAAAATCCAACTCCAAGAGAGTCTTGGAAACTGAGATAGATAAGGTCCTTGCAAGTAAAGTGGCATGGGGAACATGGTTCAGACCTCATTCATCACCCTCACCTAGCCCACGTGTGCCGCGACCGTCCAATGCTGCACAGGTGCCATCCAATGAAGATGAAGAAACACAAGATCCTAACATGGAAAATGAAGCAACGGAGGATGATATTCCCCCTGTCCCAGAAAAAAAGAAACGTACAAGAGGTCCTAACAAAGCTATACCCACACCAACAAATCCAGATGAGCGAATATTGATTACCACCCTACACGATGAGTATGTTGGTTTGCATTTCATTTTACATATGCTAGTGTCCAACTTAACTCATACAAACCACATATCTAATTTCTTTTTTTTGAACCATGGTAGGAAATTTGTAGACTCAAAGATTGTTAGAACTGTTATGAAGACTATCCAGCTTAACTTTAGTGATGCATGGCCTACGTGGAAGCGAATTCCTGATGCTATCAAAGAGGAGATGTGGAGGAAATTTCAAGTGCGTATCTGCTGAACTGTTTCTGATACGGATGCTATCACTTTTACATTAGATTATTTTGGTTTTAGGGTTATGCTTTTTCCTGATAACATGTTCATCTATTACTATAAAAATCTTGGCACTGGAATTAAATCAAACTATTTTGTTATTGCTTTACATTTACAAACATACTGAAATAAATTATATTTGCATGTCTGTTGCCTTGTAGCTCTGTTACTTATGCTAAAGGCTTATGAAAACATAATGTTTGACCAAATTTAGTTCATCTCGCCATATATGCTTGATAAAGTTCATATATGACTACAATTTTGATTGAGTCTTTAGGAAACTGGCGGTGGTTGTTATATAACTAATGTGTTCATATTTGGTTGAGTATTTTGGGCTAGTTGCGTGGTTGTTATAATGTTTGAGTTAAGGCGGTTCATCTCGCTACACATGCTTGATAGGGCTTGATGCTTGACTACAATTTGACAGAGTGTTACAAGAAGAAGATGACCTATTCTTGGTCAATGACCACGTAAAATTAGTTTTCCTTGCCAACATATAGGAGTTCTCACAACATATAGAACAAGGAATGTTCTAGGATTAAATTACATTTGAAATTTTCCTTGCTTTATCAAGTTGTTGTTCTATTTATGACCTGCCAGTTTATGCAATCATTTATCTCTCTGTTACTATTGACACTATCTATTATTTTCCCTATTATAGCATCTGATTCCTATGAAACAGAGCTAATAGGCAATCCTGTGTTTTTTTATTTGACAGGAAAAATTTATGTGGCCTAATGAAAAAGGAAACATTGTTCGCAAGATTTGGGAGGCAACATGTAAGGAACGATTGAGAGGAATGTTGGAAGAAGAAAGGACTCGTGCAATGAAGCGGTTTGAAGTTAATGATATTGCAAAGTGCACAGGTTATAAAGAAGGTTGGATTAGGGTTGACATTTGGGATAGATTGGTTGCTAATGTATGGAGTACTGAAGCTTGGAAAAATAAATCAATTAAAAACAGACAAAATAGGAACACAGAAAAAGAGGGATGCATAACAAAACATACCTGTGGATTGATTCCTTTTATGCTTCATGCCGAGAGGATGGTTTGTATTCCATATCAATTTTCCTTTAAAGTGATCTTGATATGAGTCATACAAAGTGATTGCATTAATTGAAGTAGCTGTTATAATCGATTCTTTGATGAGATTTCAAGAATCGTTAATTAAATCATGGATATTTATCTTGTGACTAATTTATGTTTGACCAATATGTGTGACTGACATGTGTCACTGACTGTGAATTCTTAGATGCCAAGTTTGCCAAGTCTTGAATACAGAATGCTAATTTTTAAGATGCTGCCTTTTACAGTTAATTGCTTCATATACTTGAACCATAATGCTATAGGAGCTTGGCAAGCTGGTAGAACTTTATACTGTGTTTCTATTACATATGATGAGCTTTAAACACTTTGTCTTTTGCTGTCTGGTGTGATCTGAGAGTTTGTTGAACTGGTTGAACTTATGACTGTTTCTCTGATAATTATGATGAGCTCTTACACATTAGTGTTTGCTGCCATTGTGCATGGTCTAATTAGGTTAATTGGTATGACTTATAATACTGTTTCTCTGATATTTATGATGAGCTCTAACACTTGTTTTTGCTGTCATTGTGCATTGGTATGACTTATAATACTGTTTCTCTGCTATTTATGATGAGTTTAATTAACACAGCATGTCTTTTAGCTTTAGGAGTTGTGTTCTAGTTCTGTTTATTTTAATCTTGTGAATGATAAATGTTTCTTTGCTACTTTGATTTAATTTTTTAGTGGTCTTGGTTAATTCTTTTCTGATAATTTTTTAGTGGTCTTGGTTAATTCTTGTGAATGAGTTTAATTTTTTGTGCTTCCTTATAGTTGAGTGTGTATGATTGATATGCAACTTCTTTAAAGTTATGCTTCTGACATTGCAAAGCTGGCTTGTTTTGGTGTAGGCAAAAGAATTTAATCGAAAGCCAACATATGCAGAACTGTTTGATCACACCCACAAACGCGACAAAGGTCGAGGTGATTATGTTGATAACAAGTCTAAATTTGTTAGTGTAAGTTGTCATTTTTCAAAATTTTATTTAATTAAGAAAGCCAACATGTTTATGATCACAAAGTGGATAGTTAAACTATGACCATTATACTTGTAATTAGATGTTCTTTTTATTGCATGAATAGACTCCTTTAAAATTAGACATGTATACAATTTGTATTAATACTTAATATAGTAGTACTGTGGGAGAGCTTTCTACCTTCTATGGGTCTGATATTTATGTATGTACTTTGGCATTGAATTCACTAACCAATATATGTATCACACACTAAACAGGGTTGCATTCCTACTGTGTTATAACAAAGTAACACAATAGGAATGCAACCCTGTTTATCACTCACTAAATGCAGCACTGTTTATCACTACTGTGTATCACTCCAAATTGTATGAGCAGCCTCCTTTTCCTTTTACTTCTAATAGTGGAGATGCAGACCTTATTATCACTCATTATCACTACAGTACTGAATTGTTATGTATCTGTTTATTAAACATATTTTGATTATTAGTCGACTGTGTATGATTGTTATAAATTATATTATCTTGAAGATTGCACCAAGTTAGGTTATAATTCTTTTAACATTTTGTTTGTGTGGAACTAACACGAGTGATGAATCTTGTAGGAAACTTATTCCTCTTCAATGACTCAAAAGTATGGGCCTGATGAAACAAATCATCCCAAGTTTGACCCACAGGCTTGGAGTGATGCAATTGGAGGGCTAGAGAATGTACGCTCTCATGTATATGGATTTGGAACCACGCCACGTGGCAAGAAGATCTTCTCTACGTCCATCAATGCTGGCTCCATATCATACTCGGCATGCAGTCCAACAGTAGAAAATCGACCAGCGCCCACTAATGATGATAATCTGCGCGAAGAAGTCAATATTGTGAAGGACAAGCTCAATACCTTGGAGAACTCTCAAGATGCAATTATGAAGTATCTTCACAATATTACGGAGATGTTAAATCCTCGTAACCTATTTTCTAATTTTTCAATTAGTCCTTCTCAACCTACAGGCGCAGATGGTGACAAAGAAATGCAAGGGTCTGATTCTGATGGGTAAGTTGTCATTTTAGTGAACATCATCTTATGTTGAAGACTGGTTAACTATTTGTAGTGCTTATGTGCTGTCATTATGAACAGTTGAGACTGTGGTTATGTTTGATAATGAACAGTTTGTGTAAACTGTCATTATAAACAGTTTGTTATGTTTGTTTAAGACTTGTGTTATGTTTGATAATGAACAGTTGAGATTGTTAAATTATGTGTGTGCTGTCAATTTCTGGATGTGTAATCTAGTTCATATATGTATTGTACTGGAAAATAAATCAGGAAAAGCGTAATCAAGATATATAGCTTATGTTTACAATCACCATTTAAATTCGTGATTTGATGAATACTTTCAAATGTATGATTTTTTTGATAACACAGGCTTTTAATTATTTCACGACCGTTGGTGTTAGTAATTATTTGTGACGTAATTCCATTATGAAGTTATCCTTTGTAGTGACAGAAAATCCATTTTGAGTATTCTATCAACAACCTTTTTATGTCGGTGATAAAAATTTTCCACGACAAAATTCTGTTGGCATAGAAGGCTCAAAACGTTGGAAAGGCCGACGGTGATTACAATGTTCAGCGACAAAATTCCGTTGGAAATAATCATTTTCAACGACATGAACCGAGGACGGATTTACCTATCACCGACCTTTTTCCGTGGGTGATAAATCCATTTTCCCGGGATGTAAGTCTCTGTTGCAAATAATAGATATACTACGACGGAATTCCGTAGGTGATAAGAATATTCCCCGACGGAAGTCAAATTTTTTTATTAGTACTACAGACGGATACTTCCGTTGGTGATACATAATCATCACCAACAGATATTTTCTTTCCAACGGAACAGCATTAGCGACTTGGTTTTCAGTGACCGATTTTCCTACGGAAAAATATCATCGCAGTAGGCCATCACCCACGGGAATTAACGCTCTAACGACGGAATTGTCCGTCTGTGATGCTGCACTTTTATTGTAGTAAGGGTTCTTGTCGGCCACCTCCTTACGGGGGCGTCTAGCGCTGCGTTCCAAAGAAAAGGCGACCTATGACGAGATACAACAGAGAAATTGATGAAGAAATTCACAAATAAAGCATCACAAAATGTGGTAAAAGACGACATATACTCAAGCTAAGTGAAGAGAGATGGTAAGCCAATTCTTCCTTCGAGAGACTTAGCATCCTGGCCTCGAAGGTCGGAAGTGCATCGCCTTGAGTGCCTTGGAAGCAATCTGCATGTCGACCGAGCGGTCCAAGATGTGTCCTCGGGACCCCTGAGGAGCAGCAACTCCTTCTCCAGTCGAATATGCCCACTCGGCACCTCGGGAATTTCCTGGCCCGCCCCAAGAACTCCAAGGACCCAAAACCTCATCTTTCTCCATTGGGTGTTCCACCTTGGCCAACTCGGCATTATAACTATCCTCTTGCGCAAGCTAGGACCGATCAACCTTGGGAGTAGGTGGTAGTTGAGAAGGGGAACTTATGGAAATCACGTCCTCGTTGTCAACGACCATAGCAGACATAATTCGTGAGCGCCGATGACGAGGCGCCAAGTGGGCCACCGTCTCCTCCTCCTCGTGGATAAATCACCTCTTATGGGTACAGAAGAGGTTTTCTGTGCTCTTTTCCTAGGGCGACTGGACTCTCTAGACTCCCTTTTCTTCGAAGGTTACCCGCTTGTCTTCTTCATCTTGGTCTTCTTCGGGGAACTCGGTGGAGCAGCCTCGGCCACAGCGAGGAGGGAGCCCATCAGTTCATAGAGTTCTATTCCAAGGCCTATAGACATGAAACAACATTAGTACACCACCCAACTTAATCTCAGGAACATAACACAAAAATTCCTACCCAACACTATAAATAGACAGTGATCTCGGAGGTTATCCAGGGTGATCATCCTCTCAAGTAGAACTTTAGGGAGACCTCAGAGAACCTACATTCGAGCCTTTTCCCCGACCGAATCATCAGTCTCCATCAATGTTTTTAATTTTGGGAGCCCCCTTGAGGTAGGAAGTCTCCAAGTTCGGTCATAAGAAATAAAAAAGAAGTTACCCTTCCATTCATGAATCGAGGACAAACCGGGACCTAGGAAGGACTTACTGCCCCAAGCGACAAAATAATACCAATCTGGGATGGGGTGAGACCTCACAAAGAATAGGAGACAGAACCACCTAAATGTAGACTTATAACAAAGATGTTAAAAAACCATAGCAAACCTGTAGATGACCGTCCAAGAATTGGGAACGAGCTAGGTTGGACACAAGTTATAATATTCAAGAATCTCTCGAATTAGGGACAGAAAAGGAAGCTGGAGGCCGGCAACTAGGGCATCTAAATAGATAGCTAACTCACCGTTTGGAGAAGAGTTCACTCTCTTGTAGGCTGATGGAACCCTACAAAATTGACGTCGGGCGGGGTAGCGATTATCCGACGGGCTAGCCGGGTCCAAGGACCGCAAGGAAGAACAAACGAAGAACCAAAAGAACCAGACAAAATACTCTGAAATTCAGGAAAATATTATTAATCAAAATTCAATAATGAAAAAATAACCCACAAGCCGGGTTAAATTGCCTCAAAAGATTAACCTAGAAACCTTATCATCTAATCTAAATTTGCTAAAATTGATAAATTATTATTTAAAACTAAACTTATCTAAATTTAAAACTCTAAGCAAATAAGATAACTCCTAAAAATCCGAGATCAAATCAGATTTAAATCCTATCCTAATTTGGCATATGAAATATTACCAAAAATAGGAAAAAGACCGAAAACCCTAATTTGACGGATTAAATATTTCTAAAAATAGAAAAAATTAAAATTCTCTCTAATATGACGTCTCCATGTCGTGCGCGCCGCAAAGAGCTTTCCGAATTGGGGTCGAACCCCCAATACTGATATCGGTAGCCAAAGTTATGGCCAAAATACCGACCACACCCAAAACCGACCCAATCTTGGAATTGACTCGATAACTTCTCGTCTTTACGTTGACCCGCCAACCCGGCACCAATATTTGACTCGAGCCTCCTGCATCAGTCACCCCGGGTTGGAAAGAACTCGACCCCGAGTTCGACTGCACCTCTGTTGGTAGGTCTAGATCTCCATGCTTGATCTCAATCAAAACCCTAGAGACAGAAAGTAGGTTAGTAGTGTTGGTTACCAGGCCAGGAGGGTTTTCCTCCCATCGAGATACCAACGCAATGCTAGTCCCATCATAGTCATAGATGGGCTCACCAATCTCCTCCTCGGGATCACCAATTTTCTCCTTGTCGTCGTCGTAGATGGGCGAGATCTCCTCCACATCATTGTTGAAGATGGGCAAAATCTCCTCCTCTGCATCATCGTTAAAGATGGACGAGATCTCCTCCTCCACATCATCGTCGTAGATGGGCTGGTAGATGGGTTGGCCAAACCTCTGATCACTATGATTATGGTGCTGGACTTCCTCAGCCGGAAACTACCAACGACAATCACGATCAAAATCGATCGCCGCCAAACGCCTTGATAATTTCTTGACTTGCCTCTGTAAATCCTTGATCATCAAGCGTTGGGTTAACTCCGCAACTTGCCTTTGTAGATCCTTGTTCATCGCCTCCAAAGGCGCTTCGAGTCACGGTGATTGGACTTCCTTAGCCGGAACACGCCAACCCGACGCATCCACGCACCACCACCATTGATGTCGTTGATGACGCTTCCCAGGAAGATGATGAGCTCTGGTACCAACTAACACCGGGCGGGGTAGCTATTATCCCGCGGGCTAGCCGGGTCCAAGGACCGCAAGGAAGAACAAACGAAGAACCAAAAGAACCAAAAAAAAATACTCTGAAATTTAGGAAAATATTATTAATCAAAATTCAATAATGAAAAACTAACCCACAAGCCGAGTTAAATAGCCTCAAAAGATTAACCTAGAAACCTTATCATCTAATCTAAATTTGCTAAAATTGACAAATTATTATTTAAAACTAAACTTATCTAAATTTAAAACTCTAAACAAATAAGATAACTCCTAAACATCCGAGATCAAATCGGATTTAAATCCTATCCTAATTTGGTATATGAAATATTACCAAAAATAGGAAAAAAACCGAAAACCCTAATTTGGCGGATTAAATATTTCTAAAAATAGAAAAAAAATTAAAATTATCTCTAATATGACGTCCCCATGTCGTGCGCGCCGCAAAGAGCTTTCCGAATTGGGGTCGAACGCCCGATACTGATATCGGTAGCCAAAGTTATGGCCAAAATACCGAACCACACCCAAAACCGACTCAATTTTGGAATTGACTCGATAACTTCTCGTCTTTATGTTAACCCGCCAACCCGGCACCAATATTTGACTCGAGCCTCCTGCATCAAAAAGGATGGGGGCAATTCTATGTGGAAACGGGTAGTGATCCGGCGAAGTTCATCGGAGGAGATGGAACTACTAATAGAGTTAATCCCGGCCTCTTCCTGTATGGTGGGAGAAGGCCCGGTTTCTACCTTCTCCGTTCTACCACCTAAAGAGAAATTGGCCATTACCTGGAGAAGAAGAAACCAAAGATTTGCATAGAGGTTGGAGCAAGAGGCTTAGAGGAATTCTCAGAAGGCAGACGAGGACGATGAAACAAAAAACCCTTACGCAAGACAATGCTTAAAGCCCCTGTAGTTCATCTCAACGACTGAGATTCATCCCAGGAATTTTCTTCAACGGCCAATATTCACCCCCGAAATGGTATCTCAGAGAGAATGACATGCGGCCTTACGGGGTTAACCTCATCATCATCGCTTCAACCGTCGCGTTCAGATGATACCGTTCGAGAAACAAGGAGGCATATCTACTCATAAATATTGCAAACATGCCTCCTTGTTTCTGAAACTACTAGAAACAAGGAGGCATGTCTGATCTCGACCATCTTGATGTTCAACTCGGCCAAGGCACCATCCAGCTCTCTCATCTAGCCGTCAATGTTGATTATCTCAATTAGAAGGTTCGTTAATTCTCTATTTCTTTCTCTTTTGATTTGGTTAGCAAGGACATCGATTCATCTTGTTTGTCTTGTGATGATATGTTTAATGGAAAATCATGTAATTTGAGAAAAGGTGTTGCAAATTAGCTTTGAATATTCCTTGTCTTTGAGTACACCTCCATGCTTGTGCGTTAAGCTTTAATATTTGCATATGTTTTCATTGGAACCAATTTTTCTGAGCCCAATTCAAAATTTTTAATTTTATACAATGAGAAATCTAACAACATACGTTTTTTTTTGAGTCAGTTCTATATACTAAACTGACTATACACCAGATATGTTCCAAAGAAAATCTATAGAACTTTGGAATTTATGAGTCAGTTCTTCTAAAAGTTACTGCCCTAAATTCTTTTGGACTCTTGGGCACTTGAGAACTGGATTATTGTTTGCTATATTATTCTCTGATGTGTTACCCTCCACTTTATGAGAGAAATCTTAATGAAGTTTATTTTACAACTTGTATAAAATATCCAACTATCATTGATTTGTACATAATGTGCCACAAATCATAGCTAATCAAATTATGATCATATGCTTCCTTTTCATGACAACATTATTATGTGAATGAAATGTGTGAGTTTGCTTATATATGTCACACCTCGAACCCAACCTGGGCCCGAGCAAGGGACAAACGGTGCGTACTTATAAGGTTGCCCCCATAAGTACACAAGGCACGGAATAAAAAAAAAACCAATATTATCAATAGATAAAAAGGAATTAAAATCCTAATATTATTCAAATACAAAATCAAATCTTAATTTCACATAACAATTCATCTAGTTTTATACAATCGACACACTACAATCAAGGTCGGCTATACGGTCATATCGATCTCATGATCTGTATCACTCCATGTTAACTAGGTCAGATATCCTGACTTGTTCCTGTATACTGAAAAATAGAGGGAGTTGTGAGCTAAAAGTAGCCCAGTGAGCGACAAACATCACACCAGGGTTAGATAGAGAAAATAATATAAGTATCATATATATAATAGAACAATGATCATGCTGGTCTATGTGCATATCAATCAGATCAGGAGGTGTCATGCCAGTTGGCAGAGATAAAAAGGATAATCAACTACAAAATCATAACAAAATCAATTCACAAACACGATTAAATCACAATTTCAAAACATGGCTGGCATATCAAAAGCAATTAGATCAATCATACCTAGTTCCGTATACACCCAATCTCAACAACACTAGTCGTGTTCGCATATCAAAATCAAATCACAAAACTAAGCCCGCAGGCTGCACACAGAAACCAAAGTGGTCCTACGGTTCCGAGCCCGACATAGGCATGTCTTGACCGGTGCATACGTGACAGAAGTATAGATTGATATATGAAATATGCAAAGTTAGCTCTACTATGAGCAAATACTTGTACATACTAAAAAATTGTTTCGGAATCCATCAATAAAAACATCGTTAAAACATCAAGCATTCAAGTCAAAAATACTGGAGTTCATTTGTAGTCAACTCACCTGACAATCTCCTTAGTGCTTACTCTGGTTGGATACGAGATCACTCAACTTTTCTCACTAAATTGTATATGAATGCTCTTATTATGTCTCTCTTTATATAGAGGGGAGTGTCCTGGTCTCACTCTAATCCATATTCGAGATAGAGATAAATTATAAATATATTATAATTATCTCTATGAGATAAGGGTTTATCCAATTTGAATTCAAATTTTGAATCTAAATCAAAATAAAATCTAAATAAAAGTCAATTGTAAACAATTTATATTCATCTCTATAAGATAAATTTTTATCTAATTCAAATTAGAACTTATAATACGATTACAATCCATATTTGAGATAGAGATCTCTATGATATAAATCTTAATCATGTCCTTGACCTAATTGAAAAAAGCTCTTCACACTTTCATTCTAGTCCCTATAATCTTAGATATTTATATATAGGTTTTGGGTGAGTTATTACAATATATTATAATAACGCTTAAATTCATGTTTGAGTTTCGTCCATAACACACCTATCGATAATGAGGACTTGAATGGTAAAAACTACTGTCAGCAATTCATAAATCCGTGCTTATTGAAGTTTTATGTTGCAAACTTTTTTAAACAAGTTTTCATATTGCAGGTGACATGAAAGTCGAGATATGAAGGGAGAAGGGTATTTTATGGATTGGATTTATTGTATAGTAGAAATGGTCTAACCAATTGTCTTCAAGTTTTAGAACACATAATATCTGTGAGTAAAAATTAAAAGAAGGGCAAATTCTCTATTAGTCCCTGGCACAACTTGACACTATTCCCCACCCAAAACACACGCACCCAAAATACTATTACACTACACCTCTACACACACACCCCTCCCCCAAAGACCTAAAGGCAATTTGGGCACTATTCAAGGGACCTATAATTAATTATTAGTTAAAAAAAAGTAATAATATCACTCATTTTATTCACATATAATATCTGTGAGTAAAATCTAAAAATCTATTCTTACATAATATTTTCGACATAATATGGCCATATTATCGCCCCTTTTAGTCATTATATTTTTAGCGTTGGTATAAGGTTTTTCCTGTAACTAAAAATATTTTAATTTATATTTATGTTTATTGACATTTTTATTCACGATTATGCTTTTTTTGTAGTGAAAGCACAGTCCAAAAATATATATTGTAAGCTCCGTTGGGCAGCTCCACCTCTAACTGCTATATATTTATTTTTGAGCAAAGCTCAAGTTTTTGAACAACACATGCATCAAGCAGCTTGTAAACACAGGATAATAAAACTAATAAGATAGAGCATGCATAGAACTCCATAGCTATTCAATCAAACCAAATGGAACAGAGAAGCAAAGACATCCATTTGAGAAGGAGGGAGAGCAATGGAGACCTGAACAGCACCTTCCTCTTTCCCTTCCAACAACGCAACATGCCCATCTAAGGTCAAAGAAACCATCTCCACCCTGCCTGGCCTCCCCCACCCAAAGTCCATATCATAAACCCGAAACCTCGGTGACTCCGCCACGAGCAGCATCCTCCCCTCCGGCAGCCCAAAGAACACATCAGTCCATCTCTCCAAATCCTCCAAAGGATTCTCACCAACCTTTCTTATCTCCTCTTGCAAGGCCATGCATGCAAAGCTCAAGCCATGGCCACCACCTTTGATCAGCTCCCCTGACACGGCTTTCACGGTGCAGACCTTGACACAGTTGCCGAAGAAGTTGGGACCCAAGGGAGGTTGGAGACGATCTCTACAGTCAGCATTGAAGATGAGGATGGTGGAATCTTCATGGTTGAGTTTCTTTGCTTGAATGGTGGTGATCCAAATATGGGAGACAATGGCCACAAATGTTGATACTTTGGTGGTTATTGATGCTGCTCTCTCTTTAAGTGATTTTATGTTCCCGGATGTCAGCACGAACGTTTTCCGGGATAGATCGGCAGCCGCTTCAGTGCTTGATGTATGCCTCGGCAACTGTCAATTAACTTTTTTTTATTGCTTTTATATTTTTAAATAAATAAATAATGATATTTTACAAAATAATAAAATAAAACTATTTCTACCATAGTTTTAATGGTATAAATCCGTTATTTTTTTTTATATTTATTATTTTAGGATGTGCACGAGCCACAAACACGCTTTAGGAGTAGGGCTGTCAAACAATCAAGCTGTTCGTGAGCAGCTCGAGATCGACTAAGTAAAAGCTCGAGTTTTGCTCGGAATTTCGAGCTTTCGAGCTGAGCTCGAGCTTCAATTTCGAGCTCGAAATTAATTTTGAGCCGAGCTCGAGCCGAGTCGAGCTCGATCGAGCTCAGCTCGAAAACTCGAAAGCTCGAAATTTAATATTAATATATTAATATATAATGTAAATATTATTAAAAAATCAATAAAATTTAATAAAATTAGTAAAAACTAATAAATATTATAATATATGAATAAAATATTTAATATTTAGTATTGACATATAATATATAATATACAGAAAAATTAATTTATAAATAAATTTTTAATTTCAAACTAAATCTAAGATTTAAAAATTATAATTAAGTTCTTAATTTTGATCTTTCGAACCGAGCTCGAGCTTTCAAAATTAAAATCGAGATGAGTTTGAATAAACTTATTAGAAATTTAATTTCGAGCTCGGTCAAGAAAATTTATTTCGAGAATTTGAAATTTTGGTCTCAGACCGCTGATCAAAGCTTCGGTCCGTTCATTCTGACTCTATTCAGGAGTGGTTTGAATCTTCAAACCTCTTTATTGTGATCCGTGAAGGAACACTGCCATTTCTCAATTATCATAAAAGTTTTTATAGAAATATCATAATATTAATTAAGTGGAGATTATATTAAATAAATAAAAAAAACACAACGCGTAGCGTAGGAAAAGAAAGGATAGTACTATAGTAGTAGCGTACCAAGGGATAAGATGGGGCGAGGCGTTTGATGAACTGCCTCGAGATGGAGTCACCAGAAGGACAGACGATCAGGGATCGATCGAATACTGCAGCGGCTCCTGCCACCTCAGGCTTCATCACGCCACCAGCCCTACAAATCTTGGCCCAAGACTCCACGAAGCTCCAGATCGATCGCCCATCCGCTGCCAAGTGGCTGAACGCGAATCCCAAAGCCAGACCCCCGCCGGCGAACCCGGTGACCTGCACCGCCAGGAGCTCCCCCGCCTCCAAATCCGGAACAAGCGATCTGAACGCCTCCCAGTCATAGACATCATGATTAGCTATCCGCCCGATGTCGCCCTCCGCTTCCGCCTCTGAGAAGGCGATCCCGTCGGCGGAGAACGCTATCTCGGCTTCGTCGGAGGCGGCGAGACGTCCGGAGAGGGGGAGGAAACGGGAGAGAGCGAGGGAAAGAGAGGAGATGAGGGAGTGGGAAGCGGAGCGAAGTGGAGGCGCGGAGGGGTATAACAAGAGCCGTGTCATGGGCGGCATCCCGACCCATAGGACGTCGAAGAAGGAGAGCTTGATCAGGTTTGGCTGGGGCGTTGTTGATGTGATCTCAGGACATACCCGAGTCACGTTCGTCACTCGGATTCGGTCCAACCCGCCGGATGTTTCCCCCGGAGATGCCATTGTTCATCTCTCTAGTCTTCTCTACCTCCCCTGCCTTCATTTTATTTTATATATACAAACAAACAATTATTTTTTTCCTTCGAATGAAAGGGTTTAAAAGATTTCTATAAAAATCATTTCTATAAAAATCATTGAAATTTTTGTCTCTATTAAATTATTATTTCTCTAACAAATATTATACTTGTCCACTTAACGCACTAGTATGTAACGAAGTGGTCGCGCTCCCTGGTCCGAGGCTCTCGCGTGCTCGTGCTCCCCACTTACATTGGAAGGTGGGGGCGGAGTTAAGGATGGTGAGAAAAACTGTGCCAGCTCCTCAATCGGAACCTCGACCTAAGTACCCACAGAACGGTGCGTGGGAGACCAAATGCTGAGAAAAAATGTATCATCTCCTCATTTCACGTGAGGAAAAAATAAATAGCCGTTGGATAGTCACCATTGGAAAGAACGGGACGGCTGGGATGAGGTGAGTAAGGGAGCAAATGAGCTCATTATTGTCATGTGAAACACAAAATAAATAAATAGGAGAGTGGACTCGTTAATCAGTGTAACATTTAATGATCGTGGGAGGTAACATGCTATTTGAATATACTGTAATATACGGTGTGCAGTGCCATTGGATTCTTCCCACGTTATTATAACATTGGGTTCTAGAATGTAGTAATTGAATTCTAAGTTTTTTTTTTAAGTCCCAGCTTTTTGTAGTAAAATGGTGGCTGCATTATAGCTAAAACCAACACATTAGAACCCACAAAACAACATCCTAGGCTCCCCCGATCTCATACTATGTGAACAGTATCTTAGATTTCACCTATAATATACTCTTGTAGAAACTTTGAGTTTTTTACTTGTGAACCTCTTAAAAATAATGAAATCAATTATCACCTCTTCATTTTTAATAATACTCCATAATCTCACATTTTATTTTTATTTTATTTATTACTTTTTGGACAAAACTCTTATGATTTAATTAGAGTTATATACAAAACCCCTCAAAAATATCAACTTTGACTTGGAGTAAGACGATTGTTTGTAAAGTTTCCTTATCTTTGACCTACTCCAACTCGAACTCAAGCTATGCCATGGTTGTATATATATATTGGCACACATACACTATTGTGTTTCATCGTCAGAAGGTTTGGAGTTGAAGCTAAGAGTGAAGGATGGGAGGCTATGGGATGTCAACCAGCAACCATCACACCACGCACCGCCGGCTATGTTGAGTTTGGAGGGAAGATCACATGGTTGTTAAGAGCATAGTAAATTTGTAAACACACACAGATTTGAGTGACTGTTTCCTCTTATTCAAATTGATAACCTCCCGCCGGCTAATATAGCCTTGGAAGTATACAAATCAATAACCTAGGCCATAAAACTAACTTCAAATCAATTTATGCATCAATGCTAATCCCTAACAGATAGGATAAGATTTATTAAAAATAAATGAAACTTAAAAATAACAAACTGATAAAACTTAAAACATAATAGTCCAACATTCCCTCCCTTAAACTAAATGCAGAAAACATTCAGTTTATCTTTGAAACTTCACAAATTCCCAGCAAGCTACAAAGCTTCACAAACAACTCCAATCTGAGGGGCTTCGTCATTATATCAGCTATCTGTTCTTGAGTGTTGCAATGATTCAGTTCCACAACTCCATCTCTTGCTAAATCACATAGAAAGTGAAAACGAATATCAATATGTTTGCTTCGACAGTGCAAAACAGGATTCTTTGAGAACTTTATAGTAGAACTATTATAACACAAAACCATGGTGCATTTCTCCTGCTTATAACCAAGCTTTTCTAACACCCTCCTTAACCACACACTCTAACAAGCACAAGCGGCAACAGTGATCTACTCAGCCTTAGTAGTAGACAAAGGCACTACAGGCTGTTTTTTAGATGACCATGATACTGCTCCAGATCCAAGCAAAAACACATACCCTGAGGTACTTTTCCGATCATCCAAGTCCCCAGCAAAGTCACTGTTAGTGTAAGCCATAAGATCCTTGCAACCTTCTTTCTTGTAAAAAATCCCCAACTCAGTTGTATCTTTCAAGTACCTGAGTATTCTCTTTGTTGCACTCTAATGAAGCTTAGTAGGACAAGACATGAATCTGCTAATAAGACTTATACCAAACATCAAATCAAGTATGGTTGAGGTCAAGTACATGAGACTGCCAACCACTTGCTTAAACAAGGTTGCATCAACTTTAGTTCCTGCCTTATCCTTTGACAGCTTAGTCCCTGGAACTAATGGATTCTTCACTGAGTTGCTTCTGTCCATACCAAACCTTGCCAAAACCTCACGAGCATATTTCCTTTGCCAAACAAAAATTCCATCTGAACTTTGTAGCACCTCGATCCCAAGAAAATACCTCATCCTCCCCAAGTCAGACATATCAAATTCTAACATCATTGACTTCTTAAATTCATCACACATGCTTTTATATATCATTGCCAGTATGAATCAAATCATCAACATAAAGACTGACAATTAAGAGTTTATCTTCCTCCTTCGACTTTGTGAATAATGTATGTCCACAGTAGCATCTTTCCAAGCCTTCTCTAGTAAAAATAAGCTTCAATCTTGATATACCACGCTCATGGCGCTTGTTTGAGCCCATATAGTGCCTTTATCAATTTGTACACCTTGTCTTCTTCACCCTTCTTCTCGTATCTTCGAGGTTGTTGCACAAAGACTTCTTCATTAAGCTCACTATGAAGGAATGCACTCTTTATATCCACTTGAAAAACATCCCAACTTTGTTGAGCAGCTAGAGCAAGTATCAATCAAATAGTATCACGCCTTGCAACAAGAGCAAAAACTTCAGTGTAATCAACCCCGTACTGCTTTGCATACCCCTTTGCTACAAGCCTTCCTTTGACCTTATCTATTTCTCCACTCTCATTGAGTTTAGTTTAAAAAGCCCACTTAACTCCAATTGACTTCACTCCATCTGGTAGAGTAGTTAGCTCCCAAGTCTTGTTTCTCTCAATTGACTCAATCTCTGCATTTATTGCATCCCTCCATTTTTTGCTTTTGACAACTTCATCAAATGTGATTGGATTATCTTCAGTGAGCATCATCATTGCATTCAGACCTTCATTTTCTGACAAGCCTTCACCAGTCTCATAGTCTTGCATCCAGAAAGGAGCTCTTCTTACCCTTCCTTCATCTGGACTTGGTTGAACTACTGCATGTAATTCACTGGAAGGTGAACTGGTTCCATTTGAGCTTGAGTTCGAGTTGATTGTATTCAAACCACTTGTATTCGAACTAGGCCCATTTTCTTCATCTTCATTAGCTACTGCTTCTTCATTCTCATTCTCACTTTCATGTTCTTTATTTTCATTATCACCCCACTCTAGAACATCCAGGTTTACTTCTTCTTTGATTCTGCCCCAACTCCAACATTCATTCTCATCAAAGACCACATCCTTGCTAACAATAATCTTCTTAGAAACCGGATCAAATTAATAGTCTGTAAGCTTTTGATTCGTCGCTCACTCCCAACAGCACACACTTGAGGCTTTTATCATCAAGCTTACTCCTCTTCTGATCTGGTACATGAACATGAGCTAAGCATCCAAAAATTCTTAAATAATCCACCGTAGGTTTCACACCACTCCATGCCTCCTTTGGAGTTAGATCTTGTACTGGTAAAGTAGGACATCGGTTAAGGACATGCACGTTCCATCTCACTGCTTCTGGCCAGAAAGCTTTGGGTATTTACTTTTCAGAAAGCATACAACATACCATATTCATCAGTACCGTCCTATTTTTTCTCTCGACAATTCCATTTTGCCGAGGGGTATAGGTTGCGGTTAATTGCCTGCTTATGCCATTTGCTTTGCAATAATCACCAAACTCATTTGAAGTTAACTCCCCAGCTCTGTCAGTTCTCAAACATGTAATATATGCACCAACTTCCTTTTCAACACAAGCTTTAAACTTTCTAAACATAGCAAATGCCTCTTGCTTTTCATGCAAGAAGTAAATCCAAGTTTTACATCTGAAATCATCAATAAAACTTAGCAAGTACCTCTTGTTGCTGTTTGATGCAAGCTTGATTGGACTGCATATGTCGGCATGCACAAGTTGTAGCTTGTTTGATGCTCTCCATAAGCTTTTCTTTGGTATGAAATTTCTGTGTTGCTTACCTGTTAGACAGTCTGAGCATAGCTTTGTTGGAGTCTTAAGTAAGGACAGTCCATTCACCATCTTCTTATATGATAGAATTCTTAGAGCAACTTTAATGGTGAAAAAGAATCGCGCATTGAGCGCTCAATGAAATCGGGTGGCCATTAGAGGAGCTCGGTGAGGATTGAGCGCTCAATCCTCACCGAGCGCTCAATGGTTGGGCCGCTCATTAATGTCTTATTTTTTTAATATTTTTTTTAAATAATGACCGTTACATGTTTGTGTTTTTTAAAAAAAAAATTATAATAATTGATTAATTGACCGTTGCATTGCAACAACGGTCATATATGTATTTATTTATTATTTTAAATTTTAAATTTCAATAAATACATCTATATTCTTTCAATCTTCCACCGCTTCTTCATTCTTTTTCTTCCACTTCCTCTTCATTCTCTTTCAATCTCCCACTCAACCAACTCCATATTTTTCTAGAGAATGAATCTTGCAAATATGGAACAAGTGAAACAATTTCTAATAGATGAGCTGATTGATGATTCTGAAGAGAAGATGGATATATTATTAGAAGAATGGAAAAAGCGGAAACAAAGCGAGACGTCCAACAATCGAAGAAGAAGCCGAAGGCATTTAAATTGTGATCGTGAAGCGGGACCGCGAAAAGGCTGTAAGTGACTACTTCGCCGATGAACCAGCTTATCCTGATAATATATTTCGTCGAAGATTTCGCATGCGTAAAGTGTTGTTTTTGAGAATTATGGAAGCCCTTGAAAATCATTCAGAATATTTTCGATTGAGGGTTGACGCAACTGGTAAACGAGGGCTTTCACCACTTCAGAAATATATTGCTGCTATTCGGCAATTAGCATACGGAGCACCGGCTGATCATGATGACGAATATTTAAGGATTGCTGAATGTACTGCAATTGAATGTTTATTCAAATTCTGTTGATGTGTGATTGAAATTTTCGCGCCAAAGTATCTTAGAAGACAACGAAGATGTTGAACGTTTGCTTCAATTGCATTCTAAGCGTCACGGCTTTCCTGGCATGCTTGGTAGCATAGATTGCATGCATTGGCATTGGAGGAATTGCCCAGTTGCATAGAAAGGCCAATTCACTCAAGGTGATCAAGGGGTTCCAACAATTATGCTAGAAGCGGTTGCTTCAGTAGATCTATGGATTTGGCATGCATTCTTCGGAGTTGCAGGTTCTAATAATGACATAAATGTACTCAACCAATCTCCTTTGTTCAATGACATATTATATGGATACGCTCCAAAAGTTTAGTTCACCGTTAATGGTACAACATACATAAAAGGATATTATCTTGTTGATGGTATATATCCAAATTGGGCTACATTAGTTAAAAGTTTCTCATATCCGGAAGACTCGAAGAGGAGCAAGTTCAAGCAAATGCAAGAGGCTAGACAAAAGGACGTTGAGTGAGCATTCAATGTGCTCCAATCTCGGTGGGCAATTATACGTGGCCCTGCCCGCTTTTGGCATAGGGAAAAATTGAAAGGTATAATGTACACATGCATAATATTGCATAATATGATTGTTGAAGATGAAGGAGATACAATCACAAATTGGGATGACAATGAAGGTGAAGCTCTGATCCTTGTTAGTCAAGGGTGCACTCAAGATTTTCAACAGTACCTGAGAAGAAATGCGGAATTACGTGATCAAGAAGTGCATTATCAACTTCGATCTGACTTGGTGGAGCATATTTGGCAGCATTTCGGAGCGAACGAAAATGAAAATTAGTATTTTTGGCATTTACTTGTTCGTTTTATTTATCTATTATTAACATCATTAATTATGTAATATTTTTAATCACGTTTAATTTATATTAAATTGTTTCATATTTCTTCATAAAAAACATATAATTTTTTAGATATTTTATATATTCTATTTATTATTATTAAATATTAAAATATTTTTGTGAGTTAAATACATTTTAATGAAATGTTTATTATGAAAAATTGAAATGGTGAATGATATAATAGTGGGTCCCATATCATAATATAATGGATAGCTCAACCACTATGAGGGAAAGGTTAATGGAGACGAGGTTTGTAAGAGCCGCTAGTTTTACGGCCTTATATAATCTTTAATTATTCTCTTAATCATGCTTAGATTAATTAATTCCTTACTAATATTAATATAATTTAATAGGGAGGATTTAAAAGCATAATGGACTTCTCTTGAGTTTTTAAGAGAAGTAAATATTGTGGAGTAAAGGGGCCTAAATGCATATGAGTTTCCTATGAGATGGGGACCTAGAAGATATAGCAAAAGAATGAAGGGTCAATATGCAAGTAGCACTCACTCACATAAGTAAGTGAATATATGGACTTGCATGTGAACCATAAGAAATAAGTATGTTTGCAAAAGACTCATTTGATGACATATTCATGCAAAGGGAAGTGCATGTAATAATTAAACAAATAAGGGGTTGAAGTGCATGATGCACACGCCCACATGATAAAAGTCTTGTGGATTTGCTTTTCAACCAAATATTGGGCAGTTGTGTAAAATGACATTATCATGCACGAAATATTGGATAGGAATCAACAGTGTAGGTTTAAAACATAAGATAACTTGAAAGCATCGTGTGAAGAGGATGGCGACGTGTGGCCTGGGGTTCCGTGTTGACGTGAATCCAATATAGATCCGATCGCGCGTGTTGTCGTGATCGGTGCGAGCACGGAAGGGAGTAGGCAACGTTCCATCACTTCAACTAATGTAGCCTCGAAGACCCCGTAGTCCTCCCTCTCTGGACGCATAAGAGCATGAGCTCTTCTTCGAAAACCATTAATTACTTCTTCTTCTACGAAGCAAGAGAGAAAACAACCATGCACTAGGAACCACACGAACACTGACCAGTAGTGAAGCCAACGTGGAAGATAAAGAGAAACGGGCGGACTTGACGAGTCTCCACTGGTTGGAGTAAGGAGTACTGACGGAGGGCGTCGGTGACTCACCATAAGCTCACGGAGGACAACGACAGGAGCCTGCAGACGAGCTTTTGCACGACCCTTAACGCCAAGTTGCCATCAAGGAACTCACGACCCAGACAACGGCGAGTGAGTCTACTGGAGTTGAGTCGAGAGTGTCGTGGTCGGGCACCTAACGGTGAGTTGCTATTCCCACTCGTAATACTTGTTTATTTCTCTTGCATGTATGCACGCTCAAGAGTCTAAATAAGTGAAAGTAGGCTTTGATGATGGTTTGAGTGGGAATGGAGTGAGAAAAGCTTCATATGAATAAGTTGATAAAAGCCACGGATTTGGTTGAAGGTAAGAAACTAAAGTTAATCTCCATGAATGGTGTAATGCTTGTTTTAAAAAGTTGTTGAGAGATAAAAGAAAAGGAAGTTGATGTCTTCTATTAACATGTATGGGCCTAGATTAAAGATTACAAGATATGGGTTTAATTTCACATAAACTTGAGAAAAATAATGTGTAGTATTAAAGATATATAGCTTAAGTGTATATAAACTGAGAACAGATGCACTTGATGCATGTGTGAGATTTTGATGGTTTGTTGTTGTTAGACTAAGCAGACATCAGTTATGGGCTTTTAGGTGCCCGTTGAATTTAATAACAAATTGTAAATAAGATGTTCATCTTCCATGCTCACTCTAGGAGTTAAGGGGAGATGATGGTGAGGAGTAATTGAACTCAGAAGGACAACATGTATGATTAGAGATTGCTTGAATTTTCTAGCATGTCATTAAGTAGCAAACCCAAGAGAGACTGTCAGTGGGTTGGTCATTATAATTGGTTGAAGGTTAATAAAAGCCCATCTCACTATAATATAAGAAACTCCACTGTGAAAGAAATCCTATTATACTAGGAGTTTATTAGTAAATCAAGAAAGGAGGTTAAGGGTATTATATATAGTTAGGAAGCCAGTTGTGGCTTGGTTAAATGAATAAGTATAGTAAACCGTGTTTGATGAGATAATAAGATAGGCCGGGAGAGCATGCATGAGTACATGATCGTGTGTAAGTCATGTAAATATGTAGGAGCTTGTTCATTACTTTATGGTTGACAAGCATAATATGCCTAGATTTAATTACCAGATTTCGACGTAGTGCGGAAAGGTGCGTCAAGGGAAATTTGCGACTAAGTCGGGATCCCTTTGATACAGGTAAGTGCTCTTGCCTTGCTTACCTTCATTCGTTGATTTCTAGATTGCATGCTTGAGCATGTAAGTGCCTTTGCCTAATTTCCCCAATCACTAGTTGATTGGTTCCTTGATTGTTGATACCATGCTCATGCATGTTCATTTGATGCTTTGGATTATTATTTCCTTGATTTCATGCTCGGGCATGCTTAGTTGTCTCACTGGAATATTGTTTCTTTGATTCCATGCTTGTGCATGTGTGATTGGTTGTATGATATTTCTTTCCACTCGAAAAGTATTGTTCTTGTGGATTCTCCGCCCGGTGCAGTGGAGTGTGTGGCTCCTGTTTGGCGTTCAGGGCCGGTGGACACCTTGTTCGTGCATTCCTGTCAGGGGGACGATACTCTGGCTGTCCTGTATACCCGTCAGTGGGACGATACGCTGACTGTGTATATACATGTATGTGTGAGTAGCGCTACGGACCGAGGATTGACATCAGCTTAGGCTGATGACTGCCCGGGGAATGGTTTACAAGCTTCGCTTGAGTTGTTTGTCACGAGATGACATGATTTTAGTTAAGGAGTCCCTACCCTTGGATAGTTTTCTTTAGGGTAGGTTTGAGACTCCAGGTGGTATGACCGGTGTGGTTTGTGTTCCCCATGCCGGGTTTGATGGTCATGTTCTTGATTTGCCCATTTATTTTCCTATCTTACATTGAGTTTGACATGACTTTATTGTGTTTCCCTGCGGGGTACTTACTGGGCTTTCCCTTCGAAAGCTCATGCACTTGTCGACCTTCTTTTTCAGATCTCGAGGAGTAGGTTGCGGGACACCGGAGAACCGCGCAAGACTACAGGGGATTGAGAGCTGAGGTTGGTACCTCTGGTCATATGAGTGTGTGAGGATATCATTTATAGGTTCCCGAGTAGGAGCCTTTGTATGACATGATATTAGGGTTTGTAGACCCAGGGATTCGTATATTTATTTTTGTTGTTTATCATGTTGTGGACATGTTGATTTCTTTATATATGATTCCCTTTTGTGTGCGTGATTATGATTGGTGAATCATCGAGGCTTCGTGCTCGAGCAGGGCCTGTCCCTGTTCAGGTACGGCCGGTCTGTTGCGTGCCCGTGGGCCCTGGATTTTGGGGTCGGGGTGTTACAAGGTTAATGAGTTGATGAGGTGGCATGGGCATTAAGCTCTTGTATAGCTCAACCACTAAAGTTGCTCTTAGACCTTTGAAGCTCAAGTGACCAAATCGGCAATGCCATAAGTGGGATTCAATCTCTGTAACAGTCTATAAGTATGTAGAAGCTTTCGGTACCATGGTAGCTTGTAGTACAAACATTCTATGTGCACTCATTTCTGTTTGCATGATTAATCCCTGTCTAGGATGAAAAACTCAACACCTCCCATGCTGAATTAAAAAGTCTAAACCCTTTTCTTGGAGTTTCCCGACGCTCAATAGATTATTCTTAAGTTCAGGAATATAATAGACCTTTGAGATTATCTGAGTGAAGTCATTTACTTGCAAACGAACATTGCCTCTTCCTACAACTGCCATTTTGGAATTGTTGCCAAGTTTAACAGTCTATCTAAAGCCTCCATCCAAATCAGAAAACCACTCCTTATTCCCACTCATGTGATTGCTACAACCGGAATCAAGAAACCAAACCTCTTCTCTCTTGGCTTGATGAAGCTCCATGTAGGACATCAATAATAATTCTTCTTCTTCATCTAATTCAGCATAGTTGGCTCCTTTCTCCCAATAAAGACACTCGTACGGAAAGTGTCCTAACTTGTGACATTTAAAACACTCGATAATGGCCTTATTAAAGGGTTGTCTTCCCCTTCCTCTTCCTCTGTCTCTGACTATTCCTCGTCCTCTTCCTCTTCCTGCTCCCACCTCATACGTAACCTTTAGAGCTTGTTCTTCCTCTACATGAACATTCATCCTTTGTTCATGAACAAGCAAGCTACTCTGCAACTCATCTATAGTCAAAGTATCCATGTTATTGGACTCTTAGATAGAACAAACCACATAGTCAAATTTAGAAGTCATAGACCTCAAAATTTTCTCATTAATGACGTTCTGACTCATCATCTCGCCATGAGCCTTCATTTTGTTGGCTATAGTGAGAGTACAAGCAAATTAGCCATCAACACTTTCCCCTTCCTTCATGTGAAGTATTTCAAAGTCCCTTCGAAGAGCTTGCAACTGTGCACACTTCACTTTGGTTGATCCTTGATATTTGAGCTTTATTGAATCCCAAATAGCTTTTCTAGTATCCCTATTTAGGATTCTCTCCATGATGTTATGATCAATTGATTGGAAAAGGTAATTCTTTATCTTTAAGTCTTTCAACTTCTGCTCCTCGATCACTTTGCACTGTGCTTCTGAAGGCTCTGTCGTATCTACCACCACCGGGATTCCATTCTCACAAGGCTCCAATATTCTTTAGATCGGAGAAAGTTTTCCATCAACATCACCCAATGGTCATAGTGACCATCAAATTTGGGAATTCCAGGCTGCAGGAAATTGCTGCTCTCTGCCATTCTTCTTGGATCCCTTACTTCAAAAGAAACTGCAGTTTCTTTGCACACACTCAATGTTGCTCTCACAAACAGGCCACTGATTGGAGTTTTGATACCATGTTAAGAACACAGTAAATTTGTAAACACACACAGATTTGAGTGACTGTTTCCTCTTATTAAAATTGATAACCTCCCGCAGGCTAATATAGCCTTGGAAGAATACAAATCAATAACCTAGAACATAATAACTAACTTTAAATAAATTAATGCATAAATGCTAATCCCTAACATATAGGATAAGATTTATGAACAAACTAAATGAAACTTAAAAATAACAAACTAATAAAACTTAAAACTTAATAGTCCAACAATGGTATGTGGTGTTATCCGCGATCATCGCCGCCACCGGAGGACTCATGTTTGGATACGATATCGGAATCTCAGGAGGAGTGACAAGAATGGATGATTTCTTGAATAAGTTCTTCCACCAAGTTTATGCGAAAAAGCATGAGGTCAAGGAGAGCAATTAATGCAAATATGATAACAAGGGTCTTCAGCTTTTCACCTCATCACTCTACTTGGCAGCCATTGTTGCCAGCTTCATTGCATCCAAGGTCTGCGAAAGGTATAGCAGGAAACTCACCATGCAGGTAGCTTCTATGTTCTTTCTAGTTGGTGTCGTCTTGGATGCTACGGCTATGAATCTCCCCATGTTTATTGTGGGAAGGATTTTTCTCGGTTTTGAAGTGGGTTTCACAAACCAAGCAGTTCCACTGTTCCTGTCAGAGATCGTACTGAGGAGAATCCTTGGAGCACTGAACATCCTTTTCCAGCTACAAGTAACAATCTGGATCTTCATAGCAAACGTGAACTATTTCACGTCCGGCTCGTCCCATGGGGATGGAGACATCCCCTCGGCCTCGCCGGAGTCCTGGTGACCATCCTTTGCCTTGGCTCATTATTGATCACCGAGACCCCGGCGAGTCTCATCGAGCAACATCAGCAAGAAAAAGGTTTACAAGTACTAAAGAAAATCAAGGGAGCGGACAACGTGCAAGCCGAATTCTACGAACTCATTCATGCTAGTGAGATGGCACGCCAAGTCAAGCACACTTTCAGGAATCTCATGAAGAGGAACAGTAGGCCTCAGCTAGTCATTGACATATTGATGCAGACATTCCAGCAGTTCACAGGGATCAAAGACATCTTTTTCTATGCTCTGGTGCTTTTCCAGACGATGGGATTCAAGAACAACGCTTCATTGCTATCTTCCGTGATTACTGGTCTTGTGAATGTCTTCTCCACTGTTGTTTCTGTTGTTCTAGTAGACAAGGTTGGGAGGGAGGCGTTACTGCTTCAAGCCTGTGTTCAGATGTTGATTTCCCAGGGAACCATAGGAAGGATTCTGGGTTTTAAGTTGCATGATAGTAATTCGCTGGCAAGGGGGTGGGCTATCACAGTGGTAGTGGTTGTTTGCCTTTCATGTCTAGCTTCGCGTGGTCTTGGGGGCCTCTCGGGTGGTTGATACCAAGCGAAACGTTCCCTCTGGAGACGAGGACGGGTGGGTTTGTGTTCGCGGTGAGCTCAAACATGCTCTTCACTTTCCTCATCACTTAGGCTTTTTTGTCAGTGATGTGCTATATGAAGGCCAGCATCTTCTTCTTCTTTGGGGCTTGGATCGTCGTCGTGGGCTTGTTTGTGGTGTTTCTGCTGCCGGAGACGAAGGGAATTGCCATAGATGAGATGACTGAGAGAGTCTGGAAACAACACTCGTACTGGAAAAGGTTCATGGATGTTGATAACAATATTGAATGTGAGCTTTCTAAGATTGAGAACGGAACCTACATCGTTACTTCTCAAGCATGAGATTAGAGTTCTTAGTTTTTTTTTATTTTTTATTTTTTTTAGGTTGTGTTCCATTATGTTTGTCTAAGAGTTCTTTTATTAGATATTACTTCATATTCTTGGTTATGAGATTAGAGATCTTAGTTTTCTCTCTCTCTCTTTTATTATTTCAATATTTTCATGTATATATTCCTAAGGGATTATTTGCAAACTTTTTTTTTAAATTTCATTTTTTATATTTTAAGATAAAGAAAAAAAATAGTAAATTGAAAATGAGAAAACAAAGTCTGAAACTGATAACAGAAAACAAGGCAACAAGCACACGTTTTGCGAGTATAATAAAAGGGGTATATAAAAATTATAAAAAATTTAAGGGCTAAAATGAAAAAAAAAGAATAGTAACAACTAGTAACAAGGGGTGAATTATAAAATTTCTCAACATTCACATATCCTCCCACGTAAGATAAATTCTAAGAGACCTTGGGTTCTAGCCCAAGGTATTTTGCCTCGTCCTACACCTTGATGTTGGAGTAGGATTGAGGGCCTATTCTTTTGAGGGTTTTTGGATTTTCTTGGGGGCCAAGGCAACCCAAAGAGCAAGGTATGTTACAGGGCACCTCCCACGTAGCTGTCTATCTATCTGGATTAGCACGGCCCCCTCCAGCACTACATCCCAGTCAAAGGTCTTCATCAAATCACACGATTCTCGAATCCTCGCCGTAGATTCATCAAATCCTCGTATTTCTTTTTTTCAAAAAATAAGAAAATTATTAAAGAAGTAATTAAAACATAAAAGAAAACAAACAAACAAACTCCTCACAGCCTTATTTTTCTTCTTCTTGATACGATACCAAACCTTATAAAGCATGGAAGAGCATTCATGGAGGTGATGATCTGATCTCTCTATCTCGCGTTTTCTACTTGGAGATCGGTAGGGCAGTCTTGGATCGAGATCGGAGAATCGAGCAATGGGGGATCGAGGTATGCGTCATGGAAAAGAAGGTGAATTGCTGCCGGATTCGAGGTTCTTCGCCCTTTTGCCTTACGTTCCTTGATTTTGGTTTTGTGGGCGTGGGAGTGTTGATGTTGAGGCCAGGGTTTGTTTGGTTTGGATTGTTAGCTTTTCTCTGCTCCCATGATTCTGATTATTCCTTAAAGTTCGGTTCGAAAATATTATTGTAAGCTTCGTTGGGCAGCTCAAACTTTAAGGGGGCGTTTGGTTCGAGATATGAGATATGACCAAGATAATGTAATATGCTTGGGAATGGAGTCAAGAATGCTATATACCTGGAATATTGTGGTAATGTGATATGACCATGTTTGGTTGGTCAAGGTAATCAACTTAGTAATGTTCCAAATTTCCCAAAATACCCTTCTATATAAAATTTTGAGTAAATTTAAATTAAAATTAAAATAAAATTTTAATTAAACTTAATTAAATTTTAATACCAAAAATTAATTATGACATATTTTTTTGAAATAAACTTGCATCTAAAATTTTGATCAAATATCAAATAATAATAATAATAATAATAATTATTATTATTATTATTATTATTATTATTATTATTATTATTATTATTTTGGTGGTAATCCATATCACCACCAATGTAGTAATGTGGAGCATTTGGTAATGTGGATTACCAACTTATTCCCACTACCACCTTTGCCAAACGTGGTAATGTTTTCACATTACCGCCTCATTTCTGAGAATATGAAAACACTACCCCCAACCAAACGCCCTCTAACTGTTATATATTTATATATTTTTGAGCACAGCTCAAGTTTTTGAACCACATCAAGCAGCGTGTAAACCAAACAAACCACGTCTCATTATCAATATACAAGACTATTTTAGTAATAAAACACAGGATAATAAAACTAATTAATATGATAGAGCATGCATGCATAGAATGCTAGCTATATAGCTATATGCAATCAAACCAAATGGAACAGAGAAGCAAAGACATCCATTTGAGAAGGGGTGAGAGCAATGGAGACCTGAATAGAACCTTCCTCCTTCCCTTCAACCAAAGCAACATGCCCATCTAAGGTCATACAAACCAGCTCCACCCTGCCTGGCCTCCCCCACCCAAAGTCCATATCATAAACCCGAAACTCCTGTGATGCCGACACGACCACCATCCTCCCTCCGTATTTCGAGAACACTTCAGTCCATCTCTCCAACTCCTCCAAAGGATTCTCACCAACCTTTCTTATCTCCTCTTGCAAGGCCATGCATGCAAAGCTCAAGCCATGATCACCACCTTTGATCACCTCTCACGACTACGGCTTTACGGTGCGCATCTTGACGATTCTTAGAAGAAGTTGGGGCCCAAGGGAGGTTGGAGAGCGATCTCTGATCCAAATAAGAAGACGAGGATAGTGGGATCTTCATGGTTGAGTTTCTTTGCTTGAATGGCGGTGATCCAAATATGGGAGACAATGGCCACAAAGGTTGATCTTGTTGCCGCTTGATGTTTGCTCTCTCTTTAAGTGATTTTATGTTCCGGATGTCGTGAGGAACGCCCTTCGATAGTTTGGCGGCCGCATCGCCATTCTGATACTTGAGGTATGCCTCAAGAATCGCCAATTAATTTCTTAATTGGGTAAACTACTTAAATTGTCACCCAACTATTCAAACATTCCTATTTGAGTCATCAAATTATAAAAAATTTCAATTAGGTACCCTAACTTTAAAATTACATTCAATTGGATCACCCACTTTCAATTAGGGTGTTAGATTTTGTTACTTATGATTTTGTAAAGTAATTAATTTTTAGTTGTATTATTTTTTATGTTGTTTAGATATAAGTATGTTATTTGTTAAAAAATTAACCTTCAATTGTATGTTATTTGATTGTAATTAGCATTAATTAGGTTAGTTGTTAATTCATTAATTATGTTATTATTTTTTAAAAAAATAATACAGTAGGTTGGATCAATATAATTCTAAACAACATAACAAATAATACAACAATTACTTACTTTACAAATCTCTAATTAACAAAACCTAACACCCTAATTGAATGTGAGTGACTTAATTGAACGTAATTTAAAGTCAAAAATCTTAATTGAAATTTTTTATAGTTTGGTGACTCAAATAGGAATGCTCCAATAGTTGGGTGACTATTTAGATAATTTACCCTTCTTAATTTTATGGCTTTTATATTTTTAAATAAATAAATAAGGATAATTTACAAAATAATAAAATAAAACCCTTTTTACCATAGAAACTATGGTATAAATCTTTTTTTTTTTTTGGATGTGGACGAGGCACAAAAATATGCTTTAGGAGTGGTTTAAATCTTCACACATTACACATTGAGAAGGGAGCACTTTTTAGGTGTGATTCAACCTCTGCTTAGAAGTAATAGTGGACTAACCAACTCTTTTTTTTTTTACTTGTGAAGGTTGGGGTATATATTAAATTGGATTTCAATTATAGTTTTATGAAATCATAAAAAAAAAACCAATATATAAAAAAGTTTATTAATTATATTTTTTGTAATATAAGTATCTAACGTTTAATTATTTTAAATTTTTATGATCATAAAATTAGTTATAAAAACAAAATCCAATGTTATTTATAATAACTTAGCATGAAGAAGTTTCTTAATTAATCACCTGTTTCATTGCCACAGGTCCGGGTTTTCAAATGGGTTTCATGTCACCTAGATCAAAACTTGTTCAGGTTAGTAATATAATATTTTTAATTAATTATTAGTTTTTAATGATCTAACATGCTTGATGATGCACAAGTGCATCATATGATATTTGATAAACTCATCCATCTTGAAAGAGTTTCATCTAACCTAAACGTGAAATATGATTAAGTTTGAAATGACAAATAAATATTTTAAAAATAATATATTTCTGTAGTATATATTCAAGAGGTCTGCTCATTTTTATTATTTTTAAATTGAGCAGACCTTTTGAATACTGAATGCCTTAGTAAATTAATAAAATAAAAAAATAAAAAACAAAGAAATTTTTTTTTTTAAAAAAAAAAGTGGTGATTCCTCGCAGTATAATTTTTTATAGAAATATCATAATATTAATTAAGTGGAGATTATATTAAAGAAGAAAATAAAAACAAAAAAAAACACGTAGAAAAAGAAAGGATAGTAGCGTACCAAGGGATAAGATGGGGCGAGGCGTTCGATGAAGTGCCTCGAGATGGAGTCACCAGTTGGATAAACGATCAAGGATCGATCGAATACAACGGCGGCTCCTGTCATCTCAGGCTTCATCACGCCACCGGCCCTACAAATCTCGGCCCAAGCCTCCATGAAGGTCCAGATCGATCGCCCATCCGCTGCCAAGTGGTCGAACGTGAATCCCAAAGCCAGACCCCCGCCGGCGAACCCGGTGACCTGCACCGCCAGGAGCTCCCTCGCCTCCAGATCCGGAACAAGCGATCTGAACCCCTCCCAGTCATGGACATCATCGTTAGCAATCCGCCAGATCTCGCCCTCCGCCTCAGCCTCTGAGAAGGCGATGCCGTCGCCGGAGAAGGTGATCTCGGCTTCGTCGGAGGCTGCGAGACGGCCGGAGAGGGGGAGGAAACGGGAGAGAGCGAGGGAAAGAGCGGAGATGAGGGAGTGGGAAGCGGAGCGAAGTGGAGGCGCGGAGGGGTATAACAAGAGCCGTGTGATAGGCGGTTTCCCGACAAATAGGACGTCGAAGAAAGAGAGCTTGAGGTTTGGTTGGGGCGTTGTTGAGGTGATCTCAGGACAGACCCGAGTCACATTGGTGACTCGGATTCGGCCCAACCCGGATGTTTCCCGCCGAGATGCCATTGTTCACCTCTCTTCTCTTCTCTGCATGACCTGTCCTCATTTTATTTTGGAGTTTTTTACTTTTAAGCAACTCAAATTAGAGAAATTACTCATCATTTCTTTTTTATTATTTTTTAATAATATTTTATAATATTTTTATTCATATATTTTAATTTGAGTTATATAAAAAATCTCATGGTACTAAACTACGAAGAAGAAGATTTTGTTATTAAATTTTTTAACATATTATCAAAGTGGGAGTCAATGGCTTGTATAGTTAGTTTTATTAGTGGATCACTAGAAAAGACCAGATCATGCAGCACGTGGTTGCAAGCTCAAGTTTGACTGCCCATGCACTATAGCATGTTACCTCCCACGATCATTAATTACACTGATTAGTGATTACTGACTCAACTCTCCTTTTTTTTATTTAAGTGTGTTTCATATGACAATAATGGCCTCATTTGCTCCCTTATTATATATAATATTTGGACTTTCTCCTCATTTCTAGCCCCCCGAAATTCCCGGCGGCATCTTACCACGTGTGAGGCACCTCATCTCAGCCGTCCGTTCTTTGCAATGGTGACTATCCAACGGTTTATTATTTTCCTCACATAAAATGACAAAAAAGTCTAGATATTATAACCTTAAGTAAGGGAGCAAATGAGCCCATTATCATCATATGAAACACATTAAATAAACAAATAAAAAATAAATAAAAAGAGTGGAGTCAGTAATCAGTGTAATTAATGCTCTAGGGAGGTAAGCCAAACTTGAGCTTCAACCACATGCTGCATGATCTGGTCTTCTTGTGATCCACTGTCCATCAACTCACTAACTGTATATGTCATTAGGATTCGTGCTCCTCCATCATCTCCGCACACCACAACGAGAATGGTGTCCTCCGATTCTCAGTGGCTCTAATAGGATTCATAGAGAGAAAAAAAACAGCTAGATTCAAAAGTCGGTTGTATAAAATATGGGGTTGTCAATTAAAAAGTCAAAAGGGTTTTTCTCGAATCATACAACTCGGAATATTGAACATACACAGTTATCGTACAAGTAAGTGTAAAAAATTTATTTCTTTATTAATAATTTGTCAAAATCTACAGATAAACATATAGAGTGCTTGGAACACTAGCTCAAAAAATTATAAAAAATATCTTGGTTCTATTGGGGCATTTTATCCCAACCTCATCTAAAGACTGGCATCACAAGTCTCGCCATGCCTAACGATAGGAGTTCATAACCTTTAATTCATAATCACTATAACCATTTGGATTTGGTAAATAAAGTGATAGCTAGGTGCCCTGAAAGAAAAAATAGAGGGTGGCTTCAAGGAAGAGGAGATGCTTGAAGCTGAAGTGAAGAAATGGATATAGAAAACAACACCAACCCAAGAGAAGAGGGAGGAAGCCAACTTGTGGCAAGAACGAGCCAATCACTTGCAGGGACAACAGTGCGTAGGAGTGAGCGCACCAACAAGGGCGTGATGGACAAGAAAAGGCATAAAGATTTCATCGTCAACTTCTGATGAATGGTTGTGATTTAACATCAATTGATATACTTACTGATGTAATGTTTGTAATTCTGGGGCTAGTATCATAGAGAGGGGTCTGTTGGTTAGTGGGAATGGTATTGCCCATCAGGTGTTTAAAATATGGTCCCTGAAAGGTTGTTGAGAGGAGACCATGGGTTTGTTAGAGGGAATCTCTTGTCTGTTAGTATGGTAATATAAATATAATGAAGGCCTGGAGAAAAGGCAGAGAATCATTATCCAAAAAACTCCTCTTCTTCTTCCTTCTTCCTCTCCTCTCCTCTCCTTCTGTTCCTCTTCTCATAACCTCCTTCTTCCCTTCACCCCATTGCTACATTTGCTGCTTTCATTGATTCATTGGGCTCGTGATGCTTGACTGAATGACGACGCGCGCCCGAGCTGTTGACGACCAACTCAACTCCCTCGCTGACGACCTTCGCCAGCAAGATTCAAGGGTCGCTGCCTTGGACCAACGTCTTGTTGATTCAATGGAGCTACTGCAATGCTCCATAGCGGAGATGAGTGTGGATATTGGCAAGCTGCGAAACCCCCCACTCCTGCTTCCTTTGCCCAACCCTCCACCCTCTCAATCCTCCCTCCATCCTTCCCTTGTCCAGCCATCTACACTGCACCCACGACCCACCCGCCTCCCTAAAATCGAGGTCCCGCTATTCACCGGCGAGAACGTGCTCGGATGGCTCTTCCAAATGGAACACTATTTCACCTTAGATCCCTACCTACCAGAAGCTCTCCATTGCCGCCTTCTACATGATAGGACCCGCCTTACAGTGGTTCCACTGGCTCCATTCAACATCTCAGCTCTCCTCTTGGGATGTCTTCACCTGCCAAATCGAGCTCCAATTTGGACCTTCGTCCTTCATCAACCACGAGGCACAGCTCTTCAAGCTCCGGCAAACCTCCACTGTCGCGTGCTACATGAGCGAGTTTGAGAGCCTCTTAACACGCATTGTCGGCCTCAGTCCGTCCAGGCTACTCAACTGTTTCCTCTCAGGCTTGTGTGCTGACATTCAACGTGAGCTCTTTGTCCTGCGGCCGCTTTCATTTCATGAGGCGATTGGCATGGCCAAGCTCCTTGAGGACAAGTGTAATGTGACTCGAACCCTTCCTCTACCTCCCCAGCCTCCCCTCCTCAAATCCAATCCAGTTTCCTTATCATCTGTTCCCCCTTCCCCTGTCCCGAAACCAGCTCCACTTCAAATCCGCCGCTTGTCAGCTGTCGAGATGGCTTCCAGACGGGAACGTGGTCTCTGCTTTAACTATGATTCCCAATTCACAATGGGGTACCGGTTGTAACACCCATTTCCTTTTTAGGGGACACGTGTGACACCAACCAGGTCTAGGGAATGAACCCTAAACCTAAGGCTGTAAACTACTAAATTAACTGTAAAGTTAATAACATGCGGAAGCTAAGTAAAGCAACTAAATATATTTAAAAACTCAAACTTCAATCTTGTTTAATACAACACCATATAATATTGTCTTAAACTTAAAGTCTCTCAAACACTCATGATCAAACATAACACAATAACTAGACACGGGAGTCAAAGCCGGCTACAGGACGTC
Organism: Dioscorea zingiberensis; assembly: GCA_026586065.1. Classification (NCBI taxonomy): domain Eukaryota; kingdom Viridiplantae; phylum Streptophyta; class Magnoliopsida; order Dioscoreales; family Dioscoreaceae; genus Dioscorea; species Dioscorea zingiberensis. The sequence goes on from CM048821.1 coordinate 25,564,406, forward strand.
TCCACTAGACTCGCGATCAAACAAAGCCTCTATACGGTCTTCTGTCTATCGCCTGCAATCACAATATCAAGAGAAAAGGGACTGAGCTACTGGAGCTCAGTGAATTAAGAACATATCTGTCGGGTGTAAACTGAACCCATATAATAAAGTAAAACAGTAAATCTGAAGTATAAGGCATGTATTGAAATAACTGAATTCAAATACTGAAATCTGAAATAAATACTGAGCAAATGTATGCTAGTCAATATATTCTCTTTAATATGCATATCTGATTTCCTATTTCCCTATCTTGTGAATTATTTATGAAACCGACATTCCACCTGGGTAATCTGTACCTGTGCCTCCTCTCTCTCCGAGATAAACTCAATCTCTAGAAGGCGAGGAATACGAAATTATCTGATAAGCACAAGACTAAAATCTTTGACTACACATCTACTTCAATACTGTACGACCAGCGACCAACGAGTATATCTGATACACAAGGTCATCTATATACGTACACTAAGCACCCGAAAGGATGGAAATGGTGTTTTGATTTTATAAAATGGAAGTGTTTTAAAAACAGATAGTTCGGTATTAAAAACAGAGATTTAAGTCACCCCTCTCCTAACCTAGTGCCGTACTCTCTCGCTCTACACGAGCCACCACTGGTCCGTACAAGCATATCAATAAAGTGTAATCTATCTGTTTCGGTTTTCTGTTACTGTGCATGAAATGGTTTTATAAAACTCTGAAAATTTTCATAAAACTCCTTGTTCATGCTTTTCAAAACTGAAATCTATACTGTATAAAAATACAAGTAAAACTGTACAGCTAGTTCCCCTCACCTGAGTCTGGTCCGAGCTTAAGTCTGGCTCGGTCCTTAGGCAGCGGCGGACTTACCTTTGCCCTTTCCTTTTCCTGATAATCGAAATACGAAATCTATAAATACGGAGTCCGTATTCTTGACTCATACTCTAATTTAAACTAAATAGAATACGGTAATGATATTATTCTATCTAAGCATGTTTTCTTATTTCACAACTTGTAAGATCCGAAAATTTTAGGTTTTTAATTTTTGAATTTTATTTCTAAAAAAATAAAAATAAAGTCCCTAAGGTTGGATCTAGTTAAAATTTGTTGGAATAAAAATTTTCTAATTTCTTCAATTAATTAAAGTGTTAGAAAAGTTCTCACGTTTGGAGTTTATTGTATTTTATGAAAATAGAATGGCTTAGATACAGAGTGGCATAATTTAAAAAACATCCATGAATTATGGAAATTGGAGATTTAAATAAAAAATATGATTTAAAGCAAATCTCTTGAGTATATATATATATATATATATATATATATATATATATATATATATATATATATATATATATATATATATGTTATATAAATGGTGTAATTGGCGGATGAGGTGAGAATTTGTTTGAAAGTTTATATTTGGGCCATTTGCCAAAATGGCCCTGGTCCATTTTTTTATTTATTTTTTTGGCCCTAGGTTGAATATATTTGCCAAAATGGCCCTGGAACTGCGCAGTCAGCAACCAAACTACTGACTTGGATGCAAAACGACATTTGAAAGGCTGATTAGCTTAATCGGCATTTGAAAGACCGATTTGCTCCATACTCCATGAAAAAGAGCTCTATGGAGCTAATCGGCATTTGAAAGGCCGATTAGCTTCAAAGAAGTCCTCTTCCTGGGTTGTGTTGAGCTAATCGGCATTTCAAAAGCCGATTAGCTCTAGAACATCATCTTTGCAGCTGATCGGCATTTGAAAGGCCATTTTGCATCCCAGTCAGCAGTTTGGTTGTTGACTGGGCAGTTCCAGGGCCATTTTGACAAATATATTCGACCTAGGGCCAAATAAATAAATAAATAAATAGACCAGGGCCATTTTGGCAAATTGCCCTTTATGTTTTGAGTGGATGAGGTTCATTGATGATTGATTTGATAGATATTATAAAATAATGAGTTGTTGACAGCTAGATAAGATGATTGTGTGATATGAATATGATAAGTATATGAATAAGATAAAGTATTGTTGTGAATTCAACACCCACGTGAAATCACGCCATGCACGAATGAACAAAAACGTGACCTACGGCTGAGATAAAAGCTAATAGAAAATAAGGGGCATCCGACGGCCAAGAGAGGGCACACATGGTCTTAAGATTCGGTTTGAAACTAGATTAGATGAGGAAAACGCATGAACAGGAGAAATGACGCAGTTGACTCGCAACGCGGATTCACCCACGCCGCTCGCCCTTGAAAATCTGATCACGAGACGGAGCGTTATCTTCTCAGCCAGCAAGCGCCAGCCGCTTCTCCGCAGTTATCGCCGGCCAGATAAGGATAGGATGGGATCTTGCGTATCTGGATTCCTTGAACAACAAGATTGACGACGATTAAGATTTCCTCTTCGCGAGCCTATAAGAGGAGGGGCAAGTCCCCAACCCTAGTCATCTCTCGTTTGAGATCAGCGCCGCCACCGCCACTTCTCTCAAACATTAGAACCAAAGGAGCAGAAAAAGGATCGTCGGAGTACCTGTCACGGTGGAGAAGCTCGCTGGAGTCAGGCTACCATCGTCGGTGAGGGGAGAAGCCACGAGGAGAGGAGTAAACAAAGCCTCTGTCGCTGTTAAGCCATCCTCTGGGAGTGGCACAGGCTATCTGAACCTTGCTTCAAGGACGCTGGGGAGTCCGTCGTGAGATGGTAAGCTTCTATGAACCCTGCAAATCCATAGCGAAGATTAGATAGAGCATGCATGTACGTTGAATAGGAGTCTGTGAATTAGTTTTAAACAAACTAGTGTTAATGAGGATGTTGTCTTCCTATGTGATCTTGCTTGGGTTGGGCTTGGTGACTAAACACGGTAGGGGTGTTAGCTTCTTTGATTTCAAATGAAGATTGTTTGATAGAGAGATGGTTTCTCTGAGAATAACGCATGCATGTGAACTCCAGGTAGTGACAAGTGATGATAGTATACATGATCCCTTTTCAAAGCATTATAGGGATATGATTATAGAGCTTCTAATTAGGAGTAGATGATTAATGGCTTTTGGAGTTCTGTTCGAACATTGTGCATAGAGACAGATGATTAGGAACGGTGACGGTTAGCTAGGTAGAAGGAATAGCATGAGAGGAGTTTGAGCAATAGCTTAGATGAATGGATTTGATGGTAATTAAGAGGGAAAGGACCATGATCTTGTAATGATTAATAAGGTTGTCAGTCAGATAAAGACATCATAATAATAATTAATGTTAGAGTTTGTATATTGATGGGGTTTCTCTGTTGTTAATACATGATGACTAGAGCATGAATACAAGTGTATATATTTATTGCTTGATCTTAAGCTTAAGAGCTCTTAGAGGGGTGAGTATGGGAGTACATGTAGCAATGTCCAAATGATATTAGTTCCATGTTGTTGGTTAGCAGAGATACTTTAAAATTTGAGGGTATGCATACATGCACCACTGTTAATCCATGTATTAGATAGTTAAGAGAAGATACCATGTATTCCGGGATTTAAGTGGAAATTAGTAAATATGAAAATGGTTTGATTTTGTTTTATTATTGTGATGGAAGGTGATTAGTTGAATTGGGCCTTGGGCCGGATTGATGGGCTCAATTAAGAGAGTGATAATATTTAATGGAGTGGTTAAGATGATTAGAAGATGGGGTTAAGTTTATTCAATGGGCCGGGCCCATTAGTTAAAACATGTACTATAGATGATATAATATTATTAAACACTCGAGCGTTTGTTGAGTGTGGACTTGTGATTTACCAGATATCGATGAGGAGCGTGGTGCTTCGTCGGGACAGATACCGATCAGTCGGTTGGATTGCGAATAGAGGTAAGTTACCTTCGCCTTGTTTCCGCCCATTGCTTGGGGCTTTCTTGTTTTGGTTGAGTGCTATTTGTTAGCATCTTTTCTTCATGATGTTTTCGGTTTATTGGATTGCATGCACATGTCTGCTTTTATTGCTCTCTTTCTTTACATGTGTGTGGTTGAGCGTGAGAGGTAGTGTTTACTGATCACGAAGATCCGTTGATCGGCACGTGGCCGTGGAAACACGTGAGCCTGTGCTCCGTCCGGATCGGAGTATGAAGTTTCACAAACTATTTATTGAAATACTCTTTTGGATATGCCCACCCGTGGGCCGACACTTGATCATGTGCACATGGTCTTGTGTGCTGGCCCGGAGGTGTAAGCTAATTGAGTTTGTTCGTTTTCCGGTTCAGTGGAGCGAATGCTCAAGTGAGAGTGGAGCGTTATCGAGGACACCACGGCGCCTCTCGATGGTCCTGCATCGGGAGGATACTCTGGAGGTCCAACCTGTCAGCGGGACGATACACTGACCGTGTCGACACGTAAGAGAGAGGTGGCGCTACCGACGATCGACCGAGGTCGATTTCCAGCAGAGGCTGGGGGCTGACCGGGAAACTTTGCTGTCATCGATTCTTGGAATTCCATTCCGGGCCTGAGGGCCATTGCTTAAGACTAGTAGTCCTTGCTTTGATTGTTTTTTATAGGCTCCTAGGTTCTTGATTGTGCGGCCGTAGTCCCGGTTGCTTGCATTTATGCTTAATGCTTATCTTGCTTATTGACTGGCTTCGTTGAGATCCCTACGGGGAACTTACTGAGCTTTCCTTTCGGAAGCTCATCCTTCTTGTCTTCCTTTTCTTTTCAGGATTAAAGGAACAGTGGGTACAGATACAAGAGCTACGCGTAGAGGTTCAAAGAGCACATAGTTTTGTGAGAACCATTGTATTTTGTTGGGACCCTTGTAGGGCCATGACTTGTACTTTTAAGTTTCTAATTTCCACTATATAACTCATTATTATTAATGGAAATAATGTTATCTGTTCGTGATTACTAGGCCTTGTATCCGAGTGCAGCCCGTCTCCACTTGGTATGCAGTAGGTCTGTCTGCGATGCACGAGGTCCCGGATTAGGTGAGGCGTGACACAACTAATACATGCTTCTAAGATATGAAAGTACGAATTATACTCGTATTTCTCCAAACTTCTAACAAATTTTCACTTAACTTTAGTTATCACTTTCCTAAACTTAATAACTAGTATATTAAGCAAGGAATGATGATAATTTATTAGCTAAGCATGGAAGCATTAACTAGATCTCAATTAAACTCCCAACTATTATAGATTTTCAAGAAAAAATCGGGCAGCACCTCCTCTATTTGTAGAACTCCCAAATTACTACAAACATTCACACATGAAACAACTTAATTAACAACTTATAGTACATGTACAATCTAACATCTCATAGCCCTTATACATGCATATCATCATCCATCTCCAAACCCTAAAATCATGGATTCAATTAGGGATTTTCCCCAATTTAATCTTTCAATTATCTAGTTAATTTTAGGGTTTTTCCCAAGAAGCTCACAATAGAGGTGAGAATCGGGGCTGAACTGAGGCGACGCGGCGGGCAGCGCGGAGCACCACTTGGCTGGACTGTGCAAGCGCGCGAGGGGGCGGCTGCAGCTGTGGCGGTGGTGGTCAGCTGCGTTGTTGGCCGGTGGCGTGACTGGCGGCGGTGACGGAAGGGGGCCACGCCACGCTGAGGAAGGGGCGCAGCCACTGGAGGCATCTGTGGCGTGCGTGCTAAAGGCGGTGGCCGGTAAAGAGAAGGGTCCGGGCGTTCTCACCCGGCGGCGACAGTTAGAGTGTGCTGCGAGCGTGGGTAAGGGCGGAGAAGAAATGAAGAGAAGGGGAGGCTCAGCTGAAAACCAACTCGAGAGAGATGAAAAAGGGAATTTTCATTCTCTCTCTCCTCCCATCTTATATATATATATATATGATCATTTAAATAAAATTTTTAATAACTAAATTCCTTATAATAACTTATCTTATAAAAAGTATTTAATAAATAATATTATATTTTAACTTTATGTCACATCACTATTTAATAATATTATCTTATCAACAATTATCAATAATTCTTGACCTGCATCTCTAATCCCGCCGACAACCCCAAATGACACGAAATGATCAGTAGTATCACGGGTCGCCCCTTCTCCCGACCCAGATCCATATTTCTCGGCTTTTAACTCGGCCATATCTACTTTATCGGGACTCGAACTCTTGTCCGATATTTCTACTTAATTAATCTAGATTAATCAATATTTAATTAATTTCTTGTTAAGTAAATCTAACTTTGTCGACTATCCACCTCCAACTATTCTATATAACTTTGACCTAGCCCAATAAGGCCTTCTCTCGGCCCTATAGTTGTGAGACTGGATTTCGGTCCATTAAATTCTGATTTTCTTTAACTTTGAGGTTAATAATGATTAATCTGATTTTGAGTTAATTAACCTCGTTTAAAATTTGAAAAATTTACTAAAATGGACTTAGAAAATTCTGGGATGTTATACCGGTGCCGCTCGACCCAGTTCCTCGTATCCTTGCAGAGTCCGATGATGATCCACCTCCAGATTCGGAACCTGCCCTGCTTGACGCCTGTGAGCCCATTGCCGATGAAGGTGTTGCTCTGCCTCACTGTATATCTTATCACGCCTTTACAGGCTAGCTGGTTCCCTCCACCTTAAAACTCGCCGGTTCCATCTCCGGTCGCAAGGTGGTCGTTCTCATCGACACCGCCTCTACCAACAACTTCATCCAATCTCGCTTGGCCAACTTCCTCGGACTGATGGTCGAAACCGCCCCCCATCTCCGCGTGACGGTCAGCAACGGTGAAATCTTGGAGTGCGCTGGCACGTGCTCCTTTGTTGCCCTCACCCTAGGACCAGTGATGGTCGAGGTGGATCTTCTCTTGTTGCCCATCTAGGGCGCCGATATCGTCATGGGCGTCCAATGGCTTTCTGGATTGGGAACCTTTTCCCCTGACTATGGTCAACTATGGATGGAGTTCACTTTCAAAGGCGAGCGGGTCCGACTGCACGGCGTGACCCAACTAAGCTTGCATCACATCACCCAATCCACATTATGCACGGCGTGGCTCCAGTACTTGCATTGGGTGGAGTGGCATTATAAGACGGCGTGGCATTCGGCCATCCGAATGACACCCTTCGAGGCCGTCTTTGGTCGCGCCCCCCATCACTGCTCGACTATCTCACATGTACCTTCTCTGTGGAATCAATTGACAGTCTACTGTCCTCGCGCTCCTCTATCTTGGAAACCCTTTGGGCCAACCTCTCTCATGCTCAGACTCGGATGCGCACCCAAGAAAATGCCCATCACACTGATGCCACTTTTAATGTCTGTGACTGGGTCTATCTCAAGCTCCAACCCTTCCTACAGACATCCTTGACCCACCGCCGTCATTCTAAGCTCGCCCGCCACTTTTACGGCCCTTACCGGATTTTGGAGTGCATCGGAGCTGTTGCTTACCGCCTGGAGCTGCCAGTTAACGACAAGGTCCACCCAGTCTTCCATATCTCCAAACTCAAATTGTGCAAAGGGGGCCCAGTTTTCAACCAATGTACCCTGCCTAACGAGTTTCTCAATCAGCATCCACTACTTAAACCCTCAAGTGTTTTAAATTCACGCGATATCCTCATTCGAGGTCGCCCCAGCAAGCAGGTGCTGGTCCACTGGGAGCGGCAACCACTCACCGATGCCACTTGGGAGGACCTCAATGACCTCCGTCGAGATTTCCCTGACTTTACCCTTGTTTATATCAAAAAAAATAAACAAAAATAAATAAAAAAAAAAAATTACAAATCTCGAGATGGCCCAAGAAAACATACTCGAGGCAATCTCAAATCCCAAGATAGCCTGAGAACAAATCTCAAGGCAATCTCAAAGTCAGGATAGCCCGATAACACAAATCTCGAGGCAATCTCAAATTTCAAGATACCCGAGAACACATATCTCGAGGCGAGCTCATATTCCAAAATAGACCGAAAACAAATCTCGGGGCAATCTAAAAAAAAATGTAAATCTTAAGATAGCCCGAGAATAGATCTCGAGGCGATCTAATGAGGATAAGTCCCGAAGAAATCAAAGAATTCAAATCTCGAGGTTGCTAAGTTAAATTGATTTAAATTAAATCAAATTTATATTTATATTTGATCTTATCCCTCTAAAACTTGGTTTAACTCCATCACGCAGTTTTAATTGAAATATATTAATTAAAAAAAATTAGCCGCTCATAACCGAGTCAACCGCGCGATCTGCCCATGATCGTGAACTGCTTGATTTTGATCGGGATTGTCACGCCCCATCTCGGATTCCAGGCCCCGAGTACGTGCACAGACCGACCGTATCTGAGTAGAGTCAAGCTCAGCTCGAATACAAGGCCTAAGTGTAAATCAGCAGATAACAAGTAATAATAAAATCATACCCAAGTCCAAGAGAACATAGAGTCATAAGGGTCCATAGGCCCTATACAAAACAAGGTCCCTATATGGGTCCTACATAATACCAACTCTCAAAAGAAAAGTCAAGGGAGACCCTCAAACCTCGGATCTCCTAAAACAACCTCCCAGACAATCTCCTCAGCACCGACCCCTAAACCTCGGGATCTGTAAAAGAGAGAAAGAACAAATGCATGAGCTTTCGAATGAAAAGCTCAGTAAGTACCCCTGCAGGCTAACAAAGACATAATAACAGCATGTCAAGTAAAAGGACCACATCCCAAGAAAACATAACTCTAGGAGTCTACCACAAATCAATCTAAAGGCACGACCCCTAACAACAGAAGCCCTCACGCTCTGGGTTGAGTTTCAAAGAAACTCAAGGATCACTCCCGGTCAGTAGATCCAGCTACACGCTGTAAACACGACCCTCTGGTCGTTCAACCCTCCGGTCGTAAGTCAGTAGTATTACCTCTCATATATGTCGACACGGCCAGCATATCATTCCCACTGACGGGTAGGACCACCAGAGCATCGCTTCTCTGGCACGGAAAGCAGAAATGCCAGGGTGTCCTATCCCTGAACACTTTCCTATCGGAGCCCCCACGCTCCACTGAGCCCGGGCAGTAGATCACAACAAACAGGGATACCAACATCCCGAAACAAACATACATGCTTAACAGGAATTTAGAACAAGAAGATAGCATGTATGGAATCAATAAAGTATATATCAACAAGGCATAAGCAAGTCCAAAGAAAACTCTGAAGAGTGGGTACTAGGCAAGTGGACTTACCTTTTTCTGGAACTAGGACTCCTCCTAGTCACCTCCTGAAATGCCTCTAGGACTCCCCGAGAGTATCTGACAGATAGAGTTTTTATTAGAGCCAAAATTCTAATAAAACCCTATGTCTCTAATTTCACATGCATGACTCTCGTTCTTGTTGGGCCTAGGCCCACTAACGGGTCCTAAAGACCATCTCCCTGGTTACCGGCCCTTTTTCCCCCATTTCCATATGCTTTAGTTGATTATCAACCCTCATTTGGTCAACTCTAGCCAAACTTTAAATGTATTTGTCGTGGTACGAACCTTAATTGGTCATACCTAGTCTACTGACCTCCCTGGTCCCACTTTGTCGTGTTTTAAAGCCTCTTAGATTGAATCTAATCGCATAAGGTTAATTGGGTCCACTCTTATGGGTTAGCAAGCCCATTAGACTTGGCCTGACCCACCACTTATTTTTCTAGCCCAATCTGATTAGGTCACACCATGAACCCCTCAATTAGCTTTTCTTCAATTGATTTAATTAAATCAATCATCTCACCACTTAGGTCCAAACCTTGGTCCTTTTAATCTAATCAACTTAGGCCATTACATGATTTTATTTAATCATGTAGATGCCTAGGTATTAATCAATTAATCAACCATGATATTGTTTTCTTTAAAAAAAAAATCATACTAGGTATTATTTATTTAAACACTTAGATGTCCAACATCAATTAATCAATTTAATTAGATCCTCTACCAATCTAATTAAGCAATTAAATTGATTAATTCACCTATATGTTCTTTTGATTTATTTAATTAGTAGCTGTCAAGCTAAGGAATTTAAAATCAATCATTTAACCTTGTTTACTGTTTTAATTAAATTAACTAAACTATTTTATCCTTAATCTCCTTCTTCTCCATCGCGTAGCCGAGTCAAGAATCTGAGATCGATGGCCGTCGGAGAAGATGCCGTGATCGAGTACCACCTCAAGGCCGAAGTTCCCCTGCGTCCTAAAACCCTTTATAGTCCTTAATCACCACCACTAGTCTCTCTTCCCTTATCTGTCCAAACCTCACCGGAGAAGATCGCCAGAGTATCTAATTTCCTAGTATGAGAACCCTTTTCCCTGAAAAATCCTGCAATAAGATTCCCCTTCGAGCGAAGAAAACGCCTGCACAGACGGTTTGTTCCCAAAACCTTTCCGCTCATCCATTCACTACCGGCCGTGAGCCCCTTTTCCGGCGACCCCGAAACCTCGACTAAATGTATGCAACGGAGGCCTTTACTTAAAGGAGAGAGTCGTACCTTCCTGCACAAGCTCCCAACAACGTTTGAAGGTGATCGGAGCTCCCAACGTCTCTCCTATCCTCTCCGGTCAACCACGCCAGCGACCTCTATGAACTCCTTCTTCTCGATGTCTCAGAAGGAGCCAGGGAGGGGCTTTTATAGACCGAGGGCAGCCAAAGCGTTTGGTGATGTCCCGGAGTTAAGCTGCCGTCCGACGAGCGGGCTTTCCGCGCGTAATGCCCGGGGGAGGAGGCGGCGCACGTGGAGGCTCGTCTGGCGGAGGAAAACGGCCACCCCTTGCCTCGAGATTGACACTCCATTCAATTGAACGGCCAGATCTCACACCTCCAGCTCCAACGGTGGATGTCGCCTACTAATACCTCGTATCTGTCACCCCGTTGGATGAACGTCTGAGATTAAATCTCAACCAACGGCGTGATTCTCATCCATCGCCTCGGACTAGAGACAATCCGAAGATGGGTGGTTCACATCCGTCCGCACCTTGAGGTTATCCTCATACGAACCTTTCCTTCTGCCTCGGATCCAGATCGCGATCTGATGGATCGGTTACTTGACTGACACGTGGCTCAACATGGGCCGTTATAATGCCTCGTGATCAGGGAAAATCTGAGATCATCTAATCTTAGCCGTCGCTTCTTTTCTATAAGGATTTTCTCTGGAAAATTATCCAGAGACCCCTGTAATTCTTTAGGTTACAGTTTAGTCCACCTCAGAGAGAGAAAACAATTACTTTTTAGTCCTTGGTACTTACAGAATTACCAAAAGGTCCTCCGGACTCTCTACTAACCCTAATTAGGGTTTTAAACCTTTTAACCCTTATTTTCCCTTCTTAATTCAATCACTAAATACTTGGGGAACCTTCTTTAATTAATAAAATAATTTAAAGGAATTTGAACACAATTTTTATGTCAAAATCCCTTGGATTTTACAATCCTCCCCCCTTACAATAATTTCGTCCTCGAAATTTCAACACCACTTACAAAGAAATAAACAACTCTGGGTAACGCTTTCTCATATCCTCTTTACATTCCCAGGTAGCTTCCCACTCAGAGTGGTTGTTCCACCTCACCTTGACAAAGGGAATGGTTCTATTCCTCAACTGCTTGTCCTCCCGGCCCAAGATAGCCACTAGGCACTCCTCATAGGACATATCCTCCTGAACTTCCACAGGAACTTGGGGAATCACTCGTGTTGGGTCACGAATACACTTCTTCAATATGAAGATGTGGAAGATATCGTGAACCTGAGCAAGATCCTGAGGTAAGGCCAACCTATAAGCCACAACTCCTGTGCGCTCCAAAATCTCAAAGGGTATAATATAGCGTGGAGCAAGCTTTCCACGTCTCCCAAACCTCATGACCCCTTTCATAGGAGATACCTTCAGGAATACAAGATCCCCCACCTGAAATTCCTTGTCTGTACGTTTCCGGTCCGCATAGCTCTTTTGTTTACTCTGAGCAGCCTTAAGTCTCTCCCTAATCATTCTGATATGTTCTTCTGTCTGCCTAATAAAGTCTGGCTGGTCAAGCGTCTTCTCAGCTACCAGCTTCCTCTCACCCACATCTCCCCAACATATAGGTGTCCGGCACTTCCTTCCATAAAGTGCCTCGTACGGGCCATCCGGATGCTCATCTGATAACTATTATTGTAGGCAAACTCTACTAAACTCAGACGCTCATCCCAGGACCCCGTAAAATCCAATGTGCATGCCCTCAGCATGTCTTCCAACACTTGGATGGTCCTTTCAGACTGACCATCAGTTTGAGGATGAAAAGCTGTGCTAAACGCCAAACCTTTGCCCAGAGCTGTGTGCAGACTTTCCCAGAACCTCGAAACAAACCTGGTGTTATGATCAGAGGTGATCGATACCGGTACACCATGTAGTCTGACTATCTGATCTATATACACCTGGGCTAACTTCGCTAAAGAGGCTCCCGTCCTCAAAGGTATAAAATGAGCTGACTTAGTCAAACGGTCAACTATGACCCATATTGACTCATGACCCCTCTGGGTACGTGGCAACCCTATTACAAAGTCCATGTTAATATGCTCCCACTTCCACTTTGGAATGGGTAAGGGTTGTAACATCCCTACTGGCCTCTGGTGCTTTGCCTTCACCAACTGACATGTGATGCATTTTGCCACGAACTCTGCAACTTCTCGTTTCATACCCTTCCACAAGAAATGGTTCTTTAACCCTTTGTACATCTTAGTACCTCTAGGGTGGATAGCATAGCTCGAGTAATGAGCTTCCTCAAGGATCTCCTTCCTCAGCTCAGGGACGTTAGGGACACAAATCCGATCATCAAATCTAAGAGTACCATCCTTGTGTACTCTAAACCTTGTTGGTTCTCCCTGGCCTATGTGTCCCCTGACCTCCTCCAAATCAGGATCTTGCCTCTGAGCAAGTCTAATCCTCTCCAACAACGAGGGTCAGATATGCAAGCTAGCCAAAGAGACATGTCCTCTCCATCTTTGGCAAAACAACCTCTAACTTGAGCCTCGTTATGTCCTCTAGCAAAGGCCTTTGAGTTGTCAACAATGCGGCAACCCCATAACCAGACTTCCTACTCAGTGCATCAGCCATCACGTTAGCCTTTCCCGGGTGGTAATAGACACTGAGGTCATAGTCCTTTATCAGCTCCAACTAACGTCGCTGCCTCATGTTCAACTCCTTCTGAGTGAATATGTACTTGAGGCTCTTGTGATCGGTGTATATCTCACAAGGTATACCATAGAGGAAGTGTCGCCAGATCTTTAGGGCAAACATGATCTCTGCCAACTCAAGATCGTGTGTGGGGTAATTCTCCTCAAAAGGCTTCAACTGTCGGGAAGCATAGGCAATTACCCGCCCGTCCTGCATCAATACACATCCTAGTCTAGTCTTGCATACATCACTGTAGACTGTATACCCGCGACCACTCCGAGGTAAGGCCAAAACTGGTGCGGATATCAATCTCTGTTTCAACTCCAGGAAGCTCTTTTCACAAGACTCTGTCCAAACAAATTTGGTACCCTTCCTGGTCAATCTGGTTAAAGGTGCTGCTAAAACAGAGAAACCCTCGACAAATCTCTGGTAATAGCCAGCTAACCCCAGGAAACTCCGTATCTCTCGTACCATGATTGGTCTTTTCCATTCAACAACCTCTTCAATCTTCTTGGGGTCTACTGAAACTCCATCTCCGCTTGATGCTCCCTCAAAGTCTCTAGCACTATCCAACCAGAAATCACACTTGGAGAACTTGGCATAGAGTTGATGCTCCCTCAAAGTCTCTAGCACAATTCTCAGGTGCTCCTCATATGCCTGGCGGCTACTTGAGTAAACCAGTATGTCATCGATGAAAACACCCACAAACTGGTCTAATTACTAACGGAACCCGGTTCATCATATCCTTAAAGACTGCCGGGGAATTGGTAAGCCCAAATGGCATCACCAAGAACTCATAGTGCCCATATCTAGTACGGAAGACACTCTTTGGAATGTCAACTTCCTTAATCCTTACTTGATGGTACCCGAACCTCAAATTAATCTTAGAAAATACATGAGGTCCCTGCAACTGATCCAATAGATCGTCCTAGGCAATGGATACTTGTTCTTTACGGTAACCTTGTTCAGCTCTCTATAGTCGATGCACAGTCTTATCGACCCATCTTTCTTCTTAACAAACAAAACATGTGCTCCCCAAGGCGACATGCTGGGTCTTATAAATGCCTTCTCCAACAACTCCTCCAGTTGTGTCTTCAACTCCTTAAGCTCAGCTGGAGCCATCCTATAAGGAGCCTTGGACACAGGAGCTGTACCTGGAACCAAATCAATAGAGAACTCCAGTTCTCTTTCTGGGAGAATTCCTGGTAAGTCCTCCTAATCACCGCTGCCATCCTCTTGGCCGTCGCTGCCTACCTTCGTCGCCGCTGCCAGGGTGGATACCATCCTGGTGTGCGGTGGCTCCTTCATCAAATCAGTTCGCCTGACCGTCGATCGCCGCTGCCATCACCCCGCAGCCGGAGAAGTCTTTGTTACCAGCTGTTATCGGAGAAATAGAGTAAAGCTATATAATAGCTGCCTGCCATGCCACACCGCCAGTACCGCCAAGGTTCCCTACTGCTCACCGTCACTGGAGAGAGGGGCAAAAGCTATACAATAGCGTCCCCTCTATATTGCCGGAGAAGAAGCCAAAGGCAACATATATAATATGTTATGGCCTTCTATAACGCCAAGCTACCAAAAAGGGCCTTGCACCTCTGCGCCGCCGGAGAAGAAGCCGAAGGCAGCATATATGATATGCAATAGTCTTCTATGTTGCCGAACCACCAACAGGCCCTGCGTTCTTTGTCCTGCCACTACCGAAAAAGGAAGCAAGAATAAAAGCATATCGAAGATCTCAGTCGCTGGCGTTGACATGTTAATGCCCCCAAGAAAGTTGCCTTCTGGATGCCCTATATTCGATTTTGGTTCCTCTGCCATCAAAAGAGTTGGCTGAAATTGATTCAAGGTCAATTGGTGATAGCCATTCAGAAATAATGGGCTGCCCTTAGACTGCTTCAAGCTTGGCGTATTTGGATGATGACCACACCAAGGGAGACGTTGTTTTGTGGGTAGTGATGCTAATTATTGACCAGTCAAATACAAAGAAGAAGAGTTGCTCAATTTCAAGAACGCCACCACCATCTGTCACCATTTCCCTCGCCCATCAACATGTGGCCAAAAATGAAGAAAGAAGGAAGGAGAGAAGGAGAGAGTAGAAGAGATGGCTGCACATATGAAAAAGATTTTTCTATAAGGTGATGGAATTCATGTGATGATGAGCTTAATTATTCAAAACTTCTGTTGTAAATTTTGGTTAAGGAAGCAACCCAAGATTATGTTGAATGTTGAGTTATATAAGATGCCTTTTAGGTGTTCAATGAAATGCTTAAGATATGTTCAAGGAATGAAATTCATATTCTTTCATGATTATCATCAAGGACTCTAAAATTTATAATGCCATCAAATCTGGCAAAGAATGGGTAAACCTATGTTGTATTCACTTGTTCAAACTCATTTTGACATGAAGATGCCAAAATCATGCTTATGATGTGATTGGTAATGGTTGAGATATTACTTCATTGCTAGATAATTTTACAGGTTCAAAAATTTAAGAGTTTCAAAAAGTAATCAAAATAAGATGATTGCAGTCAAATTCTATAGATCCACTCATTGATGGTATCATTCTTTGAAGACATAGCAAGCTCCTGATCCTGTTGAAGTAATAGAGGACCCTTTATGTTCCAAAAACTCATGAATGCAGAACAAGAAGTATAGATTGTATATGCTTCCTATTGGTGTAGTATCTCTATCAAATTCTACCAAGCAACAAGCCTTGAAGATGCATATGGAGGCTTACTCTATTACAAGTTGGGAATAAATTCAAATAATAATAAAAAAAAAGCTTGAGAAATATGTACAAATATTTTACTCAATGTGTGGTTGTCTGATATGATTAAACTTTCATGGAAAAGTGATGAGAATGAGAAAGCATATCAAATGCCAATAATAAATAAATAAATAATTTTTTTTAGAGAATTAGATTCATTGACTTATGGGAATAAGGATAAAAAGAATATAATTTGCAATGAAAAGTACACATGGCACTATAGAGTGACTTGATTTAATTAGAAGTATGGAGGGGCATGAGCTACCTTTGTTGACTTGTCTACAAATCATTAAGAAATTTTATGGGTTGGTTGTGACCTTTGGGGCTTGAGAAATCAAACCAACATATTATAATCCACTTCCCAAATGTCTACTTTTCATTGAATGGCCAATGGTGTGAAATGTGAATGAGGGGACATTTAATTCCTGGTCATAAAAATGTCTCTGCAAGTGTCCTTAATTGCAAACGGTTCTAAGCAAGATCCAATGTATTACTCATCATTCCAAACTTATTTCATGCACAATGAAACAAAGTCCAAATTACTTGGGCTAAAAATGGGCCCAGTCCAATTATGGGTAATTTAAAATGATGGGATTTGAACATAGACCAAGTCCAAGCTATTTGGGCTAAATATGGGCCTAGTCCAATTTTGGATAGGATTTGAACCTAGACCAAGTCACCCCTATGTGTTGCATCAATAATAAGGATGGGAATTTGACTTCAATGTATGCTATACTCCATAATATAAAAATCATCAAATCTCCAAAACTCATGGCTATTGAATATGTGTCCTGAAGCGGTATGAGCCACAAGGTGATAGTATTCACCCAGAGATGACTGATTAAAATCCAAATCCTCAAGCGGTGAATCTTGATGCGCTAATGGAATACATATCTCGAGGCAGCTGACGAAGTGATACAACTCTTAAGGTGGTAATGAAACATTCGTCTTAGGGGGTCCGGTCAAAACATAAATACTAAAGCGGCATAAATCTTAAGGCCGCAACAAAGCCTATATCTTGAGGTGGCGGCGTAGCAGTGCAAATTCGAAGGCGGAGGCGAGGCATACAAGGCGGCGTCATAAAAAATAAATAGATAAATAAGATATGAATACATATATCCATATGTAATAAACTGTTATGTTCTGCAATAAATAAATTATTTTCATTGCCTATACTTGTATTCTTTTGCCTTTAATCGGAGGTTCCCAAGACTATGTCTGGGGTAATTAATAATAGAAGCTTGCCTCTATTAGGAATGGAAAAACCCACAAATCAAAAAATATGAAATTTGTGATTCGATGTATCCCCTGGTGTCTCTTCACAGATACAATGTCGGGCGGGTATTTTTGATCCCACAAACCTTGAGGACAAGGTTGCTTCCGGAGGGGGCGACAATGTGGCAGAATGAGCCAATCACCTGCAGGGACAACACTGCGCAGGAGAGAGCGCACAAACAAGGGCGTGATGGACCTGAAAAGGCACGAAGATTTCATCATCTTCTGATGAATGGTTGTGATTTAACATTAATTGATATACTTACTGATGTAATGTTTGTAATTCTGGGGCTAGTATCATAGAGAGGGGTCTGTTGGTTAGTGGGAATGGTATTGCCCATCAGGTGTTTAAAATATGGTCCCTAAAAGTTTGTTGAGAGGAGACCATGGGTTTGTTAGAGGGAATCTCTTGTATGTTAGTATGGTAATATAAATACAATGAAGGCTTGGAGAAAAGGCAGAGAATCATTATCCAAAAAACTCGTCTTCTTTCCTTCTTCCTCTCCTTCTGTTCCTCTTCTCATAACCTCCTCCTTCCCTTTACCCCATTGCTACACAACGCTTTTCAATGGAATTAGAAAAGTACATAAAAAGGTTGGATGAAGCTTGAGGGGGAGGGACTGGCATGAAAACTTAATAACCTTTGAAACTAATATTATGGAACCACAGGGACATCATTGGTCAAGACACCACAAGTTGGATTCAACATATGATAAGAACACTAGAACAACCTTTTTTTTTTTGTAGAAACCCAGCCAAACAAAGAAAGAGTAACCTATTTCAGATGGAAATTTTATAATAACTAGCCTTTGAAGATAATCTGGCCTTGAAGTACTAGGCGATATAGAAACATTAGGATCAACTTCTGGGTGAAAAGCCCAGAAGTTCTTTTTTATAAGTTAAGTGCTTCCAGGTTTTAAAAAAACATGGATGTATTGGCTTTTCTGGATTTTTACTTGGTTTCCTTTAGGATGTTTTGAACTCCTCCTATGTGAGTGTATGTGAGCAAAGCCGGTGGACCGACCCTAATAAAGGAAAAGGGTTGCGGTAGGTTGACAAAAAGCACAAAACTTTTTCAAACACCTAATATGAATTCTCTGCACAAATATAAACTCGTTGGGACATGCCCACCTAGGCACATGCTACATCGACACCCTGGTGTAGTGTTAAATTTGCAAGGGGTTCCATCACATCACCTCCCGGTGTGATAGAGTATAGGCAAGGGTTGCCATATCAATGACGGTGTGGGTAAAGAAGTTAGTCCCACCACATCGATGCCTAGATGTGGTAACAAATAGGCAAGGGTCATCGCATCTTAAAGGACGAGTGCAAGTAAAGAAGTTAGTCCATGAGAGTATGATTAGGATTGGTAGTTGGAATATAAGGTCTTTGACAAGAAAGTCTATGGAGTTAGTAGACACTCTAAAAAGGAGGAGGATAGATATAGTGTGTTTGCAAGAGACTAGGTGGATAAGAAACAAGGCTAGAGAGATTAGTAACACATGTTATAAATTATGGTACTATGGAGGGAATAAACATGAGGGTGGTGTGGGAATTATTGTGGAACCAAAAATTCAGGAAAAAGTGGTTGAAGTGAAAAAGGTAAGACATAGGATTATATATCTGAGGCTAGTGTTGAGGAAAGAGACAATCAACATAGTAAGTGCGTATGCTCCTCAAGTAGGCTAGGGGAAGAAGTTAAAGCTAAGTTCTGGGAAAATTTGGATGGGGTAATTTTAGGGATTCCAAGTGAGCAAGAACTTTTTATCGGGGGAGATCTTAATGGGCATGTGGGTAATAGAGCACAAACCACCGTGACATTAAGTTAATAAGCTACATGATGAAATTCTCGGAGAGGGTAATAGAGCATCGACCCAGGAATATTACAAAGGTGTTAAAGAACCAATTTAGCTTTATGCCTGATAGATCTACAATAGAAGCCATTCATTTGTTAAGGAGTTTGATGGAGATTGACGCCGGGTAGGGTAGTGATTAACCTGCGGGAGGTAGTAAACAGGGGGGATTGATAGAAGAGCAAGAAAAAGGGAGGACAAACAGAGAAGATAAGTCTCTTAAACTTTAAAAGGAAAATATAACTCAATAATCAATGAATAAAATTCAACCCACAAGCTGGGTTTAAACAAATTTTAATCCAAATTTCTATCTTCTAATCCAAATTTGCCCAAATCAGCAAATTTTAAACTAACCTAGATAACCTAAAAATTCTATCTTCTAATCCAAATTTGCCCAAATCGGCAAATTTTAATCCAATAGAAAAATTTATCTAATTCTAAAATAACTAAACAAAATAGATAACTCCTAAAAATCCGAGTTCAAATCGGATTCATATCCTATCCTAAATTGGCATACGAAGTATTGCCAAAAATGAAAAAAAAAACACCGAGAAACAAAGAAACGACGGGGAAAACAGTGGAATTTTAGGATGAAGGAAGGGTCCATAGAGCAAGGCTCAATGGTCCCCATGTGCGTGTCGAGATGAGCTTTCCGAATTATGGTTGAGCGCGCGAATCCGATATTGGTAGCCAAAGTTATGGCCAAAATACCGAAACGTGTCCAAAGTGCTCCCCAATTCCGGACTTGGCTCGATCACCTTCCGCCTTTACGTCGGTCCGCCAAGTCGTGGTATGCCAAAGCTCTAATGGTGCAATCAGACAGCTCGGCATTGTCTGACTCGGGCTCTCCTGCATCAGCCTCCCAGGGTTGGAAAGAACTTCGGCGCTTCGAGTTAAGTAATAAGTCGATCGACTCCACAAAACAAAGGGCTCGAGATGCTTCACATTGAAGTTGTCAGAGGTATTCAAATAACTGGGAAGAAGCATCGGGTATGCATTGTCATTGATCTTTTGCGGACTTCCACGAGGTCCTATCTTTCGTTCCTTGAAATTTTGTTATACTCACCCACGAGGAAGCGATCTCGGTGGCGGCGGCCACACTAAGTCGCCCTCATCGAGCGACATCGACCGCCAGTTTATGCGCATTCATCTTGTACTTGGTATTACTCTCCTGAATAGTTGACTTGACCTGCTTATGAATAACCCGAAGGTGCTCAGCCATCTCATCAGCTCGGGGGTGAAATCAAGTACTCCTGATGGGTTCTGCCCATAGACAACCTCGAATGGGCTCAAGCCGGTAGTCCGATTCTTTGATCTATTGTAGGCGAATTCGGCTTGAGGTAGTGCCAGAACCCACTACTTCGGTTTAGTTCCAGCCAAACTCCTCAATAGGTTGCCCGAACTCCAGTTCACCACTTCAGTCTGACCATCTGTCTGGGGGTGGTATGCACTGCTAAAGTTCAACTGCATCCCCAATTTTCCCCACAAGCTTCTCCAAAAGAGGCTAACGAACTTGGTGTCACGATCGGATGTGATGGAGCGAGGGACACCATGCAAACTAACAACCTCTCGAAAGTAAAGATGTGCGATGCTGGTAGCATCCATAGTCTTCCGACAAGCTACAAAATGGGTCATCTTGGAAAATCTGTCAACCACCACCATGATAGAATCTAAGGCCCACTGGGTACGAGGAAGGCCCAGAACAAAATCCATACTAACGTCAAGCCAAGGGGCTTCAGGGACTGGCAAGGGAGTGTACAGGCCTGCGTTGGTGAGAACTCCTTTGGCCCGCTGACACACAAAGCAACGCTCCACAAAGTGTGCCACATTACTAGACAACTTCGACCAATAAAAGTCTGCAGCTATGAGGGCATAGGTCTTATCACGACCAAAGTGCCCCTCATTATGGAGTTCGCTCATGATCTGCTGTCACAATGAGCGATCCGGGGATGCAATTTGCGGACCCACGAAGCAGTAATCATTATGCAAAATAAAATCGTGACGATATCCATCGGTTACCTCCTGAAGGATCCGCCAGAAGGAAGGATCATCCGCATACATATCCGTGAAAGCTTCAAACCCTACAACTTTGACGCTCATTGTGATGAGAAGAGAACTGCGGTGGCTCAAAGCATCTGCTATACGGTTGAGGCTTCCTGCTTGATGCTTCAAAGTAAAGGTGAACTCCTGCAAGTACGCTACCCACTTAGCGCGTGCACTGCTTTCCGGTGTGTTGGCCATTGATGTACTTCAGGGCTTCATGATCGATGAACAGGATGAACTCCTTCTGTATGAGGTAGTGGAGTAGTTCTTCTTCAACCCCGACAGCTTCTCATTAAAGAAAGCTACCGGTCGTCCTGACTGGCTTAGAACACCTCCAACGCCAACTCCAGATGCATCACACTTGACCTCGAACACTTTGTCGAAGTCGGGAAGTGCGAGAACTGGCGCTTCAGTCATCTTCTGTTTGACCAGGTGGAAGCTAGTTTCGGGCTCATCCGTCCACTTGAAATCACGCCCCTTGAGACACTCTGTGATGGGGGCAATCAGCGTGCTAAAGTTCCAGATGAATCTTCTGTAGAACGAGGCAAGCCCATGGAAGCTTCAAACATTATGCAAGGTCCTCGGTCTGGGCCACTCCAAGATTGCATCGATCTTTGATTGATCTGCATGAACACCGTCAGCAGAAACAAAAAAAACCAAGGAAGGTCACAGAAGTGGTGAAGAAGGAACACTTTTTTCGACTGACAAATAGGTGCTCCGTTCTCAGCAACTCAAAGACAGCACGAAGATGGTCAAAGTGTGAGGACCAACTCGGACTATAGATGAGGATGTCATCGAAATAGACCACCACAAACTTGCCCATAAACGGTCGCAAAACCTGGTGCATGAATCGCATGAATGTGCTGGGGGTGTTGGACAACCCAAAAGGCATCACCATCCACTCGTACAGTCCATGCTGTGTCTTGAACGCCGTCTTCCACTCATCTCCAAGCCGTATTCTGATATGGTGGTATCTGCTCTTCAGATCGATTTTTGAGAAGACCTTCGAGCCGGATAGCTGATCCAACATATCATCCAGGCGGGGGATGGGATAGCGGTATTTGATGGTGATTTTGTTGATTTCTCGGCTGTCTTACACATGCGCTACGAGCCATCCTTCTTTGGCACTAACAGGGCTGGAACTGCGCAGGGACTCATGCTCTCTCGGATGTAGCCGTTCCTTAATAACTCCTCCACTTTCCGCTGTAATTCTTCGGCCTCCTTGGGACTGAGGCGGTATGCTAGTCGGTTCGGCAAGCTTGATCTTGGGACAAGATCTATCTGGTGTTGGATGTTCCTCATAGGTGAGAGTCCCGAGGGAAGTTCCTCTAGCATCAAGTCCGCGAACTCCAGGAGCAATTACCGCACTTTTATTGGCATATCTGGATCCATGTCTGTGGTACTATGCATGCAAGGTAGCAAGGCATAGACTACATCGCCTTGCTTGATCCCGCTTAAAAATCTGGACATAGAAAGTAGGTTAGTATTGGTTACCGGAGTGGGATGCTTTTCTTCTCGGCGGGGTGCCAACACGATCTTTTTTTCCCTTGATGCTGAGGGAATAAGTATTCTTCCTTCCATCGTGGACCACGCTCCGATCATCTTTTGCCATGAGTGGCAGATGTGGTAGGTGACATGCATCCATTGACACGACGTCGCACCACACATTGTCAAAGTACCTCTGCCCAATGGAGAAAGACACGAGACTAGCCGATCTACTTTAACCTCGGTGCCTTTGCTCAGCCATGATAGATTATAGGGCTTCGGATGACACTCCGTCTTCAACTCCAACTTCTGGACAACGTCTTTAGACACCATGTTCTCACAACTACCGCTGTCGATGATCACCTTGCAAACCTTGTCGGCCACTGTGCAGGTGGTATGGAAGATGTTGTTTCTCAGCCAGTAGTCCCTTGACTCATCCTTGGGTGCCAGCAAACTCTTGCGAACAACGAGGGTCTCATGGCCATCCCCAATCAGCACGCACCAGCCTAATCATCATCGCCATAAGCATGTAGGGTTCTAGTAAATTCGGGCAACTCCACCCGAAAGCCGAGATCTCCGTGACGCTCCTCTCGTGCACAGTGCTCTCTGGACTGCCCACGCCGGGAATAAGGGTTGTGAAGGTGGGCTTCGAGTCGTGGTGATGCGAAACCTCACGATCCCCCCAAATCTCGCTACTTGATCGTTGGGTTAACTCCACTACTTGTCTCTGCAGATCCTCGTTCATCGATTCCAAGGAGATTGTGTCTCGAGATGGACCTTCCTCTGCCGGAACATGTCCACCACGACGGCCACCACGACCTCCGGTAGATTGATTAGAGGCCAGCGGGGAAGAAGATGATCCTATTATACCTGTGCCCGTAGAAGCGAGGGTAGTGATTAACTCACTGCGGCCCGGTAACAGGGGGATTGATAGAAAAGCAAGAAAAAGGGAGGACAAACAGAGAAGAAAAGTCTCTGAAACTTTAAAAAAAATATATAACTCAATAATCAATTAATAAAATCCGACCCACAAGCCGGGTTTAAATAGCTAAAAAAAACTAACCTAAATAACCTAAAAATTCTATCTTCTTATCCAAATTTGCCCAAATCGGCAAATTTTGGTCCAATAGAAAAACTTATCTAATTCTAAAATAACTAAACAAAACAGATAACTCCTAAAAATCCGAGTTCAAATCGGATTCATATCCTATCCTAAATTGGCATACGAAGTATTGCCAAAAATGGAAAAAAACACCGAGAAACGAAGAAACGAGGGGGAAAACAATGGAATTTGAGGATGAAGGAAGGGCAATGCTCGATGGACCCCACGTGCGCGTCGAGACGAGCTTTCTTAATTAGTGTTGAGCGCGCGAATCCGATATCGGTAGCCAAAGTTATGGCCAAAATACCGAAACGTGTCCAAAGTGCTCCCCAATTCCGGACTTGGCTCGATCACCTTCCGCCTTTACGTCGGTCCGCCAAGTCATGGTATGCCAAAGCTCTAATGGTGCAATCAGACAGCTCGGCATCGTCTGACTCAGGCTCTCCTGCATCAGAGATCTATAGAGAAAAGAAGAAAGATCTCCATATTGTTTTCATTGACCTAGAGAAAGCATATGATATGGTACCAATACAAGTTTTTTAGTGGGCACTGGAGAAGAAAGACATTCATGTTAAATATATAAATATTATTAAGGATATGTACGAAGGAGCAATTACGAGTGTGAGAACAATTGGAGAAGATATGAAGGAGTTTCCAATAATAGTGAATCTATGTTAGGGATCGGTTGAGTTTCCTATAAAAATATGTCACGTGTACCATCGGTTTTCCTCCATAACATAAAGTATAATAATTTCATGGTATTTAACAAATTATACCCTTTTTTATGGGTGTTTAGAAACAATTGTTCAAATTATAATAATTTATGAGGGGGTAAAAGAGAAAAACCAATGAAGTGTCTCCATTAGATTTGAGTGGAGGGGACTTTGGTGGGCACGATGTCTCGGCTTCCGCCCCCTCGGCCGTTCGCTGCGGCATTCCATCATACGCCATGCGTGCTTGCTCACAAGCACCGCATCGCTGAGGCTAGATCTCCAACTGCGGCGCTTAGAGGTAGTCAGTCACTGACTGTTCTCCCCTTCTCCTCTCTCTCCCTCGATCCGCCTACTCTCACCTCCGCCATTGGGTATCCGCCCTCGTCTTCTCTTGTCAACTCGAAGTGGAGCCTTGAGCGCCGGCATATCCGTCTCCTCAATCTAATTGCTTGCTCGGTGAGCTCTCGAAGCTTTGATTTTTGGTTCGAGAGTGAACAGAATGATTGAGTTCATTGACTTGTTGGATTTGAAGCTGATAGAGTTCATATCATGTCTTCGTTTTGTTGCTGCTGAGAATTGTTGAACATTTCTAGATTTAGTTTTTTGATGTGGTGATTAGTATCAAAGGAAATTTATTTGTTTGGATCCTGAAGTTGAAGTAAATCGATTGATAAATCTTATGAATTTTGTCACTTTTGATTCAAAATTCGTTTTTTCTTTTAGAACTGCTAGTTATCATGTGTGTGCTTGATTGTTTAAAATAACAAAGCATTCCGCTATTCTCATGTTGTGTACTATGTGATCTATGTATTTAATTTCCATATCTAATGTAAACGGATGTGGTTTATCCACTTTATATATATATAAAGGATTCCGCATATTTGTTTTTAATTTTGTGACAAGCATGGTTGATTCAATTTTCAATATTTGTTAAGTATGCTGAGTTTCAACACATGAAGGATGAAGGATGTCTTTTTTAATTCCACTCTGAAATAAATGAATGCTGGATCTTGTTCTTTTATCTTCTAAGGAGTAATGTCTTGTTGTTTTGTCATTTGTTGTAGGCTGCCATATCTACAGCATGGCTATTCTTCTCAGCTATTCCGGCCCTTCTGGTCAGTGGTGTTCAGACATTGTGATACCTTCATCTGAATGCTTCTTTGGCTAATGTTGTTCTGTTTCTTGGACTTTGCAATTTTGGAAAAGAATAGGCTTTCAAGAAGTCAGCAGAATCATTGGAGGGGTTGCTCGATGTCACAACAGAGGAGCTACCAGATGCCATGGCTGCAGTGAGATTGTCGGGGATGGAGATTTGTGACTTGACTATGGAGCTCAGTGATTTGGGGTTAGTTTCTCTTTTTCCCCTTTCTTACTTCTTGTGTCTCTTCACGATGTTATCGACTCAATGAAGCATAAGTTGAGACAATTCCATGTGACCAAAAGGTGGTGGAATCAATTTCCTGCATTTTTCTGCTGATGCATTTCAAAAATCTTTGACATTGTGCATAGATATGTCTTTCAAAAATCATATTCAAGGATAACAAACAACAGAATATTTGCTTCTGCTTGGAGTTTCCACCAGATGAGTTTAGAGTTGTCTTTTATTATTTGGTATAATTAATCGATTAGCTCTTTTTATTCATAAATAAATTCGTGATACAAGAAGAGATGAGATGGTTTATGGAGGATAAAGAAAGATACTACTTCTGAATCAGTGTTTGTGAATACCTTTTTGAGCTCCATTGTCACTGTGTAAGTTGCTTGGTTTTAGAGTTTACAGTTTTACCTTTCTGATTATTTTTTATATAATTCTGAAATATTTTGCACTCCCCAAATTCACTTCACTTTCCATTTTCTCTGGATAATAATCCTCAATATATTAGCTTCTACGTTTTAACTGGCATTAAAGACCATATGAATTTCACACACTACCATGATTGTGTTTATATTGCTATGATCCCTGTGATATGGTTGATTAGATGTTCCATTTGTGGTTTGATTCTGTAGCCAGGGTATAGCACAGGGTGTCCGTCGCTCAACTCAAGCTGTTCGTATTGCTGAGGATAGACTACACCGTTTCAGTATGTTGGCCCCAACAGGTTTGATAATGTCTTTTGAATCTATTTCATGAGAATACGAAGTACTTGTGAATTGGATGTGTGTTTCACCCTATCACTTGTTCAGTATCAATCCAGGCGCAAGCCACCTCGAGCATCAATGTGGAGACTCCAATGGTAGCTAAAACAGCAAAGAACTTGCGAGAAGGCATTGCAAAAAGTCGTTCAGTTTTCGGAGTTTTAGTCAGTATTGCAAAGCTTTCCCGGTGGGTGTTGAACTTCTCAGCTCAACGCAGAAAGAAGCAGCTGTCTATCTGAATCTTTTGATGGTCATAAATTGTAACCATTTGATCTACAGCCATTCCAACAATAATGTGAGCCTTGTTATTATTAACATGTTTTTCAGAATGTTTTGTTACTATGAAACACAGTTAAACATGAATACTTACATCTGTAAACATTGTTTGTTTTTCTTGTAAAAAAAATATATATATTGTTTGTTTTTCTTTGCCTACTATTTTTATTTGTGTGTGTGTGTGTGTGTGGAACATCCCAAACATTCAAACTTAAATTGTCTGGAGGAAGCATGACACTGTAAATTTGAGCCATTTCATTTTTTTATTCACATTTTCCCATGTCTCAGACATTAATTTCGAGAACTTATTGAAGCCATGTGTATCCTCATTCCTCAATGATAAATGAAAGGGAAATCTATATATATATATATATATATATATATATATATATATATATATAAAAGATAATTATTTATTAGTCCCCGACACTATTTGGTATTATTTTTCATCCAAAATATACATACCCAAAATACTATTACACTAAATCTTTGCATAGTTCATTATCTAATAATATAATCGACAATCACTTGAAAATTTTTGAGATATATTGTTTTATCCTAATATCTGTCTCATCTCACGCATGACCAAGCAGGGAAAAAAAAGAAAAGAAAGAAGCGTAGTAACTTTTATTATTCTTGTTGGACATATATATTCAATTGTGCAATTCCCTAAATTTTTAATTTAAAAGCTAGGAAATAAGTTAGAAAAGAAGACATCTGGTTAATTTATTTTTCTTTGGTTTATGGAAGAAAAGAAAACACATGAGTAGTTAAGAGATGAGGTCAGTGTCAAAAAGGGGAAATCTTTCCACGAAATATTACTCGTAGAGAAAATTTACAAGAAGATCTACTGAACTTGCATACACACATACGCACACACACTCTCTATGAAGTGCTTAGAAATTTACAACATTGAACAAAACCAAGTGGGAGAAAGAGATTTAGTTGGTCTGCCCACCTCTGCCTGGGTTTGCTGGTGGCTTTCTAGGCATCCTTACACCCAGACTCTGGATCAATGTCACGTCTTCCTGCAAAATATATAGACCACCATTAATTATAATTACTCATCAAACTAACTTGAGAGAGAGAGAGAGAGAAAGAGAGAGAGAGAGTACAGTGGTTGTAATGAAGGCATCATCTTCTTGAACGGGTGGAGTATCATCATGAGGATGAGTGGTTTGAGATGGAGAGTGGTTGGGGAACAAGGGATCAGAATCCAATAAACCAAAACATCCAATAAAAGCTCGGAGGAGGCAGTGCAGAAGAGAGTATGGATGTAGATGGGCGCCATCTTCTCCACCTGAACCTCCTTCTTCTTCCATCTCATCTTGTCTTTCCTTCACTCCCTCCATCTCTTCCAAATTTTCTTTATCACTCACACACACACACACACACACACTCTCTCTCTCTCTCTCTCTCTCTCTCTCTCTCTCTCTCTGCTTCCTTGAAACTTATTAGAGAGTGTTGTTCTCTCATTCCTCCTCTCCATCAACTCCAAGGCCCCTATCTTTATTTCATGTCTTCACGGCCTTGTCTACAATGACCTAAATGACCCTACGAACCAGGGTGGAATGACGTCCTACGTGGCCTTGCATTAGTCCCCTTGAGCAGGAACAACACTTCAATATTGTTCATTAAGAAAAAAGAAAAAAAAAATCTTCACATGGCCTGTATATATTCATTAACATATATATATATATATACATTGAGTTGTTTGTTATGCATGTGAGCTCTATTTTGGAGACATGAGAGATTTTAATTTTTAATTATATTAAACATGGATTTCGACATGTCAAGAAAAAAACAACAGTGAAAATGATCAGTGCAGCCTGTTTTGCATGCATGTGCCATTGAAGCTATTATTAAGGTGGAGAAGGAGATGGCATCCAGTTGATAGCACCACCTCTGCCTGGATCTGCTGGTGGCTTCACAGGCTTTCTTGGGTCCTCCTCGTGGATCCATGGCCTATAATATTCCTGAACAACAATACCATTAATAATATTTCTCATCAAACTAAACATCAAGTTAAGAATTATATTAAGAGTTAGAGTTAGAAAGAGAGCTGATGCAAAACCTTGATTATCATTCCATCATCTTCTTGTTGAGCAGGAAGGTGGTGGGAATAAAGAGGATAAGTTGCCGAGAAGACAAAGTTGCCAAGAAAAGCTATTACGAAGCATAATAGCAAAGGCCATGCATAAAGATAACCATCAGCAACCCTTTTTTGTATCTTCTTCAATCCCTTCATCTCTCTCTCTCTTCCACCAATTCAATGTGTATGTATGCCTTTAAAGTACTAATTCTTTTCTCAACATTAATTACATCGGCCTTATGGCTTGATCTATACCGATTCAATGTTTTTGATTTACAGTTGGAATTATTTCTCAACATTAACTACAGCGGTTACTAATTTCCTCTTGTGGCTTGCTTTATACCTCGTTCATGCAATTTATTCAGCGAATAGAATGTACCCAATTAAAGGTGAATGACGACATAAGATTAAATTTGTACATCCTGCAATGTACCCAAAAGTTGAATGAGGACATAAGGTGGAATTTAATTAAAGGGGAGGATAGGGTGCTTTGGTAATTTTGGACCACGTTATTTAATAGGGAAAGACCGCAGCGTCACCAACTCTCTGAGCACACACACCATTGATAAAACGCTTCCACGGCCATTGAAGACAATAACTACTAACCAAGTTAAAGTGCTGCTCTCTGACCGCCTTATATTATAATATGTAATATTTATATTTATTCATTTTTGGTATGGCATTGGGTTCCTCATGGTATGCAGATGTGTCTGTCTGGGTGTCAAGAAGAAACCTGTTTTAATGACAACAATTAGTTTTAAAATTCATAAACAAAAGTTCTCCTTGCTCCATTTAGGTAACCTTCCCTTATTAAAGTGAGATTTTGGCCCACCACTAGGTCCCGCTCCCCTCATCAGCGCTATGTTGCTACCAGTGTTGTGTCATCTCCCGTAAGCACGGAATTTTAGTCAGCATTCTATTAAAATTTGAATGGGTATTGCTTGAGTTCTTGTTGGCTGCATGTCAAGGTAATAGGCACGTGGTCCGAACGGATGCGTGGCATCGTTGTCTGCAAGATTCGGGGGAAAGCCAACATCCATTTTAGCGATAGAAGGAATCTATCAAGTCATATCATAGTTGGGGATTGCCTCCCATTTGTTTAGTTGTATTGTCTACCAAAGACAGGGGGATCAAAAAGTTCCAGTTCCTTTATGATATTGTTGAATTCATCCTGGTTTTGTGCATTACCTGCTCCTGTGTTCCTATCTGCCTGACTCCCCATTGAGTTGAAGTCTCCTCCTATCAACCATAGGCCTTGCCATTTTCTTCGGACTGACCTCAGCTCCTCCCAAAAATCCGGCTTCAGGTTCTGACTACATGGTCCATAGACCGTGGTGATCATCCATCTGGTATGATCATCTTTTCTCTCCAGTATAACCGTCACAGAGTATGTGCCATGGAGTTCCTTGATCCTTTGGTACTGTGTTGATGCCCACCCGATGTAGCATCCTCCCCTAGTGTCGCAAGCCGGTAAGATAAGTATTTCTGTATGGTAGTGCCCTCTTATAGTGTTACAGATTCGATTGTCCACGACTTGTAGTTTCGTTTCTTGTAAACACAACACGTCCACTTTTTGTGTTGCTATGAAATCCAGACTAGAAAACGCTTCTTGTGTTTCCCTAGTCCCCTGACGTTCCATGATATGACTTTCATGGGTTCACCTGGTCAGGCCCTGTGTTTGCTGGCGGTGGGGGGTTTATTTGCACCCCTGCCCTCCGGTCCTCCCTCTCAGCCTCCATGTGCCTCATTGGCTGAGCACCTGTTCTGCATTCCCTGCTTTGTGATCCAGGTGTACACCTACCCTCTGTGCCGTCGCAAGGATCTTTTTGTTAGGCCATTCTGTAAGTATGAGGGGGACTGTGGTTAGATTGGAGTTAATCAACTCGGCGAGGTCGCCCTCGCCTACCTCTACCTCTTCCTCTACCACCTCGACCTCCACGTGTTGGATTTATGACTCAACTGTTAAAGATTTCAAAGTTACCTTTATTCCCAGCTAGACAAGTGATGATAAACATACTTTTATTGAATTAAAAGCAACAACTAGAGACAACATGCTGGAAACAAAAACATATTGAAAGACATAATATAAGTGGTTCATACAACATAAATGTTTGTAAGGCTACTTTTATCAGAAACTAAGCTCAGTCAAAGTGATGCTCATCAGGAGACAGTGGAGTGTAGTCAGCACAGGGCCGATGTCCTCCGGACCCCTGTGGTCCCCTGCTAGGACCCGGTGCACCAACTGGACAGTAGAAGGCGAGGTGCTCCGGACTCCCACAGCTACGGCACCAGAGAGCGGGGCGCCTACACTCCGCCATGCGGTGTCCATATCCCTCCTCAAGATCCTTTGCAAAAGCATCCCGAGAACGATAGAGACTCGGACCCACGGCTCTATCCCTAAGAACCCCCAATCTCACGGCGGTAGTCACGAGAGCTCGACACACGCCGAGGAGGGATACTCGGGCTCACTATCTCCTGTACCAGTGGAACCCTCGGGCCTACATCCACTGGCCTTTGCATAGCCACCTGATCTCTAAGTCCACGAACCGGCAAGATAGTAATTACGTGGTCTCAAGTTCGATCTTCCCGGTGGCTTCCAACTGGTCCTCCTCATCTCTGCGAGAACCTCTGCGGGCTCAGACGAGTCAGCACGAGGTGGTGAAGTGTTCTCCCGAACTGACTCCACCTCATCATCGGATGAATCCTGACGATACGACGGTCCCGACATCCTGCAGGTAAAACCGGGTGTCAATCTAACGTACCACTAACTATACTACCCCAGACCCACACTCAGTCTATGCAACTGGCTAAGGGCATCTAGGGCTCTGCTATCTGCTCTATCTAGAAAACTTGTCTCTGATACCACTTTAATCTATCACGCCCCGACCCGGAACCCGGGACCTCGGGTACGTCAACAGACCGGCCGTACTCAAGCAGAGACAAGCATAACTCAAATACAAGGCCTAAATGTGACAAGCAGATAGCAATCCATAACATAAATAAACCCAGGTTCAGACGAACAGAGAGTCATAAGGGTCCATAGGCCCTATACAAAGTTTGGTCCCTATACGGGTCCTAAAGAAGATTAACAACTCTCAGAATATAAGATAAAGGAGACTCCCAGACCTCGGATCTCCTAGTGACCTCTCTTCAAGCTCCACCCCCTAAACCTTGGAATCTGTAAAAGAGAAAGAGCAAACGCATGAGCTTTCGAATGGAAAGCCCAGTAAGTACCCTTGCTGGGTCACAAAGACATAAGTAAACAATATGTCAAAAATTGAGGTCACAATCCCAAGAAATTACAACCCTAGGAGTCTACTAGAACAAATACAAAGGTACGACCCCTAACAACAGAAGCCCTCGAGCTCTGTGATGAGTTCCAAAGAAAACTCAAGGATCACTCCCGGCCAGTATGTCCAACCACTTGTCGAAAAACACGCACCTTTCTGCGTCGCTCGACCCTCCGGCCGCAAAGTCGGTAGAACTACCTCTTATATACGTGTTAACGGCCGGGTACGTACCATGCCCACCGACGGTAGGACCACGTGAGAATCGCCTCTCCCGCAAGGCGGTGAGAAATGCCAGGGTCCTGCCCCCGGGCGCTTCCCTATCAAGCCCCACGCCCCAGAAGTCCGAGCAATAGACCACAACAAACAGGGATACCAACATCCCGTTAACAAATCATACATGCTCAACGGGAATCTAGAAATAAGCATGGATGCATGTATGTCATCATTGAAGCACAAGCATTTAAGGTATAAGCAAGTCTAAAGGAAACCCGAAACCGGGTGGGAACTAGGCAAGTGTACTTACCTCATGGTGAAATTAGAAGTCTTCCTAGAATCCCCTGGAATGCCTTACGTCTTCCCGAGAGTATCTGGCATACATATGCTCCATTAGAGTCAAGATTTCAACGAGTCTCTTGTTACACATGCATGTCTATCGTCTCTGTTGGGCCTAGGCCCACTAACGGGTCCTAAAGACCTTCTCTCGGGTTTTTGGTCTTTTTCCCATGTTTCCACGTTCTTTAGATGTCTCTGGACCCAACTTGGTCAAACCTAGTCAACTCTAGTTTACTTGTCGAGTTTAAACCTTAATTAGTCATCTCAAATCACTTTAGGTGAATTGGGCCCATTTCAAGCCCATTTCACAGTTTAGCTTGACCTTAGCCCTTTTTACCAAAGAAGGGCATTTTAGTCATTTGGATTGGGTTCACCTTTGAATCATTTAACAAAACTAACCCACTCATGTTGGTAGTTTATATCATGTCCTGATTTGGTTGAGCCCAATCTCCAACCTTTCAACCATGTTGTTTTGATTTAATCAACTTAATTTGATTAATCGTCGTCACACCATAAGGTTTATTAAAAGTATTTAATAACCTTAATAATCTCTCAAATTATTCCAACATTAATCAACTAAATTTGTCACACATAGAATAACTATATAAATCAATTAATCCATTTATTGTCACACTTCTATAGTTTCCAACGAATCATTTTAACTAATCAATTACTATTAAATTAATTAATCAAAATAATTACCTTTTAATATTTGTCACATTTCCTAAGTTTCCAAGAAAATATTTCAACTAATTAATTTTAACACTAAACTAAATAATTAAAATATTAATTCAATTTTTATTCTATTATCTTCTTTCTCTCTTCCATGACCAAGGACTCCATCGTCTCCGGTCTTCTCCTCCGGCAGCTTCGGGCACCTGCCCGTGCTCGGTTCCTATCGCAGAAGGTCTCACGACCACTGCAAGTCCCTCTGGAGCGCCACCGGCCTCCACTCTAGCTTAGATCTGCTGGCACCAGCGAGCACCTTGGCCTCTCACCACCATCATCTCCATTTGTTTACGGCCAACCTCAACATGCATGTATCTCCATTTTATTACTACTGAAAAAGAGAGGGAAGCTTACCGTGAACCCGAGGGCGACAGATGACGCGCTCTGACGGTTCCCAACCTCAAGCGAGCATCTTCCAACTTTCCGGCGAGCTTCCTCTCTCCTGTGTTAAGCCGCGTCACAGTCTCTGCCCGCTGAAAACCTAGCTGCTTGAAGCTGCGGCCATCCTCCGTGGTCGCAAAGCAACAGCCTCCACCGAGAACTTCTTCACTTTCTCCGTCCGTCACCTCACCAGAGAGTGGGAAAGCTCGGCTCGTGTGTGCAGGACGGCGGAGAGTGCCCTTTTTATAGCTTCGGGAAGCGGACGAATCGACCGCTGGCGGGTAAGCGCCTCAGCCGGCCGGCATCCCTCGCTGCGTAACGGCGGGACAACCGCCCAGCGGCTCCGCGGCGCTTATGTTCTTGTCCGAGAGAGAGGTGAAGCGTCGCCTCGTGATTGACATCCAGCGATCCACGGTGATGATCGCGCGATGGTCATCTACGGCCTCTGACTTGCCTCGGATCCGACAACACCGCGATCAAAGGCCAGGATTAAAAAAACGTTAATGGCCAGATCTTCTCTCTACCTGCGTATCCATAAACAATCAACGATGAATGGATATAATTCACCCGTACCGTAGGGTCACCTTTACCTAACCCTTTCTCTTTTCCTCGTATCTGGTTCGCGATCAGATAGATTAAATCTCGCCAAGCGCGGTGGTTCCCTCTCTCGGTCGTTTTAACGCCATGATCGTATTACCGCGATGCCCGAGATAATCTAATCTCGGTAGTTCATCCTCTACTAATAGAGTTTTCTCATGCAAAATTCGCGAGAGGTCCCCTGAATGTTTTTAGGTTACATTAAGGTCCATCCATGTAAGAGGGGACAATTATCTTTTAGTCCTTAAGACTTTCTAAACTATAAATCAGCCCCTCTGGTCTCCCATAAACCCTTAATTAGGGTTTTAAACCTTTTCTCCTATTTAATTCCTTAGGAAAATTTCCTCTAATATTCCCATTTAAAAGGAATTTAAGTATATTTTATTTATATGAAATCCTTGGATTTTACAATTCTATTGCATCCCCTCTTGGTGGTTTCAATCCTTTTTGTTTTCCATTGGTTACACTAGAGTCATTTGGGCCAGCCTGTTTGGTGTGTTGGGTCAGGTTACACTGGACCGGGTTGAGTGGTGGGTTTGTTGTGGTTTGGCCAGCTTGGGCCGGATTACATTGGGTTGTTGGGCCTGGCTGGAGTAAGCCCGGCCATGGTGATCCAATGGTGGGCCAGCGCTGCTTGGCAGAACCGATTCCACTGCCTCCGCAGTTGCTGGCGTGTAGCCAGCTGGGCTCGCCCGGGGCCTCCTTTGCGATTCCTTGCGCGAGCTAGGTCGAGGATAGAGGCTGGGCTCTCTTGACTCAAGCCCGAGGAGGTCGAGATCAGTCGTCGAGTGCCGGTGAGAGTGGGTCACCAAAGTGTGGATGAACTCCCATGCCATGTAAGTGATCAATGCCACGATGGTCTCCGCAAAGTCCGGTTTTCACTGTTCCTCATCCTCTTGGCCGTTGCTCGCAAGGTGCATCACAACCGCGCTCGAGTCTCCCCAGCGTCCCATCTACATACGAGACCTTATTAGCGGCGTCCTTCCTTGCTTGCTTCGCATGCGTCGGCCGCCTCGGATTGGGATCATTTGCTTCCTTTGTTGCTATCCTGTCATCGCTGCGGTCGTAGCGTTCTCAGGTTCTCCCCATCGGACGAGTGGTTTTCCTGAGGGTCTTCTCTTTCCCAGATGATGATGCCATTCCAACGTTCGCCGTTTGTCCTCGCCGGAGGTTCTTCTGTTTCCATCATTGGGGCCTTCCCCTTGTCCTTCCGCTGTGCCTGCGCCTGCTCGAGGATGATGGTTTCCTTCGTTGTCTCCTGTCCCTCTTCCTTCTTGTCTGTATTATGAGCGTCGTTCAGTCCCTTTTCCTGTGACCTCCCCACAGCAGCGGCTCTTGTCCCTGCTCTAGTTTAATCACGTATATATGTTGGAGGGTGGTGATGTTGCAGTGGATGGCGCATGGTAAGGTTCTTGGCTTCCGAATTCGGAGATACGACTTGATGTCCTGTGCGCATGGCCCACTTTGTCCGTCGAGGTGCACTAAGTCCCCGGCGCGCTTCAACATTCTCGCCGTTGCGTCCCGGCTCCAAATTTGAACATGGGCGAGGTCCTTAGCGACCAGCCAAGTAGCCATTGCCGTCACGGCTTCTTTGGCCCGTAGAGGTCCGATGACCATGCTTCAAACCAGAGGGTGCACTCCGGCGCTTCACATATCAAACCGCTATAAGAGGAAAGATTGCAGGCACTTTGGGCCAAATATGATAACATGATCAAAAGAATTTTGTATTCAAGAATCACCTGGCTGAAGGAAGGGGACGAGAATACAAAATTCTTCCATTCAATAGCCAACCAGAGGAAAAACACAAATTGGATTCACCAGATTAACATTAACGGAATCACCCTCATAGAACCAATTGAAATTGCCAAAGGGATATCAGATCACTTCACCCGAATTTTAGGGAGCCAAAGGCCAAATAGGTACTCCATGGATTGGACTCAAATGTTCGCCAGATCAGAACACATGGTTCTGACCCACCTGGATAATCCATTTATTGAGGCCGAAATTTTAGCAGCCATCCACGACCTCGGTAGCGGAAAGATGCCGGGGCCAGCGATGGATTTCCTATGAACCTATACCAGCAAGGTTGGAACTTCGTCAAGGAAGATTTCTTGTAGACCTTTGAGGAATCAGATCAAAGGTATGGCCGATCTCGAAAGATTGAATTGGGTACATATCCTACTAATTCCAAAAGCCGACGAAGCAAACTCATTTGAACACTATCGACCAATAAGTATGCTCAACTGTTCCATCAAAATCATCACAAAGGTCCTGGTCAACAGACTCCAGACAGTCATCTCGGGATTGGTGAACGAAAACCAAAAAACCTTCATCAAAGGAAGATACATTCACGGCGGTATAATAGCAGCGTAGGAGATAATATATGGGATGAAATCGAGGGAAGGAATCCTAATGAAAGTTGACTTTGAAAAAGCGTTCGACTTGGTAGACTGGAACTTCCTCCTGGAAATCCTTCAAGCACGAGGATTCAGACAATGATGGGTTGGGTGGATCATGACCATCCTCTACTCATCAAAATCAACCTTTCTAATCAATGGTACCCCGATGGGCTATATCGGGACACAAGAGAGGACTCCGACAGGGGGACCCGCTCTAGCCCTTACTATTCATCCTCGCCACGGATATCTTCACCACGATGGTGATAAGAGCCGTTCACGAGCACCTCTTTGAGGGATTCAGAATCGGGCCTAGAGGGGACGAACAGGTGGCAACCCTCTTCTACGTGGATGATCTCCTTTTCCTCAGTTCCTGAAAGGAAAATGATTTCAGAACACTAAAACTCATTTTTTATCTGTTTGAGGGGCTCTCGGGTTTAAAAATTAACTACAACAAGAGTGCCATTGTACCCATTAGAACTAAACATGCCAACGCCAGGAACATCGCCCAAATCATACGATGCAGACTTAGCCAGCTCCCAATAAACTACTTGGGCATCCCCCTGGCTGGAAGTGGACCCTGCAAGGAAGACTAGAGAAAGCTCATTCAAAAGGTCTGGAATAAATTGGCAGCATGGAAAGGGAGGCTGCTGTCGATGGGAGGACGCATTACTCTCCTCAACTCGGCCTTGTCAACAATACCGGATCATTGATAGCCATGTACAAGCTACCACACTAGGTAACGTACCAAATTGAAGGGATACAAAGAGACTTCCTGTGGGGGGCACCAACCCAGAGTCAAAATCCTACCACCTAGTAAAATAGGAGAGACTAACTCAACCAGGGAACTAGGGGGATGGGGGATCCTCAACCTAAAGGCTTTCAACAGCCAACTTCTCGGCAAGTGGTGGTGGCGCCTCCTAAGAGGGGAAACCGGGATCAGTGGAAGAATCATTGCGCATGCCTATTCCCCGGAGCACTCAACTGAACCCATTTAGAGAGGCCCCCACACGTGCTTCCTTCTTCTGGAAGGGGCTCATGGAACAACGTGACATAACCATGGCCAATATGGTTATGAAACCAAGGACAGGAGAATCAACCATGATCTGGCTCGACAACTGGATCAATGGACACAACCCCGCTAGGGTATGCCAAGAACTCCAAACACTGTGGATGAATGCAGACCACACAGTTCTGGATGTAAGACAATGGCAACACCCAAGGGACTTACTCCTCAAACCAGGACCCGTATCGCAAGACGCAGAAGAACTACTCTAAAACATGCAGAACACCTGAACCAGGGAAGGACTGGAGAGAAAGATAGAAGGCTATGGAGGCTCACCTCAAATCAAACCTTTACAGTCAAATCACTATATCTATTCAGCATCAACAAAGGAATGAGAAGCTCCCTACCTGCAACATTTTGGAAACAAGCTTCCCTCCTAAAAGTCAAGCTCTTTTTATGGTTGGCGCCGGAAGAAAAACTCTCCACGCTGCAAAACCTAGCCAAAAGAAATTGGAAGGGGGAAAGAACCAGGTGCTACTTATGTGATTGAGAAGCAGAAACTACAGAACACCTGCTTCTCTAATGCCAGTACTCATCCGAAATTTGGGCACACTACAACTACATCCTTTGGAGCGGGAATACCCCCACCAGGATACAAGATCTATGGGGGCGGCCCCAATTCTCTAAACAACTGGAAAAAGAGCTACGCGTGGGCTGGAACCTTCTTGTGTTGGCAGTGACCTGGAGTCTTTGGATAGAGAGAAATAGGAGATGTTTCAATGATAAACAACGAGTTTGCCAGAAACTAATTCGCCACTCCGACTTCCTCTTCTTCTCCTGGTTCAATAGCGCACATGCCACTAAAAGAGGTCAACTGCAAACAATACAACACTTTATCAAACACAGCCTAACGCTCATCAGGGAGGAAGCTTACCCTGCAAGCACTTTGGGAGAGGATTTCAAAGATGAAGAAAGACACGAGAATCTCTCACCTATAGGGCGCATGATCGTGCCACAACAGCCCTTGTGCCTTGCTTGATCCATCAAGGGATGCAATTAACAATGTAACAACATCTTTCAAATAAATGAATGTGATTTATCCACTTCTCCAAAAAAACACACACACTTTTTGCCTATTCTTTAAATTTTAATTAAAAACTTTATTTAATTGGGAAATATCTTTAAAGAAAAATATACAGGACCAACTCAAGAAGCCTGTAGGTTTGGGTTCTTTCTGAATTTAATGATACTTTCTCCTTCACAAGTAATTACAAAGTAATGTTATTTATATTTTGGAAAAAAAAAAATTAAAACTTATCAAATAAACAACCCAAATGATTGGCTGTGATTGAATGGCATTCAGAAAATCCATTTAACAAAAAATATTTCGAATAAATAATATCTACTCGTGAACATTTGAATTTATCAAGCAATTCTTGCCTAGACCTCTCCAATGGAGTAAACTATTCACAAATCATCACATAACAACAAATCATTTAAAAGTTTTTTTTAATTATCACATGAAGCATATACAATAACTTGACAGAAAAAAAATTATTAATCATATATTCATTTACACACACAACAAACCATTTGGAATGAGCACTATTCATATTTCTGCAGTATTTGCTGAACTCAGTCAGCATCAGCTGCCAAGCTTTTTTCCCATGACATTATATAGATGGTAACAGATTACAAATGAATATAATGGCACTTTCCACAAACTATGGATGATATGAAAACAAGCCCCTCAGTCAGAATTTAGTTCCACAAATCGAAGAATGCAGTTATTAATATATTATTTTTTTTTTCTAAGAGTACATTAAAGAATACTGTACTGGTTGAATATAGTCTAGATACGAAAAATTAACATTAATTTACAAAAAGGGAATCACTGAGCAAGCTTCCTCCATATGCCTTTCGGTGCCTGAAGACATTTTACCTTCACAAAGACAAAACCTGTCTTTGGAGGGTTGCCATCTACAAGAGAATTCTCATATATTTCTTTGCATTCTTGCACCACCTATTTAAGATTCAAGAAGGATTTCTGAAACCAAGTTTTTTTTGAAACATAGCATATGTTGAACTCCTAATCCGGATGCATAACATAAACTTGTATCCTTAATGAAAAATTTCCTATGCAGTAGAATCCTCGAATTTATATGCAACCTTAGTCCAATCTCTTATGTTTCACACAAAAAATCCACCTTCTGAAAGTCACTTGGCAAAAATCCATAAGAAATTTACCAAATGTGTTCCTAATCTCAAATGCAAAGGGTTTCTTGCAATCTCAGTATTTCCTCAATATCAAATTCTTTGTGAATGAGTTGGTTGAAAGGTTCAAAATCCACATGAGAATTTAATGGAACTACAAGGATAATTACCTCCTTTGCATCCTTAGACGGTATACCTTCTGCAAGGCCAAAGGCCACAAGTTTCTCAACAACCTCAGGCTGCATAAGAAGAACAAATCAATAGCATTGTCTGTTAAGCATTATGCAAGGCTATAAAAATTATAAGTGGCTTTTATAATGTTGCCCTTCAAATTTACTGCCAGGGTATTTAGCAACCATATATATAGAAGGGTGCTTAACATAAATCTCTTGCAATTTTGAAGAGAATCTTCAGAATGGAAGGGATTTACCGGGCAATCTGGTTGATGTTCAAGAATGTTTGTGTAAATGAGAGTGAAAGTGTCCAAGCTCTCAGCTGAAGCCAGCTCCCTTAGATCTGTGAGAATTCTCACCTGCTTTCAACTTTCTGCAGTAAAATCTCAGAGGAATTCAGAGAGGATGAGAGAATTAAATAAATAGAGCATGCAATTTATGCATTTGAAAAGAAACCACAAAATGAGTAAAAAGGTACACAAAAAAGTATGGAGAAATTAATATTCAGTGAATTATCTAGTGTAATACTTGTTGCGCAAAACAAAGCTTGAAAGTATTCATAGATGACATTTGCAGGATACATACAAGGATACCACCAGGTAATAGGTGCACTTAGACCATATTCTTTGATTTTAGGACTTTCTGGACTTCAAATTTATGACATTCATACAAACGCTAGCTCAAGACTAATAGGAATTTTTTAGCTAAGCAATCAACATCCCATTCTGGAGTGTGATCAGAAACAAGCCAATAGGTCTATAAATGCATCCAATTAACTCAACAAAAATCACCAATTTAATATATAATGGCATCAGACAAGGAGTAGCATGGACTAATTTCACCAACCTGACAACCTAATCAATACTCAACAGGGTTGATGATAAATACACAATTGTATATATATTACCATCATATTTGCATGCATTTATCTCGATATTTCGCGTCAAATTCTCTATTTTTGTGCTTCTCTGGGTTTGTTTTATATTTGAGCAGGTAAAATAGATACCTGGAGCAAAAAGAAAGAGGAACGAGCAAACCAGAGCGAAACAAACCAAAAATGGCCTTTACAGAGATGTGCACGGCCATAGTACAATGTGGCAAGCCCGTGCACAAACCCGTGCACATCTTTGTACTCAAAACTCGTCAAAAACATTTGGCACGGACGTACAGATGCTTGGCACACCCGTGCACCCTACAGCCATAGCCTATAAACAACCTGCAACATTCCGGAATTTATTCCAAGAGATCTAGAACTCCAAATCCAATCTCCACCGTTCAGATTAAAGAAGTGGTTAGGAACATCAAGTAAAATTTCAGGTCGACCCAAGTTGATTTGGTCACCTGATCGATCACTTGATGAAGATTGTGCAGACCAAGAATTTCAGTTCGATTTATCCCGAATTTATTTCAAGATTATCTAGACCTACTCCAACTCAAATCAGAAGTTATCCAGAAGTGAGAGAACGATCATGCCTCATATTTCCATCCTATATAAACCCTATGGAGGAGGAGAATAGATCTACCTTAATTTGGGCGGGGACCCAGATCATCTTTGGATGGGAGCTCGAGATCCGGACGTTGGGCTGAGTAGCCGAAGAGATCGAAGGCGTAGAAGACATCAAGCCAGGGAAGCCCTATGTTTTTAATTATGTCTTCTCCTATTTTCTCTGTTAGTGTATCCATTAGCATGAGAGGCTAAACCCTTTCGGTGGTGTCTCCGATACATGAACCCTACAATATTTTATTAATCGAATTCGTTATTTATTAGTTTTCTTTTATGGATGGATCTTGTGATTCTGTGCTTGATTGATATGATTGTGTTGTGCATGAGCCATGGTCATATACCTTGCTAGGTCTAGCAAAGCATGTTCATGCTTAGGGTTTTGATTGCATGCCTCTTCTACACATAGATTCATATCTGTCTTAGTTAGGTTACAACTAGGTATAGGTAATGAGTTCGATCTGCATACCGAGAGATCGGATGTGGCATCTAGACAATGCAATTGTCGAACTCCCAAGAGTCTACTAACAGAAAACTAATATTTAGAATTTGATTGTTAATAAATGAATCCTAGGGGAATTGAGATCTGAGGTGCCACGCTTCATCTCTAATTTCTCATAACCATTTGTTCGCATTAGTTTATATTAAGATCAAACAACCAAAACACATCTACTTTTCTTAGTCTCACACTAGATAGCAAGCATAGTTAGTACTAGTATTCCAGTCCCCGTG
Source organism: Dioscorea zingiberensis (assembly GCA_026586065.1). NCBI lineage: Eukaryota > Viridiplantae > Streptophyta > Magnoliopsida > Dioscoreales > Dioscoreaceae > Dioscorea > Dioscorea zingiberensis. The sequence continues at coordinate 25,606,786 of CM048821.1, forward strand.
GATTCGATAACCCTACCTTTAGGTACTTTATTACTTGATTGACCCCATACACTTGTGGGTAGTTGTCACACACCATGCGCGTGCATCAAGTTTTTAGCGCCGTTGCAGGGGACTGACAACACTAGGAACATTAGGATTTGTTACTCTAGTTAGGTAGTTTACTTTACTTTTTCTAGAATCCAAAAAAAAAAAAAAACAAACAAAAAACAAATCCAAAATTTGAAAATTCCTGTATTAGATTTTCACTATCTTTTGTGCCTAATTGAATATCTTTATTGAATTGATAATGGCTTTTCTTTCAGGTGACGAAGATTACAACATGACTTGCTATGGGCAACCCTTACTGGTGGATCTTCTTGCGTGTTACACTCACTACATTGACACAGACTTGTCAGAACCAAAGCCTACGGACGTTAAGGAATTGGATGACAAGTAATTCGATGTCATCTAATTGGCAACCCTCATTGGAAGATCTCCTTCCGTATCACACTCATCGTATTGAAACAACATTGCGAGAATCAGAATCTTGGGAGGTCAAGGAATTGAATTTGGAGAATTGGTGTACAAGTCCAAAGTAAACACAGATCTATTCTTGAAGGAGATAATAACTGTTCCCCCATTGGTAGGTTACGAGGCACCTCCCATCGAGCAATTCATGTTTAATTCCATGGACTCGGATGATGTAAACAGATGGGATGTGGAAAATCAGGAGCCCCAACAAGATATCGAGACAAACTTGGAACAAAGCCTGGATGCAGAAGAAAAGGAGTATTTTGAGGGAAAAGTCGAGGAAGCCTTTGGAGAAGCCAACCCAAGTGAAGATCTCAACAAAGAGACTTGGATACAATTGAGACCATCCATCGAGGAACCCTCGGAGTTTAAACTGAAGAAGCTACAATAACACCTCAAGTACACTTTCCTGGAGCAAGATATGGAGGACCTCCTTGAGTATACACCACCATCTGGTAAGGACAATGAAGACACTCATTGACGCTGGGCAGGGTAGTGATTAACCTGCGGGCGGTGGTAAACAGAGGGGATTGATAGAGCAAGAAAAAGGGAGGACAAAAAGAGAAGAAAAGTCTCTAAAACTTTAAAAGGAAAATAACTCAATAATCAATGAATAAAATTTGACCCACAAGCCGGGTTTAAATAGCTAAAAAATTAACCTAGATAACTTAGAAATTCTATCTTTTTATCAAAATTTGCCCAAATCGGCAAATTTTGGTCAAATAGAAAAACTTATCTAATTCTAAAATAACTAAACAAAACAAATAACTCCTAAAAATCCGAGTTCAAATCGGATTCATATCCTATCCTAAATTGGCATACGAAGTATTGCCAAAAATGGAAAAAAACACCGAAAAATGAAAAAACGACGGGAAAATAGTGGAATTTGAGGGTGAAGGAAGGGTCCATCTAGCTTTGCTAATGGACCCCACGTGCGCGTCGAGACGAGCTTTCCGAATTGGGGTTGAGCGCGCGAATCCGATATCGGTAGCCAAAGTTATGGCCAAAATACCGAAACGTGTCCAAAGTGCTCCCCAATTCCGGACTTGGCTCGATCACCTCCGCCTTTACGTCGGTCCGCCAAGTCGTGGTATGCCAAAGCTCTCATGGTGCAATCAGACAGCTCGGCATCGTCTGACTCGGGCTCTCCTGCATCACTCATCCTCCTCCTTTCTCTCAATGGGTACTGCCACAAGATCTGAACGACCGAGTCCACTCTGTTTTCTAAGAAAAGGAAGAAATTATGGAATCTTGCTATGTGAATCCTAATGCGGAGGATGAGTGCTCGATCTAACCCAACATCGATGATATTGCAAGAAAAAGAGCCGAACGAAGATATCACTTAAAGTTGTTGAAACAGTTGTTGGGGGTAATACGAATTCAAAGTATACGATCTTCCATGTTCACTGAAAGGGTAGCCCTGAAAGATGCTAAGTTATATGCCGAGCCTATCAAGATTTTGAAGAAGGGGCGAAGAAACTACAAAAGGGAAGGTCTTGAGAAGGATGCATCGGCTCTGATCATCAAAGAGCCAGAATAACAAAAAGGTACGTTAAGCTAATGACGTAAAACAAACACTTCTTGGGAGGCAACCTGTCACGCCTGCCCCAAAGTCCCGGCCTCAAGCGTGGCATCGGCCGTACCTAAGCGGAGGTGAGCCCCGCTCGGGCACAAGGCCTAAGTAATCACAAAGCAACAACACAAAAGCAGCGGAATAGTAATAATAAGTCAGATGACATAAATCAGAGTATAGTATCAGCGGAAGATGAGAGCCTAGGGTACATGCACCCTAATAGTTAATACAAGTCCAATCCTATACGGATCCAAATAAGATGTCCTCACACATAAACAAAATGCCTAAGAGGTTTCCAACCTCGGCTACCACCGCTTACGCGATCACGATCCTCGGGCGGCTCACGCCGCCTACTCATTTGGATCACGAAGGGATGAGAACAAATGTATGAGCTTTCGAGAGAAAGCCCAAGAAGCACCTCGCAAGGTGGGTGAGCAAGTCATGAACAACAAAAGATAAGCAAAAGAGCAAATCAAGAAACATGACCAAATAAGCACATGGGGCTACACCCCGCACAACCAAGCATCTAGGAGTCCCAGAGACAAGCAACGGCGGGCTCCTAATCTCAACTACGGCCTCGTGAGCCGTGAAGATCATCTAAGCGTAGAACTCTCGAGTATCCCCTGGCCCATCACCTCACTGAATCGTCCGTAGTCGGGAATTCTGGCAGCTTACCCTTCTACATGTCGACACGGCCAAATATATCGTCCCCAATCGACAAGGCCGGACGGACAGAGTATCGTCCCCTCGCCGTGATAACAGAACGCCCGGGGTGTCCTCGGCCCTAGACGCCTCCAAGTTGGAGCACCCACGCCCATCGATCCGGCGGAAAGATAGTACAGAACCACATCCAACGGATGCCAACAACCAAAACATACCAATGCAATATATAAATATAGGAGCAATAATCCAATGAAGTCGTAAAACAGGCATGTGCATATCACCACGCGATAATAGAGGAACATCAACTAGATAATCATACTAGATCACATCATCAACAAGAAGGAAAGTATAATGAACAATAGCACTTGCGTGCACAAATATGGATATCGAAGAATATCAAGTAATGCCAACAAAGCCCATGTTCCCAAGGGACTAGGCAAAGGTACTTACTAAAAGACACAAAGAGTAAATCCAATAAACACTCCGTAGAGTGGGTACTAGGCAGAGGTAACTTACTGAATGTACCGAAGGATCTAACAATTGATCAGTGACTCTCGCTGACGTGACTCTTTGTTCCACTTCGTAATCGGATCCGATAATAAAATCCATCTTCTCAAGATACTTCGTGACACACATTAAAAGTGATCACCCATGATTGGGTGTATTCACATTAATGATGCATGTATTATACCCTTCTAATATGATGTGTGATATTTAATTAAAAGTTTCTAAATATTCGTCATAACATATATATACATATATATAACTGTTTTCCCCTCTTCTTCTTTGTTTACTGTCTTCTCCTGCACATGCATATATATATATATATATATATATATATATATACACCCCCCCCCTTTTTTTTTCTCTCTCTTCTTTCTATCTTATTTCTTAACCTTTCTTCACTATCTTAGCCTCTTACCCGATCCATACCAACTGGTGTATGGGCTTTGTTATGCATTGAACCACCTACCCCCATCATCATCTTAAGTGAAGGTTATCAACACCTATAATTACAAGGCTAAGCATGATCTTTCTAACTTATAGGCCATTCCCATTGTTCATACATACAAGCATGCATGCGATTTGGATTCAAGACACCTCTATGCACTCCTCTATTTTGTACACAAAGCCAGCCATGCAAGGGCATGCAACTAACTTGGTTCATTAAGCTATCTTAGTCAAGTCAACATGGCTCCTTGGTCGAAAGGCAAGTACATATGTGAGGCATACCTCATATAGCTAGCTACTCATACATGCACATGTATTTAGCCACGCCGACTACTCTTCAGAGTTAAGAGCTACCGAGGCAACGTCGTCAAGGAATCCAAGGTGGCAAGGCTTGTCGGAGCTCCTCGGCACCTCCTTGTCGACCCTGGGATTCTTACCCGATTCTCCCTGATCCAAGCTCGCCCCTCGCCCGCGACCGAGATGTTGCTTAAATGCTTCGAAGTCAGGTCCTCTCCGTCGGTGTTGTCCGGAGAACAGGCGATCGTGGATGAGAGTGGAACTTGTGAGGCTCTTATCGGTTTACCCAACCAGCACCACTAGTTTCCCTTTTAATGGTTCAAACTGGCGTTTGGAGGCTCGAGGGTGGCAGGTGGTGACATGACCCAACACTGCCATGCACCGCCTCGTCGGTACAGTAAATCCGGCATAACAGTGTACGGGGATCTCGCCGCCCTGTGATAGCGTTAAGAGAGTCGGGCAGGAGAGTATACGGAAAAAGCTTTCCCCCTCACGAAATTGGTCTCCCCACGTGCCTCCTTGTCCTGATCGTGTGGCGCTATTTAGCTGACATTACTTCATCAGATGGTCTTATCTTTTCAAGATGACCGCTTTCTTTCCCATTAATGAGCACCATGTGGCTCAACTCATGCCACGTGTTTTGCTATTACGAATTCTCCCAAAGATTGTTGTCGCCTCAAAGGACCTCAAACCATGGGCTCCTATCCCTATATATATATATATATATTAGTCTCATCTTCTAGTCAACTCTAATTAAATCCACGACAACTAAGATTCAGAAATAATGATTTAATATCATATATTATATCATATTATATAATATACAATATATCACATCTTATTACATAATATTATACATAATATAATATAATTCTACAATTCGTGATTATGCTGTCCTCAACCAATATATATATATATATATATATATATATATATATATATATATATATATATATATATATATATATATATAAATGTCCATTTCCATTTTAATCCTATTCTTTAATTAATTTTCAAACTAGACCCTTATTTAACTAAAAATGATTAGTACCAAATTAAAGATTTAATTGCTCCATAGTTTGTACAGATTTTACACAACCCAAGTTCGGTTAGTTTTCCAATTCACCTTTTTAACTTTATTTAAGATTATAGTAAATGGGTTTTTAAGAAAGAGATTGGAGCAGACGGAAAGGTAGAGACCTATAAGGCCCGTCTTGTTGCTAAGGGATACCGTCAAAACGAAGGAATAGACTATGACGAAACTTTCTCTCCCGTAGCAATGCTCAAATCAATTAGGATTCTGCTTGCTATAACAATATACTATGATTATGAAATATGACAAATGGATGTGAAAACCTCAATTTATGGATTATGAAACATGACACAACCTCAAGGTTTCACATCCCCGTCTGATCATAATAAAGTTTGCAAGCTTCAAAGGTCAATTTATGGACTAAAGTAAGCTTCTCGGAGTTGGAATATTCGCTTCAACAAGACAATTGAAAAGTTCAATTTTGTTAGATGGGAAGAAGAACCTTGTGTGTACAAAAAGGTTAGTGGGAGCATAGTTATTTTCTTAGTATTGTATGTTGATGATATATTGCTTACTGGGAATGACATACCATCATTGCAAAATACAAAGGTTTGGCTATTTGAACAGTTCTCCATGAAAGACTTGGGAGAAGCAGCTCATATATTAGGAATAAAGATCTATAGAGATAGGTCTAAGAAGTTGCTTGGACTTTTCTAATCTATGTACATTGATACCATCTTAAAGAGGTATAACATGGAAAATTCCAACAAGGGCTATCTACCGATAGGCACTGGAATTACTCTCAGTAGAGAGGATTTTCCTCAAACTTCTGAAGAGAGAGAACGCATGAGTAGAATCCCATATGCTAGCGCAGTGGGAGCTATCATGTATACCATGACATGTACACGTCCTGATGTGGCTTATGCACTTGGAGTGGCTAGTCGATATCAGGCGAATCCTGGTGAGGAGCATTGGAAAGTGGTTAAGACCATTCTTATGTACTTAAGAAGAACTAAAGACCAATTCCTCATCTATGGAGAATCTGAGTTGAAACTAGAAGGTTATACTGATGCAAGTTTCGCTTTAGATAAAGATGATAGCAAATCTATTTCTGGTTATGTTTTCACCTTAAATGGTGAGTGCGGTTGAGTTGGAAGAGTTCCAAGCAAGCTACGGTAGCTGATTCAAATGACCGAAGTGTAATATATAGCAGCTATTGAAGGTGCTAAGGAAGCAGTTTGGATAAAGAAGTTCTTAACTGAACTTGATGTGGTTCCTTCAATAGAAGGTGCTGTTCCACTATTGTGTGACAATATTGGAGTCATCGATCAAGCAAAAGAGCCGAGGTCATATCAAAAATCCAAGCATATTCTGCGAAGGTATCACTTGATTAGAGAAATCATTGAGCGTGGAGACGTCAAATTCACAAGGTTGATGGAAAGGAAAATTGTCACGCCCCGGCCCCAAAAGTCCCTGGCCTCGGGCACGTGAGCAGACCGGACGTACCTAAGCGGAGATGAGCCCCGCTCGGGCACAAGGCCTAAGTGACCATAAAGCAATAACACAAGTGCGGCGGAATAATAATAATAAGTCAGATGACATAAATCAGAGTATAATATCAGCCGACGATAAGAACCTAGGGTACAGGCACCCTAATAGTTAATATAAGTCTGATTCTATACGGATCCAAATAGGAGGTCCTCACACATAAATAAAAATGCATAAGAGGTTGCCAACCTCAGCTACAACCCTGCCCCGCGTACGATCCTGGTGGCTGACGTCTGCTACTCCGCGGGATCTGAAAAGGGATGAGAACAAGTGTATGAGCTTTCAGAAGAAAGCCCAGTAAGCACCTCGCAAGGCGGGTAAGCAAGTCATGAATGTCGAGTGATAAGCAAATAAGGCAAATTAGTAAAACATGACTGAGCAAGCACACGGGCTAAGCAACCCGCACAACCAAGCATCTAGGAGTTTCGAGTCAAGCAATGACGCAGGGACTCCTAATCTCAACTACGACCTCAAAGCCCGAGGATCATCCAATGGAAGAGCTATCAAAGTATCCCCGACGCCTCTCGCCAAATTTCACCGGAATCGGCCCAGTCGGGGAATTCGGCGCTACCCTTATACATATGCGACACGGCCAAAGGTATCGCCCCACCGGCTAAGGTTGGACGGGCCAGAGTATCGCCCCTCGGCATGGATGTGAGAACACCGTGGTGTCCTCACTCTAGACGCTCCGGTGTTGGAGCACCCACACTCCACCGATCCGCGGAATGGTAGTACAAAACACATCCAACAGATGCCAACAACCAACATACCAATGCACATAAATATGGAAACAATAATCCAATGAACCAAGAAGGTAAGCATGTACATATCATCAGGGCAACAATAGATGAATATCAAGTAAAGTATTATGTTAGATCAAGTCAAGTAAACCACTCCATCAATGAGTGGGGAGATATGATAAGCAAAAGCACTCACGTGCGCAAGCATGTACTCAAGATATAGAATATGCCAAGAAAGCCCATGACTGGGCGGGAACTAGGCAAGATGACTTACCTGTATGAGCAAAAGTGTCTATTAGCTAGATGGTGTCCCTCCCGATGTGACTCTCTGCTCAGCGTTGGATTCAGGATCTACTAATAAAAAATCTATTTCTCAGTATAGCTCGTATTCATACACAAAAGTAATCACCCACGATCGGGTCTACTCATATTAATAATGCACGTAATATACCCTCCTAATAAAGTAAGTGATATCTTAATTTAAAGGGTTTTAAATATTATATATATATATATATATATATATATATATATATATATATATATATATATATATAGATATATATTACCTCATCACTTATTGCATTGTAATTCGTTTCTATGAACATTTGGCCCCTTAATGAATTATAACCTATCATGATAATGACATACCATGCAGAGGTATGTTATGGGAGCACTAGTGCTCCTCCATCATCAAGGCTTAGCGTACCATGGACTTCCCAGTAGTACCCAACCTTTATTATGCTTTATAATTATTCATGCAAATTATTGGGTCATATGTGCATGGTTATTCAAAGACCCTCATGATCATCATACTAGTATGTCCCCATGAACTCCATTACCATGATCTTATCCATCCACACATGACCTCAAGTACCCACTCAGAGATTCTAAGTATGGTGATATACCAAATAATCATACATCTTCTCCTAGCTAACCATGCCCACTAGGTCCGCCTCTTACCCCTCATTTCATGAGCCATGCACACCATCAATTATGTTTCTCTCTTGAAGCTAAACCTAACCCACTCTAATAAATAGCTCATCGTGTACACAAACCATCCGGCTTTCCCTCACACGTACCTCAAAGACTCCATGCTTGCATGCTATTATTTCATAATCTCCCTTGCCCTCATGCAACGTTCTATCTACGAATTATCAAGCGATAAAAGAGAGCAAGGCTTACCCGCGATCCTTTATGGTAACAGCTCAGGCTTCCCCTTCGTCCGGTTTGGCCGCTCGAATCTACTGCCTCCTCACGGCGGAGTGAAGGTGTTTCCACCCGGTTGCTGGACGCCTCCTACCTCCCCTGTTCGCGGCGGAGCTATTCACTACTCAAGGTTGCAGGAGCTCTCCCTTGGCTTTCTCTCTCTCTGTTGAGTATACGGGGATGAACTCCTCTTCATCCATTCTCTTAATAGCCAGGGCAGCGGGGGTGGTGTGGCTCGAGGCGACAGAGGGATGACAAGACGACATCACCGCAACCCTCCACTCCATCTCAGATTGTCTGCAAGCAGCTCCCGCCCAAATTCTTGCCGCCGTACATACGACCTACCCCCCCCCCCCCTCGGATTCCCTAGTACAGTGAATCCGGTTGGCGAGCTTGCTGCTAATTAAGACCCTGGGTTCGCTTAATATCTCCTTCCAAACAGGTCATTACATGGCCATGCTCTTGCATGAGGTGTTCCCATCTTGAACCCTTAAGCTGCCACCTGTGACCTTCTTTCACAACTACCGTTCATATTGTGATGATTCTAATTTTAATGGCAGCCATAAAGCCATTATTATGTTAGCACTTATCTCTCAGCCAACCTGAACGCCCATCATATCTACCATCAATGCTAGCTTTTGAATTCCAGCCACATGAATAAAGCATTTACTTATAGTGTATTATATTATATTTTATAATATAACATATAATACACTCCAATCAATCCTGCATTTCATATATTTCCTAGTTAACCCGTAATATATATATATATATATATATATTAGGTTCAAGCTATCTAATTACTTTCCAACTAGGCCCTTAATAATAATTAGGACCTCAATTAAGAGTTTATTTACTCCATAATTTGTGTGGGTTTTACAAAAATACAGCAGATCCATTCACCAAGGCTCTTGGTGCAAAGGAGTTTGAAGGAAATTGGGAATGAAGTACATGACCGATTGGCTCTAGTGCAAGTGGGAGATTGTTAGGGATATAGTTGATATGCCCTAGACCCAATCTCTTATGTAATAATTTGAACACATTTCAAATAATGCAGTTTGATAAATATATGGCATTGTCTTTCTTTTGTTATCATATTGAGTGCTTAATATGATGAAGTCCTTGATTAAATTTAAATACTTGTCATTATGATAGAGATCATAATAATGAGAGTTAAGTCTTAAACTATTTAATCTAAAGAAAGTTCTTATCGTAGGATCATTAAGCTTAGGACATTAGTGATCTGGTTAGATCAATATATATGTGATAGTCTTTATAAGATAAAGATTAGTTGATCTCATTAACTAAATCACATATATAGATGATGCATATGGAGATATGATCATTGAACTGACTCAATTGAGAATTCCTATTGGTTAATATTACCATAAACTGTCAATAGGATATTCTCTTGGAGAATGAGATATAATAGTTCCTTTGACCTGAGATCATCATAGTAATTAACAAGCTATTTATCATACTTTGATTTTAGACACCTATTGCCCTAGGACGATAGTTGAAAGGATATTGGGTATGATTAAATACTTGTAGAATTAATGATTGATCAAGATGGAATCTGTCAACTCTTGGTAATGAGTTTGAGCTCTAGGTTGTCATTATTTATAAACGACTAAGTTAAGACCTTGACCAGGGCAATCAACTGAAGAAGAAAAGAGTTTCTTAAGTCATTAGTTGGTCGGTTATAATTGACATGAAACATAGTTGGCAACCTATTGGGATTTGACAGGTCAACCATATCCTAGGGTTAGCCCAGAGATTTATAGACAGAAGGAAAATATTACATTATTCTTCAATAGGTTCTTGAGAGTATTTGTATACTTCATGCTATCTGGTCGTTAAGGAGTGTTGCTAGATGCCAACCTTGATTAGTAAATTAGTATGACTAATTTACTACCGGCTTAGTATTGAACCTATGGGGTCACACACTAACGAGTGTTCTGATCTTTGCTATAGGATTAATTATTTTATTATTTGATGATTAAATTAGATTATTTGATTAATCAAATAAATAAATTAATTAGTCCAAATGGAATATTATTATATTCTTTACTAGCATAGAGAATATGAATAATATATTTTGGACAAATTGAATAATGCATGCATGTGGTGTTTTAGGAAAACCAAAAGGTCTTTGGATACCCGAAAGGTTTTGAGAAGTCAAAAGCCACATGCATGCTTGATGGTTTTGGAAAACCCAAAAGGTTTTGGGAAAACCAAAAGCCATATGCACTTGATGGTTTTGGTTTTGGGAAGACCAAAGGGTTTTAGGAAAAACCAAAAGGTTTTGAGAAACCTAAAGGCTTATGCAAAATACTTATACTTATAATGTATAAGCTTGCATAGATTGTGGTGTTTTTTTTCTTTGAAAGATAAAAAAGAGATACAATCCGTCAAGTGAGTTTTTGAGAGTCAAAACCATTTGTTTCAATTTGTTCATCGATTCCATTTGTCAAAAGGTTGATAGCAAAGGTTGGTCTCGTGTGGATACGCATTAGAGTCTTCGCGTTATCGAAGAGGTTTAGAGAGAAAAGGAATTAGCTTCCAAGGTATGTTTTAGATCCGATCTTTAACATGTTAGATAAATTTTAAATGCAAATAGATCTTCCATTTGGATTATTATTTTCTTTCACGCTGTTTTGAACAATCAATAATCCTCTTGATGGTATCGAGCCACTAGTCTTTGTGTTTAAAACTTATTGCTTAATTTATTTATTTTGCAAGAATTTCTTTTATATGTGATATATTGGTTTATTCTTGCTTCTAATTTTTGATACATGTGATGTATATATAAAGGATGTACTCTCAGCATATGAAGTTTTTGTTTATTTACTGCATGCATATCCTTTATATAATTTTTGAATTATATGTTACATATGATGTAAATCAATTTAGGATTAATTGCAAGTACACAACATAAAATTAATTCATATGCTATAAGTGATTAGATCATTATGTTGTTAAAGGATTGTTTTAACATATGATATTTTATTTACTACATGCATGTCCTTGATATAATTTTATGATTATATGTTACATATGATGTAAATTAATTTAGGACTAATTTCATGTAGACAACTTGAATTTAATTCATATGCTATAAGTGATTAGATCACCTTGATATTAAAATATTGTTTTAAGCATATCAAATATTGTTACATGCTTGTTCTTTATATGATTTTTGAATTATATGTTACATATAGATGTAAATTAATTTAGAACTAATTTCATGGGTGATTAGATCACCATGTTATTAAAAGGTTGTTTTAATAACAAATTCCCTCCCACTAAAATTGAGTTCTTAAATAATAAGATATAAGATATTTTATTATATAGCTTTCCATCAAATAAATATTCTTTTATTTATCTCTTGTTTATAAGGAGCGGCTTGACAACCAGGAGACTTGTAGTTCAAGAATAAATTAAAAAGTATTTATTGCATAAGATGCGTATAATGGAAAGAATTATTTATTTTATACTATATGCCTGGACTACCCGGGGGAGTATGAAACTCAATAAATTCTTTGCCATTATGATGGTTGAACTCAACTATGCCAATAGGAACGACGACAAACTGTGGGACTATTGGGCATGGAGCTATTTAAGGAAGTTGTATAGAGATAAAATTGGTAAGTGAACCTACCTTGAAAATATGTGTGAGAAACGACTTGACTACCAAGGGGCTCATTCATATTGTTTAAGGATTCCTTTACTCCACTAAATAGAAATAAATATTTCTAAAACTATAATGAGGGTACATTGTTAATTAGTGGAAATATCATTTAGATAAAAGTCCATGTCTTTATGATATCTATAAATGTGTTCTTATATTGTTGTATTTTCTTTCTTAATTTTAGATTTCTCAATATATACGCTATATCATCATTCTTGTGACATACTTGATGCCAACAAGTTGGTTGGACCAAATTTTGATGACTGGTACCGAAATTTGAGAATTGTTCTCATGCATGAAAAACTTATTTATTTATGTGATCGATAAGCCTGCCAAAGAAATCCCATCTGAGGATGATGCTAAAGCTACCAAGGATTATCAGAAATTCTTGGAGAATAGTCTTACTACCGAATGCATCATTCTTGCCTCTATGAGTTCTGAACTCCAGAGGAAACATCAGGGTATGAATCCATCTGTAATAATCGAACATCTTAAGAAGATGTTTGGTGCATAAGCGCAATGTACCTGGATACCAAATTTATCTAAGGCTTTATTTGGATCCAAGTTGACTGTAAACTCTCCAGTTGGGCCTCATGTACTCAAAATGATTGATCTTATTGAAGAACTTGAGAAGTCAAGTTGCACACCTGGAAGGGAGCTTTTTCAAGATTTGATCTTACAGTCACTACATGAGTCCTTTTCACAATTCATTATTAATTTCAACATGCATAAAATGGATTGTGATCTTCATGAGATGATCAATTTGTTGATTGATTATGAGAATCAAATAGCATCTGAGAAGAAGAAAGGAACTGTCATGTTGGTTGGCAACTCTTCTAATAAGAAGGGTAAGGGAAAGAGAAAACCCAAAAAGAAGCCTACTATGCCTAAGGGGGGTGTGACTAAACCCAAAGGTAAAGAGGGCAAAGCGGCTAATCTGATGCTGAATGTTTCTTCTGCAAGAACAAAGGACATTGGAAGAGGAATTACAAGGAGTATCTTGCATCTCTAAAAGACAAGAAACAAGGTGAGACTTTGATGAAAAATGTTTTCATGCTTTCTTTAACTACTACTGATTTTTCATTATGGGTATTAGATCTTGGCGATAGTTTTAATATCTCGCAATATATGGCAGTGTGGACTACATATAAGTAGGAGGTTAAAGAAAGGACAAGTGAATCTTCAAGTTGGGAATGGTGCAAAAGTTGCAGCCCTAGCTATAGGTTCAATTTCTCTTATGATGCCTACGGGCAAAATACTCATGTTGGATGATTGTTATTACGTTCCTAAATTTGTTTCGAACATAATTTCAATTTCTATGTTGAACATAATTGTTTTTTATGATAACATTTGCTCTATTTATCATGGTGATGGTTTATATGTGCATGGTTATCTCCAACATGGTATTTATGTCTTACCTAATATGAATATTAATTCGATTATGCATGTTTCTAGTCTTAAGAGGAAAAGAGATGATCAAGTGAATCAAACATATCTTTGGCATTGTAGGCTTGGTCATATTGGAGAGAAAAGAATTAACAAGTTGCACAAGGAAGGTTACCTTGACAAGTATGATTATGAATCATATTCAACTTGTGAATCTTGTCTCAAAGGAAAGATAGCCAAATCTCTATTTACCGGAAGTGGAGAGAGAGCCTCTAAATTATTGGGACTAATTCATACAGATGTTTGTGGGCCCATGAAGATTCAAGCCAGAGGAGGATATTCTTATTTTATTACCTTCACTGATGATATGTCTAGATATGGATTTGTGTATCTTATGAAACACAAATGCGAGGTCTTTGAAATGTTTAAAAGATTCCGTAGTGAAGTTGAGAAAGCAGTTGGTAAAAAGTATTAAAAGTACTAAGGTTTGATAGAGGGAGGAGAATATCCTGAAAGTGATGACTTTACTAGTTATCTCATAGAGAATGGGATTCTCTCACAATGGACACCTCCAGGAACACCAAAACACAATGGTGTGTCTGAAAGAAGGAATCGAACCTTATTAGATACGGTGAGATCCATGATGGGGTTCACTAATCTTCCAATAAACTTATGGGGATATGCTTTGGAAGCAGCAACATACTTACTAAATAGAGTACCCACTAAGTCAGTCTCTACAACACCATATGAGATATGGAAAGGACGTAAACCAAGCCTTAAGCATGTTAAAGTTTGGGGTTGTCCGGCTTATGTTAAGAGATTGCATTCAGAAAAACTCGACTCAAGATATGATAAGTGTAGATTCATTGGCTATCCCAAAGAAACAATGAGATATTATTTCTATCATTCTTCTGACCATAAAGTGTTTGTGGCTAGAAGTGCAACCTTTTTAGAAAGGGAATTCCTTTTAGAAGGGAATCATGGTGCAGAAATAAAACTTGATGAAGTTCAGGAAACCAATGAATCAACTTAGGAACATGAGATACAAGTTGAGCAACCTTTATTAGATATTTTGAAGATGTCAAAGAAGTTGCCATCTTCAACGGTTGAAGTTCAAGAAACTATTCTAGATCAAGAATAGGTTATTGAACCGGTTCAAGAACAAGTTGAACAACAACCGAATCTAGTGCAAGGTGAACATTTTGTACACGAACCTCTTAGAAGGTCTACTCGTCAACGTCATGTACCAAATAGATTGAATCTTATGGTACAAGATGATGAATCAAATGAGGTTGATCATAATGATGATGACCCTAAGACCTATGAAAAGGCTATACAAAGTTCAGACTATGAGAAAAAGCAAAAGGCCATGGAATCTGAAATTGAATCCATGAAAGTCAACAAAGTATGGGCTTTGGCTGAAGCTTCACAGGATATAAAACCTATTGGTTGTAAATGGGTTTTCAAGAAAAAGATTGGAGCAGACGGAAAGGTAGAGACCTATAAGGCCCGTCTTGTTGCTAAGGGATACCGTCAAAAAGAAGGAATAGACTATGACAAAACTTTCTTTCCCGTAGCAATGCTCAAATCAATTAGGATTCTGCTTGCTATAGCAGCATACTATGATTATGAAATATGGCAAATGGATGTGAAAACAGCTTTCCTTAATGGTGAGCTAGAAGAGGATGTGTACATGACACAACCTGAAGGTTTCACATTCCCGTCTGATCATAATAAAGTTTGCAAGCTTCAAAGGTCAATTTATGGACTAAAGCAAGCTTCTCGGAGTTTGAATATTCGCTTCAACAAGACAATTGAAAAGTTCAATTTTGTTAGATGGGAAGAAGAACCTTGTGTGTACAAAAAGGTTAGTGGGAGCATAGTTATTTTCTTAGTATTGTATGTTGATGATATATTGCTCATTGGGAATGACATACTATCATTGCAAAATACAAAGATTTGGCTATTTGAACAGTTCTCCATGAAAGACTTGGGAGAAGCAGCTTATATATTAGGAATAAAGATCTATAGAGATAAGTCTAAGAAGTTGCTTGGACTTTCCTAATCTATGTACATTGATACCATCTTAAAGAGGTATAACATGGAAAATTCCAAAGGGCTATCTACCGATAGGCACTGGAATTACTCTCGATGAGAGGATTGTCCTCAAACTTCGATGAGAGAGAACACATGAGTAGAATCCCATATGCTAAGCGATGGAGCTATCATGTATACCATGACATGTACACGTCCCCGATGTGGCTTATGCACTTGGAGTAGCTTAGTCGATATCGCTTAATCACGGTGAGGAGCATTGGAAAGTAGTTAAGACCATTCTTACGTACTTAAGAAGAACTAAAGACCAATTCCTCATCTATGGAGAATCTGAGTTGAAACTAGAAGGTTATACTGATGCAAGTTTCGCTTCAGATAAAGATGATAGCAAATCTATTTCTGGTTATGTTTTCACCTTAAATGGTGGTGCAGTGAGTTGGAAGAGTTCCAAGCAAGCTACGGTAGCTGATTCAGTGACTGAAGCAGAATATATAGCAGCTATTGAAGGTGCTAAGGAAGCAGTTTGGATAAAGAAGTTTTTAACTGAACTTGATGTGGTTCCTTCAATAGAAGGTGCTGTTCCACTATTGTGTGACCGGCGAGCAACCTTCGACCGTCGAGCAACAATGGACCATCCCAAACAATGAATTTTTTTTGTGTCATCTACACAGATCCATCGGCTGACCACGTTGCTCTACTCACGGTACCGCCATCGAGTCAAAATGACTCACCGACTATTTGGCAATATGATGAATGTACACATTTGTCGGTCGCGGTCAGTGAACCGCCGACATCCTGCCCGGATAAAAAAAATGCAGCAAGTGAATTGCTGACATCCTGCCCGAAACAATCTAATGCACCAACGGATTTGACCACCGATCAGGAGACTAGAGACGTGATCCTTGCAGAGGCCTACATGGAGTACGAGGACCCGACGCCAGTGAGGACAAACTTTATGGCCAACAATAAGCGTCCTACCGGTTACATGAGGCTGAACAACATTGAGCAGGCAACAATTAGCATATATCTGAACTCTGGAATTGACAAGTAAGTTCTCCGTTTGTTTATTTGCAAATATTTTCCATTTCCGTTTATTTATTTTGTTTTCTGTTTAATAATTATATTTCCCGTTTAATAATTTCACTTTTTGCTTAAGATTATAGTTTCCGCTTAATATTACAAGTTTTCATTTAATTTAGCGATTTCCTGTTTAACATGATGCTAGGACAATTGTATGGAAAAATGAATAGTCTTTCACCACACGGGACCATTTATACCATATTTGCTCAAGGGGAAGAATATGGTTCCCGACGATGTCTTCGATGAGTTTGTCCTAATCCTCCTTGAAGCCATGAGCTCGACTCCATATCCATACAAGAAGCGGGCCACGAGCACTAGGCCGCTGGCGCTTCTCATGTCAAGGAGAATGGATTCCAGAAATTCGGCCTTGACGTTGATGAAGGACGCCATGTGCGCGTTCCACCAAGTGCAGTTGGTCCTTATGCCCATCATTCTCAATAGGCACTATCATCTTCTCGTCCTCGACACAGGGAAAATAAGGAGTATGTGAATTACACGTCAGTGAAAAGCCCTATATATGGCCGCCGGCCTTAAAACAAATGGTAATATTCCTCGCTTGATTTATATCTTTTTGAATTGTTTTTTTCTAAGTGGTTCTTATTCTGATAATAGCGGGCACTATTTGATTTATGCCTTTAAATTGAGCTTGGGGAGAGCGAAACGACTGCCTACCCATTTAAAACCGAAGCAAGTGCCATGATAGAAGCGGGAGCCTCGACTTCCCTGTCTATGTTATGAGGTTCATTGAACAAATTCTTGATGCTGAGAAACTCCACCTCCCCAGCACGTACGTACCTCTATTTCCCAATTAACAGGTTACATCTTCATCTATCATCCCATCATCCTGGAAAATGGAATCTAAATACGTAAAATGGTTAACCTTAGGCACTACCACCCCCCCTAGTTTCACTTTTCCTTCATCTCTCCTACTTAGACTAAAATTACAGTGCATATATTCTGTCTTACTTCTACTAACCTAAAGCCTTTACTTTCTAAAGTGTTTCTCCATAATTCTAGCTTTTGATTTACTCTATCTCTAGTCTCATCCACTAGGACAACATCATCCGCAAACAACATACACCATGGGATGTCATCCTGGATATAACTAGTTAATTCATCCATTACTAGGGTAAACAAGTATGGTGTGAAACCCATAATTTTTAGGAATTATTATTTTTTTTTATTGATTATTAGGTTTTAGTTTATTATTTTCGAAATTTTTCGAAAATAAGGGAGAGTCTCCCATGGGTGATTTATTTAAATTTTAGCTAGAATAAAAGTTGTTTGATTATTTTAGAATATTGAAAGTGTTCCAAATATTAAATTTAAAAGTATTTCAATTAGATTTTATCTTACTTGTGGGTAAGGATGAATTTAAGGATTTAAATCAAACCTTGTATTTATTCAATCTAGAGGATATCTTTTTTGGTGAGATAAGGATAAGAGGGTGATTAAAATAAAAGGATATATTTCTTAAATAATTGTATATATTTAAATATATTTATATAAGAAAGAGATGGATAAAATGATTTGAAGGATATTGTGTGTATATATATAGGTATATATATTTTACATTCATAGCTTTGAATTTAAAAAGAAAAGAGGGGGGATGATGTCGGCTACTGATGGGATTGACTTTGAAATCAAATAAGAATAAAGAAAAAATGCGTGGCTGAAACTTAACAAATACTTTTATATATATATATATATGATATAATATACATAAGAAGAGAGAGAAAGAGATATAGAGAGAGAGCGGACATGCATGCACGGGCTGAGTGTTGATGAAAACAAATTGAATAGAATTTTCTTTTTATTTGGGAACTCACGTGGAGGGGTGCAATGGTCAATAGGGATATTCTATATGTAAGATAAACCTAAATAGACGGAGAGACATCTCGAGAGAGAAAACACAAGTTTATCTCCTCCATTCAAGTGTGATCTGGCCAGCTACAATTTGGGGTTTAAAGTAGGAAGATAAAACTTTATTCGAAATCCATCCATGAATTCTATAAAAAGAGGAACAAGTTCTGAAACCCTAGTAGAGATCAGTGGTCATCACCGCCGCCACCGGGAGCCAGAGAGTGACAAGGAGGAGAGGAAGTGAAAGGAGGGACGAGTGGAGGAGACGATCGGTTCGGCGTGATCTCCAGCCACACAAGAGGGAAGGGCAGGAACACGAGGAATGGCGGAGTAACAACACCGTCGAGGCGTCTCTCCAGGATTGTTGCTTTCATTTGGTGAGTCCCTCTTCCCCGTTTTAGAACCATCATGCATGCGTAGTAGGAGTAGAGTATGGACGAGAAAGAGTAGTTTAATATACCTGTATATGTTTGGGAGTTAATGGTTGTCCGGATAGTCATGTTTAGTAATAAAGATTCATGTGTGGTATAGAGGGATAGGGGGTTAGTTTAGTGAATGTATTCACAGTGAATAGAGCCAAATGAGAGTGGCCAGAGAGTGTTAAGTGATGAACTAATCTTTATTAATGGATATTGAGCTATTTCTATTATGATGCCTGGACATGAACATTAACAGATTTTATTATGAAAGTGAAGATGCTTTTAGAATAGGTTAATAAGAGGGTGGGGCCTTTGTTGAGAGTTGATTTAATGTTAGAAGCATACACACGCAAATATGCATGATTACAGTACCTCTTAAGTTATAGTAGTTTAGTAGTGGGAATATTAACACTGGTAAGCAAAGCTTGTTATTGTGCAAGAGAGGGAGAGTAATGGGATGTTGGTTTAAAAAACTTGAGAGAGAGAAAATGAGAAGATGCTGCAGAGAGAGAGAGACAGAGACAGAGAGAGGGAGATTTAAAAACTTGATTAAGTGATAAATTAATTAATTTAATTAATTAATCTGACTAATTAAGTGGGTAACTGATTTGGATAATTAATTTTGATAAGTAATTAGTAATTAATTAATTTGGTTAATTAACTAATTGACTAGTTGGATAATTAATTAGTTAGTTTGGTGAATTAATCAATTAGCTTAACTAATTAATTGACTTAGTTGATAGGAGTGGTTGGGGCTAGCCAAGTTGGGTTCATAAGTAAACCGATTGGGTCTAGTCCAAATTGATGGGCTTCGCTAATGGGCTAGAATAGTAATAGAAAATAAAAGAGAGGGAATGAAACCATGTAGCTATTGTGATTGGAACCCAAGACCCCATAATAATAGTGGAACCTCCCAACTACTAGACTATAGTATCATGTTTAGAAAATAGTGAGACTCTGTCTACATAAGTGTGGACGTATGGTTAGTCTATGGACCGTTAGTGAGAGTTGCATGTGCATCTAGACATGAATAATTGTACTATTATTAAACAATAGGTTTTGTTATCGGATTTCGGCGTAGAGAGTGGAGACACACCAAGTGGGATCTCAAGTAGATCATTGATAGAGGTAAGTTACCTTCGCCTTGTTCCGCCATTGCTTGGGGCTTTCTTGTTTTGGTTGAGTGCTATTTGTTAGCATCTTTTCTTCATGATGTTTTTGGTTTATTGGATTGCATGTACATGTTTGCTTTTATTGCTCTCTTTCTTTACATGTGTGTTGTTGAGCGTGAGAGGTAGTGTTTACTGATCACGAAGATCCGTTGATCGGTACGTGGCCGTTGAAACACCTGAGCCTATGCTCTGTCCAGATCGGAGTGTGAAGTTTCACTAACTGTTTATTGAAATACTCTTTTGGATTTGCCTACCCGTGGGCCGACACTTGATCATGGGCACATGGTCTTGTGTGCTGGCCGGGAGGTATAAGCCAATTGAGTTTGTTCGTTTTCCGGTTCAGTGGAGCGATTGCTCAAGTCAGAGTGGAGCGTTCAGGGCTGAGGAAACCCTGGCGTCTCTGATGGTTCCGTGTCGGGGGGAGGATACTCTGGCAGTCTAACATGTCAGTGGGACGATACACTGACCGTGTCGACACGTAAGAGAGAGGTGGCGCTAACGATGATCGACCGAGGTCGATTTCCAGCAGAGGCTGGGGGCTGACCAGGAAACTTTGCTGTCATTGATTCTTGGAATTCCGTTCCGGGGCTGAGGGCCAATGCTTAAGACTAGGAGTCCTTGTTTTGGTTGTTTTGATAGACTCCTAGGTTCTTGATTGTGCGGGCGTAGTCCTAGTTGCTTGCATTTATGCTTATTGCTTATCTTGCTTATTGACTGGCTTTGTTGAGATCCTTGCTGGGAACTAACTGAGCATTTCTTTCGAAAGCTCATCCTTCTTGTCTTCCTTTTCTTTTCAGGTTTAAAGGAATAGTGGATACAGATTCAGGAGCTACGCGTAGAGGTTCGAGGATCTCAAATCTTGTAGTGAGAGATATTATGTTTTGTTAGGACCCTTGTATGGCCATGACTTGCACTTTTAAGTTTTTAAATTTCTGCTGTGTAACTCTTTGTTATTAATAGAAATATTGTTATCTGTTCATGATTACTAGGCCTTGTGTTCGAGTGGGGCTCGTCTCCACTTGGATACGGCCGATGCAATAATCGCGTGTCAGGGTCAGGGATTGAATTAGGGGTGTGACATATGGGCTCAATGCCGATCCCTGATGTAGACACACTGTTATAGGAAACTCCTCCGTATCACCTCCTACTGTTCTCACACTTATAACCGCTCCCTTATACATATCCTTAATAATATTTATATATTTTACATGAATGTTTTTCCTCTCCAATACCAACCAAAGGACTTGTCTTGG
Source organism: Dioscorea zingiberensis (assembly GCA_026586065.1). Lineage (NCBI taxonomy): Eukaryota > Viridiplantae > Streptophyta > Magnoliopsida > Dioscoreales > Dioscoreaceae > Dioscorea > Dioscorea zingiberensis. The sequence goes on from CM048821.1 coordinate 25,628,226, forward strand.
TACTCTATCATATGCTTTCTCTAGGTTAATAAAAACCATATGGAGATCCTTCTTCTTTTCTCTGTAGATCTCCATCAAGTTTTTAATAGGAAAATGACTTCTGTTGTGGATCTACCTGGCATAAAACCAAATTGGTTCTCTTACACCTTCGTGATATACCTGAGTCGATGCTCTATTACCCTCTCCCAGAGTTTCATCGTATGACTCATTAACTTAATACCACGGTAGTTGGTGCAATTTTGAATATCTTCCTTATTCTTATAATTAATAAGAACCAAAATGCTCTTTCTCCAGTCGTCTGGCATTTTCCCCCCTTTTAGGATAGATTTGAAGAGTTTATTTAACCACTCTACCCCTACTTCTCCAAGGCACTTCCAAACTTCAATCGGGATACCATCTGGGCCACAAGCTTTTCCAGCCTTCATTTGTCCCAGTGCCTCCTTGACTTCGCTAGGCCTGATCTTACGTGTATAGCTCAAGTTCCTTTCTATCGTTGATGCATAAAAATCCGTAAAGTTATCCTCATGACTTGCATTAAACAAGTGATCAAAATAGTTTCTCCATCTCTCCTTGATTTCCTTATCTCCTATCAAGACCTGTTGAGACTCATCCTTAATGTACTTGATTTGGTTCAAGTCTTTCCCTTTTTTATCTCTTAGCCTTGCTATCTTGTATACTTCCTTTTCCCCTTCTCGTGTCCCTAACTTTTGGTATAAATCAGATAGGGATTTACCTCGGGCCTCGCTAACCGCTTTCTTGGTCCCCTTTTTTGCCTTTTTATACTTTTCAAAGACTTCTCCATCCTCAGCTGTGGGTAATTTCTTATACCAATATCTTTTCTTTTTAATAGCCTTTTGAACCTCTTCATTCCACCACCATGATTCCTGTGGTCGAGGTCCCAGTCCCTTAGAGACCCCTAAGAGCTTACTTCCTATTTTCTCAATACGATTCGACATCTCCTTCCATAAGTTGTTTGCATCATCTTTCACATTTGTGCCTCCTTCTTCCCATATTTTATCCTTAAATGCTAATTGGTTGGTTCCTTTCAACGGCCACCATCTAATTCTACTTTGCTTAACCCTCCTTTCTATTTTTACTATGCCCTTTTTCTTCACATCCAACACCACCAACCTATGTTGTGTGGTTAATGCTTCTCCAGGTATAACCTTGCAATCTTTACAAATAGATTTATCCCTTCTTCTCGTAACAAGAAAGTTAATTTGGCTACAATTACCCCTATTCTTAAAGGTAATCAAGTGTGATTCTCTTTTCTTAAAGCAAGTGTTGGTCAACACCAAATCATGAGCCAAAGCAAAATCTAATATAGATTTTCCTTCCTCATTCCAGTTGCCATATCCATAACCTCCATGCACTTGCTCGTAGCCATCACTAAGTCTACCTACATGTCCATTAAGGTCACCACCAATAAAAAGCTCTTGTTTACTTGGAATCCCTAGAACTACCATATCCAAATCTTCCCAAAACTTAACCTTATCTTCTTCTCCTAGGCCTACTTGAGGGGCATACACACTCACTATGTTAATTATTTCTTGTCTCCTACCCTTTTCACTTTAACCACTTTGTCCTTCATTTTTGGGTCCATAATTATACCTACACCATTTTATGTTTATCCCCTCCACAATACCATAATTTATAACCTGTGTTACCAATCTCTCTAGCCTTGTTTCCTATCCACGTAATCTCTTTCAAACATACTATATCTATCCTCCTCCTTTTAGAGTGTCAACTAACTCCATAGATTTTCCTGTCATAAATCCGATATTCCAACTACCAATCCTAATCCTACTCTCACTCTCATGAACTAACTTCTTTACTCGTACCCGTCCACTAAGATGCGAGAACCCTTGCTCATTTAACACCACATCCGGGTACCGATATGGCGTGATTAACTTCTTTACCCACACCCATCCATGATGTGGGGACCCTTGCCTATACTCCATCACATTTGAAGGCGTGATGTGATGAAACCCCTAACTTTCGTTTAGCAGCTACATCCAGTGCTTAGATGTAAGCGCGTGCCTAGGTGAGCACGTCCCAACAGTATATATTAGAGAATCCATATCATAAGAGTGACAAAGTTTTACACTGGCTGTCAACCTACCGCAACCCTTATCCTTTATTCGGGCTTGGGACCGGCTATGCTCGCATAGGCGGATTTATTCTAAAGATTGTACACGTTTAACAAATATTGTACCCGTTAACTATTATGGTTTTCTCCTGTTGGACAGCATTTACGTTTAACAATCATATTACATATAAATAGACCTGCTTTCACCCAGCAATCGGTGTATTGCATGATCTCCTGTTGTGGCCGACCTCATGGCGGTACTTGATGTAAATCACGCACGGCAGATTCATGTGATTCTATCCTCTTCTGTCTTGGATGACTCGGTGGCCTCTTCATACATGACGACGTAGAAGTAGTTCACGGTTTGCATTAGTCGGTTTGTCATTATCCGGAACGGGATAAATAGCTTCGGTATATGCCATCCGGTAAGCTTCAACTGTGAAGTACTCGTCAATATACCGATTAACACTGGTGTCTGTCAGCATTATAGCAGCGCATGCATGTTTGCAAGGTAGACTGTATACCTGCCACCTTCGGCATGAACATGTCCTTGAAACCAGACTGACGGAATTACTGTTTTATTCGATAACCTCGAAATAATCACCTTCGGAAAGTCCAACAAGTAGGTTACGGCTTTCTTCAACAATGTCCTCCAGCTTCTTGTGTATGATGGGGCATAGGTGGGTCTTCCATCATAGAGAATGTTCACGGCGGGTACACATCATGTTCAGGAGCTTGAACCTTTATTCGATAAAGCAAGACAACAGGGACGATGCAAGAACAACGGATATTAATTAGAAACTTGTTATGTTAAATGGAAACGCTAGAAAATAAGTAGAAACACAACCTATATATTAAACGAAAACCTGAAAAAATAAATAAGAACATCTTATATTAAATAGGAAATTTATATACTAAACGGAAACCTGGTATATTAAGCGATAATAACGGAATAGAAGTATAACAAAGTATTTTTAATTGAAAGATGACACTATAAATAGAACCTTGCTTACCTTATAGAATCTACCATATTAAATTGGGAGGTTGCGTGCCTACTTGATCCTGCATTGAATGACTACGCCACGTTGGAATACATCTCTCCCCATCTTTCACCCTTGAACATATAGTTAGACCAAATTGGAAACATCGGATTTCTCAAGTAGCGATGATGTGCATCACCGGTAGATCACGGCTAGCAAATCGTTGATCTAGGCTGGCCATATTCCCTGGAGATACATGTGTATGCAATTCTTGTAATGATGGACCAACACTCCTCCTTCAGTGCTTTCCCCCCCTTCATGAAGTTCGATTCCAAGTGTCGTAAACAATATGCATGCGGGGCAGTGGGGAAAACCTTTGCAACGACGCTGATGAGGCCCTTCGACCTATCCGACATGAATGTAATAATCTTCTCATAGTCATCATCCCCATACAACATATCTCCTAGCTTTGACAGGAACCACGTCCAGTTAGCGTCGGTTTCATTGTCAACAATAGAGAACGCAACATGAAAGAAACCCTCGTTCCCATCTTTACCAATCGCTCCCAACAAAGTGCCCCCGTATTTCCCAAGCAAGTGAGTTCCATCAACAAACAACAATGGCCTGCAACCTTTCTTGTAACCAACAACACAAGCACGAAAGGAAAAAAAAGAGCGTCTAAACCGCTTACCTTCCTTCTCCACAATGGCAACGCTATCAGGGTTTGTCTCCACCACCTTGTTTGCGTACCATAATAACAAGTCATAGCTCGCCACTTGACTCCTATGGAGAGTATCCATGACCACCTCTTTCCCCAACCAAGCCTGTTTATACAGCAAATTAACACCATGATCACGCAACATATCCCATTGAATATCAACAGGTCTATACAGGGGGTGGTCCTTCAACTTCTGTACCACATTGCAGCGGCCATTTCTTTGATGCTTTGGATGCACGACAGACGTATACGATACGCGCTGCATACATGTGTGGGATACATCATCTTGATTGTAAATATTCCAAGATTACATTCTCTCGATGCGTGGACACGCCACTCGCAGCCCACGACGGCACATTGCACAGTCACCCTCTGCTTATCGTTCTTTATGAAAGTAAAGTCAAAATTCCGTTTTATAGCGAAATTACGAAGTGAATCCTTGAAGTGTTCACCGTCACGAAACCGGTCACCTACTTTGAGCGACAAAATTTCATTCTCCGTAGTACAAATGGCTAAGGCCCCTGAAGATTCTTGTTGCGATGCCGATAAGTTATCCAGGAATGAATCCCTCCTGTTGGTTCATATATCACCAGTGAGAAAATAATAACTTAAACGGAAATGGATTATATTGGCGGGGAGGATTATAGCCCGACCGGATCACGGGACCTCGAGCGCGTCAGCGGGCCAGAGTAGGTATTAAAGAAGAGATAAACTCAACTCGAATACAAGGCCTAGTAATGTGATAAGCAGATAACAATCCATAAAATTAAATAAACTCGTGTTCCAAGGAACATAGAGTCAACAGGGTCCATAGGCCCTAAAACAGTCTGGTCCCTATACGGGTCCTACAAATAACCATGCTCATTAAGTAAAAGATAAAGGATAAAGTAGGCTCTCAAAACCTCTGGTCTCCCTGTGTCCTCTCCTCAGGCTCCTCTCTCTCCTAAGCCTCGGAATCTGTAGAAGAGGAAAGAGAAAACACATGAGCTTTCGAATGGAAAGCTCAGTAAGTACCCCTGCAGGTCACAATGACATAAATAGGAAATATGTCAACCAATGAGATCATATTACCAACAAAATAGTCCTGGGAGTCTACCACAAACAAATCAAAGGTGCGACCCACGATCTGAGAAGCCCTCGAGGGCTGCATGTAATGGGGATTTAAGAGAACTCAAAGTTTACTCCTGGCCAGTATGTCCAGCAATTTGCTGTAAATACGACCTAGATGGTCGTCTGACCCTCCGGTCGCAGTCGGTAGAACTACCTCTCCTCACGTGTTAGCAGAATTGATGTACCACGCCCAGCGGCCAATTAAGACCTCCAGATTTGCTTCTCCGGTAGAGGCCGGCAGAAAGTCAGGGGGTCCTGTCCCTGAACATTTCTTCATTGGAGCTTCCCTAGCTCCAATGAGTCCGGGCAGTAGAACAATAACAAACAGAGACACCAACGTCCCGAAAATATACATACATGCCCAAAAGGAATCTAGAATAGATACGAATAGCATGTATGGCATCAACAAGGCATGTAATAAGAATACATAGCATGTCCAAGAAAACCCAAAATCGGGTGGTAACTAGGCAAGTGAACTTACCTATGGAGAGACTAAATGTCTTCCTGGACTCCTTTGAAATGCCTTACGTCTCCCCTGAGAGTATCTGACATACATAGTTTCTTATTAGAGTCAAGTTTTCTACAAGCTTCTACTTTCACATGCATGTCCTACGTACTTGTTGGGCTTAGGCCCACTAACGGGTCCTAAGGACCATCTCTCGGGTTACCAGCCCTTATTCCCGTTTCTATGTTCCTTTAGTTGACTTTTAGACCTACTTTGGTCAAACCTAGTCAACTCTAGTCTATTTGTCGAGTCTGACTCTTATTCAGTCATTTCAGTTGAGTTGGGCCTATTCAGTTTGATCTTAACCCCCTTTTTACCATAAAAGGGCATTTTGGTCATTTGGCGACTTTTGACTCTATGTTTAGGGTTCCATCTTGTTTAGGGCTTAATTAGCCCCTTTTAACTTCCTTACCAAATAATTTCCATGACTTAACCAATTATCTAAGTTTAGGAAATTAATTAGTTTTTGTTTATCACACTTCAATATATCATAACAATTGTTAATTAATCATTATGTCGCATACTCATGGTTCCTTATAGTTATCCAACCGTACAACTATTTGATCAATTTAAATGTCACACCAAGGTTTTAATCTTTTATTAAAACCTTAAGTTTTCTAATTACTGAATCATGAATATAAGTTTCTCAATTTAATACTTGTCACAAGACCCTAGTTTTATTATTATTTAAGAGAAACTATACCCTACCTTTGATCATGTGTTACACTTTCATACTTAGAAATAATCAATATTCCTTGGTTTTATTTCCTGATTTTGTCACGCTACCAAAATATTATCCATTATAATATTGGTTGTATAGCTAAAGTCCCTTCTTAGCTATTTTAACTTTGCAAATAATCATTCTATTATTTGTCACACTATCATAGTCACTATTAATTATTTGTCACACTACCCATGCTTCACAAATAATTAAGATTATACTAGCTATTGTTACACTAACAAAGCTCTACATAGTTATTTCAACAATAAATCATTTTAGTGTGACACCTCTATAGTTTCCAAGGAATAATCAACTTGATTTTGTTATCTATAGTTAGTGTAACTATATTAATCGATTAATTTTATCTATTGTCACAAGTCCATAGTTTCCCATTTTAATATCATGTCTAGCTAATTATAATAATAATTAACTAATGTTTTAATTAAAAAGAGAGAGGAAACTATTTTAATTAACTATATTACTGTCACATGCTTTAATTAAAATTTTACCCTTTTTATTATTATTTTTTTTTATAAAACCTTCTTCTTCTTCATTATTTTCTCTCTCTCTATCGCGACAGCCATACATCCGCGGTGATCAGCGGCCGACATGATGGCTCGGCCGACGATTAACTGAAGCTCCTCCGGGTCCGGTCCTGCATGCATAAGCGTCCTTCCGTCACTCGGCGGGGCTCTCGGCACACTCCCTCCCCCTCTATCTCTCGGTGAAACCTGCATGGTTTTGGTATAAGGCGGGCTTCTCCGTGAGCTTCGCTCCCGTCGGCATGCAATGAAAGTCGTCCCTAAACTTTCTAAAATGGTTTTAGGGTACTTACCGAGAGTTTGCTGACGACGGGGGCACTGTAGAAGCCGGAAAAAACCACTCTGTCTTTTCTCCGACGTGCTCAGCCGCGACCACCGTGAGCTATTCCTTCAACCTTCGCGGGGTGCCACTCTTCTCCTTCTTTCGGCCTTCCTGCGCTCTCTCCCGAAGGTCTGCGAGCTCGAAAGCACGCTGGGATGATCGAGCTCCCTTCTGTTAGCTCACCGGCGCCGGAGAAGAAAGCTCCGCTATTTCTCTCTGTCTCAACTCACGCCCGGGACCGTCCCTTTTATAGGCACGAGTAGGCGAAAAGGCGGTGGCGTTCGCGTAATAAAGCTCGCCGGCAACGTCCGGTCTTCTCGCGGTAACGGCCAACGGATGCAGCGGGGCGGCCGGAGACGTTAGACGGCTGAGGGATGGTGGGGACGATGCCTTGGGATCGTCTCTCAGACGATGGAGGGCGGTGATCAATTGATCTTGATCAAGGGTTTTTATTCACTCTCACCTTCTCGTATCCGGTAACGAACGAGATCAATCGTCAGGATTGTTTGAAATTTGACACGGTCTGATTTCCTTCTTATGTCTCGAGATCTAACTATTCACGAGATGGGCGGCTCAGGATCACCCTCACCGTGAGGTCACTTCCAGATTATCCACCTCTCTTGCCTCGTATCCAGCTACGATCAGATGGATTTATTCTGGGCGCGCCACGTGGCTCCTTCACGACCGTTATAATGTCTCGAGATCTAACGCGGCATGAGATGATTTAATCTCAGCCGTTCATTCTCTCTAATAGGGTTTTCTCTCACAAAAATTTATGAGAGGTCCCTGACACTTTTAAAATTACACATAGGTCCAAGACTGTGAGAGGGAATAATTTTCTTTTAGTCCCCCAAACTTTTCAAAATTACCAGATAGTCCTTCTGGTCACCATAAACCCTAGTTAGGGTTTTAAGTCCCTTTTAAACTTAATTTTCTTTATTTAACTCCCCATTTAAGCTCTAGGGAGTTTATAAATAATTTTAAGACAATTTAACATTTTTATTTCTTAAATTTTCTTGGATTTTACAAGGATAGAATGGTAAATGTAAACATCAGAAAATAAACAGAGACTGTGTGTTACTCGAAAACTGCAAATGTTAAGCGGAATTAGAAGCAACTAAGAGAAAACCCATATATCGAAACGGAAACATGAGATACACATAATACAAGAAATTTCAAATGGAGGATTGACAAGTTTCGTGGGTTGGTTTGTTCAATCAAGGGAAGGAATTATTTACGACGGTAATGATGAACCGGAGGGCACGTTCAGCAGGTCTTGAACAGTTTCGACAATGAGGTCGACGGCGGCGCTGTTGAACATGTGGTATATGTGGCACATACGTTGAAAGTCGACCTCGGTATCAATTGGGCAAACAGTTCCCTTCAGATCTGGGGTGACAAACTTCACTCGTACACTGGAAAGTTCAAGATCACATCGCTGGCATATCTCTGCTAGTACTGACTCCCAAGAGCTCAAGACGGTAAACTGCAACACTCGTCCCTCCCTTTATATCGCATTGCGCTTGAAGGTTTCCATTGCCAACTGCGGCAGCTAGAGTACACTGGCATGATTTTAAACTATACGAGATATGGAAAACTTTTTTCGAAAAAATGAGAAAAGGAACTCACGTCACGGCGAAGGTGTATGTTTCTTCGACTAGCCTTGTGCGGTGACTCACAAAGAAACAGATGGTCGCAGAGCTCGTCTCACCGGTTCACCGAAGAGACAAATTTCTCTCTCGCGACAGGATGGAAACCAAGGGAACAACAATAGAATGGGTTAAAGAGACAAATTTCTCTATCGCGGCCGGATGGAAACAAAGGGAACAGAAATAGAACGGGTTGAAGAGACAAATTTCTCTCTCGCGACTGGATGGAAACAAAGGGAACAACAACAGAATGGGTTGTCGAGACAAATTTCTCCCTTGCGGCCGGATGGAAACAAAGGGAACAGAAACAGAGTTGGTTGAAGAGACAAATTTCTATCTCGCGGCAGGATGGAAACAAAGGGAGCAGAATGGATTGAGGAAAAAGAAGAAGATCTGAAAAGCTATCAAAAAGGTACAAAAGTTAGTGGAAAGTTGGCCAAAAAGGTGACGATGTGATGGCTTGTGTGCTAGTTTCAAAATTCATGACATGACATGGTGGAAAACCACTTTAGTATGAGGAGGGAAATTGTGGCATTTTATAAAAATATAACTGACGGAGTGGCCTTGAGGGACTCGAAAGTCAGTTTTCCAAAAAGAAGGGACTGTCTGGCAAATACTTATATCGTGACCCAATTTGCTTTGGGAAGTTTGTAAACTTTCAGGGACCTAAAAATAATTTTCCCTTTATTTTATGAACTTTAAGTTAAATTATAAATAATAAATATAAATGTTCTTATATGCACTTTTAATAAATTTTTTATTTTAAAAATTTTATTTTTTTAATAAATATTCTTTATATATATATATATATATATATATATATATATATATATATTGAAACAAACAAGTTCCCATCAAGTTTTGGGGTTTTTGTTTGGATACCAAGTAATACTTTGAAATTACTAAAATATCTCTATACAAATAATATTTGTTTGCATACCCTACAAATCAATTAGTTTATTATATACCCCCGTGGTTAAGTTGACCGTTGACGGTGTCAAATTACTAAACTAGGTTTGTTTATATACCCTCTAATTTTTTTTCTTATTTTGTAGATATTAGTTATTTCATATAACAAATGATCATTATGGGTTGACTAATATACCCCTCTAAATTTTTATCATATTTTATGAACTTTAAGTTATTTAAATTAGTGTAGGGTAGTCCAATCCACAAGAAATGACAGAGCTTGTACTAATTTATCTTCTATTATCTAGCCTAAAATATGTTTAATGGTTTTTTTTATCTTAAGTTCCTAATTAAGTAATCTAAAAAAGAACTAATACCCAAATAACCAGTTGGCAAATCTAGTGTTATCGATCAAGAGGACATGGCATCTTAGATCTCTATGCCCTAAGAATCCCTTGTTCGATTAATTTCCTAATATTGACTATCTAGTTGATATATTCTTGGACCGTGAGAAACCATAAATTAGTTTGACCCCAATCTCTCGTACAGCCAAACCCTAGTCCCATACAGAGACTTCGCCGTATGATTTCTTTATTATTATTATTATTAGAGTTTTTTGGTTCCCACTATTAGGTTTTACCCTAATCAGGAGAGTATGTCATGTAATCACTCTTGGCGTGCACACACCCCCTATCATCTATGCCAAGATCTAGCTTAACTCAGATTTCTCTTCATGCATCTAGCAACTACAAATATGTGATCTACGCTTTCGCACTAACAAATTACAAGCATTAGCACACATAGAAAATCCACAAGAATAATAAAAAAGAAAAGCCTTGTATTGAAGAGAAAGGAAAAGTGTCACAAGATCATCCTAGGGTTCCAGGACCTGAGGCACCATACAAGGTTTAGCCTATCATATTATAAGAATTCATCACAAAAGCTAAGGAGGAAGACATAAATAAAGATACAAACTCCCTTGATCGATGTCTTCTCTGCCTTTAACCTTCCTTCGAAACCCTAGCTGTCGGTAGAGGAATCACTAAAAGTTGGTCCGCCAAAAGTACCCCCTGCAATTTGCATCTAACAGCCTTTTATAGACTTTAATTTTACATCACACGGCCGTGTTAGGGCCATGTTGTTCCCGTGTATAACTCATGAATCTTCAAGAATCGAATCGACACGGTTTCTGCTAATCCCGATATGTACACTGCCTACACAAGGGCTCAATACGCCCGTGTGCAACTTTGAAACACCCATATCCATGGGCGTGCTATTATGCGCCGAACCCGGTCCCGGGCCCCTTGTAACGCCCAGACCCGAATTCCGGGACCTCAAGCACGTAAACAGATTGGCCGTACCCAAGTGGAGAAGAGCCTCACCCAAGTACAAGGCTTAAATAATCAAGCAGATATCAAGTAATAACCAAAAGTTCCAATAAAAATAATCAATATCCTTAGGATAATCACAGCGGAAATAAAAATAAATCATCAAGGGTCCATATGCCCTACACAAGTCCAGGCCCTACCAAGGTCCTAAATAAAATGCTCATACAGAAAACACAAAATAAAGAGATCCTCAGACCTCATCAAAATCCCACCTCGACTCTCGTACGTCCCTGAGCTCGAGTCACCTACTCCTTAAGACCTGAAAAGAGAGAAGGAAAGTGTAGTGAGCTTTCGAATGGAAAGCCCAGTAAGTACTCTGCAAGGATCTCAAAGACATGTGGGCAATATGATGAAACATGATATTAAAATCCAAGAATCATCAAGCAACGGGGCTACACCTCACACAAAGCGGATCCTAGGAGTCTACCACAAACATACGCAGAATGGTACGACTCCTATCCAGCATTAGCCCTTGGGGCTCTGGAAGGGATTTCCAAAAAAAGTAGCTCAAATAGCGATCCCAGGACAGCAATACGTACCTCGGGTCACCACGACCCTCGTGGGTACCTTGATAGCGCCATCTCTCAACTTGTCGACAAGGCCAGTGAATCAACCCCACTGACAAGCAGGACAACCAGAGTATCGTCCCTCTGGCATGGCAAGCTGAAACGCCATGGTGTACCGTCCCTGAGCGTTCCTCAAACCGGAGCCCTCACGCTCCACTGAACCGGGCGGAAGAACAAGCTCACCTCCCGGCCAGCACACAAGATCATATGCCCACGATCAAAGTGTCTACCATTGCGTGGGTAAGCCTAACAGAGCATTCCAAACAATCAGGTAGTAACAGCACTACCACAAGCACATCAATCATACACATACGAGGAAAGAGAGCAAAACAAACATGTATGTGCACGCACCCAAGAAAAACAGATACCACAAAGAAAATACGCTAACTAATAGCATTCATCAAAACAAGAAACCCAAACAATGGGTAGGAGCGAGGCAAGAGTAACTTACCTCTAAGCGCAATCCAACCAAACGCTCGCTATTTGTCTCGACGAAGCTCCATGCTCCTCGTCAATAACTGGTAAACACATGTCCACACTCAACACACGCACAAGTGTTTACAAATAATATTATTTATAATGCATGTGTAACTAAATGGGCCCGACCCACTAACCAAACCCAACTTCCTTGTTATCACCTAGAGAGATTTACTAAAGCTTTCTCTCTCTATACATATCTGTTCCAATTTAAAGTTTCAAACATGTTTAAAAATCCACTGAATATCCCATACACTCATCCACGTGCAGCCTACTATATATATATTCTTATATTATATATAATATACCATATACTCATTATTCTATTATATATAACATAAGTATATGATAACATAAAAATAATTCACCATTAATGTTCCTGATAACCCTTCTTTGTAATTATGCACATCACCATTAACCATCAACCTCTAAGTATAGACAATTAGATTTGATCCACGATCATGAGCCTTTTAATTTTATGCTAACACCTCATTCCTAGTTAAAACCCATCAATGTGGTTCTCAAAAGAAAAACATAACTACTTCTATAGCCATCTACAATAGAGTTCAAGTGCTTTACCGTCCTCTGTCTCTACTCAAAATCCAAACATAACCCTTCTTTATCAGAGGTTTTTACTGGATCATAGTTTTCACTACCCCATCATGGTTCCCTTACCCATGGTTACACATAGTATTCATTTTATGAATAATCCTAAGCCTCAATGTACTATGCCTGCATGCATGCATGCATCCACCAACTAATAGCCATCTAAACCCCATCAGAAATAATGCCTCAAAACTTATTCATCTCACAACTTTTGCACATACACACAAATCATCCATCTACACAATAGCATCAAGTTTTCTCAAACCTCACTCTATCATGCACTCCAAATAGAATGAATAAAGTTCCATGGAAACCTTTATTTCCATTACAATCATACTATCATGCATGTTCAAAAGAAAATCAATACAACTAAACCTCTTACCTCTCACTGAACCTCAACCCACCAACCTTCATGCACTCCCTCTCTCGATCTCTCACGAAGGTATGTCGCCGTTTAAAGGGAAGTTCTAAGGGTTTGATGCTTGCTTCTCTATTTATAGGAACTTGTGGGAAGGTTAAGATAAGCAACAATCTCACAGATGAGGTTTATCTCTTGTTTAAACTTCCCTCACAGCTGGTCAATCTGTGATCGTCGGAGGGGAGATGGGTAACGTGGTGGAGTCATCTTCACTCGGACGTGGTGCGGACCCGCCAGCTTCATTACACTCGTACCCAAATAACGCTGAGCCACCTTCATGCACTTACAGTGCGGTTCCACCATCTCCATTACTCTCAAGCTCATGAAAGTAGCACGGTTTCATGGCACTTTTGCTGTTTAATCCCTTGAGCTTTGAAAATCATTCTCAACCATTGGATAATCTTTAACAAAAACAAGATTTTATACAGGCCGTGCATTTCAAAATGATAAGCATGGATGGGTTTCACGTGGGTGAGTGTGGAATTCAATCCATCATTTTATCTCTTTCATTATCATATCATCATATCATAATCATTTGAATAAATATAATGCCATCTTTCAAATCAACATTTAATCGGAATGTTTTTTATAATCTTCAACCGTTAATAACAATTTATTTATTAATATATTTATTTATATCTTTAACCAAGTTAAGTAAAATATTTAATCATATATATATATATATATATATATATATATATATATATATATATATATATATATATATATATATTTATAAATAAGTCTACTAATTCAAAGTTTTGGGAAATTTATTCAATTAACTAATTAATTATTAAAAATAATTACACCCATTTATTCCATAATAATTGCTTAAATAGAAAATTCAAATAAGTCCAATTTGGGAGACTTCCCTTATTAACCACATAATTAAAGTAGATAAATAAAAAAATTAACCCCTAAAATCCTTGGATTTTACACCCCTTGAGCACGTGACAGACCTGCCGCACCCGAACCCAGGACAAGCCCTGGCCCGAATGGAAGGCTTGAGTGTTATATCAACCTGATTACAAGCATATAGTATAACAACAATACTGATAACATATCATATAATAAGCGGAAGCATGAAAGGGTTCTACATAACCTAATAACAAACCACGATACACATCGTGTCTCAAATACAAATACCCTATAGGGTTCAAATACCTCATACACAATAAAAGGTAAACATAACCCCACTCTACGGCGCTACCAACCTCGCAGGGGTATAGCAAAGTTCCGAAGTCCGCACTCGACTTCCTCCTAGTCCGCGTCTGATACTCCTCTACTCCTCGTGATATGCAAGGAGTAACAACTGGGTATCTGAGCCAACCAACTATGGCTCAGTGGGTACCACATACAAATCTCATGCATAAAGAAATGTAAAAACAATAAGCAGCCCACAAATATGAACATAGGGCCCAAGTCCAAAAACATCAACAATATAGATATACATTAACTGGCCAGGCGGCCCAAAATATCTATAAATACTGGACCCGCGGTCCAAAATACCAAAACTATGCCAACAAACACCCAGTGCCATCCAGCACACACACTACTGATCAACGAGTGACCACTCGGTTCACGGCCCTTACTTGCCCCTGCGAAGCTCGCTCAAGTCCCTAGTGCGACCCCCAGTTAGTCACCCCGTCGGGTGGAGCTCACTGGCCCGTGTCGTCACACGTCCTGACCATCAAACCCACAGTAGGCCGAGTCTACACGACTCTCAACCTTCAGTGCGGTTCGAGTCCAACTCCAATCCCAATATGGATCGAGTCAACCCTCGAATCCCGATCATAGGTGGAACGAATCCACTCCCTGTATCGAGTGGAGTCTCAAAACACGAATGTGATAGTCGCGTATAATGAAAATATATTTGCATACATTCACACATGAACATAATCATACCTTTTGAAAAAGATCTTTACATGCAAGGTTTAAAGAAAACACATGCAGTGCATTTTTCCGTATGGTTACCCACCTGATACTAAATCCTGCTCCAGTCCTCGACACGCCTCAATTCTCCACGCCAGGATCTAGATAACATAGTACATAATCATCACTACCCGTATATTCATAACACAGAACTACAATACTTGTATTAATTGAAATCACAAATCATAATTTCTATCCATTATACGCAGTTCGAAAGAACTCTCATATATCTTAATTCGTAAGTCGGATTTTGTTGATCCAGGATTCGTTTGAAAGCCCTTTTCATACCTTTTCTAACGGTAGGTTATATGCCCTGATTGGATGCATAAAAGGGACCAAAATGTCCCGCGCAATCTAACTGCCATGATTTCACAGTTTCTGCTGCTGCTACAGTAACTGAGAAAACCCCAGACTTAAAACATTAAATTGAAGCTCAAAAACTTCCCCAATCTTCCCCAAGCTTCTAGTACATTAAATTTCCAATATTATCTTTCATTTCCCCCAAAATTGGGCTCGTTATCAACTCCACAATGCCCATAATAAAATGAAATAAAATGGGCGCTCTGCTGTGCTACAGTATTTCTTGCATTTCACACTAAAAATTTCTATTCGAACTCTAGTCCCTCTCATCCTTCTAATGGTCATGGATTCTCTATAAGTTTACACCAGCAAATGTGTCTGCCATTCAATTATGGGAAACTACTCACCATATAACTTGCAATTTATTATGGATCAAATTCTATTTAGGGTAAAAGACACTTTTGGTCCCTGAAAAGTGTCCAATTGTTCACTTTCATCCCTGTATTTTCATTTTGTTCAATACTATCCCTGTATTTGCCGTATTTTTGTCAAATACAGTCCCTGGTGCTGAAGTGGCGCCTATGTGGCAGCCAACTGGCATACGTCTAAAATACATGGCTATATTTTGTTTTTTTAAATTGAATAATTGATGTATTTGGCTGAGGTGGCATGCCAACTGTCCGTATATGCTAACGTGGAGAGTGCTGACGTGGCACTTTTTGCCACGTCAGCAATTTTTATATGGTGGGTACGAATCAGGCCGACGTGGCATGCCACGTCACCATGCTGATGTGGCATGCTGACGTGGCATGCCACGTGGAATTTTTTTTTATTTTTTTAATATTTTTTTAAATAAAAATCTTTATCCGCGATTATTGGCGTGTGCAAACAACTAAAAAAATTAATTTTCACTACCAAGGTTTTGATATTTAATAATTTGTCTTCAAGATGTCCTATTTTGATATTTTATCTTAAGAGAAAATTAATGATGACGTGGCGTTGTAACGCTGATGTGCAAAGAATATCTTTAAGTGTTTAAGTATTCAAATGTTGAAAGTTCAGTGGCCCACTGTTCTTTGTCTCCTAGCTTCAGCGTGCCCCACAAGTGCTCGAGCATCGACAGCATTGGGCCCCCTTAAGGTTGCGGTTGTTGCTCGCGTCCGACGAGGTTCCCGCGCGCCCGGATTTTGGAGCAATTCCATAGCCACTGGTTCCCATCTTCGTTTCGGCCTTCTCAACGTGTTCTTGTTGAGGGGAAGACCCCGACTTGGAGGTATGACCTCGAAATCATGGGGCTTTGCTTAGTTAGAGGTCTATTCACCTTGATTTTTGTTTATCTCCAAGAGTAACCTGTATGTTTGAGTGTTCCTTCGTTTGAGATCTTGGCTAGGGTTTCGCAGCAATCCCTAGCCAATTCATTCAAATTGTTGCCTTTGTTTTCTTAATGTTGTTTGATCGTTCCATTTCTTGATGTTTTCCTATTCATTCATAATGTTGAAGCTGATGATACTTAGAATATATTGTTTGATTTCATCTTGAATACATGGGCCTCTGTAGTAAGTGTGTTTTGGTTCTTTGATTTCTCAAAGATTTGACACCATCATACTTTCTAGTCATAGCTATACTATCATGATCGATGCCCATCATACTTTCTAACTGCAGTTACTATCATGATTTGGCACCTTAGAAAAAAATTGTGTTCACTGAGATCTTTGAGAAAGACAGATATGATTGATATTATTCCTTGTGTTTCTCTTCTATTACCAATGTGAATGATCATTCCAGAAATAAGAAAGCAGCATCGATTTTATTTTTAGCCATGTACAGCTTCGATTTTATTTTTAATTCATGAACTTGCCCAACTATTTTGTTTATGTTTCAATTGTTTTTTGAATCATGGTCCTCTGTTTCTGATTTGAGAGTTCAAGACTTTAATTCATATCTGTATTTAATTCATGAACTTGCCCAACTATTTTGTTTATGTTTCAATTGTTATTTGAATCATGGTCCTCTGTTTCTGACTTGAGAGTTCAAGACTTTAATCAGTTATTCATCTTGATGTTTTCCTAATGTTATACTTGAATTAACTTCATATTCAAGATGAAAAACCAGCTTCATATTTAATAGGAAAAAAGGTTAATATCTGAACCCAGAAGTATTCTAACTCTCAGATTCCCACACCATGTTACTGTATTACTCATAATTATATAAGTCTCAGTCAATTAATTTGATGTTTTTGTGCTATGTAACTTGCAGATGGGAAGACTCAAACTGTTTGTGGGAGGCCATTTCAATGTAGAGGGAAGGCTAGAGTATAAAGGAGGCATTATGCATCTGTGGAGGGTTAATGCAAATGAATTCAGTTACGAAGATCTGGTTGACTGCATTCATGATATGGAGTTTGGCAAAGTTGAGAAGATGCATTACAGAGTCCCCAACAGTGGAAGAAGTTTGGAGACTTCACTGATCATACTGCACAGCGAGGAGTCCTTTGCAAACCTTGCGAAGCATTTGAAGAGTAACATCCCAATTGAAGTTTATGTTGAACATGCGGCTGATGCAACATCTACAAGTAACATGCCAACTGTGGGAACCAACATTTCGGACATAAGTCCACTGGCTGAGCGAGTGGGAAGTGTGCAACTTCACGGATGGCACAGTCCTTCTAGTCATCTTTGGATTGCGAGATCGAGACGAAGCGTAACAACCATCCTTCAAATTTCAGACTCTACTTCTAGTGAAAATTGGTGTTCCACCTCAGATGATGATGAATGTGAGCTAATTAAAAAGAAACACAAAGAGATGGAGGGCTTCAGAGTGCCAGAACAGGAGCCAGAAAGCCAGTTCAATAATGATGAACCATTGGAGCAACCCTCAATTAATATAGATGGAGAAGTAGAAGGGGAGTGCAGTGATAGTTTAGCCAGTTTTTTAACCACATCTGAAGATGACAGTGAGCACTACAAGAAAAAAGGCCTATAAGGACAGGAAATCTCGTCCCTAAAAGTCTGAATCCGGTCCTTAAAACATCATTAAGGACGAGTGAAATCCGGTCCTCACTCATCCTTATAGGCTTCGTCCATAAAGGTCTTTAAGGACGAGAAGTATGACCGGTCCCTAAAACTTTTCAACGACGAGGTTGTTACTCATCTCTAAAACCTCTTTAGGGACCAGATTTCTGGTCCCTAAATAAGAGCCAAACTCATCCAAAAGGACCAAACTTTTGGTCCTTATAAATTTTTAGGGAAGAGATTCTTTTCGTCACTAAAACTCTTTAAGGACAGAGTTTGTTGGTCCATAAGGACCTTTAGGGACTACTTTACACCTGGTCCCTAAAAGATTTTGTGGACTAGCTTCTCGTCCCTAAATTCCAAAACAACATAGTGAACCCCCAATTATAACCAATCCTTATAACCTGCCATTTTTTCAATAAACATAAAAAATTATTAAAACCAAAATAAAAGCATATACACATATCATTAGCATAATAATAACCTGACATTTTTCATTGTCATTGACATTCAAAAAACTGTCATTAATATCCCATGAATAGCACAATATTGTTTACATAGATATGTATAAAACATATCCTTAGCAAACAATTTCATACCAAGTACTAACATTTTCTAGAAAAATAATTTTATTCCAACTTCTAATCATCCTAGTAAGAAATAGTAGCAAATTCTCTTTCAAGCCTTGATAATGACATTGCTGAAGTCTAGAACAAAATCAAAACCTGCAAAATGTATAAAAAAATAAGGTAATTAGTTCCCTTCTCCCAAAAAAAAAACCAAAAAGAAAAAAACAAAACTATAAATAATCTACTAGTAACAATATATATCACTAACCTTGTATGTGCTTCAAGTTCATTATGATTCTCTTGAACTAGGTGATGATGGAAGTTGAACATGAGATTGCTGAGATAAAAACATTTCTTTGAGTTTTTTTATTTCATTCACTTCACTTTCTATTGCAGCCAAGCGATCCTTCACAGACTTGTTTTCCTCTCGAGTTGAACGTAGCTCAGATAATAATTCAACCATTGAAGAACCAGAGCCTTTGAAGTCTTTGGCCTTAACACCACCTCCAAAGACAACCACGTGACTTCGATTTTGTGGTCCAAAACATCTTTCCACCATATCTATGCTATCAAGAGAAGGTTGAGATTGCACCAATTCTTGAATTTGAGCCTATAGAATAGGAGAAAAACATATATTAGCTCATTATCCAAGAACAACATATAAGATACATGTTAAATTACTCATACGTACGCACATGTTTTTCAATTGTTTCCAGTTCAACAAGTTTGTTATTCTTTTTGCGAGTCTCAAAGAAAATGGTTGCCAAGTCCGGTGGATTTCCATCCTTTCCTCCCTTCACATTAAAATCAAGAAGACAAATAATGTATCCTCAATATTAAGTAAAAAATGAACAAGCGAGGTTGTTAAAGATAAGAAAAAATTAATGCACCTTTTGATAAATAATTTCTCTAATTGGCTTACTACCAATATGATGAGGCATCTTTAACTTGGCTCTGTTAGCTGAATTCCTTTTGCTTGTTTCCTGTGTCAATGTAACATCATGAAATATGAGTATATAAAAAGAATCTAATAACACATTTTGCATAAATATGTATACATTATATATGCCAAACCTGAAAACTTTCAGTAGAAAAATGATTCTTGACAAGCCACTCCCATTGCTTCTTGTCTACTCCCTTAGGCACTTTCCTAAGAGCCTCTTGGATCGGTTTATCTCTCACGTATTTCGCATGCAAATTTCCTCTCCATCTATTCCATAATTCCTTCATCCATTCAAAGACATGTTCGCGATGAATATCCATATCATCGCTCTCAAATTTATCCTACAATAATCAATGTATTAGTGCTTTAATAAATTTGATCATTTATGAGGATTTAGTTCTAAATGTTACCACAACAGCATCCCATAGGTGTTGCAGCCTCTCTTGCTTAATGTCTCTCCACGATTCCACCGCTAACGGGCACATATATTATCACACGAACTAATTTTCCCAAAATGTCCGAAAATAAATAAAATGATTCTTCCCAATGTTCTAAGTATTGAAAAATATGACTTTCAGCTTTTCTCCTGGTTCAAGTGCCGCAACTTCTTTGCACTTGTTTTTCCCTCGCACCTTTTTAAACTTTTTTGTAGCACTTGAACCTACACATGCCCAATTATAAAAAGCTAAACCTTTCTAGTAAATGCTCCAACACTTTATTGCATAAAACATATTGTAAACATTTTCAAATCCAAAGCATAACCATGGAAAAAATATACATAATTATAAGAAAAGTTAAATGAAATTGTTGCACATTATTTCTGTAGATTTTTGGTTGTCTTGCATCATTTGTTCAACTTCTACTATTCGATCATTTTGTTCAGCTTGTTCATCTTCTACTCTTTGGTTGTATTGCATCACTTGGTCAGCCTCCATTCTCTGACTTCCTTGCATTGCTTGATCAGCTAGATGCAATGAGATATCCTCTTGCATAAGTTCTTCCTCGAGAACAAAGGAGTTATTATTTGATGATGGAGTTCCTTGAGGAGCAAATGCATTATGCTTTGATCTATCACCAATGGGAGTTTTTTGTTTTGGCACACTTAAAGAGCACAAATCTCTAAGTCTTAACCCTCGTCCCCTCCCTAAAGCACCCGGTGCAAGAAATGAACATTTGGCCGCCTTTGAAGTGGATGTCATCCCAATTTTGGTCCTTGGTGATTTCATATTCAACCTTCAAATAGAAAAGACATTTTTAGTACTATTTAAAAAAAACGTGCAATTTATCACCTAATTCATATCATAATAATACGACAATCTATAATAAAAAAAAGCATTACATAACAATATGTAATAAAAAGGAAAAAAGCATTACATATATAATAAAAAAAAGCATTACATCACCTAATTCAAAAAGTAAAGGAAAAAATGCATCATCTTACACCTATTATTAATAAAGGAAAAAAGACATTATCTTACAAATATTAGTAATAAAGGAAAAAAGGCATCATCTTACCCATATTCTGATTAAGAGATGACACACCTTCATAAGTTCTTTTTCTTTTATTTTGAATTGAATTTTCTGGACTAGATTCAACATCATCATCTACTTGTTGCAAGACCTCATAAGAATCAATGAGGTTGCATTTTTTCGCATACAACACGCCAACCTTT
This sequence comes from Dioscorea zingiberensis, assembly GCA_026586065.1. Lineage (NCBI taxonomy): Eukaryota > Viridiplantae > Streptophyta > Magnoliopsida > Dioscoreales > Dioscoreaceae > Dioscorea > Dioscorea zingiberensis. The sequence goes on from CM048821.1 coordinate 25,649,654, forward strand.
ATTGGAATTGTCATTAGCATAAAACACCTGTGATACTTGGTTTGCTAATACATATGGTTCATTTGTTTTCAAAATTCGCCCCCAATTAACACTTACAAAATCATATTCATCTATTTTAATTCCCTTCACTTTATCATACACATCAAACCAATTACATTGAAACAAAACCACTCTTCTACCCATGAGAAATTGCAATTCAAGGATATTGGTTAGAATTCCATAATAATCAATGTTTCCACTATAGTTGTCTATCTCACCAACTACAACCACCCCACAATTTTGAGTCTTTAAACGTTTGTCATAATCTTCTATGTGAAACCTATATCCATTGGCAATATAGCCATTAAAACATGTCACATATTGGGTAGGCCCTCGTGATAATGACAATAAATCCTCCATGATTTGACTACCATCTTCTTTATGCATTTCTGCAACCTATCAAGATAAAGTAGGATAATTTAGAATGAGTATTAAGATACTAAATTCCTAAAAATTCTAGTTTATCTTGAACTTACTTTAACTTTAAACCATTCGATGAATTGCCTATTCCATTCGGCATCAGAAAAGTGTTCGGAAGTATCCACATGAATTTGCCAAAACTCTCTACAAAATTAAGGTGGATTACACACAATGTAAAATAGAAAAATAATTGAAAATGAAAAAAATGATAAGTGAAACGAATGAAAGGATTAATTTCATACTCTAGGAATGGTAGAACTTCATCGCAATTCTTCAAAATATATATATGGGCCAACTCCAATTCATTTGCTTCAAGCTCACAATGTTTTCTAGCGCCTAAAGCTCTTCCAGGTTGAGAAAATAATGATAAACCTCCATTAGAATTTTTCATACCACCATCATAATTCCGTTCCGGCCGATTAAACTTTGTGTCCATTCTATGCAGATACCTTGAGCATAAGGTCATACATTCATTGGCAATATAGCCCTCCGCAATAGAACCTTCTGGACAAGCCCTATTACCAATAAGAGATTTCAAAAAATACAACCATCGCTCCACGGGATACATCCACCGATAATGAATAGGTCCAGCAATCTTAGCTTCTGTAGCTAAATGAATAGGCAAGTGAATCATAATATCAAAGAATGAAGGAGGAAATACTTTTTCTAGCTTGCAAAGAGTTTTAGGAATTTGTGCTTCAATCTGTTCTAACTCATCCATCCTTAACACCTTAGACCCAAGCATATTGAAAAATAAAGATAATTCAATAAGGGGTTCACAAACTGATTTGGACATCATACCTTGTATTGCAAGAGGAAGCAAATGCTATAGAAGAACATGGCAATCATGACTTTTTAGACCAGAAATCTTGTGATCTTTAAGGTTCACACATTGAGAGATATTAGATGAAAATCCATCTGGGACCTTTAAATCTTTTAAGAAAATGCATAATTTGTGCTTCTCTTCAGGAGATAATGTGTAACAAGCATTTGGCAATTCATATTTTTCCCCCCTTTTAATTGGGTGCAAATCTGGCCTAATGTTCATTGCCTGCAAATCTAGGCGAGTATTGATGGTGTCCTTGGTCTTTCCTTTGACATTCATGATTGTACCCAAAATATTATCACATACATTTTTCTCAATATGCATCACATCTAAATTATGCCGCAACAAGAGATTTTTCCAATACGAAAGTTCAAAGAAAATACTCTTCTTATTCCAATTATCCTTTCTATCATCATGTGATATTTTAATCTTCTTCTTAGGATCCTTTGTTAACTGTAACCCATCAAGATCTTGCACTTGATTAAGTATCTCAACACCTGAATGCATTTTTGGTGGTAACCTCCGCTCCTTAGTACCATCAAAAGACTCTTTGTCATTCCTCCATTTGTGATTAAGAGGAAGATAACGCCGATGACCCATATAACATTGCTTCTTACCATTGGCTAATCTGATTGAGTAAGTGTCTTTATTGCAACATGGACATGCCAACTTCCCTTTTGTACTCCATCCAGATAAATTTCCATAGGCTGGAAAATCATTGATGGTCCATAACAAAGATGCATGCAATGTGAAATTTTGACTACATGATGCATCATATGTCTCTATACCAGTTTCCCATAGCTCCTTTAATTCTTCAACCAAGGGTTGGAGATAGACATCGATTGCATCTCCAGGACCATTTGGACCAGGAATAATCATTGACAAAATGAAATTTTCTTGCTTCATGCATAACCAAGGTGGTAAATTATAAGGAATAAGCACCACAGGCCAAATGCTATATTGGGTTTTTGAATTTACAAATGGCTGAAATCCATCACTAGCAAGTCCAAGTTGAACATTACGAGGATCGGCGGCAAACGATGGATGAAGTTCATCGAACGACTTCCATGCCATGGAATCAGCTGGGTGCCTCATTAATCCATCATCAACTCTTTTAACAAGATGCCATCTCAACAAAGAAGATGTCTTAGTAGACATAGACAACCTTTGAAGTCTAGGCTTTAGTGGGAAATACCGTAAAGTCTTTGATGCTATTTGTTTACCATTTTTACACTTGGTTTCTCCACTATGTTTATCCATTTTATATCTAGGTGCACCACATACTTTGCAAGAGTCAAGCAATCTATCCTCCTTCCAATACAACATGCAATCATTTTTACAACCATCAATCTTATTGTAAGAAAGACCAAGGTCTCGAATTATCTTCTTTGCCTCGTAATAGGAATCCGGCAAATTGGCTCCATCAGGCAACAACTCTTCCTTCAACGTTTTCAATAACATAGTAAATGATTCATTACTCCAATGGCCAAGACTTTTAATGTGAAGCAGTTTAATCAAGTAGAAAGCTTGGTGCTCTTTGAACCTTGATATAATGGCTGCTCAAAATCCCTCAATAGCCTTAAAAAAATTTTGGCTTCAACATTTGGCTCCTGTTCATTTAAATCTTCACCACCACCAATGTCTCCATTATCTACATCAAAATTAGGATATAAATCTCTCAAAATCTCTTGTATTTCATCCTCACTGTCACTCTCTTCTAATTCATTGTCAGCTTCATCTTCAGAATCCGATTGTGATTCACCTAATACTTCCCCGTGGTGATACCAAAATGTATAATTTTTAATTATACCATAGACTTTCAAATGTGTCTCGACAGTCTCACGTGTCCCCAAAGTTATGTTACAACATTTGACACATGGACATCGTATTTCGTATAGTTCTCCTGTTCTTTTAAAAGCATAGTCCAAAAAACTTTGCACCCCAAGTAAGTAAGCTCTATCAAGTCGATTATTGGCAAGTTGCATCCAGTGCTTATTTGGTGCCATGACCTTAGCGTCAGAAATCAGAGTAAACTCTACAAATAACAAATTTCATAATCTGAACACAGATATAAAAGCCATAATCAAAAGGAATGCATAAAGTGCTTATAAAATCCTAAGTTAGAAAAAGTGTGTTAATAATAAAGTAATAGAGCAAGGGTTTTTTGAGAAAGATGTTATAATAGTTGGAAAAAGTTTAAAACAAGAATAATGAGAAAAGGACAAAATATATTATAATAAAATCTTGGTGGATGGGCTCTCATAAGACTCATGATTATATCAACTTCATTATTTCTTCACATAAAATATTTTGCAATAACTGTATGAAAGATATTGATTATTTTTAAATAAACAATAAAATACATAAAAACTTATATAAAAAATATAAAATATATTTTAAAAATTGGCCTAGTTATATTCAACATTCCCAAATACACACTTGAGCAATCATCGCAATGCTTTCTTCTTTTTCAACCTAATTTGGACTTCTATATTTATTTTGATTCTGATTGGCATTTCAATTTTTAATCTAGCAGGTGAATTACATCAATGCCCATGCAACTTCAACACTTGCATAATTCTTTAATTCTTTTGGCTTCGGGGGGGTATAATTCAGTTGTGGTTTTCGCTCCCTTCAAGCCTTAAGTTAGCATGCAATAAACTAGCTTCGATGTTACTAGTTATTTTTGGAGCTTGGATGAAAATAAATTGGCCTAGTTATATTCATTGAAATCTCCTAAAATTCTCATATACTCACAGAATTACAATATGAAGTTGCTAATAATTACCCTTTCTAATTTTTGTAAATTTAAAGCAGCAAAGAGATGTGGTATAAAATAGAACACGATACAATATCTTACAAAATAAAATATAATAACAAGGTAAAGAGAAAATAGAGATATGTGTGACAACTGACACACTTCACAAATCTATCTAGACATTGCATAGTAAGGACCAATATACTTTATAGTACTCAATTTAGTGACGTATATAAGAATTAAGAATAAAAACATTATGTAGAACACTTCAGAGATTAATGAGTTGCACCAAAGATTGAGATCCAGAGATCCCAATAGACAAATAAACAGTATCATGATTGAAATGGAGAACAATAAATATAGGTTCAGATAAAGTATCTTACGTAGCTTCACTATAGACTTGCAGAATAATTCAGCATCAAGGGAATTCCTTTGGTCCTTGAACAAGAGCTGTGTAATCTTAAAAGGATCAAGAACAATATGCCAATCAGAAATTGCATTAGATGGTAAGTTACTAAGTTCAAAAAAAATGTGCATTCAGTACTTTTCATGTTTGAAGCTATTCTAAACTCAAGAAAGTCAAGAACTAACATTGCTTTTTGTGTCTTCATGGCATTCATTCTACAATAACAGAACCATCATGATTAAATATAAACAAAATAATAAAATCTATGAAGAACAATATATGTACTGCACTTTACAATGATTGATGGCAAGTATACTATTTTCTATTTTCTACAGCAGACTAAGTCATGGAATAAGTTTTTACTGTGAAAGTGATGAAGACTCAAACTCACAATAGATCAAGAGCATGTTTCACTGAAACCACAAATATGAACAGAATGTGACAGCATCATTGATTGGCACATGTGAGGCTGTAAATCTATTATGTTGGCTTCTAAACAAATAGATAAATGCGAAAGAAATAGTCCACTTTTATTAAAAAAAAATATAAAAACAAAAGGAAGAAAGCACAAGAAATAAATAAAATTTTATTGGCATCTGCATCATTTATGAACAATCAAAATAATTCTATCTAATAGTCAATAAGACAAATTTTCAATGAACTAGTAGTATTCTCTTTGTTAATATTTAGACAAACCAGTTTAGAACCATTCAAACACAAAAACCTGAGAAGTAGAGACGGGAAATGAAAATTATCATCCCAAGTAAACCTCATATGCCTTATGTACCTAAAACATAAAGAATTAAGCATTTATCCCAAGCAAGTCCTCATTTTTCAAGCTGCTAGACAAAAAAACATGAAAATAAAATCCAAGAAATTCATCTCTTTCGACCAGCTCAATTTCAAAGAGAACAAGTCCTGCGAACTTATGCCACAAAACCCTAAAAATCACAAATTTATAAACTCCAAGATCTTCGAATCCCTTGGAATCAATTCAAGATCAAAATCAAAATAAGAAGGGAAATCTTGCCCCAATCCAAACCCTAACCCTAAACACAGAAACTCCACCAAACAATAAATTTAAGACGACCCATAAAAAGAACCTTGATTTGAAACTCCCAAAAGACAGCAGCTCGCTTTCTTACGCATGTACATACTTAGATTCTTACACATGGCTAAAGGAAATAGATGAAAAAAATAAAGTGGTTTGATTGTCCTATATATTCAAGAGGAATACATGAACCATACATCACTACAAGAACAAAGAAGATACTGAAAATTAACCAAAGAAACATCACAGCAAGAACCACCTTACTTCAAGAAGATGAAATAAGGTCTTATGTCACCATTCATGCAAATGATAGGTCTTCAGTGCTGTTTTCATCACCAAAAAACTTTTCCAGTTTGCTAAAATAATTATTCATGCCTAAATAAATAGTTCAAAAAATACCAAGCTTGAAAAGAGAATGATACATTTACAGTATAAAAATACCTGAGGGCTGCAGAAAAACACCTGAGAGCTACAGAAAAATGAAGACTTGAGAGCTGCAAAAATTAAAACAAAAACCTAAATCAATCCAAATCCCAAGCCTTTGGTTGTCATCTAAATGTTGAATCAACAATAGGGATTAAAACAATCACAAAAAGCAAGCATGAATGATTTTTTATCTAAATGCTAATACACCAAATTAAGTTCAAGGTTAAAAATATCTCTAGGAAGTTTGAAATGAGCCCCTCTCATAACACTCGCTTGAGTTTCTAAAATCCTTGGGCATCAATGAAATTAATTGTCCCCAAACTAATTTCAAAACTGGCTTGACAGGCTTAAGATTAAGAAATTTGTAAATATAGATGACATGCCAACGAAAGCATGAAATTATAGAGATTGTAGTGAAAGCATGACATGAAATTTGTAAATATTGATGACACACACACACATTGAGGACTTACTACATTGTGCTCTTGAATAATTAGTTGGTTGATTTATACACTAGAAAGCATGTTATTACAGAGATTATTATAATCACTATTATTGTCATCTAATCATAGCTTCTCTCATAAATAATTTTTACTATCTTAAAAATCAATATAAATTTTCATACAAGTCATTTTCACTATTTACAGAAAAAATTCTTTATTTTGCATTCAAGCATAACTTAAGTGTTAATATTTTGCATTCAAACATGACTTAAGTAACAAATATCAATGTGGATAGTGGTAAAAAAAATTAGCAAAATAGTGGTTCATCCAAAATTATCAATAATATAGATACAATCACATAAATGTATATATATTTCAGAAATTTAGTTGATATAATTTCAGAATTGGATGATTTTCAAGAAAAGAAAATATCTAACAGACAAAGGCCATGACACAATAACTTGAGAATTCAAAATGATGAGAAATTTAGGATGAATTTTTCGCCCAACATTAGAATGGAATTAAAGCAAAGATCAATTTCTTAAATCAACTATCACAATTATATCAATCAGAATAGAAACCACATGAAACTTTAAAAGATAAGTAGTAATTGGAAAATCAAGCAAACATCAACATTTTAATTAAACCACCATGAATATTCCAATAAAACTAGAATCCATATGATTGTTTTTTTTTAAAAAAAAGAGAGAGCTGAAGTTGAATAAATCCAGAAGTACTGATGTGTACAAACTATGGTCAAGATTTAAATGCCTTGAAAACAAGTAAAAGAGAGATCAACAAACCTATGATTGGTATAGTTTGGAAGTCGGAAGCCATTACTAATGGGATTCCATGCATTTAAAGCTCGAAGAGTGCTTCGAAATAATTATTTATAGCAAACACTCATACTTCAATATGAAGTGAAAAAATTATATATATAAAAAAAAAATACAAACACATCTCTGAAAACTAATGGGATTCCAAATCTTGAGTGCCCTAAGCTTGAGCCTAGTCCAGATCAAGAAGTAGGAGAAACCAATCTCTCTAGCTGAGTTTTTTAAGCCTGCCATGGTTGAGATTTTAGTATGTCAAGTGCAAAAACATAGCAATCAAATTGATAAACATCTAATGCAAACAATAACCAAGAAGCAACACCAAGAACAGGATGAGAGAAAGCAACACACCAAACCAAAAGCCAAGAACCCAATTCAATTGCTGGAAATAAGAAAATTGCCTCGCATTCCCAGAATTGCAAACCAAAGGGATGCCAAAACCTTTTGTTACCTTCTACCAAGGAAAGAAGAGTACACCGGACACCGGATAGAGAAGTGCTCGCCAAAGAGGAACTAGGGTTCCGGAAAGGGGAGATGGAATTCGATAAGGATTGATCGAAGAGAACAATGAGGAGGAGAGGAGGGTGCGATCTAGGGTTAACTTCAGTTGGGAGTCAGGGGAAGGAGGAGAAGGACGAGGCTCCCGGCTTTTAGTTTATCTCGCGCGAAGGAGAGAAGAGGGTTTTGTTTTTTTAATTATTATTTTTTTTTAATCCCCGCCATGATATTTGAACTATTAAATTTTTTTTCAATCCCGGTCAAATTAAAAAATTTTAAGGACCAGAATTTTTACATTAACAGGGACCAAAATAAAATCTGGTCCTAAATGTTTTATGAAAAATTAAAATTTGGGGACCGTTAAAAATCCGGTCCTTATTAGTGTATTTTTAAGGACCATTTTCACATCCGGTCCTTAAAATGTGGTCCCTAAAAATCAATTTTCTTGTAGTGGAGCCTGAGCACGGGAAAAGAAGAAAAACAGCAAAGTCAGTTTTCAACCCCAGTAGCCCTACACCACATTTTGAGCTAGGTATGATCATTGAAAGCAGAAAGGTATTTAGAGAGGCAATGATCCAGCATGCGATCCAAAGTCGAAGAGAAATTCAGATTGTGAGGAATGATAAACAGTGACTCCATGCCAGGTGTTCTGATGTGCAGTGTCCATGGGTTATATATGCACGTGCTGAATATGTTACGAGCAACTATAAGGTGAGAACACTTGTGACAGAGCATAGTTATAGTTGGTCCTTCAAGAACAAAAACATCAACTCAAGGGTATTAGCAAACCATCTTATGCAGACCAGGCAAGGAGCAACATATTTCATGAAGCAAGTTGATATTAAGATGGCTGCCAAGAATGAACTGAAAGTTGATGTCACCCGTAGTCAGTGCAGGAGAGCGAAGGTTAGGGTAATGAATGAGTTGGCAGGGGATTATAAGGTAGAGTATAGTATGTTATGGGATTATGCAGAGGAGCTTCAAAGGAGCAACCCCGGGAGCTCTATATTTGTTGAAGTGGAGAGAGGTGATCCCTCTCAGAAGCCACAGTTCAGAAGCATGTACATTTGCTTTGATGCATTGAAGAATGGGTTCCTCCAGGGTTGTCGACGCATAATAGGGCTTGATGGATGTTTCCTTAAAGGTCCATGTAAGGGAGAACTCCTTATTGCTATTGGTAGAGATGCAAACGATCAGATATTCCCGTTAGCATGGGCTGTGGTGGAGGTTGAAAATAGAGATCGGTGACATTAGTTCCTTGAGCATTTGATGACGGACTTGGGAATCGTGACAGGTGGAGGACTTGCCTATACATTTATGTCCGACCAACACAAGGTACTGGTTTTATGAATGAAACAAATTTTTATACTAATGTTAATTAGTATGGTGTGTGTTAAGCAAGTTAATTATACTAATTAGTGTTATGTTTGTAGGGACTAATGCAAGCTATGGAAGAGCTAATGCCCCAGGCAAAACACAGAAGATGCGCCCATCACATCTATACTAACTGGAGGAAAGTGCACAGAGGACTGCACCTTCAGAGGTTGTTTTGGAAGCTTATAAAGGCAACTACAGTACTTGATTTCGAGTCATCGCTGAAGACTATTGGAGAAATCAAGAACAAAGGCCACCGTGCATCTACTCAAAATCCCTCTTACGGCATGGACAAAAGCTTTTTTTAGCACCACAAGCAAGTGTGATGTAGTCGAGAACAATATGGCGGAGACATTCAACGCGCTCATCTTGGAAGCAAGACATAAGTCGATTATCACAATGTTAGAGGAGATAAGGGTGTTTGTGATGCGAAGGATAGTGGCGAGGAGGGAATACTCTGAAAAATTCAAGGATGGGTTGGGGCCAAAGATATGGGCTAAGATTGTGGAAAGCAAAGAGAAAAGTAGCAACTGTCATATAGAATGGAATGGTGAAAGTGGATATGAAGTGTACCAAGAGCAAGACAAATATGTTGTAGATATTCAACAACACACATGTACTTGCCGACAGTGGGACCTGACAGGGATACCGTGTGCACATGGAGTCTGCGTGATATTGTTCCGCAAGGAACCCATTGAAGACCATGTGTCTATATGGTATAAAAAAGGCATGTTTGATAAATCGTACGCCTTTGCTCTTCAACCAGTTAATGGCAAGAACTTATGGCCCAGGAGTGGCTATGAACCAATACAGCCACCACCAACAAGGGTCATGCCAGGGAGACCCAAAAAGATGCGAAAAAAGAAAACTTGGGAGTCGGAGAGTGCTTCAAGAGTCTCTAGAAAGGGACGGAAAAAGACTTGCAGAACCTGCCATGGTGGACACAATTCAAGGAAGTGCCCTACAAAGGTAATAAGCAAATAAAATAGAGGTGTTTCTTTACTTCACTAATCTGACAACATTGTTTTGCAGTCAGTCACGCTAAGGGCAAAGGGAAAGCAAGTCATGCTTCAAAGCCTGTGACGTAATGTTGATAGTCGATCCACAAACAAGAAGAAAGCACATGCAAAGAGTAAACATGCGATCGCTACCTCTCGATCGAATGTAAATCATAAGAAATGAGACTTTTTCCCCGTATATGTGGTACAAGAATAGCATGTCCGATCAATGAAATGTGTCGTGTACCTACTTCCGCCAAGGGAAGGGTAAAGAGAAAACATGTATTACGCCACAAAGCAAGGATTGCGAGGAAAAAGGGAAGGCAAAGGCAACTAGGGAAAACAGAAACTTTCTTTGTTCTTGTATCGTTTTAATGTGCTAATATGACCATATTGTTCAGATTGCTGGTGCTGGCAAAGGTAAAAGGAAAACAATTCATCTTACCCCTGCTGGTGCTGAAGCTGGTAGCATCCAAGACCAGGACAATGCACAGGTAATGGATAGTAAAAAATTGACTTTATTTTTAACCCTTTTAATGTTGACTCAAGCTTTTTGTCTCGTGGCCTCTCACAAGGTCAAGGATGTAACACCCCTTTTTACTAAGGACCGTGTCACATTCTGGTAGGGAGTGCCCCACCCATAAGTTGTGTACTTTACAACCTAACAAAATAATGAATATACAAAATAAATACAATATGACATGAACAAACTTCGGTTACACGGTAGTCACATCCCATCGAAAGTTACGTAAAATACAAATATACCAACTTGATCCGTATAAGGCAATAAATTTAAATGTGATGGTCGCACGCCGTGAGCCCCTAGTCTACAATCTCTGCCAAGGCGTCATGAGTCAGCTCTTCGTGTCCCCTGCCTATACCTCAAATGACAACATAAACCGAGGGACCGAAGCTACACAAGCTCGATGAGTCTTGACAATTCCGGGCCAGTACTATACATACATCCCACACAAACCTCGTACTAAATATTCGCATAAATTGAAAACTAACAGTAAAACATGGAATCATCATGATCATCTTCAATCAAGATATTAATGCCAATACAATCGGAAAACTCACAAAAAGCCATATGCGCCTCATACATCAATATCGGTTCTAACAAACACCCCATCTTCAAGTACATCCATGTGTACAGGAGATGTACCTACCTCCATCACATCCTTTGCGAAGGAGGCGGTGCTACCTACCCGCATCTCAATTACATCCCGTAAAGGAGATGCATCCACCTCGGCCAGATCCCGTGCCGCATCCCGCGCCAAGAGGGGACCTATGCCGCATCATGGACGCCCCAAGCATCTCAATTACATCCCTGTAAAGGAGATGCATCCACCTCACAGATCCCTGCGGCTCTGCAGATCCCGCCAAGAGGGGACCCATGCACACCATCAATTATGTTTCTCTCTTGAAGCTAAACCTAACCCACTCTAATAAATAGCTCACTGTGTACACAAACCATCCGCTTTCCCTCACACAGCCTCAGCACCCATGCTTGCATGCTATTATTTCATATTCTCCCTTGCCCTCATGCAACGCTCTATCTACGAATTATCAAGCGATAAAAGAGAGCAAGGCTCACCCGCGATCCTTTATGGTAACAGCTCAGGCTTCCCCATCGTCCGGTTTGGCCGCTCGAATCTACTGCCTCCTCACGGCGGAGTGAAGGTGTTTCCACCCGGTTGCTGGACGCCTCCTACCTCCACTGTTCGCGGCGGAGCTATTCACTACTCAAGGTTGCAGGAGCTCTCCCTTGGCTTTCTCTCTCTCTGTTGAGTATACGGGGATGAACTCCTCTTCATCCATTCTCTTAATAGCCAGGGCAGCGGGGGTGGTGTGGCTCGAGGCGACAGAGGGATGACAAGACGACACGCTGCAACGCACCTCCCTCCATCTGTATTGCTCGCGGCTGCTTCGCCTTGCCAGCCCATACATCGACCTACCCCCTCGGATTCCCTAGTACAGTGAATCCGGTTGGCGAGCTTGCTGCTAATTAAGACCCTGGGTTCGCTTAATATCTCCGTCCAAACAGGTCATTACATGGCCATGCTCTTGCATGAGGTGTTCCCATCTTGAACCCTTAAGCTGCCACCTGTGACCTTCTTTCACAACTACCGTTCATATTGTGATGATTCTAATTTTAATGGCAGCCATAAAGCCATTATTATGTTAGCACTTATCTCTCAGCGAACCTGAACACCCATCATATCTACCATCAATGCTAGCTTTTGAATTCCAGCCACATGAATAAAGCATTTACTTATAGTGTATTATATTATATTTTATAATATAACATATAATACACTCCAATCAATCCTGCATTTCATATATTTCCTAGTTAACCCGTAATATATATATATATATATATATATATATATATATATATATATATATATATATATATATTAGGTTCAAGCTATCTAATTACTTTCCAACTAGGCCCTTAATAATAATTAGGACCTCAATTAAGAGTTTATTTACTCCATAATTTGTGTGGGTTTTACAAAAATACAGGAGATCCATTCACCAAGGCTCTTGGTGCAAAGGAGTTTGAAGGAAATTGGGAATGAAGTACATGACCGATTGGCTCTAGTGCAAGTGGGAGATTGTTAGGGATATAGTTGATATGCCCTAGACCCAATCTCTTATGTAATAATTTGAACACATTTCAAATAATGCAGTTTGATAAATATATGGCATTGTCTTTCTTTTGTTATCATATTAAGTGCTTAATATGATGAAGTCCTTGATTAAATTTAAATACTTGTCATTATGATAGAGATCATAATAATGAGAGTCAAGTCTTAAACTATTTAATCTAAAGAAAGTTCTTATCATAGGATCATTAAGCTTAGGACATTAGTGATCTGGTTAGATCAATATATATGTGATAGTCTTTATAAGATAAAGATTAGTTGATCTCATTAACTAAATCACATATATAGATGATGCATATGGAGATATGATCATTGAACTGACTCAATTGAGAATTCCTATTGGTTAATATTACCATAAATCACAATAGGATATTCTCTTGGAGAATGAGATATAATAGTTCCTTTGACCTGAGATCATCATAGTAATTAACAAGCTATTTATCATACTTTGATTTTAGACACCTATTGCCCTAGGACGATAGTTGAAAGGATATTGGGTATGATTAAATACTTGTAGAATTAATGATTGATCAAGATGGAATCTGTCAACTCTTGGTAATGAGTTTGAGCTCTAGGTTGTCATTATTTATAAACGACTAAGTTAAGACCTTGACCAGGGCAATCAACTGAAGAAGAAAAGAGTTTCTTAAGTCATTCGTTGGTCAGTTATAATTGACATGAAACATAGTTGGCAACCTATTGGGATTTGACACGTCAACCATATCCTAGGGTTAGCCCAGAGATTTATAGACAGAAGGAAAATATTACATTATTCTTCAATAGGTTCTTGAGAGTATTTGTATACTTCATGCTATCTGGTCGTTAAGGAGTGTTGCTAGACGCCAACCTTGATTAGTAAATTAGTATGACTAATTTACTACCGGCTTAGTATTGAACCTATGGGGTCACACACTAACGAGTGTTCTGATCTTTGCTATAGGATTAATTATTTTATTATTTGATGATTAAATTAGATTATTTGATTAATCAAATAAATAAATTAATTAGTCCAAATGGAATATTATTATATTCTTTACTAGCATAGAGAATATGAATAATATATTTTGGACAAATTGAATAATGCATGCATGTGGTGTTTTAGGAAAACCAAAAGGTCTTTGGATAAATTCAAAGGTTTTGAGAAGTCAAAAGCCACATGCATGCTTGATGGTTTTGGAAAACCCAAAAGGTTTTGGGAAAACCAAAAGCCATATGCACTTGATGGTTTTGGTTTTGGGAAGACCAAAGGGTTTTAGGAAAAACCAAAAGGTTTTGAGAAACCTAAAGGCTTATGCAAAATACTTATACTTATAATGTATAAGCTTGCATAGATTGTGGTGTTTTTTTTTTCTTTGAAAGATAAAAAAAGAGATACAATCCGTCAAGTGAGTTTTTGAGAGTCAAAACCATTTGTTTCAATTTGTTCATCGATTCCATTTGTCAAAAGGTTGATAGCAAAGGTTGGTATCGGTGTGGATATCGCGATAGAGTCTTCGCATTATCGAAGAGGTTTAGAGAGAAAAGGAATTAGCTTCCAAGGTATGTTTTAGATCCGATCTTTAACATGTTAGATAAATTTTAAATGCAAATAGATCTTCCATTGAATTATTTTGCCTTCCGCTGCGTGTTTTGAACACCGAATAATCCTACAGTGGTATCAGAGCCACGAGTCTTTGTGTTTAAAACTTATTGCTAAATTTATTTATTTTGCAAGAATTTCTTTTATATGTGATATATTGGTTTATTCTTGCTTCTAATTTTTGATACATGTGATGTATATATAAAGGATGTACTCTCAGCATATGAAGTTTTTGTTTATTTACTGCATGCATATCCTTTATATAATTTTTGAATTATATGTTACATATGATGTAAATCAATTTAGGATTAATTGCAAGTACACAACATAAAATTAATTCATATGCTATAAGTGATTAGATCATTATGTTGTTAAAGGATTGTTTTAACATATGATATTTTATTTACTACATGCATGTCCTTGATATAATTTTATGATTATATGTTACATATGATGTAAATTAATTTAGGACTAATTGCATGTAGACAACTTGAATTTAATTCATATGCTATAAGTGATTAGATCACCTTGATATTAAAATATTGTTTTAAGCATATCAAATATTGTTACATGCTTGTTCTTTATATGATTTTTGAATTATATGTTACATATAGATGTAAATTAATTTAGAACTAATTTCATGGGTGATTAGATCACCATGTTATTAAAAGGTTGTTTTAATAACAAATTCCCTCCCACTAAAATTGAGTTCTTAAATAATAAGATATAAGATATTTTATTATATAGCTTTCCATCAAATAAATATTCTTTTATTTATCTCTTGTTTATAAGGAGCGGCTTGACAACCAGGAGACTTGTAGTTCAAGAATAAATTAAAAAATATTTATTGCATAAGATGCGTATAATGGAAAGAATTATTTATTTTATACTATATGCCTGGACTACCCGGGGGAGTATGAAACTCAATAAATTCTTTGCCATTATGATGGTTGAACTCAACTATGCCAATAGGAACGACCTGACAACCAGGGGACTATTGGGCATGGAGCTATTTAAGGAAGTTGTATAGAGATAAAATTGGTAAGTGAACCTATCTTGAAAATATGTGTGAGAAACGACTTGACTACCAAGGGGCTCATTCATATTGTTTAAGGATTCCTTTACTCCACTAAATAGAAATAAATATTTCTAAAACTATAATGAGGGTACATTGTTAATTAGTGGAAATATCATTTAGATAAAAGTCCATGTCTTTATGATATCTATAAATGTGTTCTTATATTGTTGTATTTTCTTTCTTAATTTTAGATTTCTCAATATGTCTGCTATATCATTAGCTTAAGATACTTGATGCCAACAAGTTGGTTGGACCAAATTTTGATGACTGGTACCAAAATTTGAGAATTGTTCTCATGCATGAAAAACTTATTTATGTGATCGATAAGCCTGCCAAAGAAATCCCATCTGAGGATGATGCTAAAGCTACCAAGGATTATCAGAAATTCTTGGAGAATCGTCTTACTACCGAATTCATCATTCTTGCCTCTATGAGTTTTGAACTCCAGAGGAAACATCAGGGTATGAATCCATCTGTAATAATCGAACATCTTAAGAAGATGTTTGGTGCTCAAAGCAGAACAGTCAGATACCAGCTATCTAAGGCTTTATTTGGATCCAAGTTGATCAGAACTCTCGGTTGGGCCTCATGTACTCAAAATGATTGATCTTATTGAAGAACTTGAGAAGTCAAGTTGCACACTTGGAAGGGAGCTTTCTCAAGATTTGATCTTGCAGTCACTACATGAGTCCTTTTCACAATTCATTATTAAAATTTGGATTAATTACACTTTTCGTCCCTGAAAATGGTGTCATTGTTCACTTTTATCCTTGTATTTTAAAAATGTTCAATGCAGTCCTTGTGTATTAGGAAATTTTGTTCTTTCGTCCCTGAAAATGGTGTCATTGTTCACTTTTGTCCTTGTATTTTTTAAAAATGTTCAATACAGTCCTTGTGTATTGCGTATTCTGTTCTATTTTGGTCCCTAACATTGTATTGCACATTACACAAGGACCGTATTGAACATTTTTAAAATACAAGGATAAAAGTGAACAATAACACAATTTTCAGGGACGAAAAGTGTAATTAATCCTATTAATTTCAACATGCATAAAATGGATTGTGATCTTCATGAGATGCTCAATTTGTTGATTGATTATGAGAATCAAATAGCATCTGAGAAGAAGAAAGGAACTGTCATGTTGGTTGGCAACTCTTCTAATAAGAAGGGTAAGGGCAAGAGAAAACCCAAAAAGAAGCCTACTATGCCTAAGGGGGGTGTGACTAAACCCAAAGGTAAAGAGGGCAAAGCGACTAATCTGATGCTGAATGTTTCTTCTGCAAGAACAAAGGACATTGGAAGAGGAATTACAAGGAGTATCTTGCATCTCTAAAAGACAAGAAACAAGGTGAGACTTTGATGAAAAATGTTTTCATGCTTTCTTTAACTACTACTGATTTTTCATTATGGGTATTAGATACTGGCAGTAGTTTTAATATCTGCAACATATGGCAGGGACTACATATAAGTAGGAGGTTAAAGAAAGGACAAGTGAATCTTCAAGTTGGGAATGGTGCAAAAGTTGCAGCCCTAGCTATAGGTTCAATTTCTCTTATGATGCCTACGGGCAAAATACTCATGTTGGATGATTGTTATTATGTTCCTAAATTTGTTTCGAACATAATTTCAATTTCTATGTTGAACAAGCATGGTTTTCGAATTGTTTTTTATGATAACATTTGCTCTATTTATCATGGTGATGGTTTATATGTGCATGGTTATCTCCAACATGGTATTTATGTCTTACCTAATATGAATATTAATTCGATTATGCATGTTTCTAGTCTTAAGAGGAAAAGAGATGATCAAGTGAATAAAACATATCTTTGGCATTGTAGGCTTGGTCATATTGGAGAGAAAAGAATTAACAAGTTGCACAAGGAAGGTTACCTTGACAAGTATGATTATGAATCATATTCAACTTGTGAATCTTGTCTCAAAGGAAAGATAGCCAAATCTCTATTTACCGGAAGTGGAGAGAGAGCCTCTAAATTATTGGGACTAATTCATACAGATGTTTGTGGGCCCATGAAGATTCAAGCCAGAGGAGGATATTCTTATTTTATCACCTTCACTGATGATATGTCTAGATATGGATTTGTGTATCTTATGAAACACAAATCTGAGTCTTTTGAAATGTTCAAAAGATTCCGTAGTGAAGTTGAGAAACAGACTGGTAAAAGTATTAAAGTACTAAGGTCTGATAGAGGAGGAGAATATCTGAGTGATGACTTTACTAGTTATCTCATAGAGAATGGGATTCTCTCACAATGGACACCTCCAGGAACACCACAACACAATGGTGTGTCTGAAAGAAGGAATCGAACCTTATTAGATATGGTGAGATCCATGATGGGGTTCACTAATCTTCCAATAAACTTATGGGGATATGCTTTGGAAGCAGCAACATACTTACTAAATAGAGTACCCACTAAGTCAGTCTCTACAACACCATATGAGATATGGAAAGGACGTAAACCAAGCCTTAAGCATGTTAAAGTTTGGGGTTGTCCGGCTTATGTTAAGAGATTGCATTCAGAAAAACTCGACTCAAGATCTGATAAGTGTAGATTCATTGGCTATCCCAAAGAAACAATGAGATATTATTTCTATCATTCTTCTGACCATAAAGTGTTTGCTGCTAGAAGTGCAACCTTTTTAGAAAGGGAATTCCTTTTAGAAGGGAATCATGGTGCAGAAATAAAACTTGATGAAGTTCAGGAAACCAATGAATCAACTCAGGAACATGAGATGCAAGTTGAGCAACCTTTATTAGATGTTTTGAAGATGTCAAAGAAGTTGCCATCTTCAACGGTTGAAGTTCAAGAAACTATTGTAGATCAAGAACAGGTTATTGAACCAGTTCAAGAACAAGTTGAACAACAACCGAATCTAATGCAAGGTGAACATGTTGTACACGAACCTCTTAGAAGGTCTACTCGTCAACGACATGTACCAAATAGATTGAATCTTTTGGTACAAAATGATGAATCAAATGAGGTTGATCATAATGATGATGACCCTAAGACCTATGAAGAGGCTATACAAAGTTCAGACTATGAGAAATGACAAAAGACCATGGAATCCGAAATTGAATCCATGAAGGTCAACAAAGTATGGACTTTGGTTGAAGCTTCACTGGATATAAAACCTATTGGTTGTAAATGGGTTTTCAAGAAAAAGATTGGAGCAGACGGAAAGGTAGAGACCTATAAGGCCCGTCTTGTTGCTAAGGGATACCGTCAAAAAGAAGGAATAGACTATGACAAAACTTTCTTTCCCGTAGTAAATGCTCAAATCAATTAGGATTCTGCTTGCTATAGCAAAGATACTATGATTATGAAATATGGCAAATGGATGTGAAAACAAAATTTTCCTTAATGGTGAGCTAGAAGAGGATGTGTACATGACACAACCTGAAGGTTTCACATTCCCGTCTGATCATAATAAAGTTTGCAAGCTTCAAAGGTCAATTTATGGACTAAAGCAAGCTTCTCGGAGTTTGAATATTCGCTTCAACAAGACAATTGAAAAGTTCAATTTTGTTAGATGGGAAGAAGAACCTTGTGTGTACAAAAAGGTTAGTGGGAGCATAGTTATTTTCTTAGTATTGTATGTTGATGATATATTGCTCATTGGGAATGACATACTATCATTGCAAAATACAAAGATTTGGCTATTTGAACAGTTCTCCATGAAAGACTTGGGAGAAGCAGCTTATATATTAGGAATAAAGATCTATAGAGATAAGTCTAAGAAGTTGCTTGGACTTTCCTAATCTATGTACATTGATACCATCTTAAAGAGGTATAACATGGAAAATTCCAAAAGGGGCTATCTACCGATAGGCACTGGAATTACTCTCAGTAGAGAGGATTGTCCTCAAACTTCTGATGAGAGAGAACACATGAGTAGAATCCCATATGCTAGCGCAGTCAGAGCTATCATGTATACCATGACATGTACTTGTCCTGATGTGGCTTATGCACTTGGAGTAGCTAGTCGATATCAGGCGAATCCTGGTGAGGAGCATTGGAAAGTGGTTAAGACCATTCTTACGTACTTAAGAAGAACTAAAGACAAATTCCTCATCTATGGAGAATCTGAGTTGAAACTAGAAGGTTATACTGATGCAAGTTTCGCTTCAGATAAAGATGATAGCAAATCTATTTCTGGTTATGTTTTCACCTTAAATGGTGGTGCAGTGAGTTGGAAGAGTTCCAAGCAAGCTACGGTAGCTGATTCAGTGACTGAAGCAAAATATATAGCAGCTATTGAAGGTGCTAAGGAAGCAGTTTGGATAACGAAGTTCTTAACTGAACTTGATGTGGTTCCTTCAATAGAAGGTGTTGTTCCACTATTGTGTGACCGGCGAGCAACCATCGACCGTCGAGCAACAATGGACCATCCCAAACAATGAATTTTTTTTGTCGTCTACACGCATCCATCGCACGACCACGCTTGTTCTACTCACATACCGCCATCGAAGTCAAAAATGACTACCGAGCGAACCGCAATATGATGAATGTACATTATTTGTCGGCCGCGGTCAAATGAACCGGCTACATCCTCGCCTCGATAAAAATGCAAAGAAGTGAATTCGCGACATCCCCGCCTCAAACAATCTAATGCACCAACGGATTTGACCACCGATCAGGAGACTAGAGACGTGATCCTTGCAGAGGCCTACATGGAGTACGAGGACCCGACGCCAGTGAGGACAAACTTTATGGCCAACAATAAGCGTCCTACCGGTTACATGAGGCTGAACAACATTGAGGTGCAACAATTAGTATATATCCTAACTCCGAATTGACAAGTAAGTTCTTCGTTTGTTTATTTGCAAATATTTTCCATTTCCGTTTATTTATTTTGTTTTCTGTTTAATAATTATATTTCCCGTTTAATAATTACACTTTTTGCTTAAGATTATAGTTTCCGCTTAATATTACAAGTTTTCATTTAATTTAGCGATTTCCTGTTTAACATGATGCTAGGACAATTGTATGGAAAAATGAATAGTCTTTCACCACACGGGACCATTTATACACGCTGCTCAAGGGGAAGAATATGGTTCCCGACGATGTCTTCGATGAGTTTGTCCTAATCCTCCTTGAAGCCATGAGCTCGACTCCATATCCATACAAGAAGCGGGCCACGAGCACTAGGCCGCTGGCGCTTCTCATGTCAAGGAGAATGGATTCCAGAAATTCGGCCTTGACGTTGATGAAGGACGCCATGTGCGCGTTCCACCAAGTGCAGTTGGTCCTTATGCCCATCATTCTCAATAGGCACTATCATCTTCTCGTCCTCGACAGGGAAAATAAGGAGTATGTGAATTACACGTCAGTGAAAAGCCCTATATATGACGCCGACGCAAAACAAATGGTAATATTCCTCGCTTGATTTATATCTTTTTGAATTGTTTTTTTCTAAGTGGTTCTTATTCTGATAATAGCGGGCACTATTTGATTTATGCCTTTAAATTGAGCTTGGGGAGAGCGAAACGACTGCCTACCCATTTAAAACCGAAAGCAAGTGCCCGCAATAGAGGGCAGGGAGTCTCGACTTCCCTGTCTATGTTATGAGGTTCATTGAACAAATTCTTGATGCTGAGAAACTCCACCTCCCCAGCACGTACGTACCTCTATTTCCCAATTAACAGGTTACATCTTCATCTATCATCCCATCATCCTGGAAAATGGAACCTAAATACGTAAAATGGTTAACCTTAGGTACTACCACCCCCCCTAGTTTCACTTTTCCTTCATCTCTCCTACTTAGACTAAAATTACAAAGGCATATATTCTCATCCTTACTTCTACTAACCTAAAGCCTTTACTTTCTAAAGTGTTTCTCCATAATTCTAGCTTTTGATTTACTCTATCTCTAGTCTCATCCACTAGGACAACATCATCCGCAAACAACATACACCATGGGATGTCATCCTGGATATAACTAGTTAATTCATCCATTACTAGGGTAAACAAGTATGGTGTGAAACCCATAATTTTTAGGAATTATTTTTTTTTTATTGATTATTAGGTTTTAGTTTATTATTTTCGGAATTTTTCGAAAATAAGGGAGAGTCTCCCATGGGTGATTTATTTAAATTTTAGCTAGAATAAAAGTTGTTTGATTATTTTAGAATATTGAAAGTGTTCCAAATATTAAATTTAAAAGTATTTCAATTAGATTTTATCTTACTTGTGGGTAAGGATGAATTTAAGGATTTAAATCAAACCTTGTATTTATTCAATCTAGAGGATATCTTTTTTGGTGAGATAAGGATAAGAGGGTGATTAAAATAAAAGGATATATTTCTTAAATAATTGTATATATTTAAATATATTTATAAAAGAAAGAGATGGATAAAATGATTTGAAGGATATTGTGTGTATATATATAGGTATATATATTTTACATTCATAGCTTTGAATTTAAAAAGAAAAGAGGGGGGATGATGTCGGCTACTGATGGGATTGACTTTGAAATCAAATAAGAATAAAGAAAAAATGCGTGGCTGAAACTTAACAAATACTTTTATATATATATCTATATATGATATAATATACATAAGAAGAGAGAGAAAGAGATATAGAGAGAGAGCGGACATGCATGCACGGGCTGAGTGTTGATGGAAACAAATTGAATAGAATTTTCTTTTTATTTGGGAACTCACGTGGAGGGGTGCAATGGTCAATAGGGATATTCTATATGTAAGATAAACCTAAATAGACGGAGAGACATCTAGAGAGAGAAAACACAAGTTTATCTCCTCCATTCAAGTGTGATCTGGCCAGCTACAATTTGGGGTTTAAAGTAGGAAGATAAAACTTTATCCGAAATCCATCCATGAATTCTATAAAAAGAGGAACAAGTTCTGAAACCCTAGTAGAGATTAGTGGTCATCACCGCCGCCACCGGGAGCCAGAGAGTGACAAGGAGGAGAGGAAGTGCAAGGAGGGACGAGTGGAGGAGACGATCGGTTCGACGTGATCTCCAGCCACACAAGAGGGAAGGGCAGGAACACGAGGAATGGCGGAGTAACAACACCGTCGAGGCGTCTCTCCAGGATTGTTGCTTTCATTTGGTGAGTCCCTCTTCCCCGTTTTAGAACCATCATGCATGCGTAGTAGGAGTAGAGTATGGACGAGAAAGAGTAGTTTAATATACCTGTATATGTTTAGGAGTTGATGGTTGTCAGGATAGTCATGTTTAGTAATAAAGATTCATGTGTGGTATAGAGGGATAGGGGGTTAGTTTAGTGAATGTATTCACAGTGAATAGAGCCAGATGAGAGTGGCCAGAGAGTGTTAAGTGATGAACTAATCTTTATTAATGGATATTGAGCTATTTCTATTATGATGCCTGGACATGAACATTAACAGATTTTATTATGAAAGTGAAGATGCTTTTAGAATAGGTTAATAAGAGGGTGGGGCCTTTGTTGAGAGTTGATTTAATGTTAGAAGCATACCTGCAAATATGCATGATTACAGTACCTCTTAAGTTATAGTAGTTTAGTAGTGGGAATATTAACACTGGTAAGCAAAGCTTGTTATTGTGCAAGAGAGGGAGAGTAATGGGATGTTGGTTTAAAAAACTTGAGAGAGAGAAAATGAGAAGATGCTGCAGAGAGAGAGAGACAGAGACAGAGAGAGGGAGATTTAAAAACTTGATTAAGTGATAAATTAATTAATTTAATTAATTAATCTGACTAATTAAGTGGGTAACTGATTTGGATAATTAATTTTGATAAGTAATTAGTAATTAATTAATTTGGTTAATTAACTAATTGACTAGTTGGATAATTAATTAGTTAGTTTGGTGAATTAATCAATTAGCTTAACTAATTAATTGACTTAGTTGATAGGAGTGGTTGGGGCTAGCCAAGTTGGGTTCATAAGTAAACCGATAGGGTATGGTCAAAATTGATGGGCATTGCTAGTGGGCAAGAATAATGATAGAAAATAAAAAGAGAGGGAATAAGACCATGTAGCTATTGTGATTGGAACCCAAGACCCCATAATAATAGTGGAACCTCCCAACTACTAGACTATAGTATCATGTTTAGAAAAATAGTGAGACTCTGTCTACATAAGTGTGGACGTATGGTTAGTCTATGGACCGTTAGTGAGAGTTGCATGTGCATCTAGACATGAATAATTGTACTATTATTAAACAATAGGTTTTGTTATCGGATTTCGGCGTAGAGAGTGGAGACACACCAAGTGGGATCTCAAGTAGATCATTGATAGAGGTAAGTTACCTTCGCCTTGTTCCGCCATTGCTTGGGGCTTTCTTGTTTTGGTTGAGTGCTATTTGTTAGCATCTTTTCTTAATGATGTTTTCGGTTTATTGGATTGCATGCACATGTCTGCTTTTATTGCACTCTTTCTTTACATGTGTGTGGTTGAGCGTGAGAGGTAGTGTTTAATCATCACGTAAGATCCGCTTGATCGGTGACGCGGGCCGCTGGAAACACTCCGAGCCTATGCTCACCCGTGATCGGAGTGTGAAGTTTCACTAATCGCTTATTGAAATACTCTTTGGATTTGTTTACCCGCGGCCGCACACTTGATCATGGGCACATGGTCTTGTGTGCTGGCCGGGAGGTATAAGCCAATTGAGTTTGTTCGTTTTCCGGTTCAGTGGAGCGATAGCTCAAGTCAAAGTAGAGCGTTCAGGGCAGAGGAAACCCTGGCGTCTCTGATGGTTCCGTGTCGGGGGGAGGATACTCTGGCAGTCTAACATGTCAGTGGGACGATACACTGACCGTGTCGACACGTAAGAGAGAGGTGGCGCTAACGATGATCGACCGAGGTCAATTTCCAGCAAAGGCTGGGGGCTGACCGGGAAACTTTGCTGTCATTGATTCTTGGAATTCCGTTCCGGGGCTGAGGGCCAATGCTTAAGACTAGGAGTCCTTGTTTTGGTTGTTTTGATAGACTCCTAGGTTCTTGATTGTGCGGGCGTAGTCCCAGTTGCTTGCATTTATGCTTATTGCTTATCTTGCTTATTGACTGGCTTTGTTGAGATCCTTGCGGGGAACTAACTGAGCATTCCTTTCGAAAGCTCATCCTTCTTGTCTTCCTTTTCTTTTTAGGTTTAAAGGAATAGTGGATACAGATTCAGGAGCTACGCGTAGAGGTTCGAGGATCTCAAATCTTGTAGTGAGAGATATTATGTTTTGTTAGGACCCTTGTATGGCCATGACTTGCACTTTTAAGTTTTTAAATTTCTGCTGTGTAACTCTTTGTTATTAATAGAAATATTGTTATCTGTTCATGATTACTAGGCCTTGTGTTCGAGTGGGGCTCGTCTCCACTTGGATACGGCCGGTCTGTGTGCGTGTCCGAGGTCCCAGGATTCGGGTCGCGGTGTGACATATGGGCTCAATGCCGATCCCTGATGTAGACACACTGTTATAGGAAACTCCTCCGTATCACCTCCTACCTGCTCTCACACTTATAACCGCCTCCCTTATACATATCCTTAATAATATTTATATATTTTACATGAATGTTTTTCCTCCAATACCAACCAAAGGACTTGTCTTGGTACTCTATCATATGCTTTCTCTAGGTTAATAAAACCATATGGAGATCCTTCTTTCTTTTCTCTCGTAGATCTCCATCAAGTTTTTAATAGGAAAATGACTTCCTCATTGTGGATCTACCCCTGCATAAAACCAAATTGGTTCTCTTACACCTTCAGTGATATACCTGAAGTCGATGCTCTATTACCCTCTCCTGCAGTTTCATCGTATGACTCATTAACTTAATACCACTGTGAGTTGGTGCAATTTTGAATATCTTCCTTATTCTTATAATTAATAGGAACCAAAATGCTCTTTCTCCAAATTGCCCTGCATTTTCCCTTTTAGGATAGAGTTGAAGAGTTTATTTAACCACTCTACCCCTACTTCCAAGGCACTTCCAAACTTCAATCGGGATACCATCCGGGCCACAAGCTTTTCCAAATTTCATTTGTCCCAAAGCCTCCTTGACTTCGCTTAGGCCCGATCTTACGTGTATAGCTCAAGTTCCTTTCTATCGTTGATGCATAAAAATCCGTAGTTATCCTCATGACTTGCATTAAACAAGTGATCAAAATAGTTTCTCCATCTCTCCTTGATTTCCTTATCTCCTATCAAGACCTGTTGAGACTCATCCTTAATGTACTTGATTTGGTTCAAGTCTTTCCCTTTTTTATCTCTTAGCCTTGCTATCTTGTATACTTCCTTTTCCCATTCTCGTGTGCCTAACTTTTGGTATAAATCAGATAGGGATTTACCTCGGGCCTCGCTAACCGCTTTCTTGGTCTCCTTTTTTGCCTTTTTATACTTTTCAAAGACTTCTCCATCCTCAGCTGTGGGTAATTTCTTATACCAATATCTTTTCTTTTTAATAGCCTTTTGAACCTCTTCATTCCACCACCATGATTCCTGTGGTCGAGGTCCCAGTCCCTTAGAGACCCCTAAGAGCTTACTTCCTATTTTCTCAATACGATTCGACATCTCCTTCCATAAGTTGTTTGCATCATCTTTCACATTTGTGCCTCCTTCTTCCCATATTTTATCCTTAAATGCTAATTGGTTGGTTACTTTCAACGCCCACCATCTAATTCTACATTGCTTAACCCTCCTTTCTATTTTTACTATGCCCTTTTTCTTCACATCCAACACCACCAACCTATGTTGTGTGGTTAATGCTTCTCCAGGTATAACCTTGCAATCTTTACAAATAGATTTATCCCTTCTTCTCGTAACAAGAAAGTTAATTTGGCTACAATTACCCCCATTCTTAAAGGTAATCAAGTGTGATTCTCTTTTCTTAAAGCAAGTGTTGGTCAACACCAAATCATGAGCCAAAGCAAAATCTAATATAGATTTTCCTTCCTCATTCCAGTTGCCATATCCATAACCTCCATGCACTTGCTCGTAGCCATGACTAAGTCTACCTACATATCCATTAAGATCACCACCAATAAAAAGCTCTTGTTTACTTGGAATCCCTAGAACTACCATATCCAAATCTTCCCAAAACTTAACCTTATCTTCTTCTCCTAAGCCTACTTGAGGGGCATACACACTCACTATGTTAATTATTTCTTGTCTCCTACCCTTTTCACTTTAACCACTTTGTCCTTCATTTTTGGGTCCATAATTATACCCACACAATTTCTATGTTTATCCCCTCCACAATACCATAATTTATAACCTGTGTTACCAATCTCTCTAGCCTTGTTTCCTATCCATGTAATCTCTTTCAAACATACTATATCTATCCTCCTCCTTTTAGAGTGTCAACTAACTCCATAGATTTTCCTGTCAAAAATCCGATATTCCAACTACCAATCCTAATCCTACTCTCACTCTCATGAACTAACTTCTTTACTGCATCTGGCCCACTAAGATGCGAGAACCCTTGCTCATTTAACACCACATCCGGGTACCGATATGGCGTGATTAACTTCTTTACCCACACCCATCCATGATGTGGGGACCCTTGCCTATACTCCATCACACCCGAGCAGCGATGTGATGAAACCCCTTGCTCATTTAACACTACATCAGAGTGCCGATGTAGCGCGTGCCTAGGTGAGCACGTCCCAACAGTATATATTAGAGAATCGATATCATAAGAGTGACAAAGTTTTACACTGGCTGTCAACCTACCGCAACCCTTATCCTTTATTCGGGCTTGGGACCGGCTATGCTCGCATAGGCGGATTTATTCTAAAGATTGTACACGTTTAACAAATATTGTACCCGTTAACTATTATGGTTTTCTCCTGTTGGACAGCATTTACGTTTAACAATCATATTACATATAAATAGACCTGCTTTCACCCAGCAATCGGTGTATTGCATGATCTCCTGTTGTGGCCGACCTCATGGCAGCGGCTGCAATGTAAATCACTCATGGCAGATTCATGTGATTCTATCCTCTTCTGTCTTGGATGACTCGGTGGCCTCTTCATACATGACGACGTAGAAGTAGTTCACGGTTTGCATTAGTCGGTTTGTCATTATCCGAACGGATAAATAGCTTCTGTGATATGCCATCCGTAAGCTTCAACCGTGAAGTACCTGCCAATATACCGATTAACACCGCGTGTCACAAGATTATAGCAAATAAGCATGCATGTTTGCAAGGTAGACTGTATACCTGCCACCTTCGGCATGAACATGTCCTTGAAACCAGACTGACGGAATTACTGTTTTATTCGATAACCTCGAAATAATCACCTTCGGAAAGTCCAACAAGTAGGTTACGGCTTTCTTCAACAATGTCCTCCAGCTTCTTGTGTATGATGGGGCATAGGTGGGTCTTCCATCATAGAGAATGTTCACCATGGTACACATCATGTTCAGGAGCTTGAACCTTTATTCGATAAAGCAAGACAACAGGGACGATGCAAGAACAACGGATATTAATTAGAAACTTGTTATGTTAAATGGAAACGCTAGAAAATAAGTAGAAACACAACCTATATATTAAACGAAAACCTGAAAAAATAAATAAGAACATCTTATATTAAATAGGAAATTTATATACTAAACGGAAACCTGGTATATTAAGCGATAATAACGGAATAGAAGTATAACAAAGTATTTTAATTGAAAGATGACACTATAAATAGAACCTTACTTACCTTATAGAATCTACCATATTCGTCACTAGGAGGTTGCGTGCCTACTTGATCCGGGCATTGAATGACTCTGCCACGTTGGAATACATCTCTCCCCATCTTTCACCCTTGAACATATAGTTAGACCAGTGGGAAACATCGGATTTCTCAAGTAGCCAGCGATGTGCATCAGCCGATACGGCTAGCAAATCGCTGGATCAAGGCTGGCCATATTCCCCGAGATACATGTGTATGCAATTCTTGTAATGATGGACCAACACTCCTCCTTCAGTGCTTTCCCCCCCTTCATGAAGTTCGATTCCAAGTGTCGTAAACAATATGCATGCGGGCAGTGGGGAAAACCTTTGCAACGACGCTGATGAGGCCCTTCGACCTATCCGACATGAATGTAATAATCTTCTCATAGTCATCATCCCCATACAACGAATCTCCTAGCTTTGACAGGAACCACGTCCAGTTAGCGTCGGTTTCATTGTCAACAATAGAGAACGCAACATGAAAGAAACCCTCGTTCCCATCTTTACCAATCGCTCCCAACAAAGTGCCCCCGTATTTCCCAAGCAAGTGAGTTCCATCAACAAACAACAATGGCCTGCAACCTTTCTTGAAACCAACAACACAAGCACGAAAGGAAAAAAAAGAGCATCTAAACCGCTTACCTTCCTTCTCCACAATGGCAACGCTATCAGGGTTTGTCTCCACCACCTTGTTTATGCATCTATAATAATAACAAGTCATAGCTCGCCACTTGACTCCTATGGAGAGTATCCATGACCACCTCTTTCCCCAACCAAGCCTCGCTTATACAAAGAAATTAACACCATGATCACGCGAACATATCCCATCAATATCAACAGTCTATATGGGTGGTCCTTCAACTTCTCGTACTCACCCGCGCAGATCACTCCATTTCTTCGATGCTTTCGGATGCTCACAGACGATCGATACCGGCCGCATACATGTGTGGGATACATCATCTTGATTGTAAATATTCCAAGATTACATTCTCTCGATGCGCTGGACACGCCTACTCGCAGCCTCAATTTACTTCAAGACATCATACTGCACCCTCGCTTATCGTTCTTTATGAAAGTAAAGTCAAAATTCCGTTTTATAGCGAAATTACGAAGTGAATCCTTGAAGTGTTCACCGTCACGAAACCGGTCACCTACTTTGAGCGACAAAATTTCATTCTCCGTAGTACAAATGGCTAAGGCCCCTGAAGATCCTTGTTGCGATGCCGATAAGTTATCCAGGAATGAATCCCTCCTGTTGGTTCATATATCACCAGTGAGAAAATAATAACTTAAACGGAAATGGATTATATTGAGCAGGAGGATTGTAACGCCCCGACCCGGATCCTGGGACCTCGAGCACGTCAACAGACCGGCCGTATTAAAGAAGAGATAAACTCAACTCGAATACAAGGCCTAGTAATGTGATAAGCAGATAACAATCCATAAAATTAAATAAACTCGTGTTCCAAGGAACATAGAGTCAACAGGGTCCATAGGCCCTAAAACACAGGGTCCATAGGCCCTAAAACAGTCTGGTCCCTATACGGGTCCTACAAATAACCATGCTCATTAAGTAAAAGATAAAGGATAAAGTAGGCTCTCAAAACCTCTGGTCTCCCTGTGTCCTCCCCTCAGGCTCCTCTCCCTCCTAAGCCTCGGAATCTGTAGAAGAGGAAAGAGAAAACACATGAGCTTTCGAATGGAAAGCTCAAGTAGTACCCCCCGCAGTCACAATGACATAAATAGGAAATATGTCAACCAATGAGATCATATTACCAACAAAATAGTCCCGAGTCTACCACAAACAAATCAAAGGTAATGACTTCGACATACGTAAGCCCTCGTGCTCAGAATGAGTTTTAAGAGAACTCAAAGTTTACTCCCTGCCAAGATGTCCAAATTTATTCATATCGAATACCACCTAGATGGTCGCTTGACCCTCCTGGCCATGTGTCGGTAGAACTACCTCTCCTACGCAGTTAACACGTCGTACCACGCCCCATCGACAAGACCTCCAGAGATTTGCTTCTCTGGTAAGGCTGACAGGAAAGTCAGGGGGTCCTGTCCCTGAACATTTCTTCATTGGAGCTTCCCTAGCTCCACTGAGTCCGGGCAGTAGAACAATAACAAACAGAGACACCAACGTCCCGAAAATATACATACATGCCCAAAAGGAATCTAGAATAGATACGAATAGCATGTATGGCATCAACAAGGCATGTAATAAGAATACATAGCATGTCCAAGAAAACCCAAAATCTGTGGTAACTAGGCAAGTGAATCCTACCTCCTGAGAGACTAAATGTCTTCCCGGACTCCTTTGAAATGCCTTACGCCTCCCCCGAGAGTATCCTGCATACATAGACTCTTATTAGAGTCAAGTTTTCTACAAGCTTCTACTTTCACATGCATGTCCTACGTGACTTGTTGGGCTTAGGCCCACTAACGGTCCTAAGGACCATCTCTCAAGTTACCACTCTTATTCCCGCTTTCTATGTTCCTTTAGTTAACTTTTAGACCTACTTTGGTCAAACCTAGTCAACTCTAGTCTATTTGTCGAGTCTGACTCTTATTCAGTCATTTCAGTTGAGTTGGGCCTATTCAGTTTGATCTTAACCCTCTTTTTACCATAAAAGGGCATTTTGGTCATTTGGTGACTTTTGACTCTAAGTTTAGGGTTCTATCTTGTTTAGGGCTTAATTAGCCCCTTTTAGCTTCCTTACCAAATAATTTCCATGACTTAAACAATTATCTAAGTTTAGGAAATTAAGTAGTTTCTGTTTATCACACTTCAATATATCATAACAATTGTTAATTAGTCATTATGTCGCATACTCATGGTTCCTTATAGTTATCCAGCCGTACAACTATTTGATCAATTTAAATGTCACACCAAGGTTTTAATCTTTTATTAAAACCTTAAGTTTTCTAATTACTGAATCATGAATATAAGTTTCTCAATTTAATACTTGTCACAAGACCCTAGTTTTATTATTATTTAAGAGAAACTATACCCCTACCTTAGATTATGTGTTACACTTTCATACTTAGAAATAATCAATATTCCTTGGTTTTATTTCCTGATTTTGTCACGCTACCGAAATATTATCCGTTATAATATTGGTTGTATAGCTAAAGTCCCTTCTTAGCTATTTTAACTTTGCAAATAATCATTCTATTATTTGTCACACTATCATAGTCACTATTAATTATTTGTCACACTACCCATGCTTCACAAATAATTAAGATTATACTAGCTATTGTTACACTAACAAAGCTCTATATAGTTATTTCAACAATAAATCATTTTAGTGTGACACCTCTATAGTTTCCAAGGAATGATCAACTTGATTTTGTTATCTATAGTTAGTGTAACTATATTAATCGATTAATTTTATCTATTGTCACAAGTCCGTAGTTTCCCATTTTAATATCATGTCTAGCTAATTATAATAATAATTAACTAATGTTTTAATTAAAAAGAGAGAGGAAACTATTTTAATTAACTATATTACTGTCACATGCTTTAATTAAAATTTTACCCTTTTTATTATTATTTTTTTTTATAAAACCTTCTTCTTCTTCATTATTTTCTCTCTCTCTATCGCGACAGCCATCACAGTGATCGCGACGCGACATCAGTGGCTCGCCGACGATTAACCAGAGCTCCTCCGGGTCCGGTCCTCTGTCGCAAACGTCCTTCCGTCCTCGAAAGTGTGCTCTCAAGACACTCCCTCCCCTCTATCTCTCTCAAAACCTCGCTTTCACCAAGAAGACAAGCTTCTCCTGGCGAAGCTCGCTCACATCGCAGATGTAATGAAAGTCGCCCCTAAACTTTCTAAAATGGTTTTAGGGTACTTACCGAGAGTTTTGTCGACGACGGGCAGACCGTAGAAGCCGGAAAAACCACTGCCTTTTCTCCGACGCGGCTCAAATTCGCCACCACCGTGAGCTATTCCTTCAACCTTCGGGTGCCACTCTTCTCCTTCTTTCGCCTTCCGCGCCTCTCCCGAAGGTCTCATGAGCTCGAAGCACTGGATGATCGAGCTCCCTTCATTTACCTCACCGGCGCCGGAGAAGAAAGCTCCGCTGTTTCTCTCTGTATCAACTCACGCCCGGACCGCCCCTTTATAGGCACGAGTAGGCTAAAAGGCGGTGGTGTTCGCAGAATAAAGCTCTCACGCCGCAAGAACGTCCGGCCTTCTTACCAGAACGCCAACGGATGCAAATGGGCGGCCGGAGACGCTAGGATACCGAGGGATGGTGGGACGATGCCTTGGGATCGTCTCTCAGACGATGGAGGGCGGTGATCAATTGATCTTGATCAAGGGTTTTTATTCACTCTCACCTTCTCGTGATCCCAGAATCGTAACGAGATCAATCGCCGTGATTGTTTGAAATTTGACACGGCCCCATTTCCTTCTTATGTCTCGAGATCTAACTATTTACGAGATGGGCGGCTCAGATCACCCTCACCGTGAGGTCACTTCCGCATTATCCACCTCTCTTGCCTCGTGATCCAAATTTACGCATCGATGGATTTATTCCGCTCTAATGCGGGCTCCTTCACGACCGTTATAATGTCTCGAGATCTAACGCGGCATGAGATGATTTAATCTCAGCCGTTCATTCTCTCTAATAGGGTTTTCTCTCACAAAAATTTATGAGAGGTCCCTGACACTTTTAAAATTACATATAGGTCCAAGACTGTGAGAGGGAATAATTTTTCTTTTAGTCCCCCAAACTTTTCAAAATTACCAGATAGTCTTTCTGGTCACCATAAACCCTAGTTAGGGTTTTAAGTCCCTTTTAAACTTAATTTTCTTCATTTAACTCCCCATTTAAGCTCTAGGGAGTTTATAAATAGTTTTAAGACAATTTTAATATTTTTATTTCTTACATTTTCTTGGATTTTACAAGGATAGAATGGTAAATGTAAACAACAGAAAATAAACAGAGACTGTGTGTTACTCGAAAACTGCAAATGTTAAGCGGAATTAGAAGCAACTAAGAGAAAACCCATATATTGAAACGGAAACATGAGATACACATAATACAAGAAATTTCAAATGGAGGATTGACAAGCTGACGGGTTGGTTTGTTCAATCAAGGGAAGGAATTATTTACGACGGTAATGATGAACCGGAGGGCACGTTCAGCAGGTCTTGAACAGTTTCGACAATGAGGTCGACGGCGGCGCTGTTGAACATGTGGTATATGTGGCACATACGTTGAAAGTCGACCTCGGTATCAATTGGGCAAACAGTTCCCTTCGGGGACCAGCGCATAAACTTCACTGCATAATCGGAAAGTTCAAGATCACATCACTGCATATCTCTGCTAGTACCGACTCCCAAGAGCTCAAGATCGGTAAACCGCAACACTCGCCCCTCCCTTTATATCCAGCATCAAGCGTAGAAGGTTTCCATTGCCAACTGCGCAGCAGGAGTAGTACACCGCATGATTTTAAACTATACGAGATATGGAAAACTTTTTTCGAAAAAATGAGAAAAGGAACTCACGTCACGGCGAAGGTGTATGTTTCTTCGACTAGCCTTGTGTGGTGACTCACAAAGAAACAGATGCTCGCAGAGCTCGTCTCACCGGTTCACCGAAGAGACAAATTTCTCTCTCGCGACCGGATGGAAACCAAGGGAACAACAATAGAATGGGTTAAAGAGACAAATTTCTCTATCGCGGCCGGATGGAAACAAAGGGAACAGAAATAGAACGGGTTGAAGAGACAAATTTCTCTCTCGCGACTGGATGGAAACAAAGGGAACAACAACAGAATGGGTTGTAGAGACAAATTTCTCCCTTGCGGCCGAATGGAAACAAAGGGAACAGAAACAGAGTTGGTTGAAGAGACAAATTTCTATCTCGCGGCAGGATGGAAACAAAGGGAGCAGAATGGATTGAGGAAAAAGAAGAAGATCTGAAAAGCTATCAAAAAGGTACAAAAGTTAGTGGAAAGTTGGCCAAAAAGGTGACGATGTGATGGCTTGTGTGCTAGTTTCAAAATTCATGACATGACATGGTGGAAAACCACTTTAGTATGAGGAGGGAAATTGTGGCATTTTATAAAAATATAACTGACGGAGTGGCCTTGAGGGACTCGAAAGTCAGTTTTCCAAAAAGAAGGGACTGTCTGGCAAATACTTATATCAGACGGACTGTTTGGGAAGTTTGTAAACTTTCAGGGACCTAAAAATAATTTTCCCTTTATTTTATGAACTTTAAGTTAAATTATAAATAATAAATATAAATGTTCTTATATGCACTTTTAATAAATTTTTTATTTTAAAAATTTTATTTTTTTAATAAATATTCTTTATATATATATATATATATATATATATATATATATTGAAACAAACAAGTTCCCATCAAGTTTTGGGGTTTTTGTTTGGATACCAAGTAATACTTTGAAATTACTAAAATATCTCTATACAAATAATATTTGTTTGCATACCCTACAAATCAATTAGTTTATTATATACCCCCGTGGTTAAGTTGACCGTTGACGGTGTCAAATTACTAAACTAGGTTTGTTTATATACCCTCCAATTTTTTTTCTTATTTTGTAGATATTAGTTATTTCATATAACAAATGATCATTATGGGTTGCCTAATATACCCCTCTAAATTTTTATCATATTTTATGAACTTTAAGTTATTTAAATTAGTGTAGGGTAGTCCAATCCACAAGAAATGACAGAGCTTGTACTAATTTATCTTCTATTATCTAGCCTAAAATATGTTTAATGGTTTTTTTTATCTTAAGTTCCTAATTAAGTAATCTAAAAAAGAACTAATACCCAAATAACCAGCTATAAATCTAGTGTTATCGATCAAGAGGACATGGCATCTTAGGATCTCTATGCCCTAAGAATCCCTTTGTTCATTAATTTCCTAATATTGACTATCTAGTTGATATATTCTTGGACCGTGAGAAACCATAAATTAGTTTGACCCCAATCTCTCGCATGTACCAAAACCTCTAGTCCCATACAGAGACTTCGCCGTATGATTTCTTTATTATTATTATTATTAGAGTTTTTTGGTTCCCACTATTAGGTTTTACCCTAATCTGGAGAGTATGTCATGTAATCACTCTTGGTGTGCACACACCCCCTATCATCTATGCCAAGATCTAGCTTAACTCAGATTTCTCTTCATGCATCTAGCAACTACAAATATGTGATCTACGCTTTCGTACTAACAAATTACAAGCATTAGCACACATAGAAAATCCACAAGAATAATAAAAAAGAAAAGCCTTGTATTGAAGAGAAAGGAAAAGAGTCACAAGTTCATCCTAGGGTTCCAGGACCTGAGGCACCATACAAGGTTTAGCCTATCATATTATAAGAATTCATCACAAAAGCTAAGGAGGAAGACATAAATAAAGATACAAACTCCCTTTATCGATGTCTTCTCTGCCTTTAACCTTCCTTCGAAACCCTAGCTGTCGGTAGAGGAATCACTAAAAGTTGGTCCGCCAAAAGTACCCCCTGCAATTTGCATCTAACAGCCTTTTATAGACTTTAATTTTACATCACACGGCCGTGTTAGGGCCATATTGTTCCCGTGTATAACTCATGAATCTTCAAGAATCGAATCGACACGGTTTCTGCTAATCCAGATATGTACACTGCCTACACAAGGGCTCAACACGCCTGTGTGCAACTATGAAACACCCATATCCATGGGCGTATATTATATGCTACCAACTCCGTCCCGGCCCCTTTGTAACGCCCTGCACCAATTCCGGACCTCAAGCAAGTAAACAGATCGGGCGTACCCATATGGAGACGAGCCCCACCCAACTACAAGGCATAAATAATCAAGCAGATATCAAGTAATAACCAAAAGTTCCAATAAAAATAATCAATATCCTCAGGATAATCACAAAGGAAATAAAAATAAATCACAAGGGTCCATATCCCCTACACAAATCCAGGTCCTACTAGGGTCCTAAATAAAATGCTCATACAGAAAACACAAAATAAAGAGATCCTCCGACCTCGGCAAAATCCCACCCCAACTCTCGTACATCCCTGAGCTCGAGTCACCTACTCCTCAGGACCTGAAATGAGAGAAGGAAAGTGTAGTGAGCTTTCGAATGGAAAGCCCAGTAAGTACTCTACAAGGATCTCAAAGACATGTGGGCAATATGATGAAACATGATATTAAAATCCAAGAATCATCAAGCAACGGGGCTACACCTCACACAAACAGATCCTAGGAGTCTACCACAAACATCTGCAATGGTACGACTCCTATCCAGCATTAGCCCTTGGGGCTCTGGAAGGGATTTCCAAAAAAAGTAGCTCAGCAACGATCCCCCGGACAGCAACACAGCCTCGGGCTGCACACGACCCTCCGGTCGTACCTTGATAGCGCCATCTCTCAACTTGTCGACACGGCCAGTGAATCAACCCCACTGACAAGCAGGACAACCAGAGTATCGTCCCTCTGGCATGGCAAGCTGAAACGCCATGGTGTACCGTCCCTGAGCGTTCCTCAAACCGGAGCCCTCACGCTCCACTGAACCGGGCGGAAGAACAAGCTCACCTCCCGGCCAGCACACAAGATCATATGCCCACGATCAAGTGTCGGCCCACGGGTGGGTAAGCCTAACAGAGAATTCCAAACAATCAAGTAGTAATAGCACTACCACAAGCACATCAATCATACACATACGAGGAAAGAGAG
Source organism: Dioscorea zingiberensis (assembly GCA_026586065.1). Classification (NCBI taxonomy): domain Eukaryota; kingdom Viridiplantae; phylum Streptophyta; class Magnoliopsida; order Dioscoreales; family Dioscoreaceae; genus Dioscorea; species Dioscorea zingiberensis. Next base: position 25,686,451 of record CM048821.1, read on the forward strand.
CAAAACAAACATGTATGTGCACGCACCCAAGAAAAACAGATACCACAAAGAAGATATGCTAACTAATAGCATTCATCAAAACAAGAAACCCAAACAATGGGTAGGAGCGAGGCAAGAGTAACTTACCTCTAAGCGCAATCCAACCAAACGCTCGCTATTTGTCTCGACGAAGCTCCACGCTCCTCGTCAATAACTGGTAAACACATGTCCACACTCAACACACGCAAAAGTGTTTACAAATAATATTATTTATAATGCATGTGTAACTAAATGGGCCCGACCCACTAACCAAACCCAACTTCCTTGTTATCACCTAGAGAGATTTACTAAAGCTTTCTCTCTCTATACATATCTGTTCCTATTTAAAGTTTCAAACATGTTTAAAAATCCACTGAATATCCCATGCACCCATCCACGTGCAGCCTACTATATATATATCCTTATATTATATATAATATACCATATACTCATTATTCTATTATATATAACATAAGTATATGATAACATAAAAATAATTCACCAATAATGTTCCTGATAACCCTTCTTTGTAATTATGCACATCACCATTAACCATCAACCTCTAAGTATAGACAATTAGATTTGATCCACGATCATGAGCCTTTTAATTTTATGCTAACACCTCATTCCTAGTTAAAACCCATCAATGTGGTTCTCAAAAGAAAAACATAACTACTTCTATAGCCATCTACAATAGAGTTCAAGTGCTTTACCGTCCTCTGTCACTACTCAAAATCCAAACATAACCCTTCTTTATCAGAGGTTTTTACTGGATCATAGTTTTCACTACCCCATCATGGTTCCCTTACCCATGGTTACACATAGTATTCATTTTATGAATAATCCTAAACCTCAATGTACTATGCCTGCATGCATGCGTGCATCCACCAACTAATAGCCATCTAAACCCTTACTGTAAATAATGCCTCAAAACTTATTCATCTCACAACTTTTGCACATACACACAAATCATCCATCTACACAATAGCATCAAGTTTTCTCAAACCTCACTCTATCATGCACTCCAAATAGAATGAATAAAGTTCCATGGAAACCTTTATTTCCATTACAATCATACTATCATGCATGTTCAAAAGAAAATCAATACAACTAAACCTCTTACCTCTCACTGAACCTCAACCCACCAACCTTCATGCACTCCCTCTCTCGATCTCTCACGAAGGTATGTCGCCGTTTAAAGGGAAGTTCTAAGGGTTTGATGCTTGCTTCTCTATTTATAGGAACTTGTGGGAAGGTTAAGATAAGCAACAATCTCACAGATGAGGTTTATCTCTTGTTTAAACTTCCCTCACAGCTGGCCAATCTGTGATCGTCGGAGGGGAGATGGGTAACGTGGTGGAGTCATCTTCACTCGGACGTGGTGCGAACCCGCCAGCTTCATTACACTCGTACCCAACTAACGCTGAGCCACCTTCATGCACTTACAGTGCGGTTCCACCATCTCCATTACTCTCAAGCTCATGAAAGTAGCACGGTTTCATGGCACTTTTGCTGTTTAATCCCTTGAGCTTTGAAAATCATTCTCAACCATTGGATAATCTTTAACAAAAACAAGATTTTATACAGGCCGTGCATTTCAAAATGATAAGCATGGATGGGTTTCACGTGGGTGAGTGTGGAATTCAATCCATCATTTTATCTCTTTCATTATCATATCATCATATCATAATCATTTGGATAAATATAATGCCATCTTTCAAATCAACATTTAATCTGAATGTTTTTTATAATCTTCAACCGTTAATAACAATTTATTTATTAATATATTTATTTATATCTTTAACCAAGTTAAGTAAAATATTTAATCATATATATATATATATATATATATATATATATATATATATATATAAATAAGTCTACCAATTCAAAGTTTTGGGAAATTTATTCAATTAACTAATTAATTATTAAAAATAATTACACCCATTTATTCCATAATAATTGCTTAAATAGAAAATTCAAATAAGTCCAATTTGGGAGACTTCCCTTATTAACCACATAATTAAAGTAGATAAATAAAAAAATTAACCCCTAAAATCCTTGGATTTTACACCCCTTGAGCACGCGGATGCACTGCCAAGACTCAACCGTGACAAGCCCCGCCCGAATGCAAGGCCTGAGTGTTATATCAACCTTATTACAAGCATACAGTATAACAACAATACTGATAACATATCATATAATAAGCGAAAGCATGAAAGGGTTTTACATAACCTAATAACAAACCACGATACACATCGTGTCTCAAATACAAATACCCTACAGGGTTCAAATACCTCACACACAATAAAAGGTAAACATAACCCTCCTCTACGGCACTACCAACCTCACGGGGGTATAGCAAAGTCCCGAAGTCCACATGCGACTCAATCCTAGTCTGCGCTTGATACTCCTCTACTCCTCCTGATCTGCAAGGAGTAACAACTGGGTATCTGAGCCAACCAACTATGGCTCAGTGGGCACCACATACAAATCTCATGCATAAAGAAATGTAAAAACAATAAGCAGCCCACAAATATGAACATAGGGCCCAAGTCCCAAAACATCAACAATATAGATATACATTAACTGGCCAGGCGGCCCAAAATATCTATAAATACTGGACCCGCGGTCCAAAATACCAAAACCATGCCAACAAACACCCAGTGCCATCCAGCACACACACTACTGATCAACGAGTGACCACTCGGTTCACGGCCCTTACTTGCCCCCTCAAGCTCGCTCAAGTCCCGGTCGCGACCCCATTTAGTCACCCCATCGGGTGGAGCTCACTGGCCCGTGTCGTCACACGTCCTGACCATCAAACCCACAGTAGGCCGAGTCTACACGACTCTCAACCTTCAGTACGGTTCGAGTCCAACTCCAATCCCAATATGGATCGAGTCAACCCTCGAATCCCGATCATGGGTGGAACGAATCCACTCCCTGTATCGAGTGGAGTCTCAAAACATGAATGTGATAATCGCGTATAATGAAAATATATTTGCATACATTCACACATGAACATAATCATACCTTTTGAAAAAGATCTTTACATGCAAGGTTTAAAGAAAACACATGCAGTGCATTTTTCCGTGTGGTTACCCACCTGATACTAAATCCTGCTCTAGTCCTCGACACGCCTCAATGCTCCACGCCAGGATCTAGATAACATAGTACATAATCATCACTACCCGTATATTCATAACACAGAACTACACTACTTGTATTAATTGAAATCACAAATCATAATTTCTGTCCATTATACGCAGTTCGAAAGAACTCTCATATATCTTAATTCGTAAGTCGGATTTTGTTGATCCAGGATTCGTTTGAAAGCCCTTTTCATACCTTTTCTAACAGTAGGTTATATGCCCTGATTGGATGCATAAAAGGGACCAAAATGTCCCGCGCAATCTAACTGCCATGATTTCACAAGCCACAAGCATACAAAGAATCGAGAAAACCCCAGACTTAAAACATTAAATTGAAGCTCAAAAACTTCCCCAATCTTCCCCAAGCTTCTAGTACATTAAATTTCCAATATTATCTTTCATTTCCCCCAAAATTGGGCTCTTTATCAACTCCACAATGCCCATAATAAAATGAAATAAAATGGGCGCTCTGCTGTGCTACAGTATTTCTTGCATTTCACACTAAAAATTTCTATTCGAACTCTAGTCCCTCTCATCCTTCTAATGGTCGTGGATTCTCTATAAGTTTACACCAACAGGTCTGCCATTCAATTATGGGAAACTACTCACCATATAACTTGCAATTTATTATGGATCAAATTCTATTTAGGGTAAAAGACACTTTTGGTCCCTGAAAAGTGTCCAATTGTTCACTTTCATCCCTGTATTTTCAATTTGTTCAATACTATCCCTGTATTTGCCGTATTTTTGTCAAATACAGTCCCTGGTGCTGAAGTGGCGCCTATGTGGCAGCCAACTGGCATACGTCTAAAATACATGGCTATATTTTGTTTTTTTAAATTGAATAATTGATGTATTTGGCTGAGGTGGCATGCCAACTGTCCGTATATGCTAACGTGGAGAGTGCTGATGTGGCACTTTTTGCCACGTCAGCAATTTTTATATGGTGGGTACGAATCAGGCCGACGTGGCATGCCACGTCACCATGCTGATGTGGCATGCTGACGTGGCATGCCACGTGGGATTTTTTAAATAAATTTTTTTAATAATTTTTTTAAATAAAAATCTTTATCCGCGATTATTGGCGTGTGCAAACAACTAAAAAAATTAATTTTCACTGCCAAGGTTTTGATATTTAATAATTTGTCTTCAAGATGTCCTATTTTGATATTTTATCTGAAGAGAAAATTAATGATGACGTGGCGTTGTAATGCTGATGTGCAAAGAATATCTTTAAGTGTTTAAGTATTCAAATGTTGAAAGTTCAGTGGCCCATTGTTCTTTGTCTCCTAGCTTCAGCGTGCCCCACAAGCGCTCGAGCATCGACAGCGTTGGGCCCCCATGAGGTTGCGGTTGTTGCTCGCGTCCGACGAGGTTCCCGCACACCCGGATTTTGAAACAATTCCTTAGCCACTGGTTCCCATCTTCGTTCCGACCTTCTCAGCGTGTTCGTGTGGAGGGGAAGACCCCGACGTGGAGGTATGACCTCGAAATCATGGGGCTTTGCTTAGTTAGAGGTCTATTCACCTTGATTTTTGTTTATCTCCAAGAGTAACCTGTATGTTTGAGTGTTCCTTCATTTGAGATCTTGGCTAGGGTTTTGCAGCAATCCCTAGCCAATTCATGCAAATTGTTGCCTTTGTTTTCTTAATGTTGTTTGATCGTTCCATTTCTTGATGTTTTCCTATTCATTCGTAATGTTGAAGCTGATGATACTTAGAATATATTGTTTGATTTCATCTTGAATACATGGGCCTCTGTAGTAAGTCTGTTTTGGTTCTTTGATTTCTCAAAGATTTGACACCATCATACTTTCTAGCTGCAGTTACTATCATGATCGATGCCCATCATACTTTCTAACTGTAGTTACTATCATGATTTGGCACCTTAGAAAAAAATTGTGTTCACTAAGATCTTTGAGAAAGACAGATATGATTGATATTATTCCTTGTGTTTCTCTTCTATTACCAATGTGAATGATCCTTCCAGAAATAAGAAAGCAGCATTGATTTTATTTTTAGCCATGTACAGCTTCGATTTTATTTTTAATTCATGAACTTGCCCAGCTATTTTGTTTATGTTTCAATTGTTTTTTGAATCATGGTCCTCTGTTTCTGATTTGAGAGTTCAAGACTTTAATTCATATCTGTATTTAATTCATGAACTTGCCCAACTATTTTGTTAATGTTTCAATTGTTATTTGAATCATGGTCCTCTATTTCTGACTTGAGAGTTCAATACTTTAATCAGTTATTCATCTTGATGTTTTCCTAATGTTATACTTGAATTAACTTAATATTCAAGATGAAAAACCAGCTTCATATTTAATAGGAAAAAAGGTTAATATCTGAACCCAGAAGTATTCTAACTACTGTATTCCCACACCATGTTACCGTAGATACTCATAATTATATAAGTCTCTACCAATTAATTTGATGTTTTTGTGCTTTGTAACTTGGTGCATGGGAAGACTTAAACTGTTTGTGGAAGGCCATTTCAATGTAGAGGGAAGGCTAGAGTATAAAGGAGGCATTATGCATCTGTGGAGGGTTAATGCAAATGAATTCAGTTATGAAGATCTGGTTGACTGCATTCATGATATGGAGTTTGGCAAAGTTGAGAAGATGCATTACAGAGTCCCCAACAGTGGAAGAAGTTTGGAGACTTCACTGATCATACTGCACAGCGAGGAGTCCTTTGCAAACCTTGCGAAGCATTTGAAGAGTAACATCCCAATTGAAGTTTATGTTGAACATGCGGCTGATGCAGCATCTACAAGTAACATGCCAACTGTGGGAACCAACATTTCAGACAAGTCTGCTGCTGAACAGGTGGGAAGTGTGCAACTTACAGATGGCACAGGTCCTTCTAGTCATGCTGGATTGCAGACTGGAGAAGAGGCAGAACAACCATCCTTCAGCTCAGACTCTACTTCTAGTGAAAATTGGTGTTCCACCTCAGATGATGATGAATATGAGCTAATTAAAAAGAAACGCAAAGAGATGGAGGGCTTCAGAGTGCCAGAACAGGAGCCAGAAAGCCAGTTCAATAATGATGAACCATTGGAGCAACCCTCAATTAATATAGATGGAGAAGTAGAAGGGGAGTGCAGTGATAGTTTACCCAGTTTTTTAACCACATCTGAATATGACAGTGAGCACTACAAGAAAAAAGGCCTATAAGGACAGGAAATCTCGTCCCTAAAAGTCTGAATCCGGTCCTTAAACATCATTAAGGACGAGTGAAATCCGGTCCTCACTCATCCTTATAGGCTTCGTCCATAAAGGTCTTTAAGGACGAGAAGTATGACCGGTCCCTAAAACTTTTCAACGACGAGGTTGTTACTCATCTCTAAAACCTCTTTAGGGACCAGATTTCTGGTCCCTAAATAAGAGCCAAACTCATCCAAAAGGACCAAACTTTTGGTCCTTATAAATTTTTAGGGAAGAGATTCTTTTCATCACTAAAACTCTTTAAGGACAGAGTTTGTTGGTCCATAAGGACCTTTAGGGACTACTTTACACCTGGTCCCTAAAAGATTTTGTGGACTAGCTTTCTCGTCCCTAAATTCCAAAACAACATAGTGAACCCCCAATTATAACCAATCCTTATAACCTGCCATTTTTTCAATAAACATAAAAAATTATAAAAACCAAAATAAAAGCATATACACATATCATTAGCATAATAATAACCTGACATTTTTCATTGTCATTGACATTAAAAAAACTGTCATTAATATCCCATGAATAGCACAATATTGTTTACATAGATATGTATAAAACATATCCTTAGCAAACAATTTCATACCAAGTACTAACATTTTCTAGAAAAATAATTTTATTCCAACTTCTAATCATCCTAGTAAGAAATAGTAGCAAATTCTCTTTCAAGCCTTGATAATGACATTGCTGAAGTCTAGAACAAAATCAAAACCTGCAAAATGTATAAAAAAATAAGGTAATTAGTTCCCTTCTCCCAAAAAAAAAACCAAAAACAAAAAAAAAAACTATAAATAATCTACTAGTAACAATATATATCACTAACCTTGTATGTGCTTCAAGTTCATTATGATTCTCTTGAACTAGGTGATGATGGAAGTTGAACATGAGATTGCTGAGATAAAAACATTTCTTTGAGTTTTTTTATTTCATTCACTTCACTTTCTATTGCAGCCAAGCGATCCTTCAAAGACTTGTTTTCATCTCGAGTTGAACGTAGCTCAGATAATAATTCAACCTTTGAAGAACCAGAGCCTTTGAAGTCTTTGGCCTTAACACCACCTCCAAAGACAACCATGTGACTTCGATTTTGTGGTCCAAAACATCTTTCCACCATATCTATGCTATCAGGAGAAGGTTGAGATTGCACCAATTCTTGAATTTGAGCCTATAGAATAGGAGAAAAACATATATTAGCTCATTATCCAAGAACAACATATAAGATACATGTTAAATTACTCATACGTACGCACATGTTTTTCAATTGTTTCCAGTTCAACAAGTTTGTTATTCTTTTTGCGAGTCTCAAAGAAAATGGTTGCCAAGTCCGGTGGATTTCCATCCTTTCCTCCCTTCACATTAAAATCAAGAAGACAAATAATGTATCCTCAATATTAAGTAAAAAATGAACTAGCGAGGTTGTTAAAGATAAGAAAAAATTAATGCACCTTTTGATAAATAATTTCTCTAATTGGCCTACTACCAATATGATGAGGCATCTTTAACTTGGCTCTGCTAGCTGAATTCCTTTTGCTTGTTTCCTGTGTCAATGTAACATCATGAAATATGAGTATATAAAAAGAATCTAATAACACATTTTGCATAAATATGTATACATTATATATGCCAAACCTGAAAACTTTCAGTAGAAAAATGATTCTTGACAAGCCACTCCCATTGCTTCTTGTCTACTCCCTTAGGCACTTTCCTAAGAGCCTCTTGGATCGGTTTATCCCTCACGTATTTCGCATGCAAATTTCCTCTCCATCTATTCCATAATTCCTTCATCCATTCAAAGACATGTTCGCGATGAATATCCATATCATCGCTCTCAATTTTATCCTACAATAATCAATGTATTAGTGCTTTAATAAATTTGATCATTTATGAGGATTTAGTTCTAAATGTTACCACAACAGCATCCCATAGGTGTTGCAGCCTCTCTTGCTTAATGTCTCTCCACGATTCCACCGCTAACGGGCACATATTACTGTCACGAACTAATTTTCCCAAATGTCTAAAAAATAAACGGTGATTCTTCCCAACAGCCCGGTTATTGAAAAATATGACTTTCAGCTTTTCTCCTGGTTCAAGTGCCGCAACTTCTTTGCACTTGTTTTTCCCTCGCACCTTTTTAAACTTTTTTGTAGCACTTGAACCTACACATGCCCAATTATAAAAAGCTAAACCTTTCTAGTAAATGCTCCAACACTTTATTGCATAAAACATATTGTAAACATTTTCAAATCCAAAGCATAACCATGGAAAAAATATACATAATTATAAGAAAAGTTAAATGAAATTGTTGCACATTATTTCTGTAGATTTTTGGTTGTCTTGCATCATTTGTTCAACTTCTACTATTCGATCATTTTGTTCAGCTTGTTCATCTTCTACTCTTTGGTTGTATTGCATCACTTGGTCAGCCTCCATTCTCTGACTTCCTTGCATTGCTTGATCAGCTAGATGCAATGAGATATCCTCTTGCATAAGTTCTTCCTCGAGAACAAAGGAGTTATTATTTGATGATGGAGTTCCTTGAGGAGCAAATGCATTATGCTTTGATCTATCACCAATGGGAGTTTTTTGTTTTGGCACACTTAAAGAGCACAAATCTCTAAGTCTTAACCCTCGTCCCCTCCCTAAAGCACCCGGTGCAAGAAATGAACATTTGGCCGCCTTTGAAGTGGATGTCATCCCAATTTTGGTCCTTGGTGATTTCATATTCAACCTTCAAATAGAAAAGACATTTTTAGTACTATTTAAAAAAAACGTGCAATTTATCACCTAATTCATATCATAATAATACGACAATCTATAATAAAAAAAAGCATTACATAACAATATGTAATAAGAAGGAAAAAAGCATTACATAATTCAACCATCTAAAAATTCAAAAAGTAAAGGAAAAAATGCATCATCTTACACCTATTATTAATAAAGGAAAAAAGACATTATCTTACAAATATTAGTAATAAAGGAAAAAAAGGCATCATCTTACCCATATTCTGATTAAGAGATGACACACCTTCATAAGTTCTTTTTCTTTTATTTTGAATTGAATTTTCTGGACTAGATTCAACATCATCATCTACTTGTTGCAAGACCTCATAAGAATCACGAGGTTGCATTTTTCGCACAACACGCCAACCTTTATTGGAATTGTCATTAGCATAAAACACCTGTGATACTTGGTTTGCTAATACATATGGTTCATTTGTTTTCAAAATTCGCCCCCAATTAACACTTACAAAATCATATTCATCTATTTTAATTCCCTTCACTTTATCATACACATCAAACCAATTACATTGAAACAAAACCACTCTTCTACCCTTGAGAAATTGCAATTCAAGGATATTGGTTAGAACTCCATAATAATCAATGTTTCCACTATAGTTGTCTATCTCACCAACTACAACCACCCCACAATTTTGAGTCTTTAAACGTTTGTCATAATCTTCTATGTGAAACCTATATCCATTGGCAATATAGCCATTAAAACATGTCACATATTGGGTAGGCCCTCGTGATAATGACAATAAATCCTCCATGATTTGACTACCATCTTCTTTATGCATTTCTGCAACCTATCAAGATAAAGTAGGATAATTTAGAATGAGTATTAAGATACTAAATTCCTAAAAATTCTGGTTTATCTTGAACTTACTTTAACTTTAAACCATTCGATGAATTGCCTATTCCATTCGGCATCAGAAAAGTGTTCGGAAGTATCCACATGAATTTGCCAAAACTCTCTACAAAATTAAGGTGGATTACACACAATGTAAAATAGAAAAATAATTGAAAATGAAAAAAATGATAAGTTAAACGAATGAAAGGATTAATTCCATACTCTAGGAATGGTAGAACTTCATCGCAATTCTTCAAAATATATATATGGGCCAGCTCCAATTCATTTGCTTCAAGCTCACAATGTTTTCTAGCGCCTAAAGCTCTTCCAGGTTGAGAAAATAATGATAAACCTCCATTAGAATTCTTCATACCACCATCATAATTCCGTTCCGGCCGATTAAACTTTGTGTCCATTCTATGCAGATACCTTGAGCATAAGGTCATACATTCATTGGCAATATAGCCCTCCGCAATAGAACCTTATGGACAAGCCCTATTACCAATAAGAGATTTCAAAAAATACAACCATCGCTCCACGGGATACATCCACCGATAATGAATAGGTCCAGCAATCTTAGCTTCTGTAGCTAAATGAATAGGCAAGTGAATCATAATATCAAAGAATGAAGGAGGAAATACTTTTTCTAGCTTGCAAAGAGTTTTAGGAATTTGTGCTTCAATCTGTTCTAACTCATCCATCCTTAACACCTTAGACCCAAGCATATTGAAAAATAAAGATAATTCAATAAGGGGTTCACAAACTGATTTGGACATCATACCTTGTATTGCAAGAGGAAGCAAATGCTATAGAAGAACATGGCAATCATGACTTTTTAGACCAGAAATCTTGTGATCTTTAAGGTTCACACATTGAGAGATATTAGATGAAAATCCATCTGGGACCTTTAAATCTTTTAAGAAAATGCATAATTTGTGCTTCTCTTCAGGAGATAATGTGTAACAAGCATTTGGCAATTCATATTTTTCCCCCCTTTTAATTGGGTGCAAATCTGGCCTAATGTTCATTGCCTGCAAATCTAGGCGAGTATTGATGGTGTCCTTGGTCTTTCCTTTGACATTCATGATTGTACCCAAAATATTATCACATACATTTTTCTCAATATGCATCACATCTAAATTATGCCGCATACAAGAGATTTTTCCAATAATGAAGTTCAAAGAAAATACTCTTCTTATTCCAATTATCCTTTCTATCATCATGTGATATTTTAATCTTCTTCTTAGGATCCTTTGTTAACTGTAACCCATCAAGATCTTGCACTTGATTAAGTATCTCAACACCTGAATGCATTTTTGGTGGTAACCTCCGCTCCTTAGTACCATCAAAAGACTCTTTGTCATTCCTCCATTTGTGATTAAGAGGAAGATAACGCCGATGACCCATATAACATTGCTTCTTACCATTGGCTAATCTGATTGAGTAAGTGTCTTTATTGCAACATGGACATGCCAACTTCCCTTTTGTACTCCATCCAGATAAATTTCCATAGGCTGGAAAATCATTGATGGTCCATAACAAAGATGCATGCAATGTGAAATTTTGACTACATGATGCATCATATGTCTCTATACCAGTTTCCCATAGCTCCTTTAATTCTTCAACCAAGGGTTGGAGATAGACATCGATTGCATCTCCAGGACCATTTGGACCAGGAATAATCATTGACAAAATGAAATTTTCTTGCTTCATGCATAACCAAGGTGGTAAATTATAAGGAATAAGCACCACAGGCCAAATGCTATATTGGGTTTTTGAATTTACAAATGGCTGAAATCCATCACTAGCAAGTCCAAGTTGAACATTACGAGGATCGGGCGGCAAGCGATGGATGAAGTTCATCGAATCCACTTCCATGCCATGGAATCACTGGGTGCCTCATTAATCCATCATCAACTCTTTTAACAAGATGCCATCTCAACAAAGAAGATGTCTTAGTAGACATAGACAACCTTTGAAGTCTAGGCTTTAGTGGGAAATAATACCGTGAAAGTCTTTGATGCTATTTGTTTACCATTTTACACTTGGTTTCTCCACTATGTTTATCCATTTTATATCTAGGTGCACCACATACTTTGCAAGAGTCAAGCAATCTATCCTCCTTCCAATACAACATGCAATCATTTTTACAACCATCAATCTTATTGTAAGAAAGACCAAGGTCTCGAATTATCTTCTTTGCCTCGTAATAGGAATCCGGCAAATTGGCTCCATCAGGCAACAACTCTTCCTTCAACGTTTTCAATAACATAGTAAATGATTCATTACTCCAATGGCCAAGACTTTTAATGTGAAGCAGTTTAATCAAGTAGAAAGCTTGGTGCTCTTTGAACCTTGATATAATGGCTGCTCAAAATCCCTCAATAGCCTTAAAAAAATTTTGGCTTCAACATTTGGCTCCTGTTCATTTAAATCTTCACCACCACCAATGTCTCCATTATCTACATCAAAATTAGGATATAAATCTCTCAAAATCTCTTGTATTTCATCCTCACCTGCCACTCTCTTCTAATTCATCGTCACTTCATCTTGAGAATCCGATTGTGATTCACCTAATACTTCCCGTGGTGATACCAAAATGTATAATTTTTAATTATACCATAGACTTTCAAATGTGTCTCGACAAATTTCACGTGTCCCCAAAGTTATGTTACAACATTTGACACATGGACATCAGATTTCGTGATAGTTCTCCTGTTCTTTTAAAAGCATAGTCCAAAAACTTTGCACCCCAAGTAAGTAAGCTCTATCAAGTCGATTATTGGCAAGTTGCATCCAAAGGCTTATTTGGTGCCATGACCTTAGCGTCGTAAATCAGAGTAAACTCTACAAATAACAAATTTCATAATCTGAACACAGATATAAAAGCCATAATCAAAAGGAATGCATAAAGTGCTTATAAAATCCTAAGTTAGAAAAAGTGTGTTAATAATAAAGTAATAGAGCAAGGGTTTTTTGAGAAAGATGTTATAATAGTTGGAAAAAGTTTAAAACAAGAATAATGAGAAAAGGACAAAATATATTATAATAAAATCTTGGTGGATGGGCTCTCATAAGACTCATGATTATATCAACTTCATTATTTCTTCACATAAAATATTTTGCAATAACTGTATGAAAGATATTGATTATTTTTAAATAAACAATAAAATACATAAAAACTTATATAAAAAATATAAAATATATTTTAAAAATTGGCCTAGTTATATTCAACATTCCCAAATACACACTTGAGCAATCATCGCAATGCTTTCTTCTTTTTCAACCTAATTTGGACTTCTATATTTATTTTGATTCTGATTGGCATTTCAATTTTTAATCTAGCAGGTGAATTACATCAATGCCCATGCAACTTCAACACTTGCATAATTCTTTAATTCTTTTGGCTTCGGGGGGGTATAATTCAGTTGTGGTTTTCGCTCCCTTCAAGCCTTAAGTTAGCATGCAATAAACTAGCTTCGATGTTACTAGTTATTTTTGGAGCTTGGATGAAAATAAATTGGCCTAGTTATATTCAACCAGTAAGCTTGAAATCTCCTAAAATTCTCATATACTCACAGAATTACAATATGAAGTTGCTAATAATTACACTTTCTAATTTTTGTAAATTTAAAGCAGGAAAGAGATGTGGTATAAAATAGAACACGATACAATATCTTACAAAATAAAATATAATAACAAGGTAAAGAGAAAATAGAGATATGTGTGACAACTGACACACTTCACAAATCTATCTAGACATTGCATAGTAAGGACCAATATACTTTATAGTACTCAATTTAGTGACGTATATAAGAATTAAGAATAAAAACATTATGTAGAACACTTCAGAGATTAATGAGTTGCACCAAAGATTGAGATCCAGAGATCCCAATAGACAAATAAACAGTATCATGATTGAAATAGAGAACAATAAATATAGGTTCAGATAAAGTATCTTACGTAGCTTCACTATAGACTTGCAGAATAATTCAGCATCAAGGGAATTCCTTTGGTCCTTGAACAAGAGCTGTGTAATCTTAAAAGGATCAAGAACAATAAGCCAATCAGAAATTGCATTAGATGGTAAGTTACTAAGTTAAAAAAAAATGTGCATTCAGTACTTTTCATGTTTGAAGCTATTCTAAACTCAAGAAAGTCAAGAACTAACATTGCTTTTTGTGTCTTCATGGCATTCATTCTACAATAACAGAACCATCATGATTAAATATAAACAAAATAATAAAATCTATGAAGAACAATATATGTACTGCACTTTACAATGATTGATGGCAAGTATACTATTTTCTATTTTCTACAGCAGACTAAGTCATGGAATAAGTTTTTACTGTGAAAGTGATGAAGGCTCAAACTCACAATAGATCAAGAGCATGTTTCACTGAAACCACAAATATGAACAGAATGTGACAGCATCATTGATTGGCACATGTGAGGCTGTAAATCTATTATGTTGGCTTCTAAACAAATAGATAAATGCCAAAGAAATAGTCCACTTTTATTAAAAAAAAATATAAAAACAAAAGAAAGAAAGCACAAGAAATAAATAAAATTTTATTGGCATCTGCATCATTTATGAACAATCAAAATAATTCTATCTAATAGTCAATAAGACAAATTTTCAATGAACTAGTAGTATTCTCTTTGTTAATATTTAGACAAACCAGTTTAGAACCATTCAAACACAAAAACCTGAGAAGTAGAGACGGGAAATGAAAATTATCATCCCAAGTAAACCTCATATGCCTTATGTACCTAAAGCATAAAGAATTAAGTATTTATCCCAAGCAAGTCCTCATTTTTCAAGCTGCTAGACAAAAAAACATGAAAATAAAATCCAAGAAATTCATCTCTTTCGACCAGCTCAATTTCAAAGAGAACAAGTCCTGCGAACTTATGCCACAAAACCCTAAAAATCACAAATTTATAAACTCCAAGATCTTCAAATCCCTTGGAATCAATTCAAGATCAAAATCAAAATAAGAAGGGAAATCTTGCCCCAATCCAAACCCTAACCCTAAAACACGTAAACTCCACCAAACAATAAATTTAAGACGACCCATAAAAAGAACCTTGATTTGAAACTCCCAAAAGACAGCAGCTCGCTTTCTTACGCATGTACATACTTAGATTCTTACACATGGCTAAAGGAAATAGATGAAAAAAATAAAGTGGTTTGATTGTCCTATATATTCAAGAGGAATACATGAACCATACATCACTACAAGAACAAAGAAGATACTGAAAATTAACCAAAGAAACATCACAGCAAGAACTACCTTACTTCAAGAAGATGAAATAAGGTCTTATGTCACCATTCATGCAAATGATAGGTCTTCAGTGCTGTTTTCATCACCAAAAAACTTTTCCAGTTTGCTAAAATAATTATTCATGCCTAAATAAATAGTTCAAAAAATACCAAGCTTGAAAAGAGAATGATACATTTACAGTATAAAATACCTGAGGGCTGCAGAAAAACACCTGAGAGCTACAGAAAAATGAAGACTTGAGAGCTGCAAAAATTAAAACAAAAACCTAAATCAATCCAAATCCCAAGCCTTTGGTTGTCATCTAAATGTTGAATCAACAATAGGGATTAAAACAATCACAAAAGCAAGCATGAATGATTTTTTATCTAAATGCTAATACACCAAATTAAGTTCAAGGTTAAAAATATCTCTAGGAAGTTTGAAATGAGCCCCTCTCATAACACTCGCTTGAGTTTCTAAAATCCTTGGGCATCAATGAAATTAATTGTCCCCAAACTAATTTCAAAACTGGCTTGACAGGCTTAAGATTAAGAAATTTGTAAATATAGATGACATGCCACGAAAGCATGTTATTATAGAGATTGTAGTGAAAGCATGACATGAAATTTGTAAATATTGATGACACACACACACATTGAGGACTTACTACATTGTGCTCTTGAATAATTAGTTGGTTGATTTATACACTAGAAAGCATGTTATTACAGAGATTATTATAATCACTATTATTGTCATCTAATCATAGCTTCTCTCATAAATAATTTTTACTATCTTAAAAATCAATATAAATTTTCATACAAGTCATTTTCACTATTTACAGAAAAAATTCTTTATTTTGCATTCAAGCATAACTTAAGTGTTAATATTTTGCATTCAAACATGACTTAAGTAAACAAATATCAATGTGGATAGTGGTAAAAAATTAGCAAAATAGTGGTTCATCCAAAATTATCAATAATATAGATACAATCACATAAATGTATATATATTTCAGAAATTTAGTTGATATAATTTCAGAATTGGATGATTTTCAAGAAAAGAAAATATCTAACAGACAAAGGCCATGACACAATAACTTGAGAATTCAAAATGATGAGAAATTTAGGATGAATTTTTCGCCCAACATTAGAATGGAATTAAAGCAAAGATCAATTTCTTAAATCAACTATCACAATTATATCAATCAGAATAGAAACCACATGAAACTTTAAAAGATAAGTAGTAATTGGAAAATCAAGCAAACATCAACTTTTTAATTAAACCACCATGAATATTCCAATAAAACTAGAATCCATATGATTTTTTTTTTTTTAAAAAAAGAGAGAGCTGAAGTTGAATAAATCCAGAAGTACTGATGTGTACAAACTATGGTCAAGATTTAAATGCCTTGAAAACAAGTAAAAGAGAGATCAACAAACCTATGATTGGTATAGTTTGGAAGTCGGAAGCCATTACTAATGGGATTCCATGCATTTAAAGCTCGAAGAGTGCTTCGAAATAATTATTTATAGCAAACACTCATACTTCAATATGAAGTGAAAAAATTATATATATAAAAAAAAAATACAAACACATCTCTGAAAACTAATGGGATTCCAAATCTTGAGTGCCCTAAGCTTGAGCCTAGTCCAGATCAAGAAGTAGGAGAAACCAATCTCTCTAGCTGAGTTTTTTAAGCCTGCCATGGTTGAGATTTTAGTATGTCAAGTGCAAAAACATAGCAATCAAATTGATAAACATCTAATGCAAACAATAACCAAGAAGCAACACCAAGAACAGGATGAGAGAAAGCAACACACCAAACCAAAAGCCAAGAACCAAATTCAATTGCTGGAAATAAGAAAATTGCCTCGCATTCCCAGAATTACAAACCAAAGGGATGCCAAAACCTTTTGTTACCTTCTACCAAGGAAAGGAGAGTACACCGGACACCGGATAGAGAAGTGCTCGCCAAAGAGGAACTAGGGTTCCGGAAAGGGGAGATGGAATTCGATAAGGATTGATCGAAGAGAACAATGAGGAGGAGAGGAGGGTGCGATCTAGGGTTAACTTCAGTTGGGAGTCAGGGGAAGGAGGAGAAGGACGAGGCGCCCGGCTTTTAGTTTATCTCGCGCGAAGGAGAGAAGAGGGTTTTGTTTTTTTAATTATTATTTTTTTTAATCCCCGCCATGATATTTGAACTATTAAATTTTTTTTCAATCCCGGTCAAATTAAAAAATTTTAAGGACCAGAATTTTTACATTAACGGGGACCAAAATAAAATCTGGTCCTAAATGTTTTATGAAAAATTAAAATTTGGGGACCGTTAAAAATCCGGTCCTTATTAGTGTATTTTTAAGGACCATTTTCACATCCGGTCCTTAAAATGTGGTCCCTAAAAATCAATTTTCTTGTAGTGGAGCCTGAGCACGGGAAAAGAAGAAAAACAACAAAGTCAGTTTTCAACCCCAGTAGCCCTACACCACATTTTGAGCTAGGTATGATCATTGAAAGCAGAAAGGTATTTAGAGAGGCAATGATCCAGCATGCGATCCAAAGTCGAAGAGAAATTCAGATTGTGAGGAATGATAAACAGTGACTCCATGCCAGGTGTTCTGATGTGCAGTGTCCATGGGTTATATATGCACGTGCTGAATATGTTACGAGCAACTATAAGGTAAGAACACTTGTGACAGAGCATAGTTGCAGTTGGTCCTTCAAGAACAAAAACATCAACTCAAGGGTATTAGCAAACCATCTTATGCAGACCAGGCAAGGAGCAACATATTTCATGAAGCAAGTTGATATTAAGATGGCTGCCAAGAATGAACTGAAAGTTGATGTCACCCTTAGTCAGTGCAGGAGAGCGAAGGTTAGGGTAATGAATGAGTTGGCAGGGGATTATAAGGTAGAGTATAGTATGTTATGGGATTATGCAGAGGAGCTTCGAAGGAGCAACCCCGGGAGCTCTGTATTTGTTGAAGTGGAGAGAGGTGATCCCTCTCAGAAGCCACAGTTCAGAAGCATGTACATTTGCTTTGATGCATTGAAGAATGGGTTCCTCCAGGGTTGTCGACGCATAATAGGGCTTGATGGATGTTTCCTTAAAGGTCCATGTAAGGGAGAACTCCTTATTGCTATTGGTAGAGATGCAAACGATCAGATATTCCCGTTAGCATGGGCCGTGGTGGAGGTTGAAAATAGAGATCGGTGGCATTGGTTCCTTGAGCATTTGATGGCCGGACTTGGGAATGCGTGGATGTGGAGGACTTGCCTATACATTTATGTCCGACCAACACAAGGTACTGGTTTTATGAATGAAACAAATTTTTATACTAATGTTAATTAGTATGGTGTGTGTTAAGCAAGTTAATTATACTAATTAGTGTTATGTTTGTAGGGACTCATGCAAGCTATGGAAGAGCTAATGCCCCAGGCAGAACACAGAAGATGCGCCCGACACATCTATACTAACTGGAGGAAAGTGCACAGAGGACTGCACCTTTATAGGTTGTTTTGGAAGCTTATAAAGGCAACTACAGTACTTGATTTCGAGACATCACTGAAGACTATTGGAGAAATCAGTGAACAGGCGTCATCAGATCTACTCAAAATCCCTCTTACGGCATGGACAAAAGCTTTTTTTAGCACCACAAGCAAGTATGATGTAGTCGAGAACAATATGGCGGAGACATTCAACGCGCTCATCTTGGAAGCAAGACATAAGTCGATTATCACAATGTTAGAGGAGATAAGGGTGTTTGTGATGCGAAGGATAGTGGCGAGGAGGGAATACTCAAAAAATTCAGGGATGGGTTGGGGCCAAAGATATGGGCTAAGATTGTGGAAAGCAAAGAGAAAAGTAGCAACTGTCATATAGAATGGAATGGTGAAAGTGGATATGAAGTGTACCAAGAGCAAGACAAATATGTTGTAGATATTCAACAACACACATGTACTTGCCGACAGTGGGACCTGACAGGGATACCGTGTGCACATGGAGTCTGCGTGATATTGTTCCGCAAGGAACCCATTGAAGACCATGTGTCTATATGGTATAAAAAGGCATTTTTGATAAATCAAATGCGCCTTTGCTCTTCAAATCCGCTTAATGGCAAGAACTTATGGCCCAGGAGTGGCTATGAACCAATACAGCCACCACCAACAAGGGTCATGCCAGGGAGACCCAAAAAGATGCGAAAAAAGAAACTTGGGAGTCGGAGAGTGCTTCAAGAGTCTCTAGAAAGGGACGGAAAAAGACTTGCAGAACCTGCCATGGTGGACACAATTCAAGGAAGTGCCCTACAAAGGTAATAAGCAAATAAAATAGAGGTGTTTCTTTACTTCACTAATCTGACAACATTGTTTGCAGGCTGCTGCTGCGAAGGGCAAAGGGAAAGCAAGTCATGCTTCAACAGTTCCAGGACAGAATGTTGATAGTCGATCCACAAACAAGAAGAAAGCACATGCAAAGAGTAAACATGCGACTGCTACCTCTCAGACTGAACAGGTAAATCATAAGAAATGAGACTTTTTCCCTGTGTATATGTGGTACAAGAATAGCATGTCTGATCAATGAAATGTGTCAGGTACCTACTTCTGCCAAGGGGAAGGGTAAAGAGAAAACATGTATTGCTGCCACAAAGCAAGGATTGCGAGAAAAAGGGAAGGCAAAGGCAACTAGGGAAAACAGAAACTTTCTTTGTTCTTGTATGGTTTTAATGTGCTAATATGACCATATTGTTCAGATTGCTGGTGCTGGCAAAGGTAAAAGGAAAACAATTCATCTTACCCCTGCTGGTGCTGAAGCTGGTAGCATCCAAGACCAGGACAATGCACAGGTAATGGATAGTAAAAAAATTGACTTTATTTTTAACCCTTTTAATGTTGACCAAGCTTTTGTCTCAGGGCCCTGCTGTGGCTGAAGGATGTAACACCCCCTTTTTACTAAGGACCGGGTGTCACACCAGCTGGGCCGGGAGTGCCCCGACCCATAAGTTGTGTACTTTACAACCTAACAAAATAATGAATATACAAAATAAATACAATATGACATGAACAAACTCGGTTACACGCCGGTAGTCACATCCCATCAGAGTTACAGAAAAATACAAATATACCAACTTGATCTGTACAAGGCAATAAATTTAAATGTGATGGTCAGTGCACGTGAGCCCCTAGTCTACAATCTACACTTTCGCGTCATGAGTCAGCTTCTTCGTGTCCCCTCGCCTATACCACGAAATGACAACATAAACCGAGGGACTGAGCTACACAAGCTCAGTGAGTGCTGACAATTCCGCCAGGTACTATACATACCTGTCCCTCACAAACCTGGTACTAAATATTCGTACAAATTGAAAACTAACAGAAAACATGGAATCATCATGATCATCTTCAATCAAGATATTAATGCCAATACAATCGGAAAACTCACAAAAAGCCATATGCAGTTCATACATCAATATCAGTTCTAACAAACACCCCATCTTCAAGTACATCCATGTGTACAGGAGATGTACCTACCTCAATCACATCACATGCGCGGCTGAGGCGGTGCTACCTACCCGCATCTCAATTACATCACCTGTAAAGGAGATGCATCCACCTCGGGCCAGATCCTCGCGTAGGCATCCTGTGCCAAGAGGGGACCGATGCCGTGTCATGGACGTCCCCGACCCTAATTCAACAGACCAGAAGAGCCAGCGATAGTCTTGCTCGTATCCGACCGGGGCACCCTCACGAGTCGGGGAGGGGGGTTTGATGAAAAATCATTTCGCAAAACATTTTATTTTATTTTTTTGAAACATACGGATCAAAACAAATCCCCTCCCTCACCCGGAATCATCAACGCTCGACTCTGGCTCCATCACGGAACCCCGCTGGTCCAACATCTATATCTATATAGGGTTCAATCACATACTGTGTGAAGGAGGCGGTGCTACCTACCCGCATCTCAATTACATCCTGTGTAAAGGAGATGCATCCACCTCGATTGCATCACTCGCGGCATCCACATGCCAAGAGGGACCTATGCCGCAGTCATGGACGCCCCCGACCCTAATTCAATGCACCGGAAGAGCCGGTGATAGTCTTGCTCAGATCCGGACCGGGCACCCTCAACGAGTCGTGGAGGGTTGATGAAAAATCATTTCGCAAAACATTTTATTTTATTTTTTTGAAACATACGGATCAAAGAAATCCCCTCCCTCACCCGGAATCATCAACGCTCGACTCTAGCTCCATCACGGAACTCCGCTGGTCCAACATCTATATCTATATAGGGTTCCGTCCACTGCATGATCATGCATACATTTTTCCACCATTACAGGTTTCACTTTATATCTAATTCTACCATTACCATTTCATAATATTCCACAAGCATAAAAACTATTATGCATGCATAGCGGTAAAATCTTCGGCATCCACAAACCGATATAAAACCCACGCAAATACGAGAGTACGAAACACGATAAATACAAGATCTAAAACCAATATACGGAGAAGTTTCCTCACCTGTAGTCCAAAACGTTCCTTGGTTTGACTCAAACCTTCACCGGCTTCCTCCTTGCTTTCCCTTTTAGCTTTCCCTAGTATTAGGAAATGGTTCAGAATCAACACTCGGGAAGCTATATTTTACTCCTAACTGAATGAACATCTACTGTTCACCTTAACAAGAAATGATCTCCCTATTAAATAACTACAACATGTATTCTTGCAAACTTAAATTACTTCGAAACCTCATCTCTTTAAACTTTCCATGGACGCGGATTACAAGCATTTATCCATTCTACTGAGCACGTAATCCTACAAGGCATGTACACATGCTCCTACAACCAAAGAATGCAAAAATTCCATTAAATTAATTATAACACAATTTCTCTTAACATGATCTCCATATTTCTAAAGAATTAAAATACGGAATCCGTATTCTCCTCTTATACTCTAATCTAAACTAGATGAAATACAACAACTTATTTAGCTCCCTAAACACGATTCTTACTTATTATTTAATACACGCTTCTATAACTCTTAATTACTATGATTTCCTTTCATAGATTAATATGCTCACTAGTTACTTAACCACATGAAGATGGGGATCTATAACTCATGCTTCTATCATTATAAACATCCTGATTACGGGTCTCTAACACAACTTCATGGTTTACATGAACTTAGCTACTCATCTTATCATGAATTCCCCCCATGTTATAACTTAATTTCTACTTCATCTTAAGCCATTATCGGGCTCCTATCATGCTTTACTTGGGATAATTAATGGCTAAGCATAATCATGGAGATTTATCAACTCTACTTTTCTAAGTCTTTTTACAAAAATTTTGGCAAGGTCTCCTTGCATTTAGAGTGTTAAATTATTCTACAACCATTCCATAACTCCCACTTCTTCACCCAATCCTTATCTTTAGTTCTAATCTTATACCAATAAGTACCCATGACCTAGTCTTAGCATGCCCCAAGTATATATAGCATGCCATAATACTTTTAAACTTGATGTGGCATTTCATCGAATACTTCATGGGCATGCTCATTCTCAAAACTACAACATGCGTATTTGTAAATCCCATTTTTTTCATTTGAACAAACAAGCACCACAAGCATGATCCATGAACTAAGTTTTAGCTTACCCTAAGTCTATTAAACATGAAATTAAGTTGAAGGGTTCATTATGCCATTTATTCAAACATGTAGTGGGCATGTTAACTTGTTCTCTAATAAGGCCCTAATACTTAAATATTTTCATGAAGACTCGGGCATCATCTCCTCTATTTATAGACTCCCGAAATAAATACAATCATTCACACATGAACATGATTTACACTTCTATAACATACTCATATATAGTTCTCCACATACATGCATTCATGGGCCTAAAACATTTTTTTCATTTCACTTTGATGAATATAATTATGTTCTTATGCTACCTCCTACTCGAAACGGGAACTCCGTTCGCCTTCGATCCTCGCCGAGGTACCTATGTAACAATCCATTCATATTTAGTAATTTATCTCAATTAAGCCTCCAATTCCCCCAAATCACTTCCTCTAATTAATCCCTGCCCAACTCACCAGAGTAACGATGAACATGGCAGCGATGACGCACAATGGGGCAGTCATCTTCGGAGAAGGAGAGTTGCTCGTCGACTTTCAGTCCGTCGGGAAGGAGAAGAAGATGAGTGGGCCGGACCGGTCAAGTGGAGAAGGGGAACGGGCGGTCGGACAGGGGAACAGGGAAAACAGGGGGGGGGCTGGCCGGAGAAAAAGGGCAAAGGTGGCTGACCGGAGGAGCTGCAGAGGGACTGACCGGCAGCGGCGCTGCGACACGACTGCCAGCTGATGGACGGCGGGTAGCTGAGCAGGGGGCATCTCCGTGCAGGCCGGTCAGACACCGGTGGAGTGCTGGTCAGGGGCGCGCCGAGCAGGGGAAACAGAGGCGCGACCGGAGGGGGAAGCTCGCGAGCGACGTGCGCAGGCGGCGCGGCTCGCAGAGCGCGTAGGGCGGCCTGCGCGCGGACAGAACGTGCGCGCGGGCGCGGGCTGCAGCGGCCCGGGGCGCGGCTGGCTCTAGGGCTCGATGGAGGATGAGATGGAGAACGGGGGAGAGTGTGAGATGGAGAAATGAGATTTTTAAAATTCCTCTTTCTCCATCTAGGGCTTCACCTTTTAATAACCAACATTACTATTAATTTCATTATCTACTTGATTATTTCTCATCTTAGTTTTTATTAGCTAAGAAATATAGTAATAATCATTTTATTACTATGGGGTTATTTTGTCACACTTGGCTAAATTTCCTCTCCCAAGGTTCTCAATTATCCAATTATGTTTTTTTATTTATTTATTTATTATTTCTTCTTCTTATTATTATTATTTTACTTCTTTTCCATAAATGTCACATGGGTTACTATTAATATTAAATCCATTTAATTACTTTCTCATTTTCCTATGGTTGTTGGGTTGAGCCCATTTAGCCAAAATGTGTGCCCAAACCCATTTTTTTTAACTTTCTAAAGCTTGAAAATTAACTCATGATTATGATATACCTAGGTTGAAGCATTTAATCCTCTAAATAAACTTATTTATGTCACACTTGATTTTAATTCATTAGTGTACCCCAAGCCCAATTAGTCATTAGACGTATTAATTATTACACCAAACCTTACTTTACTAAGGCCTTTAATTTATTATCTAACTCATCGAATCTCATGGTTAATTTGTTTATCTTATTTTTGTCTAATTAACCCTCTTAATCTCCATCATGATTTTAGTTGTTTATTTAACTATTATTAAATGGGATTTAAATTTTCTCTAAAAATTTCGGGGCGTTACAGTATACCCATCCAGGACCAAGTCAATGCACAGGTAGAGTATATTAGGTGGTTGAATTCATTTTCTTATTTTTTAATGTTGACCCAAGCTTCTGTCTCAGGGCCCTGCTATGGCTGAAGGTGCACCCATCCAGGACCAAGTCAATGCACAGGTAGAGTATATTAGGTGGTTGAATTCATTTTCTTGTTTTTTAAGGTGCACCCATCCAGGACCAAGTCAATGCACAGGTAGAGTATATTAGGTGGTTGAATTCATTTTCTTGTTTTTTAATGTTGACCCAAGCTTCTGTCTCAGGGCCCTACTGTGGCTGAAGGTGCACCCATCTATGACCAAGTCAATGCACAAGTAGAGTATATTAGGTTTTGTTCTATTTTTTATTTTTTATTTTTTGGAAGATGTTAGCCCAAGCATCTGTCTCAGAGCCCTCCTGTTGATGAATGTCCACCCATCCAGGACCAGCACAGGGTACAGGTAGAGTATAGCTAAGGAAAATTTTATGATTTTTTATCTTTTCTGGTGATACAACATTCTTTGTCAGGGTGATGATGCTGCTGACATCCAAGGCCAGGACAATGTTGGGGTAATGCATGTAAGGAGCGATATAAATTGTGTGTTGTTGCATGTGTTCATCTAAAAAACTTATATTGTGTTTTGTTGTTGCTATGGGTAAACAGGTCCATGTTGACACTGTCCCCATTAAGGAAAATGAGAATGCACAGAGAGAAGGAAAGAGGAAAAAAAATAAAAAACAGGTTGAAGGCAAGAGTGAGCATGTAGGAGTCCAAACTAGGAGGAGTAAAATCCTGTTAGAAGCTAGTGGGTTGAGCACATACAAGGTAATGACATACTTCAATCTTAAAAAATTAGATATTCTTCTTCTTGGTGGTGGCATTAGTAAAGTCCTGCTTTGCTCTTACAGATTGACACTACTACAAAGAATTCTGAAAGCTCGAAGAAACGAGAGCATGATATTAAGGTTATTTTATAACAAATTTCAATCTTAAAATATTTTTGATGATCCTAACTGTTCTATATTTTTATTCAGAGTGGGGGAGAGAGAAAGCTGAGGTTAAGAAAAGCTGATGAATCAGACTTGCTTTAATTGCCCAGTTAATTGTCAATGTTTTTTGCCAGTGCATGTATGTTTTCAGACATGGTGCCCTTTCAGATGCTATAAAACAGATATCAGGCTTGCTATGTTTGGTGGTGGTTTCAAAGACTATTTATGTGTGTTTTCAAGTTTTGTTTGGTGGTTCTAGTGAAATTTGGTTGTAATGTTTTAACTAAGTTATATTAAATGAATGTACTCTAGGTATGTTAGAGACATGTAAGTTGTAGTGTGTCTAAGTTGTGTTATAGATTGCAAGTTGAAATTTTTTAGGTTGTCTGCCATAATCTTCAGGTTTTGAAATCTGTTCAATGTTGTAAAGATTTGGCTCTATGTTGTTAAAAAATTTGGACATTTTCCTTTTAAAAACAAGTTTTTTACAAATTTTGTTCAACTTCAGAGGTTGTTTGCACAAGCCAATCATCGCGGATGAAGGTTATCTAAATTTTTTTTAAAAAATTATTAAAAAAAATTATTAAAAAAATTCCACGTGGCATGCCACGTCAGCATGCCACATCAGCATGGTGACGTAGCATGCCACGTCAGCCTGATTCGTACCCACCATATAAAAATTGCTAGCGTGGCAAAAAGTGCCACGTCAGCACTCTCCACGTCAGCATATACGGACAGTGGGCATGCCACCTCAGCCAAATACATCAATTATTCAATTTAAAAAAACAAAATATAGACATGTATTTTAGACGTATGCCAGTTGGCTGCCACATAGGCGCCACGTCAGCACCAGGGACTGTATTTGACAAAAATATGGCAAATACAGGGATAGTATTGAACAAAATGAAAATACAAGGATGAAAGTGAACAATTGGACACTTTTCAGGGACCAAAAGTGTCTTTTACCCTTCTATTTACTATGGTTACCTGGACATGGTTTCCAAAATGTTAAGAGATAGATGTACAGTCCTGTGATCACATATTTAAAGTCACAACACTTCGTAGATTTCTTAACAAAATCTCCAGGAAATAACATATACTTAAACTAATTAAAACCAATGTTAACAGTTTCATAATCTCTAGTTTACTTATTCATACAAGCATGTTTTAGAAGGATGGTACTCCAAAGTATTGGTTCATCAATAGCACCAATCTTATTAACCTCAACTAAATGGGGGTTATTAGGAGCGATCTATCAAACACTTGACATGCAAATCTTCTTTTTGTCCCATTACATGGCATCATGCAACTAAATTCTTTTGATTATACAAATCATGCATTCTCATAATGAATTTATACTCCTACAATTAAAAAAAACCCCATAACTTCCTTAACATTCATTTTAAATTGACAGGGTTCCCCCAACTCATCACACTGGATTCACATAACATGTGAAGTACTCACCAGGCCTGCGGTGAGTCCCCAGCAGTTGCTCCAAATTCTTTGGTGGTTTTGATCGGCTATCGCCCGCTCGAGCTTCTCCCCACCCTCAACACTTATGAATAACTTCACAACAAATAATGTCTAGCAAGGAGGGAATCGTTAAAAGAGAGGTGATGTTAAAAGGCTTTCAAATAACACCAAATTGATATCACTTGTCTCTACCCACCTTTGATCCCAACTTCAAATAATTTGTTCCTCTATCTCAGTTTATCAGCCACACAGCGATGCTCTCAGTCCTACTGCTCGCCGTGGCTCAGTCGCTAAAGAGGTATGGAAGAAGAAGGAAGAGGGTTGCGATCTCTCCCCCTCCGTTTCTCTTAAGAAGAAAACTCACGGCCGCTATTGATTCACGAGTGATGCAATCGCCATTGCTGTTGGTTTACGGGGTGGAGAAGAGGTGCCCGACCGAGATCCAAAATTCTCGAGTACGAAGGAAGCTTTTCTCTGTTTAAACCTTTTGATCTCTTCTGTTAAGATAGTTAGGGTTAAACTTAATTGATTAACTCTTAATCAATTATAACCCCTTAACCAGATCATCTTAACTATTATTCAATTCAACCTCCCCCCCCCCCCCCAACTTTATTTAATTTCCATACACTTCCCCTTATTTGTAAATAAACCCTTGGCTCATCTCTTTATTATAAGAAGGCTTGTATTTAGGCAAATAAACCCTTGGTTTATTTCTTAATCTCCCTTATTGTTGAGATTTGCAATTAAGCCCTCATTTTTACTCCATATCTTTTGAGAGGCATTTTTTTTACATGATTTATGGACTTCCACTTTACAAATTAGCCCCTTACCAAGGTACAAATTCATGACAAGCCAGTCAGTCAAACATCTACCAAATGGAAATTTTATTTAACACATAAAATTCCAAAAAGAATAATACCTGGAAGGGGTGGCTTTTACACATGCCACCCTCTGTAAGTGCATGTTCAGCTCTTTTTGCTCTGAATTTTTCATTTTTTCACCTTTTTTTTGCGTCTCGGGTACCTATTTACCTATTCAATCACAAGAAAATACCCAACATAGCACAAACATAGAAGAATCCATGCAAAAAGGCAAGTAGGGTGCAGGCAAATATAGTATGACTATCTGTATAAATATGCACTCATCAACTAGCCACTTGATCTCCTTGTTTCTCTCTCTTCTGGATCTTGTCAACTGACTTGATTGTCGAAGGGTCTGGGAGAACGATCCCCAAACTTCCATTGTACAGGCCGCTGCTGAAAAAGAAGTTGTTCGAACTCCCACCGAGAAGGACCAGAGACTTTGACGCTCTTGTCATTGATGGACCATCCCATAACTGAGGTTGCCAAGAGTCCCCCTCAATTACAGATTTTACTCATTGATCAAAGTCAACTCTGATCCTAGGAGAAGCTGATTTTCGACATCAACAGTTGGCATCATCTGTGGGGGCGTCTTGATCAAAAGGCTACATCAACCCCAACAATGGCGAGAGGTAAGAAGAATCTGGTCCCTCCTTCGATCGGTGAAGGAGTCACCGGAGGAGGCGCCGAACCCCCAAAACAAACCACTCCTCCGGAGCGAGCTACGGTCTCGGGGGTGGACCCCCGAGACCTTCGGATCAAGATGCTCCAGATGCAATTAGAGGTGCTTACTAAGGCCCTCCACGTGCCAGATGAGCGAACCCCTTGGACGCCCGGACAACTGAGGGGCTTTAAAGTCCAATCACCCGAAGCAAAGAGAAGGTCGGTGCAACGTACCCTTAGTCACCGAGCCCGAGGATTGAAGGAAAAAGAGAGCCCCTTCTCAGGTAGCAGTATTGAATCCACGCGATCTCAAGCTCATTCCAAGGAGCCATCTTATCCACGATATAAGCACTCCACCCAACCATCTGAGGGACGTGAGACAACTTTTATTTTAATATGAATAAGACTTAAACGTCTATCTCTAAACCAACCCTATCTCTAATCATAATTAAAGTATGACTCAAACCCTAGTTTGAATATGAGGCATTCTCAACTTTTTGATCAAAATTAATTTTATGCTAAAAAATAAGCAAGAGTAAATTACTAACATAATAACCAACTAGTTTGGGATTTTTCTTCACCCAAAATAGACCCTCGTGTACCAAATATCAATATGTTCTATTGTTATCCACTTTTCTCAAAAAACCTATAACTACAACATAGATATTTCTATTATTTAAGTCGAGAAATATTTTAAAAAATGGACAGCATGTTCGGATTTAAAATAAAATCATATTGTATAACTAATGGATAATTTATTTTTATGTTGACTTTGATCATAAGTGCATTAGATAAAATATTATGTTTTAGTATATATATATATATATATATATATATATATATATATATATATATATATATTCATGGTTTATGTCATTACTTAATAATTCAAATAGTAAAAATATCATTAGTAATTAATTAAGATAGATAAATTATATTTATTAAAATATTATGGTTTAAAATTTGAAATAATTAACAATTATTAAATTATAAACTGATAGGGGTAGGATTGGTAGGACACATGGCTGTCATCTAAGTGTCCACGTGTCTAAATCATGTCGCTCCAGATCATGCAACTCCTCATCCTCATGCATTAGTCGAGCTCAACCCGTTTTGTAGCCCACGATAACATGACCGTTCTATGGCTCTAGGCGGAAGTCATATCCGTTCTATAGTACGGGACCTCTTGTCCATTCCCCAGTCGTATACAGTCTAACCATTCTTCGGTTTAATACAACACATACCCATTCGTCGGATCAACTCCACCAAACTGTTGGTTCATGAAACTCAGAAGGTTCGCCGGTTATTCCGCTCAAGATATACCATTGAATCTCTATCAACTTGGATATTCTAGAAGAATTACAGCTGGCATTCTAGAAGGATTACAACTGGTGTTCTAAAAGAATTACAACTGTCGCTTAACTAGCTCCAGCATGATGCTTAGCTACCGCTGAGCTTGATGCCAGCCTGGCCAACATGTTGAACACGTGGAAGAATTCCAACCCACGCCCCAAGCTACGAAAGCCTATAAAAGGCAAGGAATTTGAATCATTTGAGAAGAATTCAATCCAAGATAGCAAAGCTCTGTCTCTCTGAAGACTCAAGCTCTCATTTCCTTTTATGGAGATCTCTTGTATGATCCTTCCTCTTTTCTTCCTAAATCTTTGTAAAAAAGATGATCATAGTGGATCCTTTCTCTCCCGTGGTTTTTCCCCATTTCTTAGGGGTTTTTCCATGTAAATTTATCTCCATCTTCTCTCTTACTATTCTCTGATTGATTTTCTCCTGAACTAGCCAGTACACACAAATCAAACAAATTCAATTGTTGAGGTGAAGTTAGGGTTTCATCCTGATTTTGCATAACATAAACTATCATCAATAAACAATCTAATAAAACATATTATTTAGAAAATACTAATAATTAATTTAGTAAAACAATTTTCATTAAGATATTAAACAAACAAAAATAAATAAATAAAGTGAGACCGCACCACCTCTTGGACATCCTTATCGCTCCAAAAAAGATCGAAAAAACTGTCTACATCTCTTTATCGCACTAACCTAAGAGGCATCCCAGTTCATAGACATCATTGTCACTATCCAAGGGATTAACTTCTACAAATATTTGAAAATGAATTAAATTTTATTTTGAAAATATCCTAAAATTTATTTTCTCATCTTCAAAAACATCTCTGTTGTGATCACTATTGTCTATAAAACCATCATTCTCTTGACACACTCCCTTATTTTATTATAGGGTTGGCAATTCAAAGTAAATTATGGATTGTATCAACCTGAGTACACTCTGATTAACTCGCCTAACAT
This sequence comes from Dioscorea zingiberensis, assembly GCA_026586065.1. NCBI lineage: Eukaryota > Viridiplantae > Streptophyta > Magnoliopsida > Dioscoreales > Dioscoreaceae > Dioscorea > Dioscorea zingiberensis. Next base: position 25,717,414 of record CM048821.1, read on the forward strand.
AACATAATTAATACACAGTTGATAAGACATGGCATGAATGATATGATTAATAAATGGGTCATATTATACGAATAATATGTTTAAAAATATAAAAAAAATTATTTAATAAGATAAATTATAAATGTATTATATTCATTCATAACTTTGTTGAGATATACCAATCTTCACAAAAAAAAAATTGATAATTCATTTCCCACTTATAAAAAGAGATTGATGGTTCGAATCATATTTATGACGTACTTTTATAAATATGACCACCCTTGATATTAATAATTATGATAACCAATCTAAAAACTACCTATAAAAGCCACCATATTTATGGCTTAATTAAATTATTAATTATCCTCTAATGATTTTGGATTACTTTGTTTTCTACCATAGAGTTGAGTTGATTAAAATGTGGGGTCTAAGTTGCAAGTTTGACCTTCTATGAGATTTAAGGTGGAAGGGACCTGAGTGTAAATATGGGGAAAGAAGGAGGCTGAATAGAAAAGCTTCCCTCTCACAAAATTAAACGGGGAGGGACTTGCATGCAAGTTTAAAAAGTTATTGGGTTCCTCTGCAAAAAGCCATTTGTGATCCATTCATGAGCTTAGCCACGTGAGGCTTATTAATGAAAAGTAATGGTAGGATTAAAGAGGAGAGTTAATCGCGCTCATCATTCCGCGGGAGATCACAACGCATGGCCACGCGTTGTGAGAAACTGAGTGAAAGGGAAACCAATCCATTGAAGTGAAACTTCTCTCAATTGGGATCAGCACATGAGGGACGCTATCTACCATCCATTTGAGCGAAGCGCAACTCTAAGGAAGAGGAAACTGTTTCTCTGTCTTGAGTTTTTGCCATGCGGGAATAGCAGCAGCCGTCCATCCAGGTCGAGACCCGGATCCAAGGCAAGGGTGCACACTTCTCTCTTTCGTTTCACCAGCGTTGACCTTAAGTCGTGGAGGAAGCTCGAGAAAAACGTGGTCATGCATATGGTGGGGCTCACTGCAATTATTGTGCTCAGAGGGTAGGCGACGCAGCAGTAGGTTGTCCCATCACCACCTGCTCCCCTTGAGCCCCTCGACGCCAGTGTCCATCGTTAAGGGCAGTTAGACCCCTCCTCCACAATTGCCCTAGCAAGAATTTTGAAGGCAAGAATTGCCATGACAATCCATTCATCCAAAAAAAACTTACACTCCAAACTTTCAATTGCTCAGATAATTACTATTTATAAATATTTTTTTATATTTTTAGTTGGTTAAATATTAGTTTTTATTTGTATAAACTTAATTAAAACAAAGCATGTAAATTAAACAAAATAAAAAATTATATTAATTAAAATTTAAAGAAAGTACATTAATTAAACACGATAATCCAAACAAGTAGGAAGACATCTAATCAAACCAATTTGTGGATGTATGATCTTCATCCACATTGCTAGGGGTGTCTTCATTCATGTTGCTAGGAGTGCCTTCATTAAAAAGTATTTGTCTCCTCATAATATTCATACGTTCTGCTTTCCAAAACTTTTTCGTTTCCGGAGTAAATGTCGAGCAATCCATAGCCATAATCTCTCGATCCCTTTGATCTTGTTGTAGTTGACGGGCGTATTCTTTATCCTTTTTGGAGTGTCTCAAATCTATGTCTTTCAAATGCATCTTTTTCTCTATTTCTTTCAAGGTTAAGTTTACCCATTGTGGCTAATTCCTCAAGATACTTAACTGTATCCGGATTATATGAACCAGCAGCTTGCTTCGACTTCTTTCTTCCTGCCGGTCTAGCCGCTCCACTGGATTGTGACACCCTCCTACGTATAAATGGTTATGTTGTAGCAGCATCAGTTGGTGTCCCCTCATCACCAGGGGAATCAAATGTTGTTGGCTCTTGGGATGTTGGAGGCCCATTCAGTTGGTGTCACATGTTCAGGTTGAAATTCTTGGATAATCATGAATCTTGGATAGTTCTTAACAACTTCCCAACATTGAAAATGCGTGAATTCCTTCTTTGTCGTAGCATTGTACCAATGTTGTACTTGAATTTGCTAATAATACAAATAAGTAAATTAAGTAAGTATATCAAATAAAAAAAATGAAGTTACAATTTAAAAAAAAATAAAGTATGTTAAAAAAAATTAAATTACCTCATCCCTAAGATTGGTGCCACTTTGATAATTTTCCAACGACTTTTTCAAAGCATTCCTCCAATATCCTAGCGATCTATTTAACATTTTCCATTTACTAGAAAGACTCATTTTTGTGCGAAGAGAATTCAGTGCATTCTATATGAATCTTTCATGATTGAGGTTTCACAATACATCTTCGGCGGTGGACCATGAGCTACCCGAAGACACCATTGAAAAAACTATATGTTTCTCGAATATAAAGAAAAAATGAGAATGAGAGTGTAAGATGAGTTTTTGTTGATATGAATTTGTGGGAAATAATGAAGTGGTGTGGGGTATTTATAGAAAAAATTTTGAAATTTTTTAAGAAAAATTATTATTATTTTATTTTAAAAAAATATAACCGTTAAAATAGCCGTTGATAAATTTATTTATTTGAATTTTTTTAATATAAAATAGTTGTTGGTGAATCCGTTGTATTTTTAAAAAAAAATTAAAAAAAAATTATGGGCTCCACACCAACTGCCTGATGCTTAACCTGACAAGTGGGGTGTAAGAGCCACTATGTTTTACGCCCAATTAAATCTCCTAAATATTCCTCTAATTATAATTATTGAATTAATCCCTTGCTTGAGTTAATATGAATTATGTATGGGGTTTAATTGCATGATGGGTCTCTTATGAGATGGGGCCCTAGAGGAAATAATATAATTATGAAGGCTAAATTGCAAAGTCACCTTTCTCTTTAGCTAAATAAGAGGAGGGACTTGCATGGGGAGGTAAAAAGGAGATTGGGTATCTGTGTAAAAAGCCATTTAATACATATTAGCATATAGAATGAATATTAGGTATAGTCTCGGACTTTAATGCAAAATACCAAGCATTAATAAGAGAATCACGTGAGCCATAGTTGATGAGTTAATTTGAGAGAGAAACTGTGCATGTTTTGGAATCAACGGCAACAAGTTTGTTCTCATTTTGTAGTTAACGGCTTGGGATTAAAGATGGAGATTCAACTCTCCATCACACGGCTGAGACCCAACGCCTCACCTCGTTGAACAAAACGCGTGAATGGCACCTTCAACAACGCGAACGAATTCTTGGTCGTTTATCAAGTCCACGAACTAGAACCGAGGCACGAATAGGTATCCTCATCCATCCTGGGTTCCTTTAAACTGTTGTGCGTTGACGTGAGTCCGGGGCAACGCAGTTGAGCGCGAACGACGCCAAGCGCAATGAAGGCAGGCGGCGTCTCATCTCATCTGAGCATTGTAGCCTCGAAACCCATGATAACTATTCTTCGTTGCATAAGAAGCATAAGCTTCATCTCCCCCAAAGGCTCCTATTGCTTTCCCAGTCGAGACAAGAGAACGAGAGAGAGAGAGAGAGAGAGAGAGAGTTCAGTGATGGCCGAGCTTGTCCGACTAAGGAGTGAAGAGTCTCTGAGGGACGTTACTGACGGCGGAGAGTTGATGTTGGAACACTGCTCTTTAAGGTACGTCGCCACAGGATAAGGGTTGACGCCGGCTTGGTGAGAAGATCACGACTGAGCTAGTACCAATATGTCGCGAACTTGAGGATCGGTACGACCAGAACTAACCTTGCGCGGTGAGCTTTCCCTGCCGCTTTTGAATGGCCTTCCATGCATGCATGACTGTAAAACTTCTCAGTAAATGACATAGTGAACGCATGCTTCTCGTTTGAAAGTTCTGACTATGTTTTCATAAGGGTTCCGGTTTTGGTTTTCTATAGTAACAATGACTATAAAATCTGGGAAGTTGAGATTATGAAGGGTGGTTAAACACTCTTGATGGCTGCCAGGGATGTATTGTGAATTCTATTAAGCATGGGATGAGATAGTGACATTAGAATAATGGTTGATGGGTTAACATCTAATGTTTATACAAAGATAGTCAGGAGGTGTCACGCCCCGACCCCAAAACCCCGGGCCCACGGGCATGCGACAGACCGGTCGTACCCGAATAGGGACGGGCCCTTCCCGGATACGAAGCCTCGATGATCAGTAATCACATATAAAATACACAATGAAATATAAATATAAAGACATGAGCATGCCTGATGTCATAAATACAAAGCGGAAGCATAATGCATACAATCTATAGGTCTGAAGACCATACAGTCATAACATAACTGGCTCCTACACGAGAACCTAGAATAATATGTTCTCACACATAAGTTGATCAAAGGTGACCGACCTCAGTAAATCCTGGCAAATCCTCGCAGGTCTCATGCGGCACTCCTACGGCTCATATCAAACTCCTCAAGATCTGAAAAAGGAAGTCAACAAGTGCATGAGCTTTCGAAAGAAAAGTTCAGTAAGTAGCCCGCAGGGAATACAATGAAGTCATGTCAAACTCAATGTAAGATAAACAAATGAATAAGCAAATCAAGAACATGACCATCAAACTTGGCGTGGGAAGCACAAACCCCACTGGCCATACCACCTGGAGTCTCAGACCTACCCCAATGAAAACTATCCAACAGTAGGGACTCCCTCACTAAAATCATGTCATCTCATGACAAGCAACTTAAGCGAAGCTTGCAAACCATCCCCCGAGCAATCATCAGCCTAAGCCGATATCAATCTCGGTCCATAGCACTACTCACACATACATGTACGTGTACGGTCAGCATATTGTCCCATTGACAGGCATACATGATAGCCAGAGTGTCATCTCCCTGATAGGAAAGCACGAACAGGGTGTCCACCGGCCTTGAACGTTAATCAGGAGCCACACGCTCCACTGCACCTGGTAGAGAATCCAGAAGAATAATGCATATCAAGTGGGAACAACCATACAATAGAACAAACATACATACATGGATATGGATTCATATATCAAATAATAATCATCCAACATAATAGATATGTATGTATATGCCAAAGAATCAAGAAATCAATGATGTAACACATCCAAAGATAAAGGATTCTAGGCAAAGGAACATACGTGCATAAGCATGAAATCAAGGAAACAATTATTCAACTAAAAAGGAGAGAGAGGGAAGTACTTACTTGCTCTAAAGTGTCTCGACTCAGTCGCAAATCTCTCTCTCGACGCGTCTTCCCGTACTATGTCAAGATCTGGTAGCTAGAACATAACTCCATGTAAATATAGGTGTTTAAAATATATCACCTAGTGGGTCCCGTCCGTGACTAGAGTTCACGTTTAGGTCGGGCCCATTAAGCTTCAAGCTCTCCTAAACTCCACTTGGAAGCTAACCCATGCACTGACCAGTCCCATGTAACTTCTCTAGTTACTTACAACTCCTCAAAGATTTTATTAAGGCCTATTAATACTTTCATTCTCAAGGCCTATTACCTGACTTAATCATGTGTTAGTGCTTTGTTACTACCATCCTGACCCCTCTGCCATTAAGCATATAGCATGCTTTTCTCTAACTCAAGCCCAAAACTAATCAGGAGCTTAAGTGGGTCTTGGCCCATTACCTATATTAACAAACCATGCAAACCCTTCTAACTAAGCCCCTAAACAACCTTCACGTTCCATGAAATCCTAATTCAGAGAAAGTGAGCTGCAACCCACTGGTTCTCACCAAATGAATGCATTATAGATTTGAATCTTATATTTAAGCAAGGCATTAAACTAGCCTATTCCAGCTCCACTACTCATAGAGAAGAAACAATCACTTTAATATACATGCAGTGCATCTACAAAGTCAACTCTTTGGCCTATAATGAAGTGATAGTATATCCATAATGGTATAGATTATTTAAGGCCATTTAGTTATCCATCCTTCCAAGTAACTTCGTTTGTGGATGAGGTTAAGTGACCCATCCTTGCATTCAACACTCTTCTATGCCCCAAAATCCATTACTAGATATAGAACAATATAAAGAAATGCTCAGTCCTAACACTGAGTTATATACTAGTATGTGACCCGTGTTCAAAGGATGATCAATTCATGGACCCTAACATTCATTTCCTTTTCTCCTCCTCTACGCCATGATTCACCATATTATGCTTTGGAAAGATATAACGTACCTCTTTGAAGATGGCTGTTAGTTTTCCCCCTTTTTCATTTTTTATTGTTTGCTCTTAAACAACTCTCCTCCTCTCCTTTTTACTTGTGAGATGAAGAAGGAGATGAGTTCTTTACCTCTTTGAGCTCGATCGGGTGGTCCGGTGACATGTAAACTCTATGGAAGTCTCTTGGAGTATTAGCCGTGAACCACCACCATTTCTCGTGAGCTAAAGCCTTCTCTCTCTCTCTCTCTCTCTCTCTCTCTCTATCTCTCTCTCTCTCTCTCTCTCTTTCAGATGCAAGAAGACAGTGAGGCTCGGATGGAGAGGAGGTTTGAGAGTTTCGAGACTGCAGCACTCTGAGACAATGAAAAGCTGCAAGCTTTACTCTCATACTCAGCGACGATCGTGGTTAGCACGCGTGACCAACTCCCATTTCAGATTCGCGTTAATGGTTCAACAGGAGAAAGGCGATGGTACCTCCGCGTGGTGACATGTGCGAAGGAGGGTCCGTTCCGATTTTTTTTCATGAATGAAGTCAATCGCGCCACGTGGTGATTTCTTTGTTGTGAAACAGTCTCCGTAGTGGAGTTTATCTCCACTGGTGATAGTCTTAATCTCGCACCACCATGACTTTCACATAATTTTCCATTTTAATCAAAGCCGTCCATATATATATCCTTAGTTAGAGAGAGAAATAGGAGAGGGAATGGCCAGCCAATGAAGCCATGCACTCCCCCCCCCCTCCTCTCCCTTTTTTTTTTCTTTCATTGAATTAAAACTCTACTATGGCTCTACTTTATCTACAATGTTGATTTGACGTTTGTAAGGACATTAGATGAAGGTTATAGAATTTTGTCATTATGTGTGACCAAGGCCTCAGCTCCTTGTCACTTTAGAAAACTTATTTAATCCAACCATTTTATTTTTAACAACTCTTTCTATATTAAAACTCCCATACATGATTAAAGAAGTCATTATATAACTTTGTTAACTTGCAATTTGGTCCTTCTCAACTACTTAATTCATGAGAAGCCAAATACGTCACTAATCCCCCATAATTAACTCATTTTAATTAAAGAAAGGGATTAGTTCATTAAATATAATTAGAGGAGATTTAATTAATACAAACTGTACTTAGGTGGAAATTAAGGATTTAATCACTTCATTGTCACGCCCCGACCGGAATTCCCGGGACCTCAGGCAGGTGCACAGACTGGCCGTATCCAAGAAGAGACAAGCTCAACTCAAATACAAGGCCTAAATGTGATTCAGCAGACAACAACCCTAACATACGATAAACTCAAGTCCAAACGAACAAAGAGTTAAAAGGGTCCATAGGCCCTATATAAAACCAGGTCCCTATACGTGTCCTATAAGATAACATCTCTCAAAATAAAAAGGCAACTCAAGGAGACTCCCAGACCTCAATGGCTCCTAACACGGTCTCCTCAACAACTGCTCCCTAAACTTCGGGATTTGTAAAAGACAAAAAGAACAAATGCATGAGCTTTCGAATGGAAAGCCTAGTAAGTACCCCTGCGGGGTCATCAAGATATATCATACCAACAAGTCAAGTATGGGACCACGTCCCTAAGGAAAACAACTCTAGGGTCTACCACAACTAAAGACAATGGTGCGACCCTTGACAACAGAAACCCTCAGGCTCTTTGTTGAGTCTCAAAAGAGAAGCTCAAGGATCACTCTCGGTCAGTATATCCAGCTACTCGCTGTAAACACGACCCTCCGGTCGCAAGTCAATAGTACCACCTCTCATACGTGTTAACACGGTCAGCGTATCATTCCCACTAATGGGTAAGACCACCAGAGAATCGCCTCTCTGGCACGGCAAGCAGAAATGCCAGGGGGTCCTGTCCCTGAGCACTTCCCTATCGGAGCCCCCATGCTCCACTGAGTCCGGGCAGTAGACCACAACAAAACAGGGATACCAACATCCCGAAAACAATATACATGCTCAACAGGAATCTAAAATAGTTAAGGATGCATGTATGTCATCAATGAAGCATAATCAACAAAGCATAAACAAGTCCAAAGGAATCTCCGAAGAGTAGGTACTGGGCAAGTGTACTTACCCAAGTATCAAAGATTAATCAATGATAACGGTACTAGACAGAAGTACTTACCTCTTTCTGGAACTAGAAACCCTCCTAATGTCCTCCTGTAGTGTCTCTAAGACCTCCCGAGAATATCTGATGATAGAGTTACTATTAGCGCCAATATTCTAATAAAACCCTAGGTTTCTAGATGCTCATGCATCACTCTCGCTTCTGATGGGCCTTGGCCCACTAAACGGGTCCTAAAGACCATCTACCTGGTTACCGGCCCTTTTCCCATTCCCATGTCCTTTTGTTGTCTCTTAACCTTTACTTGGTCAAACCTGGTCAACTTTACCTTTATTTATCGTATTTGAACCCTAATTATTCATCTTTAGTTATCTTAGCCAAATTGGGCCGATCTCCTAAGCCCACTAAATTATTTGGCTTAACCTTGCCCCTTTTTAATTTAGAGAGGGCATCTCTACCACATGGTTAGCTATGTCCCTAAGATTTAAGGCCCTACCATATTACTTAGGTGGTCTAGGGTTCAATCCCCACCTCCTACAACTCCTTTTTTTTCTTCCTTTCTTTTATAACCTGGTTTAATAAACCTTGTCACCCTAGTTAACTTAATCTCCTAGATACCTAGGTATTAGATTAAATATTTATCCTTAGTAGTGTTTTCTTTTTCTTTTTTACTTAGGTATTATTTATTTAAATACCTAAACGTCCCGCATCAATTAATCAATTTAATTAGATTTTCAACCAATCTAATCAGACAAATAAATTGATTAATTTTCCCCTATACGTTCTTTTGATTAATTGTCACACTATATTAGATTCAAACTAATCTATTTTTTTTATGAAATAAAACTCTAATCTGTTAACTTATTTGATTAGAGAAAATTAATTAATTAATTAATTATATATATATATATATATATATATATATATATATATATATATATATATTATTCCTTTTCTCTACCGTCTCTCTCTCTCGATTTCTTCTCTCACGGCCGCAACTCGTCGGAGCTCAGGGAGGTCACCGGCAAGCCTACAGGCGGCCGAGCTCCACCTACGTCAAGCTCTGCTCAGCCAGGACCACCCTCGGTAGCATCTCGATGGCGTAGAGGTCATGAGGGTCCTGCTTTTCTCCACCGAGCTCAAGTCCTCGGCCGACCACCTTCTTCATCTCCGATGAACTCCTCCCAGCACACATGCATGCACACTACTCTAAGGGCTCGGGAGGGAGAAGAAGCTTACCGGAAAGGTCGTGGACGATATTCAGCACCTCCAGAGAGCCCCTCGACGACGATCGGCTGCGCTCTGATTTTCCGGCGAGCTCAAACCGCAGCTCATCTCCTCTAGTCGTCCGGGACTCCTTCTCCATCTGCAGACCACTACTAAAGTTCCGAGAAGAGTGGGAGCTCAACATGGAACTCCTTTCCCTCCTCCGTTCACTGACTCATCGGAGTCTCTTCTCGCGGTGGACCTTGGTTTCACAGGAGCTCGATGCTCTACTTTGAGCTGTGGTCGCGCTTTTATAGGCAGGGAGAAGAAAAGGAGGCGACAGAGGCATTAGCTTGGCGATCAAGGTGACAACGGCCGGCCTCTCCCATGCATAATGGCCGTAGAAAACGGCTGGCCGGGCAGTGGCGTTGCCGGGCAGCTGACAGAGAACAGCCATGCCTCGGGATTTGCACCCGTATGATGGACGGAGGAGATCGTTAGATCATTTCTAACCATCATGATCAAATCTGTAAGCCTCGGATGCCGCCACCAAATTCGGTAACGAGCGGTCGGATGATATCACGATCGACGGCCCGATGAGATTACTTTGCCTCGATCTTAAGATGATCTTAGGATCGACGACCCTAGTTCGCCTGCACCATGAGATCACCTCCACCATCCCATCCATCTTTGCCTCGGATCCAAGCAGGATGAGATAGATTAAATCCCCGCTTGCCAAGTGGCTCCATGGACACCTTTATAATGCCTTGAGATCAATCACGATCTGAGACCATATAATCTTTGCCGTCACTTTTATTGTATAAGGGTTTTCTTCTGGAAAATTATCTAGAGATCCCCGTTTCCTTTTTAGGTCACAAATAGATCCACCCCTGGGAGAGGGGATTATTTCCCTTTAGTCCCTAATACTTTTGTAATTACAACTAGGTCCTTAATGACCCAACCTAACCCTAATTACGGTTTTAATCTTTTAATTTCTATTTTCTCCTACTTAATTAAATTATTTAATTACTTAGGAAAACTTCCTTAATTAATAATCCAATTTAAAGGAATTTAAACTCATTTTATTCTCATAAAATCCTTGGATTTTACATTCATAAACTTTGCGGTCTTTACAGGAGGACATGCATGCACCTGAGAATATATGAACAAAAAAAAAAAGAAGGAACTATGAGAAATCTTAATAAACACCAATGTGGTTACATGGGTTATGTTAAGCACTACATGGTCAGAGAAACTACAAGTCATCATGTGGGTCCAAACTCATTAACATGCCGACCCATTATAAGAAGTTAACTATATATTAAGGCTGGAATTGCTCACCCTGTCTTCATGTTTGATGAGTTGATAGAGAGACCATTTGTTCATCCAGGTTATACTTAATTGAGAGACAAGGTTATAGTTCACAAACTTGGAGGTGTTATTCGAAGTCATGCATGGACAGAAGTGTTGGTCTTATTTCTCTTTACAAATTTATATATTCATGCATGTGTGCTTAACTATATAATATGAGAAGTTTAAAACAAGTTCCATTCTCTGGATTTTATAAGAATGGTCAAGAGCACCTAATGTTAATTGGTGGAGAGCAACCAATCAATTGAATAGATTACAAGGTCAGTTTGATGGTTATTCAAATCTAAACTATTATGGGCCGGGTGTTACCATTTTGAAGTAGGCCCACAAGTAATTAGAACAATGGATGGCCGTTGAAAATTAATTGATTAAGGATAATAGATGAATTATCCAATTATTGCCAGGACACCAATATAGTAAGCCTGCGTACGTAATCGTGTGTGAGACATGTAAATATGTAGGAGCATGTTCATTATTCTATGGTCGACAAGCATATTAAGCCTAGACTTAATTACCAAATTTCGACATAGTGCGGGAAGGCGCATCAAGGGAGATTTGCGACTAAGTTGAGATACCTTTGATACAGGTAAGTGTCTTTGCCTAGAATCCTTATCTTTGGATGTTTTACATCATTGATTTCTTGATTCTTTGGCATATGCATACATATCTATTGTGTTGGATGATGATTCCTTAATATATGAATCCATATCTAAGTATGTATGTTTGTTGGTTGTGTGTAATTCTTACCACTCGATGCGTGTTATTCTTGTGGATTCTTCCGCACGGTGTAGTGAAGCGTCCTAATTGACGTTCAAGGCTGGTGGACACCCTATTCGTGCTTTCCTATCAGGGGGCGGTACTCTGGTTGTCCTGTATGCCCGTCAGTGGGATGATATGCTGGCCGTGTAAGTACATGTATGTGAGAGTAGTGCTACAAACCGAGGATCGGTATCGGCTTAGGCTGATAGTTGCCCGGGGGATGGTTTGCAAGCTTCGCTTTAGTTGCTTGTCTTGAAATGACATGATTGTAGTTATGGAGTCCCTACCGTTGGATGGTTTTCATTGGGGCAGGTCTGAGACTCCATATGGTTTGGCTGGTGGAGTTTGTGTTTCCCACGCCGGGTTTGATTGTCATGTTTCTTGATTTGTTTATTCATTTGTTTATCTTATATTGAATTCGACATGACTTGTGATTATTCCTTGCGGGGTACTTACTGGGCTTTCCATTCGAAAGCTCATGCACTTGTTGACTTCCATTTTAGATCCCGAGGAGTAGGACGCGGCTGTAGGAGCGCCATGGGAGACTTGTAGGAATTGCTAGGATTGCCGAGGTCGATTGCCTCTTGTTTTCTTGTGTGTGAGGACATGATATTCTAGGTACCCCGTGTAGGAGCCAATTATGTTATGACTATAAGGTCAGTGAACCCATGGATTTGAATTTGTTTCTGCTGTATACTTATGTATTAGACATGTTATGTTTTATATGTATTCCGCTGTGTGTATGATTATTGTGTTACCTGATCATCGAGGCTTCGTATCCAGGCAAGGCCCGTCCCGGTTTGGGTACAACCGGTCTATCGAGGGCCCATGGGCCTAGGCTTTTGGGGACGGGGCGTGACATGGGGACTACTTCTTGCCCGGGTGAAATCCCACGTGATACCACGATGTTTTTTTTTTCCAATGGGCTGGAATCCCACATTGCCCTACCTTTACCCGCATGGGTATAATGCTCTTGAAGGAGGTGGAGCTCTATGCTGAAGAACAAAGTGTACATTTATGGACTCCACTTCCTATCGCGACCACTACCCTCCGGCGACTGAGAGCTGAGAAGAGAGAGGGAGAGCTCCTTCGTTCCCCGATGAGCTCGACAAAGGTCCCAGCCACCGTTTGGAGACGAGAAAGGAAAATCGAGGACTGGAGTCAGGTTGAGCTCCTGATATTGAGATCAGCAACTAACTGATCTAAAGGACGTCGGCAAACTCCGAATCGGTGTGGCTCGACTGCCTCGTCACACCTCAACTCTCCCTCTCTAACATTCCTCTCAGCCGGCGTCACCGTCCCATCTATCTCAATCTCTCTTTGTCTCTCTCTCGTCGTAACTTTGCTAGTGAGGAGGTGACGCCACAACTCCAATGGGAAGGCCATGCAAAACGCAGCGGACCTCGGAGCAACGTCAGTCGCCGGAACGCCGCCACTGAAGAGTCGGGCACAGTCACAAGCGTGGTGAGTCACTTAACCTCTTCTGTGAATCAATAACGGAGGTAGTAACACTATACTAATAATATAGTGAACTCCTTAACCTCTCAGGTCGGGGTTACATAGTTAATAACATGAAGTTAGAGATGCTAATAATGGGTGGTGTGGGTTTAGTGGTCTTTAAGGTTTATTGTTGTGGCATATCACTTTGTTAGAATGAAAGAGAGAAGAGCATACTTGGCTTATGAGAGGTTGTATATCACTCTCCCTTCAGAACATGCATGTATGCATGGTTTAGTGGGTATATTGTGTTAAGTATGGCATATCCACTAGGTTTAGGTTTGGACCCCTTTAGAAACTGGAAATTATCATGGAGTGACTGTTCATGCATGCGTGAGGCTTGAGAACTTCGATGTCAGATGAAAGACAGAGAGATTGTTTAGTTACATGAGTTGAGCCCCTGCATACATAAGTAATTATATATATACAGTCTCATATGATAATAAGGTTTAGGGGGTGTTTGGTTTTTTGGGTCACATGGAGGTCATAGGGTTCATAGAAGTCATAGAAGTGAGAAGTCCAAGTTCCATAAGGCAATGTTTGGTTGGGGGATATCCTTGGGATATCCCCATGGCACAGGTTCCAAAGCATAAAAAAGGGGGGGAAAAGTAAATCAATTGTTTTAAGGTTTAACCCTAACATTAGTCATGTGTTTATATATATATTAATGGTTGTGTGATGGTATCTACCCACTTTTGCATTGACCAAATCGCCCTTGTGCTTGCTTTTTAAGATGAGTGGTCACATCAAGAGGAAGTTTGGATAATAATGTAATTATGTTTACATGTGCATTGGTGTCATTGACTCATTATTTGGTAGATTTACTATTAGATGGATGAATGAGGGCCATTTTGAAGATTAATTTCTATTAAATATTGGTGTTAATAGTTTTATTCTAAAATTTGGATTTATAAATATTTTTAAACATATTTTAAATATATTTATTGTACCAATAGATAATATGTTTTTTAAAATATTTATTAATAAATTATTTAGGGATGTTCTTAAAAATAAGTTTATACTTGAATATTTATACATATGTTTTTTCTTCTATTATATATAACTAAAAATATTGAAATTAGTATACTATAAATAATTTTTATAGTATACATATCTATTTATAACATATTTATAAATATATTTTAAATATGTTTATTCTAAAATATTGATTTAGGATATATTAGCATTATATATGTTTTCCAAATATGATTATTCTAATATATTCATTTAAAAATATATAAATATGTTTATTCTAGTATATTGGTTTATAAATAAGTATAAACCTGTTTATTCTAAATATTTATTACCCACGTATAGAAATAAATATTGCAGGAAATATATTTATATTCAAATATGTATCTATATATATATATAGATAACATAATTAATATTTATATTTGAAAATATTTAATATGTTATAAATATGTATATTTCAGAGTTACTATTTAACATATTTAATATTAATTAATAATGACCTTACCTAACTTTACTGAAAAATTGAAAGGCGGGTTTATTCTAACCGACCTAACTTCATCGTCTTCCCCAGCTACATGAGACCTGCGCCGCATCATCAACCTCCCCCCCCCCCACACAACCTCACCGGAGGTCATGCCAAGACCTCCCCTCTTCTCTCCAAAATTCTCCTCAATCACAAATTCGAAAAGATCGCTCCTAGCTACCGATCCTCCGCGGATTGGAAGGACGACGTCGATCGGCAAGGCCAAGGACGAGGTATGTTAGCAATCATCCTCGTAGGAGTATCGTAGAAGCTCATGCATCCTATTTTGTTATATCATGACCTGTGAATTAACTTGGGATGGATATATTTTGAAAAAAATATATCCATAGATATCATTCAAGTAGTCTGAAATTTACCAAGATTACTCATTGATAAATCAGTTGTTACTGCCTTCCCTGATTTCATTATCAATTGAGTGGAGTATCTTAAACCCCATGATTTTTTTTTCTGATATACTGTTTGGTTTCTGTTTTGGAATATCAATTAAAATTGCCTTCTTCTCTGGCCGTTTTATACTGTTTCTTAGCTAGTTCTAATGTTTCCTTGCCTCTCATCCATTTGAATTTGTATCCTACCAGTGCATCCCGCGGAACCCATTTCAATGGAAAGAGGACAGGGAAGTCGAACAGTGATTGGAAGGCAGTTCGCAGAAATGTAGTCCCAACAAGATGTGCGGAGGATGCCGCGAAGAAATAATTGGTTGCTTGAAAGTGATGAAGCGTTGGTCGACATGTGCTTTGAGGAATGCAAGCAGTACTATACGCTTGGCGGTTCCTTCAGACCTGAAGCATGGGTCCGAATATGGAATGCATACCAGAAGAATACCAACGACGACGTCACGTTGCTCCAGTTGAAGAGCAGGTGGAAGACTTTGAAGAAGTTGTACAAGCTGTATTCAACGTTATTAGAAAAGAGTGGATGGTCGTGGGATCATGACAATCACCGACCAACACCTGATGATCTGACCGTGTGGGAGGAGATAATTAAGGTGCGCTTTATTATCATTTACTCTTGTGATATCTGAATTCTAATTATCATTTAAAATTTAATGCAGCTCAATAAAGAGTACAAAGTTTGCTGGGATAAGCCTTTCCCATTGTATCATAGGATCCACGAGCTTATGGCTTCCTCCACTGTTACTGGGGAATATGCCACCAATACAGGCGGGGGTGTGCATGGAGCCAGTCTATATGTTGACGTGGCGGAGAGCACCGATAGCACCGATGAGACCGAGAAGGCAGTACAAGAGGTTGAAAAGGAGACTATCCAAGCACATGAGAGAAGCAAGAAAAAGTTCTTACTCGGTCATGTCTAGGAGGACACAAGATCAGGATCCAAGCCCCAGAGTCTCAAAGAGGAAAAGTTCTGAAGCAAATATGGACACAATTGATCGATTGGTAATGATGACTGATTGAAGGAGCAAGATCAAGGAACGACGCCTCGACTATACAGACAAGTACTCCTTTGATGCTTGCATGGATAAGTTATTGTCCATGCCGGGTGTTGGTGGTGAGGAGGCATGTGCTGCGGTCAATGCGTTGAAGTGCCCTGAAAATCGTATTTTCTTCATGAAGATGCGACCGGATATTGTAGAGTACTGGTTGAACCTCCAATTGAAGGAATTCCATCGTCAGGTAATGGCCTTTCTTTATTTGTAAATTTAATATTCTCTTCGTTCTGTATATCTTAAATTCTATTTTTTGAATTCCTGATAAAGTGATTTCTAAGTGGAGTTTTGATGATACCTATGTTTTATAGTTTTATGATTTTTTTTCAGTTGTTTGATTGTTTCATATTCTTATACATATTGATGTTATGTTTTATAGTTTGGTCAGGCAGGGGCATCCTTGTTTTTTTCTTTTTCTTTTTTGTTTATTCTCTAAATGGTTTCTTTTTTAGTGATTTATAGGAGGTCAATTGTACTGTTGTTAACTAATAGGCCATCAAACATTTTAGTGTTTATGATTGTAAAAAAACAGTACTTACATTAACAGGATGATCTGCTTTTAAAAGAGATTCTGACAGAATTTTATGGAGCTTGAGAACCTCATAACATACCTCAATTATTAAAACTATGTCTAATAACATTGAATCTGAATTCAGATCATCTAATAACATTAAATCTATGTCTAATAGCACTAGTGATGCAAGGATAGTTCCAAAGATATGGATAATTGTTTGCAGTGGTATAATAGAGATGTGGAGGTCACATGATTTAAATAACCGGATTCTTGATCCCTTAATAGCACTAGTGATGCAAGGTTATAAATATTATATTGGCCATTTTACTTGTTTGATTGTAAAGGCCTTCAGTAGAATAGTTTTCAAAGATCCAGTGCCTATT
Source organism: Dioscorea zingiberensis (assembly GCA_026586065.1). Classification (NCBI taxonomy): domain Eukaryota; kingdom Viridiplantae; phylum Streptophyta; class Magnoliopsida; order Dioscoreales; family Dioscoreaceae; genus Dioscorea; species Dioscorea zingiberensis. Next base: position 25,734,305 of record CM048821.1, read on the forward strand.
ATATTCAATTAACCAAAAGCCTGTATACTTTTGTTAGAGTCCACTTTAAGAACAACTTGAATGTATATTTTGGAGAATTTGAACTTTTTAATTCTTGCAATGTCCATCAATTACTTTTTTGGTGGTAGTGTACAGTACCTAACAGTTAGTTATGTGGACAACCTTGATCCAGCAAACAATGGGTTTTGGTAACCAGAAGAATCAAAAGAATTGTAAAATTTGTGCCAAATTGGTGGTTTTGGAGTATATTCACTTAAACAGAAATGACTCTCAAACCGTTCTTCAAACTTGCATTTGTCACCTTATCCTAGAGCTGAACAAATGTGTTCAGAGCTGAATGATTTTGTGACTTGTGATTGTAAGAAGGCCCTTGGCCCCTCAACCTATTATTTTTAGCCCAATTTCTATTCTATAGTTGCATAAGGTCAACATAGAGCACTTGGTTTGAAGTAGTTATCAATGAAATGTTTTACAAATTTGTCTGATATAGCATTTTTTTGTTAGCAATAACTGATTTTATCACTTTATTGTTGTAGTGTATATGGAGAAAACATATTAAGAATAAAGCAACTTGTAGAGTCATTCTCCTATTATTTTCCACCAAACATGAGAACAGAGAACTGATCTAACATATTTATGTGATGTTGGTTAAGAAATCTATACTCTAGTTTTCCCATCTTTCTTGATGCATAGTCAGTGTTGCAGTTCCACATTGCCTTGTTATACCCCATCATTCCTTCACAACATACTTATACACTTGGCATTTGTTATTGTTCATATCTAATTGACAATCCTGATACAAGGTCTGTAATTAGTTACATACATTATATATTTTTGGGACTTTTGGATACACTGTGCAGAATTATGAATGTTTGGTTTGCTCACCTATCCATTTATCTATTTTCTTTTGTAGTTAAAAATTTTCAAATTTGGATCTATGTATATTCATGTCTTATCTTTCTGACATTCGTATTCTATTCTCATGGTTGTTCAAGTTGGTGAAAAATATAAAACTAGGATGGTTGAACCTAACCAAATGAGCAGTATTCTAGTCTAGATGATTGCAAATAAATTTTTATGTCTGATCCTCAAACTTGATGGATGAGTTTTTTACTTGACTGAATGTTTGTCCAAACTTAATCTACTTTACTCTTGTGTGTTTGAGAAACTTGTTAGGCAGGTATTTTTGATGAGTGAATTCTAAACTTTTGTCAAAGCACTTGAATAGAGACCAAACACTGGGAAAACACTTTGCATGGAGTCAGTACTATTATTAACCCTCCACTTAGTGGAATTTTCATGATCAAAATTGTTGAAGAATGTTTCTATGATATTAATATGTTGTTCCTCTTACCAACACTTGTTGTGCCCTTTTTTTTATTTGGTGATAAAAAGAGCCATATAATAGCTAAATAGAGTACATATGAACATATCCCGGTACATATAACTGGAGTTCCTTATAATAAAAACTTAGCCACTGAGGTATTTGATCTTCATTAACACTATCAAGGTCTTCTTTTGCACTCTTGCCTCCTTTGCCAGCTTGTCAGCACACTAATTAAGTTCCCTGGGGATTGCTTGAATGTTCCATTTACTCATGAGCAGAAAAGGCCTTGCAGATCTTTGCTCCTACATTACAGACCACACCAGTGTTAGATTTAAATAATCCATCCTATCCCAGCCATTAACTCACCTTCTTTCCAGGCTTTGAAGACAAAGATGTGATACTTTATATGTTCCAGGCCCCCCATTCTGGGCTTTCTTCTGATTCATTAATAATTGACTGGAGAGAAACCTGTTTTTCCAAATACATAGTTAGAGCCCATTTTGCTACATTAATTGGATCAAAACTCTGGCCTTTAAATATTAAATTGCATCTGTTTATCCAAATAGCCCAGAGTGTGGTTCCAATAAGCTCTTTTTCATCAGTATAGATCCTGTGATTGCCAATCCATTCCTCATCAAGCCAGCTTCCTTGTATGATATTCCCAGTCGTAGTATTCCAGTGACTCAGAAAGCCTTCCTTCTGTATCTCCTTCCAATAGAGTATGAAAAATGAACTTTAGTAATTCCTACAAGTAATTTGGTGGAAAAGTATCACTCTTGTGGCTGAATAATTTTACAATGTCAAATTTTGCATGCACCATAAATACAAGTGGTACCCTTGTATTGTGGTTTCTTTTTGTCATGATAAATATTTCAAGGTCCTAGTTGTAGATTCTACATGTGATATTTGGTTGCTAACATTTGATGAACAAATTTTATTGTTCTGTTATTTATAAAGGTATGACCCTCCCCTAAACCCCGCGCATTGTGGGAGTTTTGGTAGCACCGGGCTGCCCTTTACTTATAAAGGTCCATGCATCTTATCTCTTAAAATTGCTTGTTTTTGCATCTTTTGGAGGGCCATTCATGTGAGATGATGTAATATCAACTTTTTTTTCATGGAAAAGAAGAAGAAATCATCACAGCTGATTATGATGAAATTTGTCCCTGGAATAAACATTGCGGTCACTACAATGTCACCAAAAGCTTCCTGAAACCCAAAACTTATAACTTATGATATTGTTTATGTGGTTTGTTTGAACATCTTTGAAAAGCATCCATGTTGGTCAGCTGACTTAGTGCAGTTGCGAGGACTGCGTAGGGGGTAACAAAATTGCTTTTTAGGAATAATTCTACTTTGCAGCTCTAGTTTTAACTCTATCTACCTTTCTTAAGAAAATTAGGAATTGTAGCTTCTTTCTACATTCCTTTGGTGCTATCCAAGTGCCCAACCTGTTTCTTGGTTGATTTGATCAACTTGGGAAGTTCCTTTTCTCTTGGTTTGATACTTCAGTTGTCAAAAGCTTATTTTTTCGTAAGCATCTGTTACACCTTGGTATCTTTTAGAACTCTCTGTCTTGAATTGGCTTTGAAAAATGAAGAACCAAGGACTACAACTATTTTCACAGAAATTGGCTTGAAGGGTTGAGAGAGGTTTTCTGATGGAACCAAGGACATAGCAATAGTTGGAAGGTTAGCCTTTATTTTCTTGTAGATATGATGGATGGTTTGATTGATTTTTGGGAAAATGTGTAAAGTTTGGGAAGCACTAAAATAGATCTGGAAATTGCTCCTTGCTTCAATAGTTTAATGAATCTTTTTCACGGGCATCTGGAATTTTGAGATCTAATGGGATTTAGCTCAATGCCAGATAAAGGATGAAGGATGTAGAGTTTGTGAATACTTAAACGCCTAACAGAGCAGTATTGCCTGTGTGGGAATGGGTGTTAGACTGTCATATGATTTACGAGTGTTTCTGCGTTGTATATAATTTATTCTCTGCTTGATTAAGTTTAGCATGCTTTGAGTTTACCATATATGTTTTTAAGATAATGAGATACTATGGTGGTTATTATTATTTCATTTTCTCTACTATAGGCTTATACAAATATAGGAAATAAAGAAGTGCTCAAGATCTTCATTACGTTGCCTGAGTTTTATACAGATATTGTTATCAGTCATTATAAAAAATCATGAAGGCCATATAAATAGGAGATTTTTAGGTTTGAATTCATTGGAGAGTGAACTCAGTTCCACCGAATCAGAGTCCGCATAAAGGACCTCCCAAGTATTCCTGGGTAGGTCGGCATGCGTGAAGATGTAATGTTGATCCACGAGAAAAGAGTCAGTAAAGGAATTTGGCAAGCTTGCCTTAATCTTTTACTTTCTCCTTATTTTTTTTGTTGAATTTACTATTATAGTTTGTGCACCTTCACCAGTTGGGAGAACTATTGGAAGGGCAAATTTTGATTAGCATTACTATACTGGACTGGCATTGCCATGAGGGACACTAATCTTGATTTTTCACGTCGAAGATGTGAACAAGTGAACTCTGACTTGTTCACATCTTCGATAGATGAAATGCATTTATATTCAATGTTTTTTTTTGCTAGTGATGAAATGTTCTTTGCTGTTGATTCTTGCATTCTGATGATCTTCTTGTCTTTGTTGCCAGAAATCTATTATATCTTAACATTGTAAGTTCTAGATGATTATTGGACTTATTAATCTTATCTCAATTAAAATCTCATAACTGCAGCTAACTTAATATTTTGTGGAATGATCTTGGGTCCTGGTATTTGTTTTTTAATAGCTTTCCGTCTGGCCTTATCATGAATTTCAATTAAAATCATTGGCATTTATTAACACGGTCTTATTTTCTTTTCAGGGGTAGTTTTTGCTTTTGCAACGGACTCCATCGCTTGAGTACTACTACGGTGGAGTTGTGCTTAATGTAATCAGATCTGGAGGTGTTTCAGAAGCTAAATATTTAATAGTGTTTTCTATGGACATGTATTAAATATGTGCGAGATTACTTATCTATTTATCATGGTGGTGTTTGTAGCTTTTTCTTGAATTTTAAGACTGCAGTTGTTTATGAACCTTTCGTTATGTAGTATTTAACTTTGTTTGCAGTAATTATGAACGTTGTCATGTGCGTACAAAGTGTGCGGTAATTATGAACGTTGACATGGTGTCAAAGTTAGCATTGATATCAGGTAGCAAAGGCTAAATCTGGAATGGTTTGGAACTTTGGGCAGTTACAGATGCTAACAAGGTTCGACTTCATGGTATTGATGTGATGGAGATGTTTTTTCTTTCTATTGGGCTTAATATAGTTGTAGAAAGTGGAATGGGCATGTTCATGTTATGCATTATCAATATCAATATCATTTTAGATGACATTACCCTAAAATAGTAATAATTATTTCAACAAAAAGAAGAGGCACAATTTGGTGGTGTGTCTTTCTCCACTCCCTGTAGGGGTCCTCATCATTTGTGTAATTGTGTGATGCTCATCTCTTAACTTTCATACTCCATGATAGAAACCCACGAGGTATGTTTGATTATTTAAAATGAATTATATGCCTAAACGTGGCGAGTATGTTGATGAAGTCAGTGGTCCACTAATTTTTTTCAATGGGACATTAGAATGTGCCCACATCAAGTCACCCTAAAAAGGAATCATTTTTTATATTGATTCCGGGGAATCAATGGCCACTATTTTTAGACTAACTAACAAGCATGAGTTTCCTCCAATATGGCAACGAAAGAGTCACATTCACCCAAAGAAAAGAATCACAGATAATGGAATGAAATTGACATGCACTCTATTGATTAGTGCATGTCATGTCGTTAAGTTCCCTGATTGGTAGCCTTGAGTGGAGGAATGAGAACCCATTTCCATGTACTAATATACAAGTGGATGAGGTGGATAAGATGCCCACTCCCTTTTCATGGAGTCTAACATAAACCTTGGGTAGGAATCTGATGCATGTTTGGGACTATTTAAGAGACACATACAAACCTTTCTCAACTTGTCTAAAACATCATCCTTCACAACAGATCTAGCAAATTTCAGCATATGTGATGGAGAGGTCGTGGGAGGAGGATTTTGAAGAAGAGTCGGAGGACTTGGCCACAATAATTCATATGTTGCAGGACCTTATGAGGGACAGCCAGAGAAGGACGAGGCGACCACAGCACACTCGACCATTTACAGGTCATGCATTAGTGCATGAAATTCTAGATTCAAACCCGGTACGGGCGCATAACGTATTCCGCATGGAGCAGCACGTGTTTAGGGGCTTCGCATCATTACTTGAGGAACGCAACCTATTACGCAGTAGCCGATCTATTTCCGTTGTAGAACAACTGGCTATTTTCATGACTGTTGTGGGACACGCATCAACAAATAGAGTGGCCTGAGAGCAATTCCTACACAGCGGAGAGACCGTGAGCCATTATTTCCACACGGTACTTAGTGCCATGAACAGTTTGTCTCAAGAAATGATACAACTGCCGACTGGAGATGAACCACCACACACACTGGTTCGCAACACACCGTTTCAGGTAGCAAGAGTGCTTGTTGTGTAATTAAATATGTGTTTGTCAACCCCAATATATTTTAATTGCTCGCAGGACGCTCTTGGGGCAATAGATGGAACACACGTGCGGATGATTGTTCCGAGAGAAATACAACCAAGATTTCAGAATGCATACCTGAACGATCAAATTGTAATGTAATGGCCGCTGTATCCTTCGACGGGCATTTCCAGTATGTTTGTGTAGGTTGGGAGGGTTCGGCTGCAGACATGCGAGTAATGCAACACTGCTTGAATGATGGAAGTTTCGTAATCCCAGAAGGTGATCTCATGGATGACCCAATCATGCATAATACACACATAGATAGTTGACCACGCTAAACTCTAAACTCTCAGATGCATCAGTGTGTAGGGAAGTATTATCTCGTAGATGCAGGCTACGCTAATACCAGAGGCCTTCTCGCACCATACAGGGGGGAGAGATACCACCTTGCTTAATTTACAGGCGGCTCGACACAATACCACAATAGGAGAGATAAATTTAACTATAATCATGCGCGTCTTAGGAATGTTGTCGAGAGGGCTTTTGGCATACTTAAGCGCCGCTTCAAGATCTTGCATGTTCCAGCACCTTTTTAAGTGGAAACACAGCGCGATATTGTGTATGCATGCGCTGTCATCCACAACTATATATCCAAGCACGCCTATGACGATCCCAACATGGCACAGGAGGAGAACCAGCACGTTGATGAAGAAGTAGATCCGGACGTGGAATGGGCGCATGGCAACAGTGGTGGCAGACGTGTCGAGATGCAGAGCCTCCAGGATAGTATATCCCGAGCCTTGTAGTGGATGGACGAGTGAGCAAGACAGGTATGGCTTACTGGTGGATGTGTGTATTGAGTTTAATGTCTCAAATGGTTTCTTTTACATCGTGCAATTTTCATTGTCACAATTATTAGTATTTCCATGCTATCCCAAAATATGTTATTTTCAATCATCTTGACCAGCATAATATTGTAATAAATTAAGACATAATATATATTATTTTTAATAATGGATCTCACCAGATTTGAGAAAACAATAATATCAACTATATCTAATTTAATCAATTATTGTTATCTTAAACCTAACCCTAATACATCTGTAACGCCCCGACCCGGATCCCGGGACTTCGAGCACGTCAACAGACCGGCCGTATTAAAGAAGAGATAAACTCAACTTGAATACAAGGCCTAATAATGTGATAAGCAGATAACAATCCATAAAATTAAATAAAACTCGTGTTCCAAGGAACATAGAGTCAACAGGGTCCATGGGCCCTAAAACAGTCTGGTCCCTATACGGGTCCTACAATAACAATGCTCATAAAAGATAAAGATAAAGGAGACTCCTACAACCTCTGGTCTCCCGGTGTCCTCTCCTCAGGCTCCTCTCCCTCCTAAACCTCGGAATCTGTAAAGAGGAAAAGAGAAAACACATGAGCTTTCGGATGAAAAGCTCAGTAAGTACCCCTGCAGGTCACAATCACATAAATAGGAAGTATGACACCCAATGAGCTCATAATATCAACAGTATAGTCCTAGGAGTCTACCAGAAACAAATCAAAGGTACGACCCCTGATACAGAAGCCCTCGGGCTCTGTAATGAGTTTTAAGAGAACTCAAGGTTCACTCCCGGCCAGTATGTCCAGCTATTTGCTGTAAATACGACCTAGATGGTCGTTTGACCCTCCGGTCACAGGTCGGTAGAACTACCTCTTCTACGTGTTAACACGGTGCCAGTACCATGCCCATCGACAAGACCTCCGGAGATTAGCTTCTCCCGGTAAGGCGTATGTAAAAGTCGGGGGTCCCCGCCCCCCGAACATTTCTTTTATTGGAGCTTCCTAGCTCCAATCAATCCGGCAAGAGAACATAGCAAACAGGGGACACCAACGTCTGAAAACAATCATACATGCTCAGCGAGGAATCTAAAGCGGATATGAATAGCATGTATGGCATCGCAAGGCATGTAATAAGAATACATAGCATGTCCAAGAAAAATCCCAAAACCGGGTGGAAACTAGGCAAGTGTACTTACATGTACAAACATGTAATCAATGAAGAAATAGCTGCATACTAGCGTGTAAGTCACTTACCTCCTCGGGTTCGGTCGCAAACTAGATGTCCCTCTAGTCTTCTCTTAGTGTGCCAACAACTCCTCGAGTATCCGCATACATAGACCCTTATTAGAGTCAAGCTTTCGACAAGTTCCTAGGTTCCTAGTTTCACAAGCATGTCCAACGTTCCTGTTGGGCTTAGGCCCACTAATGGGTCCTAAGGAACATCTCTCAAGTTAACAGCCCTTATTCCCGTCTCTAAGTCCTTTAGTTGACTTTTAGACCTACTTTGGTCAAACCTAGTCAACTCTAGTCTATTTGTCGAAAGTATGTCCCTTTATTCACCATTTCCAGCTTGAAATTTCGGGCCTATTCAAGACCATTGTACCATTTATCTTGACCTTAGTCCCTTGAAGGGCTTTTTGGTCATTAGGTAGTTTATGACCCTAAGGTCCATCTTATTTAGGATATTTCTAGTCCCTTCGAACTTATTTAGCCACCTTACTAAATAATTTCCATCACTCAACCAATTATCCAAATTCCAGAAATTAATTAATTAATTTCTATTTATCTTATTTCAATAATAATTACTTAATCATTATATCACATATTTATAGTTCCACATAGTTACCGAAACTATACAACTATTTGATTAATAGTGTTAATACTATTAATAGAGTCATTACCAATTTAATTAGTACATTAAGGTTTTAATCTTTTATTAGAACCTTATATTTCCATACCTAATAATCATCACCGATCCTAAGTTCTATTTTCAAAGAACTTATATCCCTTAATTGATTAATTGAACATGTGTCACACTTCTTAAATCTTTTATCGGTTTGATTAATCAGTTAATTTTTTTTAATTAACTGTCACAACCCTTAGGTTAATATTAAAATATTAACCCATTATTAGTCGATTATCACATCAAACCATACTATAGTTTCAATTAAATGTCACATATAGTTAGTGTAACTATATTTATTTATCTATTGTCACACTACTAATGTTATAAAAATAATCAACAACCTTTACTAACAATTATTCAAAAATAATTGTCACTTCCCTAAGTTTCAAAATGATTAATAACCAACTTTCCCTAAGTTAACATTACTCAAATAATAAAAATTCTTTTATTATTTCAATGTCATACACCTAAGTTTTTAAATGCTTAATGATCCATGGTTTTGATTAATGTCACAGCCCCTAAGTTATAACATTAATCAAAAATAAATAAAATAAAATTTATTCAATAATTAAAACGTTAATTATTTTTCATCTTCTTCTTCCTTAACGAGACCGAGAGCTACCGGCGTCCCGGCTCCTTCTCCGGCCACCATTCACGCCCGCTTTTCGGCAGCCTCGCCGCCGACGGGCTCATTTATCCGACGCTCGCGCCGAGCGCCCTCCATCAACTTGGCCGTAGAGCACGTCCTCCTACCCAGCACCAATAACTCTCCCGGCCGGGAGAAAGGATTTACCGGCGAGCTCTCACCGTCGATCTTATGCATGTAGCAATGACTCGGAAATATTCTACGGAGTTTTTAGAACACTCACCGTGAGGTTGCTTAGGTCGGAAACGATGGAGTCGCCGGAAAACGCCCCCTGCTTTTACTTCGACGAGCTCTACCGTGATGGATCCTTCTCCTCTTCAAGCGACGTCCACGGGCGAAGTTCTCCTCCTCTCCGGCCCGCCATCGAAGCTCCCCCGAGATCACGAAGCACCAAATCCCAAATGAGCTTGCGTGATCTTTGCCTCGATCAACTCTCACGAAAAGACAACCTCTACCGGAAAACCCGGATGCCGCAGCTAGGAGCTCCCTACTTCTTATAGCCCCCACGGGCTAGACGAAACGACGCCGGTGGGTTTAGTTCGCCGGTGGCGCCCTAATAAAGTAGTCGCGATGTCGCCCGGTTCGCCGCTGCTATACGGGCCGGCGAGAGGCGTGCCGCTTAATCGGCCGGGAAGAGAAGAACACGCCTCGGGATTTGGTTTTTCCGGTGATCAACGGCGTGATTAATTGAGTTAAATCCAACGGCGTCCTTTAGCCCTCGTATCTAACACTTTCGTTAGATTCTACTACCGAACTTAATTAAAATGAACGGCCCGATCTACTTCCTATGTCTCGAGATATAGCCGATCATGAGATGGGCGGTTCAGATCACCTCCACACCGCGAGGTCGCCACCATTATCCAAGCACACCCTCTTTGCCTGCGTGATCCAAAATTCTATGATCAGATAGATTTGATCTGAGCGCGCCACGTAGCTCCTCCACGACCGTTATAACGTCTCGAGATGAAGCATAGCTCGAGATGTTTTAATCTCAGCCGTTCACCCTCTCACTATAGGGTTTTCTCGTGGAAAACTTTCCAGAGATCCCTGAAACTTTTAAAATTACATATAGGTCCAAGACTGTGAGAGGGAATAATTTTCTTTTAGTCCCCCAAACTTTTAAAAATTACCAGATAGTCCTTCTGGTCACCATAAACCCAAGTTAGGGTTTTAAGTCCCTTTTTAACTCATTTCTTCTCAATTAATTCCCCACTTAGACTCTAAGAAGTTAACAAATAATTTTAAGAAAAACTTTTATCACCTTTATTTTTCTTAAGATGCTTGGATTTTACAACATCAACATGAGAGGGTATTATGGTCATTATAACTCGACAAAAGCATCTTCGTGTTTAACAAATAATATTTTTATTCTAAAATTTGGCTATCTAAATATCTATAAACATATATTAAATATTTTATTATAAATTATTGGTTTATTCTACCAATATAAATATATATATATATATATATATATATATATATATATATATATGTTATTTAAAATATTGTTTAAAAAAGTATTTCTAAATTTGTTATAAATATGTTTATTCTAAGATAGTTATATTTAAATACATATAAATATGTTTTTTCTAAAATACATATTTAAAAAAGAATCAAATAAATATGTTTTAAATATCACTTATTATAACATATTTATTTATAAATATTGATAAATATGTTTATTTTATAAATATTGATTTAGGTTATATCTATAAATATTTTTTTTATTTATAATAGTATATATATATATATATATATATATATATATATATATATATATATATATATATATATATATATATATATATATTATAAATATGTATATTTTACAATATTTCTATTTAACATATTTATGAATATGTATTACATATCTTTTTCCGAGATGCATTTATAAATCCAATTAGTAATTAATTTTGATTTTTTCATATTTCCTATTAGTAATTATTCTAATAATAATTTTATGTTTTATTAATTATTGTTATTTTAAACCAACTTAAATGTGCAATAAATAATGAGAGGGTATTATGGTCATTTAATTCAACAAAAGCATTTCCTTTTCACCAACTTTGTATTAAGAGATCTAAAGCATGATAAGTGTTTTTCCCCCAAAAAAAATTTGAATTATTTTGAACTTTAATCTCATGTGGGGATATCCCCCAACCAAAGGTTGCCTAAGGATTTTGCACTTCATAGTATTTAGTTGGACACCGAAGTGGTCTTAGAGTTTTACTTTTGTATACTTCAAGTGGTTGTTTCACGGAAGTAAAACTCTTGAAGTGTGGATCCAATCACTATTTTTGTAAATGGTGAGGTTACCCATAAAATTGGATTTTTTTTTAATATATTAAAATTTTTATCTAATAAATATTTTATTTATCTATTAGATATTTTTTATCAATTAATTTTTTTCATAAAAACGTCATATTGAAATCAGTTATTAACAAATATATATAAATTTTATCTATATTTCAAAATTAAAAAAACACAATTTATATAAATCAAATAATTTTTTTATCAAAAATAATAAATCAAATAAGTCATAGATATAAATAAATAAGCAACTTAAATATGTTCAAATAAGTCATAGATATAAACCGATAAATCAAATAAGTTATGGATATAAACACCCTCACATGGAGTCAAGTGGAGCTCCATGGCTTTAGTTAAAAAATACCAAAGTGCCACTTCGATTTTTTTTCTGAAGTCAAAATGCCGAAGTGGAGCTCCACGGAGGTGTCATATCCGACTTATGGTCCCCACTTTAGTGAATCAAACACACCGAAGTGATGAAAGTGGGCTCACTTCCGTCACTTCGGTCCCCACCTCCGTGAACCAAGCACCTCCTTAGTCTGAAGCTTTTGGGAGAATGTGATAAATTGAGTGAGATCCAACCAGTTAAACAAAAGTGGGTACTGTTGCATGAGAGTTGCATAAGAGTTGCATGGGAGATGATTACATTGGTCTGGGTCTATGATTCATAATCTCATGCAGAGAACCAGCGAGAAGAATTACATTGGGCCCAAGTAATGGTTTAATCCGGTTGTACTCAAAGAAATGGATAGGCCTCAGCCCAAATATGGTTGAGCAAGAAACTGCAAATAGGCCGTGCATTTGTCATACTTGAATCTAGTAGACTAAACCCAGCTTTGAGTACTTAACCAAATTAAGTTAGTAGCAGGCAGTGGGCTCAAGGCCCAGTCAAGAGTAAGCCTAGATGATAAGGCATGAACCATCCAGTTGGGTTAGTTGGGGACAATGGGCTCAAGGCCCAATCCAGAATTATAATAGGCCTCGGAAGCTAAGTTCCAAAATAGGTGATAGGTAGTGAAATTAAGGAAAATGAATGAGCCCGGCTCACCCGTTGAGAAACTAACTTGAGGATTGGTTAGTAGTCTACATGAACTAGGCCCAATAAGGGGCCGGATCTCATTAGGATAGGCTTCTAAACTCCTTAATGATTGGACCCAATCCCCCTTAAAAAGTGCATTAGTTAGTAACACCATGAGCATGGGAAGGGGTGTGAAATTAATTAAACACATTGTAGGATTAACGAATATGTTAATAGTTATCATATTTGGTAAAAATGTTAAGCTACGAATTCCATCATTAGATACCGATGTAGAGCAGAAAGTCGCGTAAGGGAGAGACACCGACTGATTGTTGGACATTTCTGCACATGCAGGTAAGTACTACCGCATATCTCTCTTATAATTGGATGATTGCTTCCTTGATTCTTGATTCCATGCTTGTGAATGTGTCTTAATTCGTTGCATGTTTGCTTCCTTGATTCTTTATTCCATGCTTGTGTATGTATACTGGATTCGTTGGATGATTGTTTCGATATTTACTTCATGCTCGCTAACCATGCCTACTCATAAGCCGACCCTTGGCAGTGGAAACATGTTGAGCTTGTGTGACATTTGTTTAGGTATGCGTCAGGTGTCTTGTTCATGTGGATTCTCTTGCCCGGTGCAGTATTGTGAGGAGTGTGGCTCCCGTGGATATCCAGAGCGGAGGACACCCTGGCGTCTAGATTCCTGCCAGTAAGGAGGATACTCTGACTATCCCGTATACTCGTTAGTAGGGTTGTGCGCTGACCTTGTATGTATACGTTTGTGGATTATAGCGCTACCGGACTTTTTAGTCCGCATCGATCGAGGGTCGATACCGGCTTAGGCCGATGATCCAACTCTGGCCATGATTGCTCGGGGAGATGACTTGTAAGCCTTCATGGATTACTCCTCATGACCCTACTCATGGATAGGCCGGATCTACCCAGATATACCCCTCTTGTGCTTCAATTCCTCAGATCTATTGTAAAAAAATCAAAATGTTGATGCCTTTTGAGGTTTTGAAAGGGAGGAGGAGAGGGGTTGAAACTCTCCAATGGAGACAATCAATAAAAATGGGAGGAGAGAGAGACGAGAAAGATAGAGAGAAGAGAGGAGAAAGTAAGAGAGAGAATTAAGAGTTAGAGAGGCTGGATAGCTCACATGTGAGGAGAGAGAGTAAAATAAATAAATAAATTAAATATGGGGTTAAATACACTTTTCGTCCCTGAAAAGGGTACAATTATTCACTTTCATCCCTGTATTTCAATTTTGTTCGATACGGTCCCTGTATTTTACATATTTTGGTCAAATCTGATTGCACGATCTTTGACGCTGGCTTATGTGGCAACCATGTGGCATACGACTGAAATACATGGATATATTTTGATTTTTTTTATTAAAAACAGATGTATTTTGCTGATGTGGAATGACAAATAGGCATATAAAAATTTAAAAATTTTATAAAAAATTAAAATAATGTTGCTGACATGGCAATTTTTTTAAAAAAATAAAATATAATTAATTAGTTAACAAATAACTTAATTAACATCATTACATCAACTTAATTAATCTCATTACATCCAAACAATATGACTAAACTTATTACAACTAAAACATTACAATTAATACAATCAAAACATTACAATTAAAATATTTTAATTAAACAGTATAATACAACTTAATTAAACCATTACAACGTAACCCTAATTAACCTGAACCCTAACAACCCCCTTCTTGAAGAACAGCTGCCTTCCCCGATCGTCGACCACCGTGAGCGCCGCCGGCATAGAGGTAGCGGCCGTAGACTAGCATAATCTTCAGCTTGTAACCTTAAAGAAAAGAAAGATCATTGCGATTATTCACCATAAGAATTGATTCACGCCTTGAACCTTACAAGCCCTACACTAACAAATTAGCGAGGCAAAACCCTAGATCTCATGTCTGAAACCTAGATTTCGATCGAGAATACGGATTAGGAATCAGGGATAGAAATCAATGGAGACTCGATTCCCTGAACAAGAGAAAAGATCAATGAATCGAAGATGCGAAGGAGACTTGAGACCATAGTGGTGTTCGCTGCTTGTATAGAGGAGAGGAGTGCCATAACACCGCGAAGGGTGGCCCCATCTCCCTCACTGACATCGTCCTCCATTCCGCCCTCCTCAACCTGCCCCCCGCACCGCCTGTCGCGCATCTCTTCTTTTGCAGGAGAGCTCCCCGGAGAAGGAACACTTCTTCTAGAGCTTTGCCGAGGTTCGGGGTCTCGGCCTCTGCTCTTCAGCGTCCACATCTTCGCATCGCTTCTCTGTGGCCCTCGTAAGGACGGAGAAGCTTTCGCTGACGTTATCATCCTCTGATCTCTGTGGCCCTCGTCTGATCTCTGTGGCTCCCCGAGGCGGATCTCGTGCCTAGAGGTGGGATGCGGGAACGAGATCATCACCGGCGTCGCCGACTCCGACCACTCCTATCACGAAGCTTCCATCCGAGAAGTAGAGAGCAGACTGGTGGTGGCGAGGCCTCTGAGGAGGAAGGAGGGGCCGGCTATGGAGGCAAGAAAAGAGGGTTAGGTTAGAATTAGTGTTTAGTTCGGGAAAGTTTAATTATGTTTTTTAATTAGGTTAATTAAGTTGTTTGTAATAAAGTTAATTATGTTTTTTAATTAGATTAATTAATATTTCATTAATTTCTAATAAGGTTAATTAAGTTGTTTGTAAAATAATTAATTATGTTTTATTTTAAAAAAATTATCATGTCAACGACATTATTTAAATTTTATATCAATTTTTTAAATTTTTATGCCACATCGGCGATACATGTGACACTCCACATCAAGAAATATGTATGTCACATCAGAAAAATATATCAATTTATAAAAGAAAAAAGGGTAAATTAAAAATTAAAAAAAAACCATGTGGTTTCACACATTTGCATAATAGGGATAATGGTTTTTTTTTTCAAATAAATCTTGTGGTTTCTCTAGTTAACAAAAAAGGGAAAAACCCGTTAACTCCCACTAATGGTGCTAACCTATGCTTAGTCGGCAGGGGCATTTTTGTCCATTTTTTGGTTTTGATCTCTCAAACCGATGGATATTTGAAAGAAATCCAATTTAGGGCAATTTTCATATAATTTTGGATATCTATTTTATAAAATTTGGCGAAAATACCCCTCTCTACTTAACGCCGTTAGTGAGAGTTAACGGTTTTTCCCATTTTTGTTAACTAGAGAAACCACAAGATTTTTTTCAAAAAAAAAAAAAAAATCACTTTCCCTATTATACAAATTCGTGAAACCACATGGATTTTTTTTTTAAATTTACCAAAGAAAAAAATAAATAAATACCCATTTATTTCAGTTGTATGGCACATGGCTACCACATAAACCCCACGTCAGCATCAAGGACTGTTTTTGACCAAAATATGTAAAATACATGGACCATATTGAACAAAATGAAAATACAGGGATGAAAGTGAACAATTGTACACTCTTTAGGGACGAAACATGTATTTAACCCTTAAATATATAACATTCCTCGAGATGGACAAGTGGAGGTGGACTGCTTTGCATGTATGCATGCAAGCTGGACACTTGTCATCAACGGTTCATCCTATATTATATATATATATTAATCTTCGTATCTTCAAGATTGTTTAAAATAATTTTATTTTTTTAACGAATCTTAATAGGAACACCTAATCTTCAATTAAAAAACATAAGATGAAAAAAAAAAATTAGATATAAAAATAGTTAAGTTATTTATAAATTTAAGGTTTTCACAATTTTAATATGAGGACCTAAACTTTAATTTTAAGTGATAAAATTAGTTATAAAACAAAAAATGGGTTTCCTCATCAAAATAATAAAAAATATATATTCTGATTGATATATTAAAAAAGAAAAATATATGGCAATCAAATCCCGTGAATCAATGATAAAATACATCTTTATTTCCCGATTTAATACCAAAAGTAGTTGATTTATATTTTAAAAAGTATTAATTACCATAGATAACAACTTTCAACATTCCTCTTATTAATTAAGAGAATCCCAAAAAAAAGCTTATTAATTATTAAAAAGTATTAATTACTATAAAATTAGTTGATTTATATTTTTAAAAGTATTAATTACCATAAATGTGGTTTATTATTATTATTATTATTATGACAAATATTGTTTAGATGTTTTTGGTTGGAAATATTGATAACTTGGATCGATTCAAATCTTTTATCTCAAACTAAATTTAAATATACAGAATTTAGAACTAGGGATTTTTTAAATTTAAAGTTTAACTAAATCAATTAATTCATTATTAAGAAAAATCTCTTTATTAGTTACATGATGTGTACAATTGTTGTCTTATGGTTTAATGTTAGTATAAATAATAAATTTAATATAATTAACAATAATTATCTAAATCCAATGTAGCTAAGTGGTTAGGTTATTAGTCTCTCATATAGACTCGGGTTCAAGCCCCAACAACCATTTATTTTTAATTATAAAAAAGATTTTAAAAAATAATCCATGATCCAACGATGATCCTTTGCAGTGTCGGCTGGCCCGCGGGCCAGGCGCTACTGGCCTAGCAAGTGCATGCACCCGGGCCCTGCCTGGCATGACCCGGGTGGCCCAGCCCGTTTGACACCTTGAGAGAACCCGTCCAACAAATTTGAAACTTTGGTCAAACATCTATGTGAAATTTTTTTAGTATTATATCACAAGTGATCAAGATATAAGGCCATGCACAATTGAGACAACAATCATAAAATTAATATGTAGCTATTAGGTCTTGTTGTTTTATGATTTTCCATAGTTTCATAATATATGGTATGATTTTTTTTTCTCACTTCAGTTCTAATAATATTATATTTTATGGTTTTTTTATGGTTTAAAAGGATAAACCTCAGTTTTGGTCTTTGTACTTTGACCCAATATTTATTTTCATCCCAGTACTTTAAAAATCTTCGATATGGTCAATGTACTTTGGGGTTATTTTTCGAATACATCCCTAGTACTGACATAACAGCACATGTGGCTAGTATTTCTGACGTGGCAGCTTACATGGCAAGGTTAAGATGATATGGCATGCTGACATGTCATGACAAAATGGATTTCAAATAAACTAATTTTTTAAATGATGACATGGCATGCTGACGTGACATGACACGTGGAATAAAAAACAAATTATATTCAGTTCGTATACCACTTATGTTGCCACGTCAGCACCATGGACATATTTGAACAAAAACCCCAAAGTACGGGGACCATATCGAAGATTTTTAAATTACAAGAATGAAAATAAGTATTGTGTCAAAGTGCAGGGACCAAAAATGACTTTAATCTTTTTAAAAACCATGATTTTGATTAGATTTTTCAAACCACTGATTTGGTGGTTTTCTATGGTTTAAAATTTTTTTTGTTGAAAATATTCCTAAATTTTTTTGTAAATACCGAGTTTTATTTCAATCTCCTCTTCTCTCCAGCAATCAAAGAATGCAGCCATAATCTCCACGCAACAAAAGCCACAATTGCTCTTTGTTTTGTTATTTTTGTGTATTAACTTTATTATAATTTATCAATTTTAAATTAATGCGTAGCAATTTGATGTATATTTTGTAAGAGTTTAATAAAAAAATTTATACTTTAATTGAATTTAATTTTTGGATCTTAATTCGTTGAATTTTAATATATATGATTTCACATTAATTTGTATTTGAGGGTATTATGGTCATTTTATTATTTCTGCAACCATATCATATACTATCAAAACAAACACAAGCTTATTATCCATACCATACCATACCATCTTTTCAAACATAGTAAACAGTAATTACAATATCATACAATGTAACACCATACCATACCATACATTGTTAAATCATGGCTGCTAGTCATCCAAACAGGGCCTAACTATATCTAGATAAACCACAATGGACTAAATATGTATTTAGCATTTCATTGTTACTTATCAAATAATTTGTCAACCTAGAGCAACTTAGGAGATTATATTGATAATCGAAAAAGAGAAAATCAAGCACATAACAATTAATCACAGGGTGTCATTTCATCATTCACATGGTACCAATGGTCTTAATATTTCTTGATAATTGAAAAATTTATGGCAGCAAAGTCCTTATATCCAATTATTCAATGATTATTTAACATGCAATGGGGGAAAATCATTTTTCCTCAGGCATTCATATTCAATGATAATTTAACATGCAGTCTAGATTATGATCTCTAATGGTTTAGACATACACTAAAATTAATCTTCCATTTATCACATAATTGTTAAGAATTAATTAAATATCATTAAATAAATAATCTTTAATAACCTAACATGAAAAAAAACCGAATGAATATATTGAATGTTTGTTGATTGCTGATGAGATTACAAAATACTCGAGTCTATGCTAGGTGTTGATATGAATCAAGAATTGAAACCAAATAATGATGGTGAGACATAAATGTGGTAAATGGGGTCATAATCTAGAATAAATTTTATTTTTAATTTTTTTGTATTAATGAAATAATGGACCTTGGATACGTCAAAGGCTAATATCAGAAGGTTTTAATTAGGGTCTCTTTATGAAGGTTAAGAAACTCTATGATGCAGGAGGCTCAAGTCAGATGTTGCTAGGATGGCCGGTCAATGTAAAGACGGGAGGTGGTCGAGTCTATTCCAAGATTGGATCGGTTTTGGACACGTTTCGGTATTTTGGCCTTAACTTTGGCTACCGATATCAGATTCACGCGCTCAACCCCAATTCGGAAAGCTTGACTCGAAGAGCACGTGGGGTCTATCCATCTTTGCTCGATGGACCTTTCCTTCATTCTCAAATTCCACTGTTTTCCCCGTCATTTCTTTGTTTTTTAGTGTTTTTTGCTATTTTTGGTAATATTTCGTATGCCAATTTAGGATAGGATATGAATCCGATTTGAACTCGAATTTTTAGGAGTAATCTGATTTGTTTAGTTATTTTAGAATTAGATAAGTTTTTCTATTGAACCAAAATTTGCAGATTTGGGCAAATTTGGATAAGAATATAGAATTTCTAGGTTATCTAGGTTATTTTTTTTAGCTATTTAAACCCGGCTTGTGGGTTGAATTTTATTCATTTATTATTGAGTTATATTTTTCTTTTGAAGTTTCAGAGACTTTTCTTCTCTGTTTATCTTCCTCTTTCTTGCTCTTTTGTCAATCCCCCTGGTTACCACCGCCCGCAAGTTAATCACTACCTTGCCAGGCGTCACTTTACCACCAAATAGTTTTAGTTCAAGTTGAAAATTCAATGTTATTGATGGTAGAATGTATTTATCTTTTAGTAGCTAGTTGTTCACAAATAACCCAAGTTCAACTTAGTTTTTGCCTTACACAAGTTAATTCAATAAATAAACAAGATAAACTTAAGCCAATATTTTTGACTTGATAAATATTTAATCCAAGCTCAATCATACATTATCTTGTTCAATAAGGCTCAACAACATATACATATACTTATAAGTATAGATTTTATGTAAACAACAACAACAACAACAACAACAACAACCAAGCCTTAATCTCATACTAAATGGGGTCGGCTATATGAATTCTTTGTCTCTATGTAACTCTGTCAAAGATAAGATCCGAATGAAAATCTAATAAATGTAGGTCCTTAGACACTCTCTCTCTCCACGTAATCCTCAGCATTCTTCTACCCCTCTTTTTACCTTCTATTACCAAACTATCACATTTTTTAACCGGGGCACCTAGGGGTACGATACACGTGTCCAACCCATATTTTATCTTCAATTGGTGAAACATGCACCTTCTGTCTGATGTGTTCATTTCTAATCTTATCCAATCTTGTATGACCACACATCCATCTTAACATCCTCATTTCTGCCACATTCATCTTCTGAATATGTTGAACTTTGGTTGCCCAACACTCGCTCCCGTATACCATGACTGGTTTAACTATCGTTCTATAAAACTTTTCCTTCACTTTGTTAGGCATCTTCTTATCACATAACACCCCTGTAGTACTTCTCCACTTCAGTCATCATGTTTTGATTCTAGGAGTTATATATTAAAAAAAATGAAAAGTTTAGGAGTTACAAATTTCAGGAGTCTAAAATTTATGAATTTTTATTAAAATAAATGTGTGAGTTATATAGTTATAATTATGTTGGGAGTTATGTGTTTGGAATTTGAAAGGTCTTGTTAAAGCCTATATAAAGGCCTAAGCTTGTTGTCTTTTGCAAGAGATTAAGAATAACGAATTTTCTCTTCCCACTATCTCTTGTATCTCCTTGAAATTATATTGGTGCCCATCTACGTTTTCCAATAGTGAGCTCCCCTACAAAGGTGAGCTGCCAGAAAAATTTCTGTCCAACGCTGTCGCAAATCGCTAGAGCTGGTAGGAGTTAAGGCGCTATGCCTCGAGTGAAGACTTTCACGGAGGAAGACGTATAAGAACGTGAAGAGACCTGTAGCTCATGGACTTGTATAACGGATACCGCCGTTCTCCGGGAGGAAGGAGGATGGACAATCGAACTGTCAAAGAACGTCATGAGACCCTTCTTATCCGGTAAACTTTCAAGAACTTCCTGCCGTTGTAGAGTTTGGTGTTTTCAACATCATGTTGGGTCTGCATGCATGAATGAATACAATGCTGTTAGGAAGCTTATAAGCCATTCAGAGCACCCAAGTGTGGTGGTTTTGTATGTTAATGAGAAACATGTCCTTCTAAACATGATGTTAAGGTTGAAAGAAGGAATAAACCCATTACTTGGCACCATGAGTAGAGTGTCACTACACCACATAATAATTCAAAAGGAAACCTAGAAAATTCCCAGGGACCATGAAGGGTTAGGTGACTAATGAAACCTCAATTTTAGTTCTATTGAGTAACACCTTAACTAAATTACTAAAAGCTTGATGGGTAAATCATTAATACACTTAATTTTAATTAAAGAGGGTTAACACAAGTTAGTGGGTCATGACCCTATCTTTCATTGCTTGATTGATGGTTATGTTAAGTAAAGATCACTTATGCAACCTGTGGATAATTTTGTGATAATGATAATGATTAATATAAATTAAGTGATAACGGTGAGTTGTTTGGGTTTAAATTAAATTTGAGTGTATGGTTAAAGGGCTACTATCCATCATGATAATAGATTAGGCCTTGAGCTAGGTCTGTAGTACTGAACTGGTAAAGAAGAGAAAAAACTTGGGAAGTTAATTAAAGATTTGATTAATTAACATGCATGTAAAGATGAGAGAGAGAAAGAGAGAGAAAGAGAGAGAGAGAGAGACAGAGGGAATTGCATGAATGCATGAAGGACTATGGCGTACAATGATGGAGTTAGTTTGCTTAATCAAAACACGTGATTTAAGTGATCCACCTTACTTAAATAGAGATGTTGATATTAACACAATAATGGGTCTTGTATGGGTTAACCCCACGTGTCTTTAATAACTCTACTAGAGTGATGGGCTATGGCCCACTTTAAAGAGACATATACTTAGAGTGCATATGTCAGGATACTGAGGTTTCCAAACGTAGAGCGAGGAGACGCGTCAAGGAGAACACGTACTAATGGCTAGATTCTAGATAGGTAAGTTGTCACACCTCGACCCGGTTTCCAGGCCTCGGGCACGTGCACAGACCGGCCGGCTTGGTATTCCATACGAAAGATAATGATATGAGGAGTTGGGAAAACATCTTTCTACGCAGCGAGGAACGAGCGTACCCAAGTAGAGGCGCACCTCACTCGGATACAAGGCCTAGGTAAATCAATAGTAGATATCCAAATTTATTAGTTTAGAGCTATACAGTAGAAAGAAAACATTAATGGGTTCATTCACCCTACATAGATCAAGACCCTACAAAGGTCCACAAAATGTAATCTCACTCAACAAAAGATAGTCTTGAGGTTCTTGAACCTCTACAACAAATCCCCGATCCTTGTATCGCTCCTAAGTCCGACTCACCTACTTCTCAGGATCTGAAAAGGAGAGATAAAATAAGTGGATGAGCTTTCGAATAGAAAGCTCAGTAAGTATCCCGCAAGGATCACAACGAGAACATATCCAATATAGATGATACAAGATAAGTCATAATATGAACAAATCTAAAATCATCAAGCGAAACAAGTGGAGACCACACCCTGTACTATCCAAACCCTAAGAGTCTCAAAACTACCACAAAAACTAGCAAAGGTAGGGACCCCTAATCCAACAACAGCCCTTAGGCTCTCGAAGAGAATTCCAAGAAAGAAATCAACAACAATTTCTCAGTCAGTAACAACAGCCTCGGTTGTAAACGACCCTCCGGTCGCAAGTCGGTAGCGCCACCTCTCTTATGTGTCGCTCTTGTCCGTGAAATCAATCCTAATCGACAGTTGGACAACGGTATAGTCCCTTCGGCATGGCAAACCAGAACGCCAGGGTGTCCTCGACCCTGAACATTCCCCAACGGAGCCCTCACGCTCCACTGATCCGGGCGGAGGAACAAAACTCAACCGGCACACACCTACTCGGCCAACACAAGTATCGCGTGTCTCAATGGTCTTGTGTCGGTCAATAGGAGGCTATGCTCAGTGAGTACACATACTCAGCTGGCCCATATCTACCTAGCTTGCTCACAAGCACCACGAGTCTCCACAGTATTGTCCATGTCCATAAGTGGGTATGCTAGGCGAGCATTCAACAACAAATAGTGAAACTAACACACGTCTATCTAGCCAGCGCACAGGCTCACGTGTTTCCTGGGCCATGTGCCGGTCAGTGGACAGACACGTACAATAAATACTATTTCAAAGAAACAAAGATATACGTGCCACATGGAAATAATCCAACAAAACAAACAACAATGTGTATGCATCAGCAACGAAGTGAACAAAACAACAAGAAAGCAGGCTATCAAGAGATCAATGAAACTAGCAATCAAGGTAACCACAAATTCCAATGAACACTCCGTAGAGTAGGTACTAGGCAGAAGTAACTTACATCTATCGAATATCTAGTCGCTCCATCGATCGATCGATACCCCTCCTGAAGTGGCTCAGTACTCTACGTCGGTATCTGGTGACAACAATCATGTCTTAGTACCTCCGAAAAAGCCAAAAATGGTTTATCATTATTATTAACGTTAATGCAGAATCCTGATAATGCTGCGCAGTCATAAAAAACTTCCCGTATCTTCTAATCCAGGAGCCCGATCTAGATGATCTAAGATTCATTAGAAAGATCTTTCCCTAACCTTTCTAACAATATATTAAACATCCCAATCGGGGAAATATAAATGCCCAAACTGTGCCTCGAAAGGAACAGCCAGGCTGCAGGCCAAATTTTTTTTAATTGTATTGGTTTACCCATTTTAACACCCTTACTCCCTCAATGCAACGGTCCTGGCCAACACATGACTAACAATCGAAATGGGCTGAACCTGCTAACCTATACTCTAATAAATATCATCTTTTCCAACCTTCTACCTAACATTTAACATCTAATTATAACTTACCCAGGTTTCATCCTCTGATCAAACTCATCCTACAAGTCATTAGGAACAACACCAATCTTTCATAAAATTTGATAGTAACCAAGGCATCTATTGAAAACCCATCCCATGAATGCAAATTAAAGAAATCATGCAACCTCTCAATGTCCCTACATGCCTGCTAGAAGGAACCCAGGCCTTCCCTATAACTCTGTTCGATCATTTAAGCACATTTAAAATCACAGTGATGCATTCATTCCCTGAACCAACACTTAAGTACTCAAGCTTTTGTGGAATTTCATCAGTTAATCCCTTAACACAAGATCCAACCCTTGCCTTACTCATTACTCCTAACCACTATTTATTCAAAACAACATGTGTATATATGTCATCCTCTAAATACAACTCCATATCATCTATGATCTCCATTCGCCCTACTGCCGACCATCATGGTAGAACAAAGAGATCTAAATATTGGCATCTAAATCTCTAAACCAAATCACAACCTCTTCATCCATACCCTCATTGTTTAGAAGCCACGTATATGACTGCCATCCTCCAAATATCTCTCTTCTCTAAATCCAAACACTACACATGTTCCCATGTTTTAAGCCCAGAGAACCCATGACCATGCAAACCATACCATGTAATATCATCATCACTAACCTCTTTCTCTCTATTTACTATTTGCATGCATGTATGCCATGCATATACATAGGTATGTTCTACTTGTATAGGTACAAAAGCTTAGAAACTCACCTTGGTGATGCGTTGTAGCTCTCTGGTAATCCGGTCCAGCTGTCCCCGCCGGTGTTTGGATAGACCGGTGTCGTAACCTTCCTCTCCTCTCTATTTCTCTCTTCCTCTCTAATGGTGACAACCACTAGGGTTTGACGAAGAGGTTTCTTTAAACGGGTTCATTATAGGATTCAAATGACAGCAATCCCATTGATGGAGGATATCAAGCGAGATTCAATCCCCTTCATGGTGGGCCGTCACATGATCATCGGAAAAGGGGCTGGCGCCCGCTTCCTTTCCTTATCTTCATGCATTTTAATTCAAAGGCATTCCATCCCGCAGCAGCATACAAGTCCTTTTATTGCATGCATTATTTATATATATTATCATCTTTCATTACTTATTTATATTATAATCAAACATTGTAACGCCCCGAATTTTCTAAGGAAATAAATCAAAAATTTATTCGGTAATTAATGAGATTAATTAACATGGAAAATAAATTTATTATGTTAAAGCCCAATTCAAGGGAAAATCGAGGTATAATAAATTTAAATCCAGCCTCGCAACTAATGGGCCGAGGGAAGGCCCTAATGAGCAGGACCGTTTATATTTAGAATAGTTGGAGGTGGACGGTAAGGATAACCTCGACTAATTAATTGGGAGGATCGTAAGTGCTAATTAATCAAGATTAATTAAGTAGGAGAATCAGACAAATGTTCGGGTTCCGATAAAGTAGATCTGGTGGGTCAAAAGCCGGTATTCGCGGATGCAGTGCGATGAGAGGCAGGGACCACAGTGAGGTTCATGGTGCAGGTGATGGCATCGAGATTATTGGCCGGGATTCAGGATGCAGGTCGGGACATTATTAGAACGATGACATTAATAAATGAGTGACATGACGTAAAGTGGAGAAAAATATCATCTACATTATTTGAATACTAGTGGAGAAATAATTAGGATGATGACTTAGGGATAATTTAAATTAAAAGAAGGTATGTGACAATATAGTAATGCTATTGTTTAGTTTTGGGATTCAATTATTAAAGGCTTTATAAGAGTAAGCCTTCAGAGAGAAAGAGGAAAGTGCCTTTTCTCTCTCTCATTACCTTCTCCTTCTCCCTAACCGGTGGCCAGGTTCTACCCTACTGCTAGCGTCTCCGGATCGGACCCAGCAGCCCGAGTCGCCTCTTGCGGCGTACTCGCCCAATGCCGCCATCGAGATGGCAAGGTTCTCCCCGCCTCCCGCTCCCTCGCTCTCTTTGCACGCGATCCGGCACGGGCTGAAGGCCTTAGCCGCCGTGGTTTAACACGGCCGTGCGGCCTGCCTGACGGAGACCATTTGTGTTAGCGTCGACTTCTTGCGCCCACGCGCCTTCTCAACTCGGTCACTTTGATCGCCGTATTCCGGAGAAACTGTAGGCTTGGAGGTGGTGAAACTCTAAACTAATGGCATGATTTAGGGCATAACAATGAGATTTAGGGCATGAATATGAAGGATTAACAATGAGATTTAGGGGGGGGGGGAGGGAGGGGGGTGGGCTACTAAAGTTAAGCCATGGATTGCATGAGTGGGATTAATATTAGTTGTATGATAATGAATTGAGTTTAATAATAGTTTGGTGCTTGATTTTAGTAATTTCGGGGACCTATAAATAGGGGAGGTGCCGACGAATTTTCATGAAAATTCTAAGGTAGAATGCCCTAGTAGTAAGCATGTTAATGTGCCTAAGTGTAACTAGCTTCCATGATTAACATGTTTATTCACCATGCTTTATGTTGAACTAGTTTACTAATTAAGCATGCTTAGGGATCACATTAGAAGTGTAAAAGGCATGTAAAACTCATTATGAATGAAAAACATGATCTTAAGAGTTTAATGCCTCTTATATGCTTCTTGAAGATTAAATGGAATTTTAAATCAAGAATAGGAATTTCCGTATTCTTAGAGTTCGTATTCTTAAGTTATAGGATTAAATTCTGGAAGTTAAAGACTTTGTACTTATTTAGTATTCTCATTGAATCTAGGAAGGGGAAAAGGTCCAGCGGAAGCCGCTGAAGGACCCAGCGACTCCTAGGAAATTGCAAGGACGTGAGGTGAGGGGACTTCATCGTAGATCTAGAGTTATTTTATGTGAATTATCGGGATTTCGGCTTTATCGTTTTTCTGTGAGTTTCATTTCGGTTTGTGGTTGCCGATCGAATTATGGTTATGCATGTTTAATGTTTTCATGCTTGCATGATTAATTTAAAATTTAAAAGAGCATGAGTAATGACTAAGGAAACACTAAGGGTTAGTTAAAGATTAATTCATGTATCATAAGTTGTACCTTAGTTAGTTAAGTATGGGGGACCCAACGGGAGGGCTCAGGATAGAGCCCAGATTTTCCTAGTAGATGAGACCGGGCTAAGGAAGGGGATTTGTTTTCAATCGTTTTTCTTAAAACCAAAAGTGTTTGCGAAAGTCTTTTTTTTTTTTTTATAAAAACCCTTCCTTTCTCGTGAGAGAGAGCCCGTATCGGACACGAGATGCTCGCTTGACGTTCATTTAGATGTATGCCTCTGTTCATCAGGCGTCGGGTTCATGTAGATGTATGCCTCTGTTCCCGGCATCAGGATCAGGTAGATGTATACCTCTAATCCTGGTGATTGCTGGAGTCCTTACGGAGACATTTTAACTAAGGGTACATGCTTGTATGATACGAGGCCATGGCTTGTAAACATGTTCACTATGTGCTTGCTATGATTGGAGATTTCTCATCGGGTTTTCTCTGGATTTTGGTCGTATTAGCATTCTTATCAAGATTGAAGTTAATTATGCTGACTTTCATGAGTTGTACTCGCATTGATTATGTTCCAGTACTTTAGTACAGATTACGGGTATGTGTAATACCTGCTGGAGTAGTCTATACTCACTGAGCTTGTATACTCAGTCCCTTTCTACACTGTTTTTCTGTTACAGGATCTAGACTTGGATCTGGATAGTATCTCTTGGCTCGAGCAGAGATCGAGGTCTAGATGGCTCTGGCGTACCTGTTCCTATATTTATTATTGTTGGGATGTATTAAACTTTAATTATGTTTTTATTCCGCTGTATTTGGGGCCGTAGTTGCCCATGACTCTGTGTGATGTATTCGATTATGACGCTTATTTGAATATGACTCCCGGTGTGTAACCGGTTATGATAGATCATATGAACCTTGTTTAGAGTACATGATCCTTGATTTCAGGTTTAACTGTACAACTTATGGGCTGGGTGCACTCCCGGCCCAGCTGGTGTGACATCTGTTTCATTAGCGAAATGGGTGTTACAAACATATATATATATATATATATATATATATATATATATGATAAGGTAAGGTCGGCCGGAAACACTGTTCATTTGCGGTCGCCTCTTATTTGGCCACATGGAGCATGTTTGAAAGATTTCCAACCGTATGGATGGAAATAACATCAAAAAATAAGCTAGCTGGCCAATTTTATACAATTTAGGAACTTGTAGGGTCTTCATCTTAACAGGTGAAAATTTATAGAAATCTTACCAGTTCAAAATTTCACCCGTTAAAATGAAGACTGTGAAATCCGAGAATTTTAAGGAATTATCTTATTTTCCATAATTATTAAGTTAATAAAAGGAAAAGTCCCCAATGTTGGATTTGGAGTGAATTTTGAAATAAAAAAAAATTTAATTATTCCTTCAAGTGGTTAGGGTTTCCCCAAACTTAGATCCAATGTGATTTATATATATATTTAAATATATAAATAAATATTTGATTTGTGATTAATTAAGGATATGAGTCATTTAGATATTGATCAAATAAAGGATATTATATAAACGTATTATATATGGGTGGTGTATTAGAGGATGATAATATTTGTGTATATATATATATATATATATATATATATATATATATATATCAAGGAATGCATGGCTAGAGAGTGCATGTGATACTATACAGATATTGTTATATATATATTATATAGTAAAGTATATATACTTATATATGGAGAGAGAAGGAGTGCACCTTGTCATATGCATGAATGAGTTTGACTCCTTTGAATAAAACGTGTGGATCACGTGGATATATGCATGGAGATTTTTATATGTTTAAATATGAAAAATTTAGAGATAGAGTTAGAAAGATACAGATAGGGTTGTAGAGAGAGAAAGATCTCCAGTTTGATTTTCTCCGTTGATTTCACATGGCCAATGGAGCAAATCATTTGAAATCCTGCCGATCACCTTATCTACTAGATTAAGAGTTATCCGGAAACCTCTATATAAGGTATCGACCCCCAAACCCTAAGAACACTTTCCGAGCGGCGGACGATGATTTCTTCTTCGTGGGAGATTGAGAGGAAGGAGATGGGCGAAGGCTAACCCTCCAAACTGAAAAGAGAACGGCTAGTGTCATGCAAACCTGGAGCTCGTCAGAGGTGATACGGCGTCGGACTCAGTGGAGCACGAGGTGACACCGGCTGTCGGGAGGGCCGATAGCCGATGCGATTGCAGGAACAACAATCACCGCTGAGATCCTCCGGTGAGAATTTCTGAAGCCTCTAAACTCAGTAATCAAAGTTGTAAGGGATGTATATGGTTATGATCAAGCATAGGATTCCCATAGCAAAAAGCATGCATCTAGATCTTGATATAACTATGATGATATTGACAAGATCAATAACTTATAGATGGTTGCATGGGTTGTTTCTTGAACGTGTATACATGGGTTCAGTGAATATGGAGTGCATGTATAATTTCAAGACCTTGTCTTGCTTAAGAGATGGGAATGATAAAGTTAATAAGGCCTGTAATCTATAAAGAAGTGTATGAATTTAAGTAGTATTGTGGTGGTTACCGGAATAATAATAATGAACTTTGAAGATGATCCATGGTATTTGCATTATCCCATCTTGATAATGTAGGCCACGGCTCACCCTGATCGTTAGTCAAACATGGTCCAGAGGTTACTAGTAGAAATTACAAAACCATTTTATCATTGTTTTATTTTTTTTTTGATGAGTGTCCATGCAAGTGTGATAGAGAAAAGTTAGTGAAGATGGCAGCATGTGATTGGATGCTTGTTAGTGCTGGTGATTGAGGAATTATGTTGAGTGATATGCATGTGTGTTACTAGTAGAAATTACAATACCATTTTATCATTTTTTTTTTTTTTATGAGTGTCCATGCAAGTGTGATAGAGAAAAGTTAGTGAAGATGGCAGCATATGATTGGATGCTTGTTAGTGCTGGTGATTGAGGAATTATGTTGAGTGATATGCATGTGTTCAGTAATAAGAGGTTCTGGATTTAGGTAAAACGTGTGTTAAAGATGTTCTCAGGGATTTGTAGTGTTATTATAAAGGGGAGATTTTCTCAGGAAACCTGTAAGTTGATTTGGGGCTTGTTTGAGTTTGGGCTCTTTAATGAGATGAAGAATAGTAGCTCAGTAATGGGATGAGCTAGCATGGATTGTTTTAGTTGATTTGTGATATTGAGGTGGTGATTTTTATCGTTGTGTGCAGAGGGTGAGAGGTGTTCTTAAAGAGTAAGATAAAGTAGATCAAAGATGACTAAAGCTATTCATATGTGAAGCATGGCAATAGAAGGTTGGGTGAGCATGCTTGCTGCCATTGATTTTCTGGGCATCAGATCTGATATTATTTAGAAATGGAAGACCTGTTTGATAGGTAGTGAAAGTATATGATTTTGAGTGGAATGTTTGGGCTTATTTTAGAAGGGTCTTGGGCCAGCTTGGTGAGTTATAAGCTTGTGAGTTAACTAAATTTGGGCGTGGACTTAATTAAAGAATAATGTATTTAATTAAGTGATTAAATCAATTAACAAATTGGGTTAGATTTATTTAATGGGCCAGGCCCATTAGATGCACATGCAATATAGATGATATTATTTTGCGCATTCGTGCGTGTGTTAAGTACGGATCTGTGTGTACCAGATATCGGCATGGAGCATTGAGCTTCATAGGGACAGATAAGGCGCAGCTGTTGGATTGAGAATAGAGGTAAGTGACTCTTGCCTAGCTCCCACCCAGAGATGGGTTTCTTTGGCCCTCTTATTACCTGGTTTGGTATATTCTTGATTGTTATCATGGTTGTGCTGGTGGTTATGATCTGGATATGATCTATTGTTGATTCCCGCTATACATGTTTTGTTTGATGTTTCCACATCTGTGATTGGTTGTTTGGACAAGTTGTCTTTTTGGATGCTCACTGAGCATGCCACCGTGGACCGGGACATTACTGTGAGACTCGTGGTGCTTGTGTTTAGGTTGGGTCGGTATGCGTCTGGATGGGTATGCGTACCCATGGAGCATAGCCACCTGTCGTCCGGCACTTGACCACTGAGTCATGCGGCACTTGTGCTGACCGTGGAGGTATGATTGGATGAGTTTAGGGGGCTACGTTTCTTGTGATGTTCCGATTGTTTCCCTGATATGATCCATGTCTTGACTGTTTTGTCTTGATTTGTCTATCCTGACTATTTGGACTGTGCTCATCATGATTTCTCTGCAAGGCACTTACTGAGCTTTCGTTTCGAAAGCTCAGTTCACTTTTTCTTCCTTCCAGGTTAAGAGGCACAGGTGGCTCAGGATATGGAGTTACGCGTGGACTGGGATAGGTTGGAGAGATCCGAGGACCTCAGCTGTGTGAGTGAGAGTTTCATCTTTAGGACCCTTATAGGGCTTTGAGTTTGTATAGGCCCATTGTATAGGGTATTTTGAACCACGATTTTGAATTACTGCATGATAACTCTGATTATGTATATGATTAATTAAGATATTCTATTGATGTATTGTTATCTGCTATTACATATTTAGGCCTTGTATTCGAGTGGGGCTCGTCTCCACATGGGTACGGCCGGTCTGTTGACGTGCCCGAGGTCCCGGGATCCAAGTCGGGGCGTGACAAAGACCCTACAAGTTCCCAAATTGTATTAAAATTGACATTCTAGCTTATTTTTCGATGTTCTTTCCATCCATACGATACGGACACGGTTTCCACTATTTTCCACTATTTTGTGTACAGGTGTCAATTGCTAATTGGGTCCTATGTACGAACAGACTTACCCAAGTTTTTCCCCATCTGGTGCCTTCCTTCTTTTATTATTTTATTTATTTATTCTTTTTTGAAATACTATTATGTGTGGGTCCCACACCTGCCTCTTTTAATCAAATCTCCATTCAAACTTTAGAGCCACATTCTTTTTTACATTTCAAACCCCTCAACCTTCTAAGTCCCTCTCTCAACCCTTTTGCCTTGAGAAACCAATTTGCCTTTAAGCCCAAAGATTTAGATAAATTCCCGTTTAGTCCTCCATCAACTTAAATTCATAGATTTTGAGTAATTACCACTTTTCACTTTCAGACCCTCATACTAACTTCTTAGTACGTGCAAGTCCCTGACCTCTTGCATTTGAGAGTGTGCACCTTTTAGTAAAGAGTCCCTCCACTTTCCTTTAGTTCGTATACAAGTCCTCCTGTGAGAGAATGTCTTTTTAGTAAAGAACCCTCTACCTTCTTTTAATTTGCACACCAGTCCTTCTCTGTGAGAGAACCACATTTTCTAATCAAACCCCATTCTTTCCGAAATTGCAAATGGGTCCCGATGACCCCATTTAACCCTAATTAAAACATTAATCAATTTAATCCTCCTTTCTACATAAAACTCACTTAATTCCAAATATGAGGGACTTTTTTAATTAAATAATTAATTAAAGAAAATTATGACACTTATTCCAATGCAAATTTAATTAAATCAAACCTTGGGGACTTTCATTTATTAACCAAATAATTAAGGAAAATAACTAGAAAAAATAATTCCCTAAAATCTTCAAATTTTACAATTCTCCCCCTTACAAAAATTTCATCCACGAAATTTACTCCTGGTCCCCAATACCTAATCCAAAATCTTCAACGATCACAGGCGATGCCTGTGCCTCCTCAGTGGTAAGACGATAAACTTGTCCATAAGTCATCATCCTCTGTTGGGACGGTGGCTGATTGGAGGAAGATGGTTGACTTTTCCCGGTTGTCTTCCCTTTCTTGTCACCACCCGGTTATCCTTGCACTAGAGCACCTGATTGTCGTGAGGTACTAAAGGATCTCTGTGCACTCTACGCTCCTCCATCTGTACCCTGCTCTGTCTAAGCCTGAGGACAATGGGCCTTCCTATGCTCCAAACTACCACAAACATAGCATCCACCAGTAATCCTCAGACATTGCATCTTTTTGTGTGGCCCCCCCACACTCATAACATCGTACAGGACACAACACATTACCTAACGACCCTCAACCTCTGATTCTGGTTGGTGAACCAAGTATGCCGCATGGATGGAACTTATACTCGGACCTCGATTTCCCAAATAACTATCCTTGACTGTTTCCCTGACCTTTGTCTTTCTTTTCTTTTTGTGGTTGTCCCTGTGAGTCTCCCTGGTTGGAAGCATCGATGTATTTAGCTCTGGCCGCCACCTCTGAATAGCTGGTGCATATGAAACCAACCACAGTCTTCTTCAATGACGGTCGTAGGCCGGCCTAAAATCGGCGCACTCTACTATCATCTATAGGCACCAGCTCAGGGATAAAGCATGCTAGTCTGTCAAACTTTGCCTCATACTTCTCAACAATCACCCCACCTTGAGTGAGGTGGATGAACTTTTGCGCGCTCCATCTAAAGAAGTCTCCCCCGATAAAAATATTTTGCAAAGAAAGCTTTCTTGAACTCTTCCCAGGTCTCGAAGGCCACTCCCTTCCTCAGCCGTACCTCCCCGAGGTACCAATTCTCAACACCGCCCTGCAGAAAATAGGCCGTTGTCCTGACTCTCTCTGCATCTCTAGCTTGAAAGACTTCAAAGGTCTTCTCCATCTCACGGATCCACAACTCAGCTGCCTGAAGGTAGGAAACTCCCTTAAACGAGCAGGGAGAAGGCCTCCTAATCTTCCCAATTAAACCTCTATCAGTGACTGGCGCAGCAGGCGGTGGTGGTGGTGGAGGTAGTGCCTGTTGTTGCTGTTTTCTCTGCTCCTAGATGAGGCCCATCATCTCCTTCATAAGCTCAATCATAATAATGGGGGGTACCTCTCCCCTCAAGTTTAGGCCGTGTACGTACATGTATGAGTAGTAGCGCTATCGAACTTTTGGGTCTGTAACGACCAAGTGGGTTGACATTGGCATAGGCTGATGACTGCACAGGGGATGACAATGTGTAAGCAGTTCTTGGTTTACTCATCTTGAGCTGACGTGACTACGGTCATGGGTTGGGAGTCCCTACTATTGATAGGTTTCATTGGGGTGGGCACAAGACTACTGTTTGTGTGGATTGGTATGAGTTATAGTACCTGCATTGATTGGCTTAGTCATGTGATTGCTTTGATTTTCTTTTATTTAGTTTATCATATGTTTTTGTAACATGACTTGTTTTATTCCCTGCAGGGTACTTACCGGGCTTTCCTTCTGAAAGCTCATACACTTGTTGACCTCCTTTTTGCGAGATCAGGGAAAGGGCCTTGGGTGGGACCACGTGAGCTCCGCGTGGGGACAACTAGGATTTATTGCTGAGGTTGGTTAACCTTCAGTCTTTCATTGAGTAAGAGGACACATTTGTTATAGGATCCTTGTAGGACCTTTATGATATTGAGATTCTAGGGTCTACGTACCCTTAAACTTTGTTTCCGTTGTATAGACACATTTATATTATAACTTTGGATTTGATATATTCCGCTGTGTATGAATTATATGATTGCTGATTATCGAGGCTTTGTATCCTAGCATGGCCATCCCTATTGAGCACGGCGGTCACATGCAGCTTGCCCATGGGCCCGTGGATTTTGGGAGTGCAGGTGTGACAAAAGTACATTATCTTAACCACAAAGAGGAGGATACCAAAGGTGGGTCTAATGACTAGAGTAAAGTCATAATAAAGTAGTCGTACTGGAAAGTGCGGTTGGATCACCTTCTTTTAAGGGAGAGCTAATACTTGTTGGGTAATTTGGTTTGACATTACCTCACAACCAAGCTCATAAGGTTATTATTTCAAGTTGGATCAAGTTGATGGGATCCCCTTTTATACATCCCCACGTTTGGAGAATCAATAAGCTAATTCATGTGGATGTATATTTGTCGGGTTGCCCCCTAAACAAGAGGCAATTATAGATGCTATAACGAAAATTCATTAGAAGATATCTCAAGAATTCTCTAAAGATAGGACTATGTCTCAACAAGAAAACCAATCTTTTACTACTAATCACAAGTTTGATGTTTCATGATCATTTTAATCTTCGAAGATATATATGACTATGACTACAAAGGGAAAAAGATTCTTCTAATGTCTCATTTATTGGTCCCATGGAATTCATAGGTTGAAATTAAGATTACAAATTCCTCTTGTACACCTTCATATACTAAATTAATATTATTAAATAAATTTAAGATTACTATTATTAAATAAAAATATAAGTAATAGATTTAAATCTAAAATGGTTTTACAAATCATACCAGAGTCAATATAATTATGATATAAAATATTTCCTTTTTAAATTGGTTCATATGACTATAAACCCAATTAATTACTTTTTGTTGTCTTTATATGATTAAAATTTGTAAGCTCTAATTCCAGACACTTTTTGTTGCTTAAAAATTAAAAAGATCATGAGAGAGAAAAACTATAATATTTTTCTGATTACATGGATATTAGCTTCATTATTTGTGTGCCATTTATATATACTACTTTTGGATTTGATAACATTTCATCCTCCTATGAAACAAAGTTATAATTTTGAACTTAATCTTCTGCACATCCAAACAGTAGTGACACATATGAAACTTTAAAAGGACAATGATGAACACATGTTCTCTTTGTTTGTGTGCCAGTTATACATACCACTTTGGATGATGAAAGCAGCCATGGTTGGATTTTTCTTTTGTAAGGCGACCACATCGATCGTTTGAATGGCCAGTGTTTCTTCTTTCCCACTATAGTTCACGCATCATTAAAGCATGCTGCTACTGCAAACAACTCTGTCTGGTTTCGGGCTCAGGCTTTATTCCAAGTCTAAACTCTTTTTTATTTTTATTTTTACTTTTGTTTTTGTACTATATATTCAAAATTTGGAAATTATTATACCTGTACACTCATAATAAAGTGTTTCCTATATATATAATTTTTTATATATAATTTTTTAACATTTCAAATATTATCATTCATAGAATATATGCTTTAAAAATATATTTATTCATATAATTATTACCTCTCAAAGATCGAAATCAATATTTGTGTGAGGGATATAAAAATTCTTTTCATAGGTTGGTAAACACAATAAGAGATTTATTATTATTATCATTATTTTATATTTTTTTTTTCCTATTTTCAATGTTTCTATCAACATTTATTTACTAATTCATTCACATGATATCTACCAGATTATTTCAAGGCAAAAGTAAACAAATTTTTTTTTTTTTTTTTTTTTTTTTTGTCTAGGCAATTGATGGGGAACGTGTAAGTGGAAGATATATATGCGCCTACACATTTGAATGTATGTGTGGCAAAGTAATAAAAGTCTGAGTCCAATAGATATCAAATTCCTCGGGGAGTGGTGTGAGGATTTTGATAGAAAAACTAATTTAGATATTTTTTATAATAGAGTTGGGGTATATATAATACTACTACCAGGGTAAAACAGGAAATGAATGCATAAAAGTAATAAATACATGAAACCCTAATAAACCTCCTTAAGATGTTGTATGAGAAGCAACACCAATCTTGTCACAAATGTCAAGTAGCCGAGGACAAGGCAGAGGTTTCGTTAGCGCATCAACAAGTTGATCAGCAGTAGAGACATGAACAATCCGGAGAAGGGAAGACTAAACAAGATCACGGACAAAGTGATAGTCAATGGCAAGATGTTTAAATTCGGAGAATGAAATGTGATTAAGCGCATAGATCGATGGCGCACCAAGGTTTTCCGAGTAAATAGTGGGGGCTGAAGAGACAAGGCATGCAGTTCATGAAGAAGTGTCTTGATCCATTGAATTTCAGTAGCAGCAGAAGCAATATCACGATACTCTGCCTCAATAGATGACCAAGCAACAGTTCGTTGCTTGGTAGACCACCAGGAGATAAGATTCACACCCAAGAACATGACATATGCACCCGTGGAGGTGCGATCATCCGGATAACCCCCAAATCGGCATCAGAAAAACCATGAAGTTGAAGAGGAGAATGTGTCTGAAGCCAAATGCCAAGAGATTTGGTGCCATTCAAATACCGAAGCAAGCGCTTAACTGAGAAAGTCGGTTGACAGCAAAAGAAATATCAGGGCGAGTCATACATAAATGTTGAAGACCACCAACAACTCGTCTATACGTGATAGCATCAACCAGAGAGGATCCATCATGAAGAAGGAGGGATGTACCAATAGCAAGGGGCGTAGAAATTGATTTGAAGTCAAGCATGTGGTGTTTCTGCAAAAGATCAACAATATACTTGTGATGAGAAAGAAGTACACCATCAGAGGTCTTGAGAGGAACTTGCGCCGCAACATTGATAGCAATGAGGTTTGGAGATAGATCTGAGGTGGTGGAGAGAATAGGGCGAGAGAAGAGGTCGGAGGAGGAGGAGGAGGAGGATGAAGGGTGGGGCTGACTATAGAGGCGGAGATGCAGGCCTTGGAGAGAGGGAGCCCAGGAGAGGCCCAGCGGGGAGTGCGTGGAGGCGGCGGGAGAGGCCCATGGCCAGTCGCTTGCGCGGGAGGCCTTGTAGGCGTGGAAGCGTGAGGTCCACGCGTAGGGGTCTTGCTTGATTGCACCTGCAGGGGTTCTTTGGCTGGCGTGGGGAAGCATGAAGTAAGCCGGCGTCTTGCTTGGTGGTAGCCGGTGTGAGGTTGGTGCCAAATGGTTGGCCTTGTGGTGATAGCTTAGAAAAATATTAGGGTTTCCTTATCTAAGCTTCTGATACCATGATAGGAAAACATAGATCATGAAACCCTAATAGATTTAACTAAGTAATAACCTTCTTTAAAACCTTGGTTCATTCAATCAAACCATTAAGGGGTTTATACTAAGCTACACTAAATCCTAGAAAGCAATTAATAATTAACGAAGAGTACGAGAAGACACTCAACAATAAAGTACTTGGGTTGTATGTCGTCTTGACATGTTGTAGATATTTGTTTATGATTTATATATGGTTGTTATGCTAATGAACAAAGGCTATTTAATGGAAAGCTAGGGACTTCAATGCATGGGCATTGATGATGATTTTCGATGTCTCAGGAATACACCCACGGTCTCTAACACCATATGTCTTTGGGTAGAGTGGGATATTATATAACCTAGATGTTATATCCTGACCATGGGGCTACTGCGACATATGCCTTTTCCGTAGGTTTCCAGTCGAGCCAGACTTCCATCTTGCGATGCATGACCTATCTATACAATTATTTGTATGAAAGTATAGCTAAACATTTGTCATCATCTTTCGACGCATGATTAAATCAAGATCATGTTACATACACATCCAAACAACACACAATCAATATAAATCAAAGATTATTTAGATTAACATGTCAATAAGGTTATACTGTTAGCAATTTCATTAATGTGGACTCATATGTTTATCTTATCAATTGTATATGAAAGGTTATCCAGTTAATTAATGTGTCCTATTTAATAGTTAGCCATTGAGGAATATTTCAAAAGGGCTTAAAGAAATATCAATTTAGATAAAGTATGGGTTTAAACAATGTGTAGAAACTCTTATCAGTAATTAACTATTTATGATGGGCTAATGGTTAATTACTAAAATATCCTTTATAATTAATAAATAGGGTTGTGGTCCCAAAACCAGAGAGATATCGTTCTGTTTTCTTTCCCATCTGAGAAATAGCTTCACAGCGATCTCTCGTGGCTTTGAAGACCCAGACCTTTTCAATTACTGATTTCCCTTTCTGTTTTTGCAATGGATTCAGGTATGTCTTATTCATCTTCTCTAATTTCTTCTGCAATAATCTTGGACAGATACTCTTTGCATGACATAGAAGTCTATTAGATTAATACATGATTGTCATGCTAGGAGATCTTGATTTTATTTTCTATCACATACAACCCAAGATTAGCACGAAATACGGAGTTCAACAACAAAATATCAATGTACTCAAACGTATAATCTATGAATAGGAATTCAAAGGTGATAAAACTAAGAATCTAAGACATAAAAGCAAGTCTACACCCTTTGGTAGAGCTCTACCCTCCTTTGGAACACCGCCGAACTCTCTAGATCGAAACCCTAAAGCAGGACTACTCCCCCTTCAAGCAAGAATACAAAACCCTAGAAATCAACTTGCTTTTATAGGCCCGTGACTTGGCATGGCGATGCCAAGGGATTGTCGTCGCGACGCCAACTCAAGCTTATTTCTAGGTCTCCAGGATTTGTCGTCATGACGCCAATGCCTTAGTGTTGTGACACCAAATTTTAGTTTGCTCTTCAAAGTAGTGAGATTTGGTCTTCGCGACTGGTACTTAGCTCCAAAGTTTCTCTCACCTGATACAGTAGACAACATTGCTTGAATTAGTGTATGAAAATGTATATTTATTGACGAAAATGCACCAAAACAAGTAGAACAACATAAGTTGGATTTCATACAAATGATAGAGCCAAAATGTACAAAAATTCAAAAAACATCATTTTCGGCTCTAAAGTAATTAGTACAAATCCTATAAAATAGCTCTCTTTGGAGAGTTAACAACAGTAAATACACTCGAGTTGTAACTGATCAATATAAAGGAAGAAACTAATTTTCTTATTCCAAAATAAATCTTTATTTTTCCATCAATTCATTACCATAGTTTTAATTTGTAATTAAAAAGAGTAAACTATAAGAAAGAAATTAAACCACAAAGATTTATATGTTACCACGAAATTAAAATTTAAACAAAAAAAAAAAAAAACAAAACAAAAAAGTGGAAGAGAGCTTAGTTAAGAATGGAAAGCACGAGCATGTTTACAAATCCCTGACTTCCGTGGTAGTGTCGGTAGCTTTCATGGAAACAAGTGTTAGAATGGAACTCATGGGCAAAGAGCAATAAGATATACACAAGCACCAACCATTCTTCACATGCTCAATGGAATCTCATTTACGGATGAAAGCAACCTGCCAAGCTCTTTTCCTTATATAAGAAAGCCCTACACACCTCCATCATGCACACAACTCAAAGAGTGAAAGTATAGCAAAGGAGGCAAGAGAATATTATTCATAGCCATGGCTGAGATTGCACAGCAACTCAAGGAGAGGCTCTCTTATTTTGTTGAGCGTGTTAGGACCTTCAAGTTCACTTACAATCAGGAAAACCAAGGTCATCAATCATGCATGCTTATTGCTTATATATATATATACACACACACACACACACACGTATAACCCTTTTGTTTCATCAATGGTTACCTTTGAAACTCCATGTTCTATTTTTTCCATGTTTTCAGGTAATGAAGTCCTTGGAGAAACCAAAATAATGGAAACTCAGGTTGTCAAGGTAATCATGGGAACTCTCTTATATATATATATATGAACAATAAAATTACTTAGAGTTTTAATTGGTTCAGTGATTGTTTGGTTAATGGCGTTTATGTTGACAAACAACAGGAAAGAGCATTTGTTTTAGGAGCTGCTGAAGATGCATCAGGTATTAGAGCAAAGCCTCCTGAACAGGGTGGTCAAACTAACTAATTTTCAACTGGCCGGGCTTGAAGAAAATAACAGTAGTACTACTAAACTATGGAAGTGTCTAGTAACCTTATTATAAGTCAAGTTTGCTTGGTTTCTTATGTTTTTCAAGTGTTGATGCTGTTATTATCTTGCTTGTGCTTCTAGCTTGTAATGTGGATTGCTTAAAGACTTCAGTCTATATGTATAAGGAATTTGGATTGCATATTTGGTTCCATTTCCATGTTCAAATTGATCTTTTCTAATTTGTTTTCAACTCTCTGATTCTAAGAGAGAGAGCTTAAAAACATTTTTTTTTTTTAATTTGTAATGATTGTGGTAACGTGCAACAAAGTCTATAAAAAATAAAAATATGAAATAAGGAATTGAAACAACAGATAAGAGGCAATGGCAGCTGCACAATTCTTGGAGAAAGTATATTATAAAAGCTGATACGAATCTAAACAAACATATATATTATAAAGGTTTTTAGTTTTGGCCTATATACTAACTGCAAGTCTGCAACCGTACTGTAGCTTCTTCTTTTATGGATAAACTATATTTATTTAATATAATAATAAATAAATAGCCTTGTGATTATAAATTCATAGTGAATGCATTGAAGCTCCCACCGTCTCCGTGACCAGCCTCTCTCCTGGGCCTCATCACCATTGGTTTTTTGGGGAGTGTTCAGTCAGGCTCTTTTTGACCAGATTTTAGACTTTCTCTAATTACTTCGGTTTTTTTAATGGTTGTGCAATAGTAAAATAAAATTATTGTCATAAATAATTTATAAAAAAACATGTCATTTATATTGAAAACATTACATGTTTTTTGTTTTTTATAGGATCCAAATAACTGTCATCATCGTGAGCTCGCATCTACTTCTAAAAGTTATAATAATCAAGGTTGAAGTGGTTATAAAGTTTATCTCCACTATCTTGGATGGTGGTAAAGGATGTATGTATACCTAAAAAAAGTCCCCGATAGTGCTCCCATATTTTATAAGCAATATGACAATTGAGAAGGAAATGTGAGACAACACTGTTACACTATAGCTTCTTCGAAAGTGATTTTGACCAAGGTGCATATATCTCGTGTTAAGAAAATATTCACCCTTGTTAATATAAATTTATTTTTAAAAAATATCCTTATATATTAATGATCATGGAAAATGAATTCATATATATATATATATATATATATCTGTGAGAACGTCTTATGCATTAGGCCTTATCGTTGTCAAGCTGCGGTCACCTATAAACTTTTGCCTACTTACTTGATGTTTTGAGGAAATCCGTAGTATGGATGGAAAAAACATCGAAAAATAAACTAATATGTTAATTTTCATACAATTTGGGAACTTGTAGGGTCTTCATCTTAACGAGTGAAAATTTATAAAAAATGCTTAGGTTTAAAAATTTCACCATTTAAGATGAAGACCCTACAAGTTCCCAAATATGAAAATTGACATGCTAGCTTATTTTTCGATGTTCTTCCATCCATACGATTGGAAATCTAAAACACTGTGCAAAAGTAACAAATAGGAAGGCGACCTTACTTGCATAGTAATTGATTCGGCCTTATAATATGATTGTAACACGTCTTCTACTTGAAGTGGGTGCTACACACTTGACCAGCCAGTGTCACAGGCCCAAGGCTATTGACAAATCATGTACTTATACCTATTATGCTAGTTTAAAACAGAACTAGAAGTACAACGATATATAAATATATCATCACCATAGGCTCAACCATAGAGATGAGTCATAAAATACATCATTCCCAGGAT
This sequence comes from Dioscorea zingiberensis, assembly GCA_026586065.1. Classification (NCBI taxonomy): domain Eukaryota; kingdom Viridiplantae; phylum Streptophyta; class Magnoliopsida; order Dioscoreales; family Dioscoreaceae; genus Dioscorea; species Dioscorea zingiberensis. Next base: position 25,776,676 of record CM048821.1, read on the forward strand.
TAGCGGCGGGTTTAGGGTAACATGCAAATCACCACAAGTACATTAACCAACATAACAAAGCGGTACATCTCTCCTAAGGGACACGAGCCACTACTGAGTACGGACCCGTCGTCGCGGAAATCTACCTGATCCCCACTTATTTCTGTAAAATAAAAATGCAAGAGTGGTGAGCTACCGAGCCCAAAGTGAGTAGGGACCAATGCATGGCCGGTGGTAATCACCTACCTATCTCCCATCAAAAGCACTATCTTGATAAAGATAATAATATGTCACGAATACATCACCTTGAAACCAACATCGGATCAACATAAATACTATACATTGGATCTAACATACCAAGCAAACTAAAACTCCGAGAAATTCATATACAACTACAAGCATCAAGCATACCATCAGTTAAAACATATCAAAACATATGTGTGTACACACGGGTCTCATATCCGGTGACAAACACCTCTAGTTCGACTACCTCGAAATGAACTCCAGCTTCTGCAGAACTTGAGGACCAGTGGTATCCCCGTACCAAAACTACTCTGCCGCCAAGCCTGCGTCTCATATCGATACGGGCCTTCCAAAAATCGGGAAGGGTTTTCTATGAAAAACAGTTTTGAAAACAAGTGTGTGCACGAGACGATATTTAAAACAAATCCCTTCCACCGACCCAAAATCGCATACTTTGACATCCGGGCTCCCTGGCCCGCCGGATCATTCGTATATGTCTAGCTAGGATGCAGTCACTGATATGTACTTATCCAATTCCGACAAATTGAGGTTCCACATATACATGCTCAGGCTATCCCAACATTAGTAGCATTCAATAAGCAAAGATCTACTTTCTAGTATCGGAAAACCCATCGGCAAGTCACAAACCGATAACAAAATCATATAAAAGCCCGAGTAAACCATTCAAGAAATACATGCTTCAACTAAGAATATATAGAGAGGACCACTCACCCACGTAGTCGCCAGCGGTTCAAAGGCTCAGCTCGGCTCAAGCCCGTCTCCAAGTACTTCCTTCTCCTTTCCTATGGAAGGGCATACAATCTGGTCAAATTCGTACTTAATTTATAGTTAGTTATTAATAACATACCCACGAGACACAATTAAAGCATTGTCATCTAGAACCGTTCCTAGCTTAGTAGATCCGGTTGCTCGATCATGTCAATTAAGCATTAGATTGAGCTGAGGTCCTTGAGGGGCCTTTCCAGCGACTATTTACAACTTGCCGATCGGGGAGATATCGTAAGCGAATTCATCCAGAAGAGGCGGCCCGACACTAGTCTAACCGGAATTTGACAAGGTTCCCCCTATTTTATAGGGGCCGAAACTCATACAAACATTCACCAAACTGTAATTAAATTCATTCATACCCCCTATCATCTTCCCCACAACTAATCTCTTCACTTTCCCCCCCTTAATACATCCCAAATTTCAGTCCTAAAACATTAATATCATGAACCCTAAACACATTCAACATCTAGGTTCTCACTTCGCCGGTGTAGAATTTTGTAGGCTGATGTCGCCTGTGAGGAGCGAGCACTTGAAGAGGGAAGGCAGAGGGGAAGAAGCTCATGGAGCTCCCACGACTCACGGCGTGGTGTGCACCAGCGTGGGCAGCCTTGTGGCCAGTCGAAGCCTTGGTATTTGTGAGGTGCTACATTTGGGCTTCATGCGGCTCTGTGTGGTGAGAAGCGGCCAGGAAGCGCCGCTGCGGCCACGGCCAAGTGTGTAGCGTGCTTGTGAGAGAGAGAGAGGCGAAATGGAAGAGGCAGTGGTTCCGAGGAGAGAGTTTCTCTCCCTCTTATATATTTGCCCTCTTCTTTCTATTTTTATTTTTTAAATTTTATTTTATTATATATTTTTTTACAAACTTTAATTATTACTTTCTTTTTCTTTTCTCTTTTTCTTTTCTTTATTCTTTTTTTTTATTTTTTTTCCTTTTTCTTTTTTCTTTTCTTTTCCTTATTTTATAATGTATGATACAATCTCCACATTACCGTTGTCACGGTCCACAGGGATCCGGTCGGTAGGCCACCGTGATCCAGTCGTGAATACCTAGCCTTTGACTTGGTGACTTACTTCACCGGGACTCTAAACCTTGTCAAGTTTCCTCCCTCAATTATCGGACCACAGGAACTATTGTTTGACTACCTCCTAATTACATTTCTCTTTGATATTAATGAGTTTGATTCCACTAGCTTGGAATTACTCCTAGGTATAGTGCTAAATTTGACTATTTCATTATCCGCGTTATTTAACCCCATCATTGTTCCAAATTTTTTTACTTATTATCATTATCATCATTCAGACAATTCGGGGCGTTACAATCAGTTTTATATATATATATATATATATATATATATATCTGCGATATTCTGATCAGTAGGTCGCTTGCGGCAAGCTCTAACACTATGAGACAACGGCTCGAGCATGGCCAGGGGTCGCCGCCCGAGACAGTGCCCGATCATGTAGAGATATGGTCGGGCCGACCGCACCATATAAGCCCTGATATATATATATATATAGGGACGTACGTGCTAATGTGCGGCCGGCCGGATCACTATGCAGATCTGGTCGCCCCCTATTTCGACCCCTGGAGCATGTTTGAAGGATTTTCAACTTTACGGATAGAAAGATCATCGAAAAATAAGTCAGCCTGTCAATTTTCATACAATTTGGTGATAGTTTGGTCCTCCCACTTAATGGTTGAAATTCTGAACCGTTAAAATTTTTCTAAAATAAGAATCGTCAAGTGAGAGGACCAAACGGTCACCAAATTGTATGGAAATTGACAGATTAGCTTATTTTTCAATGATTATCCCATCTGTACGGTTGTAAATCCTTCAAATATGCTCCAAGGGCCGAAATGGGAGGAGGGCTCACGGATACGCATGATCAGGCCCAACCATCTTAGCTAAACCATCGTGTGTGTATATATATATATACGCACATGTTTTTATAGTGTAAATGAACATCATATGAATTTACAAAGAATAAACTCATCCTAATAGTAGAAACTATTTATTTTTTAAAAGTTAAAATAAAATAGTTGCAAAAAATATATTGATGTTGTCTAACACTAAAAACTTAATATTCTTCATCCATCAATTATAGGATTAATATTTATTTTTTATTCCTTTAAATTTATTTTAGGGAAAATTACCGTACAATCCCCGAAATGAAACTAGTTTCATTTTCCCAGCAGGCCCCTCTGACATTTCATCTTCTTGTTAAGTCCCTCCTTTTTGAAATTCTTCCCATTAGGTCTCTCCCGTTAGTGAACCGTTTGGTTATTTTAAAAAATGGCAAGAATACCCCTCTGTTTAAGCATTTTTTTTGCGGGAAAGGTCCCTTGATCCATCATTAATAAATTAACCCTCTGCATACTTGCTTGCTTGGCGGCAAGTTTACTACTAGATTCATTACCTCAGCCGATCATTCCAATGAGAGAGTCTTTTGCTTGTCATCTGTCTCATTTCTTTTCTTCTATCCGAACGTCTACTCTATATCTTCACCACCCTTCGCCAATGGAGACCATCTTTGTTGTTGCAAGATACAAAGGAGAAGGCCATGCACTTTACTTTATCGTGTTGTCCTCGTGGCAGTCGGTGATGGAGGATATCTGCAATCATTGGAGCCTCGAACCTTCATGTGTACGAGTGAAATATGTCATCTCAGACGTTCACAAGACTATATGTTCCGTTGAGTCAGATGGGGATTTCTTGCGGATGTGCAGCATGCATCGTATATTCAACAAGATGGTGGTGGACATGATCGTTAAGGACATTAGACTTCTTCATTGTAGTCGGTGTCACGAGGCTGGTTAAAACAGAAAAACATACAATGCGTGAACATAAAGTGTATATGCATAATAAACGATTTTTTATGGATAATAAATCACTAAAATATCCATAATAAATGCTTAAGTGTGTTGTATAGAAGAGCTAATTAGTTCTATGTGATGGGCATAAGGGTAATTTTATGCTTTTTTTTTTAACACCGTCAGTTATTTTTAGAAATGATATGATATTTATTAAAAAAAAGTAGGGACTTTTTGATAAATGGGAAAATATCATGTGCCTTTTGAGCAGTTGGAAAATTTTCAAGGTTTTTCTTGGAACTTTCCTCTTTATTTTATCACATTGTCTATTTTTTATTTATATTTTAAAATATTTAATACTATCCTTAATTTTCAAAAAATGTTTGTTTTTCCGCTAGTGTTGAGTATTTTGATTACAAAATTTGTTTGGTCGTCTACATGGCTGCCAAAGTTTATGTCACGATTGAAGTGGCTTGCTTATGTGGCCGATTTTGCCATGCTAATAAGCCACGTGGCGATTATATCCCCTTCTACAAGCGGATCGATGCTTGTGTGCGCCGCATCCATATGGCATTACAAAATTTTGGATTCGGGGTTTGGCACAAATGTTCTGCACTTATGCCATTGATTTTGGGGTCTGTAGGGGGTTTTAAGTATTTCCAACCGTATGGATGGAAAGATCATAGAAAAATACACTAGCATGTCAATTTTCATACAATTTGATTTGGTTCTTGTTTGGTCCTCTCCGACGCGGTTTGAAATTCTAAAAATGCGGATGCGTTGATTTCACATAAAATTTTAAGCGTTTTATAAACTAAATAGAACCAAATTATATGAAAATGAGCGTCTTGAACTTTATTTTTCTATGATTTTTCCATCCATACAGTTGGATTTTCTTAAAATATGATATAGGTGTCACAAAAACTTGAGACAGAGGTCAATTTTGTGCCAAAGGCACATCCCTCCCCGCCCCCCACCCCCTCAGATCCCAAAATTTACACAGAACTACACTTACAATTTTAAATGTGTTTCTTCCAACCTAAATTCAAAATAAACAATCATAACATTCATAACATCCTTAAATTCGGAAAGGTCAAAATAAATCTTCTCTGAATGACAGCAACCTTAACTGTAGTAACAAGGGGCAATTAACTGCAACTACTAGTATAAAGGAAACTTAAACAAACCTTAAAAAACAAGAAATTAATGAACTCCATACACTACATTAGGTCCACAAGCTATTGTCCTTGTTAGTCCGGCATTTTAGTTTATTGCTTTTCCATAAAGTTATAACATCCAACAAAAGTTGATAATAGTAGAATATTTTTCCTCTGGAAAAGCATACACGTCGCATTAATCACCTTCTCAATCTTAGATCTCTTCCCTAGATCTATGGAAAAACATGCACGTCCTTGTGCTTATGTTGGCCTTTGTTTAGTCAAAATTTAGATTTCTAGAGTTTGTATCGGTGGTGGAAGAGGAAGGAAGAAGAGAAGATAAAAAGACTCACTATTCTCCCCGGTTCATTTCTATTGCCTTGTTACACAATACACATATCTCAAATTCGGATTGGACCCCATATGGGGCCATAACCAACAACACCACCACGTTAATGACCCAACAACATACTTCTAAACTAAGCCCAATAGACATTAATCAAAGGTCCACTATTTCAAAACATTACACAAAATACAAACTCAATCATCCACATACTAACAAAACCATTAATTTTAAGTCTCACCCTTAATGTTTTTGCATGACATACCCAATAGTTCCCTAAGATAGATAAACTTCTTACTTGAGGGGGTGTTCGGATTGGCTTTTTTTTGCCCCAAAAGTGCTTCTCGAGTAAGTTAAGCACTTATGAGGAAAGTAAAGATGTTTGGATGGGTTTTTAAAAAACACAAGCACCAAAAAAGTTCCCAGTAAGTGATTTTTAGGAAGCTAGTGGTTTTGGCTGCCTTTCTTGAAAAAGCCGTTTTGTAGAAGTTGTTTTAGAAAGTGTTAATTACCAAAACACCTTTCTTAAACCTTTTTAAACTTATTTTGAAAATGGTCAATTATCAAAATACCATTATTACTATTTTTATATTTATTTTTATTATTTATTTTTATTATAGAAGCACTTCTGGATTAACATATCCAAACATAAAAATAACAGAAGTACTTAACTTACTCTCAGAAGACCTTTTTTCAAAAGTCCTTCTAGCAAACTCAAAAAAGTCCTTTTTTCAAAAGCCTATCCAAACACACCCTGAAAGTGCTTTGGTGAAAATGTCAGCAACTTGATTTTCGGTCTTGATGTGCTTGACAAGAATTTTCATTATCTTCTACCGCTTCCCGAATGTAATGATGCTTGATGTTGATAGGCTTAGTGCGGCTATGGAAGACGTACAGAATTCTTAGACATTGCTATGGTAGATTTGTTGTCACAAAATAGAATCTTTGGCCTTTTCTTTGCCTCTACCCCATATCTTCATGAATCTTTCTCAAACAAATAATTTGTTTTGTAGCTTCACTCTGCTTAGATACATATTAGAAGCTTCCATGGAGGAATGTGCCACCCTCTCTTGCTTCTTTGAGGCCCAAGAGAATATATACACTGATCCAGTGTAAATGCATAGCAGGATGTGCTTTTTCATGTCATCCACACTACCGGCCCAATCACATGAGCCCAAAATTATTAGTACCTTGAATGTACCACAACACCCTCTTTGCAACTCCAAAATGCATTTTGCTCGGTCGAACCATAAACGGAGACAATAAGAGCACTTACACCCCAAACCGTCAATTGCCCGAGCAATCAGTATTTATTTAAAAAAAATTATATTTTTAGTTGGTTAAATGTTAGTTTTGATATGTAAAAAATTTAATGAAAACAAATGACATTAATTAAAACAAAACAAGTATATTAATTAAAATAAAAAATTATATTTATTTAATTTAAAGAAAGTACATTAATTAAATTTGATTAGCTAAACAAATATAATATATCTAATCAAACCAATTTGTGGATGTATGATCTTCGTCCACATTGCTAAGGGTGTCTTCATACATGTTGCTAAGAGTGCCTTCATTTATGTTATTAGGGGTGGCTTCGTTAAAAAGGCTTCTCCTCCTCATAATTTCCATACGTTTGCTTTCCAAAACTTTTTCCTATCCGGAGAAAATGTCGTGCAATCTAAGGCCATAATCTCTCGATGCGTTTGATCTTGTTGTAATTGACGTGCGTATTTCTTATCCTTTTGGAGTGTGTCAAATCTATGTTTTTCAAATGCATCTTTTTCTCTATTTCTTTCAAGGTTGAATTTACCCGTTGTGGCTAATTCCTCAAAATACTTAGCCGTGTCCGGATTATATGAATTGGTGGCTTGTTTCGACTTCTTTCTTCCAGCTGGTCTAGCTACTCTACCAGATTGTAACACCCTCCTATGTACAAACGGTGATGTTGTAGCAGCATCAGTTGGTGTCCCCTCATCACCAAGAGAATCAAATGTTGTTGGCTCTTAGGATGTTGCCTCCCATTCAATCGGTGTCATATGTTCAGTCTGAAATTCATGGATAATCATGTATCTTGGGTAGCTCTTAACAACTTCCCAACATTGAAAATGCATGAATTCTTTCTTTGCCGTAGCATTGTGCCAACGTTGTGCTTGAATTTGGTGATACAAATAAGTAAATTAAGTAAGTATATCAAATAAAAAAAATTTAAGTTAAATTTTTTTTTAAAAAAGTATGTTTTATATATAAAATATTAAATTATGTAAAAATAAGTAATTAAAATAAAAGGTATGGGAAATATATCAATTTAAATAAATAAAATTTGTATTATATGTAAATATTTAATTAAAAAATTACCTTGTCCCCAAGATTGGTGCCACTTTGATAATTTTTTGACACCTTTTTCAAAGCATCCCTCCAATATACTAGCGATCTATTCAATATTTTCCATATAACAGAAAGACTCATTTCTGTGCGAGAAGAATCCGGTGCATTAGATAAAAAGTTTTCATGAATGAGGTTCCAATTATTTCATTTTTCTTTTCATTCCCCGTCAACGAATTATGAGCAAGTTCACCCCAACATTAACAACACACTACAACTTCGGCGATGGACCACGAGCTACTTGAAGACGCCATCGAAAAATCTATATGTTTTTCGAAAATAAAGAAAAAATAATAAAAGTGCAAGAGTGTAGAGGGAGTTTTGTTGATGTGAATTTGTGGAAAATTATGAAATGGTGTTGGGTATTTATATAAAGATTATCTGATTTTTTTTTCAAAATTATTATTTCTTATTACTATTTTATTTTAAAAAAATATAACCGTTAAAGATATATCTGTTGGTTTGATTTTTTTTTTTAATACAAAATAGCCGTTGAGAATTTTATCTGTTGCATATTAAAATATTTTAAAAAAATAAAATTTTGTGGGTCCTAGACCAATCTACCCAATTACATGACCGAGCAACCTTTCCTTGTAGCGTGTAATGGTGGAGTGGGGACCACCTCTGCCAATTGAAATGTTACGCGATGTCTTGAATTTATGCCTTAACACTCATTTAAGCTCGTAAACGGATGTCACACCGGTACAATTTGGAGTGAGTGCACCGACCCATAAAATTTATATAGTTAAACACGGCGTGAACTCTAGACAAGATTTATATATATAACATGGCCAGGTTACACAGGAGTCACATTCAAATAAAAGTCATAAAAGAGTACAACACACAAAAGTCATGGGCAACTTCGGCCCCATTTAAATCTGATGGAAGATAAGCGTAATTAAGGTTTAATACAATCCAGCGATAATAAACAGCGTGAAAGCAGTACGCAGCGAGCCAGCTTAGACCACGGTTCACGCTTTCGTGACAAGAGTTACTAACCCGATCCGAAGTCTAGATCACGGAAACATAAAAAGCGATTATAGAAAGGGGCTGAGCTATACAAGCTTTCGATGAGTATAGACTACTCCGTCAGGTATTAAACACACCTGTCATCTATGCTAAAAATCTTTGGAACAGCGAGTAATGCAAAGTACAAATCATGAAGGTCAACATAATTATCTTTTAATCTTGATAAGAATGCTAACACAATAAAAATTCAGAGAAAACCCACGAGCAAATCTCCAATCATATCAAGTACATATAGCGAGCATTACGCAAACATACGCTTGCTGGCCTTATATACGCATACAAGTGTGCACCCTAGATAAAATGTCTCAGGAAGGACTCCGGTAACCATCGAGAATGGTATTCCCTCTACTTGATCCCCGATAACCGGTGCTACATAAGTCCGGTAAATCCCAGATCGAGGATAAAGAAGGGGTTTTTATAAAAACATGACTTTTACGCAAATATTTTTAGTTTTAAGAAAGCGGCTGAAAACAAAACCCCTTCCCATCGGGTCCTGCTCTACTAAAATACCCTAAGTTTCTATCCACGAGGCCTCACTGGTCCCCATACATTAACTAACTAAGGTGCAGCTTATGATACATGCATTAAATTTTACACTCCCCCTTAGGCTTTCCGTAATCATAACTCGTGCTCTGTAAAGTTACTTAATTGATACAAGCATGAAAACATTATGCAAGTATAGCAATAAATCCTTCGGCATCCAAAAACAGAAATAAAACTCAAAAAAAAAAATACAATAGATCTGAAATACCGATAAATACATGAACTAACACTAGATCTACGGTGAAGTCCCCTCACCTTAAGTCCTTGCAAACTTCCTAGGAATCGCTCGGTCCTTCGGCGGCTTCTACTGAACCTTTTCCCCTTCCTAGGATCAACGAGAGTACTAATACAAAGTCTATAACTTCAAGAATCTAGTCCTATAGCTAAGAAAATGAACTCTAAGAATACAGAAATCGTATTCTTGATTTAAAATTCCATTTAAGATTCAAGGAGCATATAAGAGGCATTAAACTCTTAAGATCATGTTTTTCCTTCTTAATGAGCATTACATGCCTTCTACACTTCTAAAGTGATTCCTAGCATGCATAATTAGTAAAATAGTTCAACATAAAGCATGGCAAATAAGCATGTTAATCATGGAAGCTATTTACACTTAGGCATATTAACATGACCGTTAATAGGGTATCTATACCTTAGAATTTTTCATGAAAATTCGGCGGCACATCCCCTATTTATAGGGCCCCGAAAATTATACATACATTCACCATAATTGTAATACAACTAAATCATGCTTTCCTTAACATCATACAAGTAACTATTCACTTTACTTCCCCTTAGTCTCTCAAGGTTCACAAATTTTATAGATCCTTAAATTCCTTACCATTAATCAAGAAATTCTTGGTCCAACACCCCCCTTCCTCTAATTAGCATCCCACTCTAATTAACAACCATATTATTCCCCTCCATTTTATAGCTTGAATTTATATATCCAAGGTGGAAGAAGTCTCACCGGGCGTGAGGGAGAGAATGATCGACTAAATCAACGACTTGGCGGAAATCACTTCAAGTAGTAGTTGCCGCTACGGTAAGGGAAAGAACGAATGGAAGAAGACCTCATTTGGTCCTGGAGGTGGCTAGGCTGCACTGAAGGGAAGGAGTGTCGCATTTGGGCAACCCAGGTAAGAGGCTGCGTTGGCGAGGAAGAGAGCGTAGAACAACACTGCCGCGTAAAGAGACAGGGTGGAGGTGCGTCGGAGGCGCAGCTGACAGCAGGCGTCTTGTATGGAGGAGAGTCTTGTGATGCAGCCTTGGCATTTCTTGCTGGGAGGGCCCGAGAAAAGGGGTTGATCTACGTCGCCAGTAGAGAGGGCCGACCCATTAGAGGGCTGGGGACTCTGCTTGTGGGGGTGATTTCACGGCCCCGCTTCAAAGGCACGATGAAGTTAGGGCTTTCTCTAACTTGGTCGAAAGAGAGGGAGAAATGAACAAATGATAGAGAGGGAGGGTTGAACTCTCATCCTTCTCTCTTATTAACCTTTACATAATATTATAATATTTTACTATACTTCCCATCCCTCTCAGTAGAAAGTCACGCAGGCTGACCTTCTTTAATCCGACCAGATCCGTGCTCTGCGGATCTAGTCAATCTAATTAAATATTTAATTTATTTCTCTATTGTTAGCTGATCTAATGAGTTATTTTAATAATCGTATTATATTCTACTTTACACGATAGGATCACAGGTGATACTTTGCCTGACTAGATCTAGAAATCTCGGGGTCAATAATCCCGATTATCATGTAGCGCTCTCGTAGCCTCACGCGGGGTGCACTCTCGTCGACGACTAGATCCTCAGTCGAATATCTGGAAGCTTTTGACCCGCCCGATCTACTTTATCGGAACTCTAATATTTGTCTGATTCTCCTACTTAATTAATCTGGATTAATTAACACTTACAAATCTCACATTTAATCGCTCGAGGTTATCCTTACCGTCCACCTCCAACTACTCCAAGTGTAAGTGATGTTGCCCCGCCCAAGGCCTTCCCCTAGGCCCACATTAGTTCGCAGGCCGGTTTTAATTGGCCTTATAATAAATAATTAATTTCCTATTTTAATTAATCTCATTAATTGTCAAAATTCTTCTGATTTATTTACTTAGAAAATTCGGGGCGTTACAAAATTATTTTTTTGAAAGTGATAGAATCATACTTTGCCCGGGCAAGACTGCCCGTGGTGTAAGTGTTCTAATCCCGAAGCATACATAATATTGGGTCTTGTAGTGGTAAGGTACAATAAACTTTCAGCCAAACTTCTATAAAGTACAACATCGACATCACCACTTCTATCTTCTTTCATCAATTTTTTATTCACCAATAATGGTGTGGCTACCGGATTGCAATTCTTCATCTTGAATTTAGAGAAGATTGGGCATACTTCCATTGAGAAATGAACACACCATCTTTTCCTTGATCAATTTCAATTCCCAAGAAGTAATGAAGTAAACCCAAATCATTCATCTCATACTTCTTCATCATCTCCTCTTTAATTGCATGCATCATCTTCTCATCATTTCCGGTAAAAATTAAATCATCAACATAAAGAGAAACAATGAGCATACCAGATTTGTCATGCTTCATGTAGATTATTGGCTCACTTGGGCTTCTTCTAAATCCATTGTTGATGAAGTAGGCATCAATTTGGATATACCATGCACTGGGCGCATGTTTTAACCCATACAAGGCCTTCTTCAACTTGTACACTTTGTTATCTTCATCTTCAACCATGAACCCTTGTTGTTGCTCAATATACACTTCTTCTTTTAGCACTCCATTCAAGAATGCTTGGACTTCACATCAAGTTGGTATAATTTTTCATCACTTGTGAGCAGCTAATGCAATCAACATCCTTATTGTTTCATGCCTTAGCAACCGGTCAAATATCTCTTGATAATCAACTCCGATTTGTTGTAAAGTACCCTTTTATGCATTAATCTTGCTTTTGTATTTTTTACCACGAACAATTTGGATTTGTTTTGGTTTTGTAGATCCACTTCAAGTCAATTACATATTTTTCTTTTGGTTTCTCCACCAACTCCCAAGTATTGTTTTTCTCAATCATTTTTATCTCTTCCTCCATCGCATTTTTCCAAACTTCTTCTCTAGCTGCTTGCTCAAAACATTCCGGTTCTATAACACAAAAATTACATGTAACATAAATTTCACTTAGATTTCTCATTCTTACCGAAGTTGAGCTTGGAGTAGATGAACTTGACCCAGCATTTGTTGAAGGAGATTGAGGTTGCTCTTCTTGCTTTTATATATATATATATATATATATATATATATATATATATATATATATAGGGGAATGATACAGTGCGGCCGGTCGGAACACTGTTCCAGTCCGGCCGCCTCCCATTTTGGCCCCTAGAGCATGTTTGAAGGATTTCCAACCGTACGGATGGGAAGATCATCGAAAAATAAGCTAGCATGTCAATTTTCATACAATTTGGTGACCGTTTGGTCCTCCCACTTAATCGTTAAAATTCTGAACCGTTAAAATTTTCCTAAAATAAGAACCGTTAAGTGGGAGGACCAAACGGTCACCAAATTATATGAAAATGGACATGCTAGCTTATTTTTGATAATCTTCCCATCCATACGATTGAAAATCTTTCAAACATACTACAAGGGCTAGAATGGAAGGCCGGCCGGAAATGAACAGTATCTGGCCGGCCTCATCTTAGCATCACCGTATATATATATATATATATATATATATATACTGGCCTGATACTATGTGGCCGGCCTTATCACTGTGTAAGTGCGATCGCTTCCATTTGACCCATTTGCACAGTGTATTGAGGAAATCCAATCGTATGGATGGAAAGAACATGGAAAAATAAGCTAGCATGTCAATTTTCATACAATTTGGGAACTTGTAGGGTCTTCATTTTAACGGGTAAAAAATTTTACCCATTAAGATGAAGACCTTACAAGTTCCCAAATTGTATGAAAATTGACATGCTAGCTTATTTTTTGATGTTCTTTCCATCCATAAGGTTGAAAATCATTATAACATGCTCCAAGGGCCAAAATGGGAGGCGACCTTACTGGAACAGTGTTGTAGCCGGCCTGATTGTATCATATATATATATATATATATATATATATATATATATATATATATATTGTTGATGCCAAAAACTGGTCCACCTCACACCTTGGCTACTGTCGCCTCGTGATCTGGCCTCAAATTACGGACAAGCGGTTAAAATTTATAGTTGGTGGCGGATGCTTACTTGCAACATGAGCGAGGGAAACGCAGGGAACACCGAAGTCTCGATCGGAATTACCCATTGGATTGAACACAGAAAAAGGAGAGGGCAGTGATCGGAATCGGGCCTTTCTGCCTGGATTTAACTCCGATGCTTAAGTCAGAAAACTTGAGTCAGGGGTCTTGAATTAGACAGTTCTTTGTATCTTGAGGTTTTCTTATTTTTTTCCTCCCTTTCTTCCACTACCGTTCTCCTTTTATACCACCCTAGAGGCAGTTTAGGAAAGGCGGTGGAGTAAGGCGGTGGGTTAAGGCGGTGAGTTAAAATATCTCCTAAGGCGGTAGGAAAATATCTACTGCCTAATGTGTAGGTGCCACGTGGGTAAAAATAGAGTAAACATCTGCCTACTGTAGTGAGTGGATAAGGCCTACCCACTGTAGAGGTGTTAGATATTTATTCCTCTTTTTTCACCTCACGCCTTGTATAAGAGGGTTGCTATAATTCCGACGGACTTGTTTATAAGATTGAATCCTCATAATGTTTGCCGAACGAAATTGTGTAAATATTGCCATGTGGCTAAAGAAACACGGTCTTGTGTGTAACAGGTGGTCTTTTAGGTCAATGACACGTGTCTTACCAAATATATCCGTAACAACAGTCCCCCCAAAGTGTACTTGTTCAAAAAATCTGAGCGAGGGGTGAGCTAATCAAGACGCTTTCGCTTGGATTCTGAGAACAAGTATTTTTCACCATGTTTATGTAGGCGTAGGCTGTCTATGTCTACGACGTCTAAAGTACATGTGCTTTAATAGGCGACCGACGCGTTCTTGTGTTATCCTTTTATTTATTATCGAGGTAGATTTTTCTTCCCAATTCGCCTATAGTGTCGAGTAGGTTCTTCTATTTAAAGGGCTTGTGTGGATAGTATGTTTGGCCGTAAGTCTTTTGTAAAACTTTTGTCTTTGCATCATGGTTCAACGCGTGTCTTTTATAAATTTTTTACTTTGTTCTCGGTGTTCCTTTACACTTACTTAATTCTCGACTCTTTTACGCAGCATCTATCGTAATTCAAGGACCGGAGTGATCCATTTGGTAAGTCACGAATCTACCGCCAGTATGGCCGCTCTATTCTGCTGATTGACAGGTGCTGGGCGGAGATGAGCATCGATGCAGGGTGGGAAGCTTTCTATGTTGATCACGACGTGGAGTCGGGGGACCTCTTAATTTTTACTTATGCAGGGGGTATGCGTTTCGAAGTTGAGATGTTTGGAGATGACTTCTGCCGTAGAGAGGTAGGCCCCACACTCTTCGCTACCAACCGGAGTTCCCCAATAATAATGAGGATAATGATGGTTGCGGAAGTCCGTGTGTCTCCTCTGTGTCTTATCCGAGCGTGTCTTCGGATGGGTCCGCGGATGTTTAGCTAGGGGAGTCGGTCGGAAAACATGTTTAGGGTTCGCTATGCTGTTTGTTTGTTGTTTGTTTGTTTGTTTGTTTTTTTTTTTTTTGATCGTCCTATAACATGAATAAATGATCATTTGTCGTTTTGCTTCTAAATTCTTTGGTGTTTTTATGAGACCATCACTGATGATCCTATGTTGGAGTGTGTGTCTTGTCTTTTACAGCACAGGCTCTACTTCCCATATAACGCTCATTGCTCCCTGAGAAGACACGTGTCCCTTCTACTATTTGGCTTTAAAGGGAGATAGTGAATATGCGGCGTCGCTTGGCGTCTTGGCGTTTGTCTACATCATGACGGGTGATGAGCGTGGTTTTCTATATTAGTCGGTGCCGGCGTTTGGTGTCTTTGGCGTGGGCCGAAATTTTAGGCTTGTTTGAGGAGGTGTAATGATGGTTATTTGGATGGTCCCGATTAGAGGGCTTTTGGTTCGACGGTTGGATAGTGGTGTGGCTCGTGATCCAACGCGGTGAAGGATCCATCTTCTTTGCTTATAAGTAGAGATCGCACATGCAGGCGGAGAAAGAAAAGGTTTTATCTCGAAGGTGGAGGCGTGTCGTCTTCTTCCTAAGACTTCTTCTTTTCCTGAACCTTGGTCTAAGCTTTACGTGTCTTTTTTCTTGTCTTTTTTCCTTCTAAGGTAATGGCTAGTCACGACATCTTCTTCCTCTAGTTCTTCTCTATGGGCCTCTGATCCCTTCTGCCGCGTTCAACTTCAGAAGTGATTTCTGAGTGCGGCTCCGAGTGAACCTAGGGATGTTTTTAGTTCAGTGGTCCGCTAATTCATCCCGCTGCCCTGCAGGGGCAATGGGTAGGGGGTAAGATGCGTTCATAAGTCTCCTTGGGCAAAATGATGTAGATAGCATGGTGGAAAGATATGAGATAGACCCTCTCTGCATTCGAGGTTAGGGTTCCCCTGCTCGGGGAGAGGGCAAGTTCTCCCAGGTAGGGGAGATAGCCATCTATCAGGATGCGCCATCGGGTGGCCTATAGGCTTCCCTTTTCTAACTTTGCCAAGGCGAACCTAGAGGAATATCACTTGTGTCCTTCAAGTAGCTTGACCCCGAATTCTTGGAGATTACTGAACGGTTTTGTTGTTGTTTTCAAGAATTACGGAGTAAATCCGACTGTCCGTTGGTTCCGTATGTTATTTAGTCTATGCTTAGAGTCGAATGCCGACTGATATTACTTTTCGGCTCGTTCTCGGAGGAAGTTTTTAGGGAAAGTTCCCTCTTCCATTAAGCGATGGAAGAGTAAATTTTTCTTTGTTAAAAGTAAATCCGAGTGGGATGTCCAAACCAAGTGGGAGGTTCCCCGAACGGATATTGCCTGTGAGGAAATGACGAAAGAAGAGGAGGTTCTTCTTAAGTCGATGACGGGGCTATCCAAAGTGTATATGGATGAGTTCTTGACAAAAAAAAATCTTGTTAAATGTCGTTTAATAATTAATGCACCGTAGGACTTACTCGTGTTTCTGATTTAGCTTAACTTGTAACTATGATAGCTAACTTGCTTCGGAATTCCCCTTGCAGAAAATCCGATGGAGGACGAGGACCTGAGCTATGTTAAGGGCCTTTTGGCTTCTTTTGAAGGTGAAGAGGAAGGAGGTGGTGTCTAGCACAGGCGCTGATACCTCCAAGGAGAAAAAGAGGAAGAGGAAGAGAAAAGAAGTTGACTCATCCAAGAAGAGGGTCAAAAGCGACCTTAATGGAGGGTCCTCACGGGAGAAGAGGACAAAGAGAAAGAATTCCGAGGACGCATCGGGTCCCGAAATTGTAGGAGAACAAGCGGAGGTGCCTCCGGGAGAAGTCTGTGCTGAAGAAGTCCGCCCGGCCTTGTCTCCAATTTCCGAAGGTTCTTCTTCTAGTCGGCCGGAGGATATCCTTCTTATGTAGGTGAGAATCTCGATGTCTACATTTTCTATGGGTATGCTTCGTTCAGAATCTTGAACCTATGGTCTATTTTACAGTGAGGCGGGAGAAGTGGCTCTCACTGACAAATTAAGGGTGGCGGATCTCGGTTTAAGGGGATCGGCACCTCAAGGGAAGGAGATGCCCTCCTCAGAAGATGTCCCCTTCTGGATGTACTGCTACAAAGATCGCTTTGATGGCCATTTCGAGACTCTGGAATGTTTCTCTCGTCTAAACTTCACGTGGAACTGGAAGGGAAGAAGCTCCACCTCTCAATTATTCCGTTCGGTCGTATTTGGTAAGAACTATTCTTATTTTACCTTCTAGTTCTTTACGGTTTGGTGTTAACGTCGATGACTTATCTATTATTTTGTAGGGTCAGCAAGACTTTGGCTGGATCGAGTTGGTAATCTTTGCTAAGAAGATTTGGCAAAGATGGAAACTTGAAGCAGGCGGTGACGCCTTGACTAAGCTCTAGGGTGGTGGCCTTAGAAGAAAAGGAGAAAGAAACAGCCTTGAGGCTATCCAGGGCCTTGAGCGAGATAAAGCCGAAGCCATTTTACCAAGGCTACTCTTTGTGGAAAAGGAGAAAAATGATCTAGAGGCCCAGCTTATCTATTTCCAAGGGTTCTTCTTCTACCTGCTGAGGAGAATATCAAAAGCGGTTACAAAATGAATCCAAAGTAGCTTGAAGAAGGAACTTAAGTCTACTCGAGGATGAAGCGAGTACTGCGGCTTCGATGGGACTTAAAGATGAAGGTCACTGAGTTTCTTTGCCGTTCAAGTTGAGTTAATTGGAAGTAAAGGGGAGCGCTGACACACTCAAGGAAGACTTAGCTTCCCTTTGAAAGCTCCTAAATCCTACTCGTAAGAAATTAAGGATTTAGTAGAACGAGGGATAAACTAGAGAAGGAGGTTGCCCGGCTTAGGGCGAAGCTAAGGAAGGTGCCACCCGCATATATTGATGGTGCAGCAGTGGGTCACCACGTTCCTCCTGGCCGGAAGTCTTTGTCTATGGGGCTTCTTTGGGGTTCTAAAGACT
Organism: Dioscorea zingiberensis; assembly: GCA_026586065.1. NCBI lineage: Eukaryota > Viridiplantae > Streptophyta > Magnoliopsida > Dioscoreales > Dioscoreaceae > Dioscorea > Dioscorea zingiberensis. The sequence goes on from CM048821.1 coordinate 25,794,603, forward strand.
TACATGGAACTAAAAGAGCAACAACAACTTATTAAGATCCCGGGAGGCTTACCTCCGCCCCTTGGAGCCTTCAACTCCAAGTTCCTTTTAGGGTCAGTGCCCCTAGGTGCTTAGTTCTTAGGGATATTTTTAGCATTTTGTGAACTGTTCTTGTAAATCTTTTAGTCAATTTAGGAATGTATCTTCTATTCATATGAATGAAATGCAAACCTTTATGTTGGTGAAGATTTAGTCCCGAGTAATGGTTGTTCTAACCATGTAAGAAAGGAGTGTTTGTGAAGTCCATCAGAAAGTCTTTCCTTCTTCATTTTGGTTTGTAAGATAAGCGTCAGAGCGGGTTCTTTTCTTCTTAGCCTAGTCATGGGACTACTCGCCTTCGTAAATGAGATTGTTGCCTCATATTTCGATCGGGATTTTTGCCCCTTGTTTTTGGATGAGAGTTGTCGCTTATCCTTGTAGGATAATTCCGACTTATCTCTTAGGAATGGGATTTTCACCGCATTTTTGTAGAATGGGAATTTCACCGCATTTTTGTAGAATGGGAAAGACTTGAGCTCTATTCCATGAGACTTTAAGAGATAAAGCTCACGAATTTCTTGATAGTAGCGCCGTAAAAGCTGTTCGGCATGGAATGGACGCGTTTGAGTGTTTTTAGATCCATATTCACTAGGTAATAAGTGCACATTAGGACAATTCTTTTGGATAGCGTAAGGGCCTTCCCGTTAGGAGTTAGCTTCCACGGATTCGGCTTTTTATTTCCTTGAAATTCATTTTCTTCTCGTGACCAAATCACCGATTTGGAAGAAGACTCTTTTCACCCTTGTCGTAGAAGTAGAACCTTTTTTACTCTTTGGCGATGATAAAATTTCGCCTTGTTTCTCATTAGCTTCTCTTAGATTCGTCGAGCAAATCAAGTTACGCTTTCGAGATTTTTCTCGTTTTCCTCGATGAGAAAGTGCAGCCGTGGAGTAGTCCGTAAGGTAGGCATTCCTATTTCTAGCGGGGGTGGCGGCCCGGCCCCGTAAGTGAGGAAAGCGGGCTTTCTCATTGGGAGTTCTTGCGATTGTCTTGTAGGGCCCAAAGGGCGCTCGAAATTTCTTCTACCCAATTGGTTCCATTTTTGGATACCCGGGTTTTCGAGTTTGGAGCAAGATGCGGTTGGTCACTCTACCCGCCGTTGGCTTGAGGATGTGTTACGAAGTCAACACGGATTCGATTCCGGCTTCGGAAAGCGTAAACTTTGAAAACCTTGTTATCAAATTGTCGCCCATTATCGGAGATGAAGGCGACGGAATTCGGAATCGGCTTAGTTAACCGCTCGCCATAAGAATCCTTGACACGCTTTTTCCGTGATCTTGGCCAAGGGCTCGACCTCTACCCATTTGGTGAAGTAGTCTATAGCAACTATTAGAAATTTCATCCGCCGAGTTGAAGTATGAAATGGCCCTAGAAGATCAACCCCTAGATAAAGCAAATGGTCGAAAAGTGATAATTGCGTATGCGCCGTAGGCGCGGCCGCCTTTGGATCTTGGAATGCCGCAAGGGCGTTACGCTATACTACTTCAATGCCACCGCATCTTGAGTTAATGTTGGCCAATAATAGCCTTGTCGCAGGACTTTGTAACTCAAGGCTTTGCCTCCTATATGGCCTCCCTCCGATGCCCTCGTGAATTTCTTGGCGTAATATAGTTGGCTTCTTTGGGCCGCATTTATCGTAAGAAGGGTTGTGTATAGGGCCTTTTTGTATAGGTTTTACCAATGGGTATGCGTCGAGTGCAGTCTATACTAAACTGGCCCGGCTTCCGCTTGCTGTTGGATGGTGGAGGTCCATGCTTCTGCAGGTAGTTTCTAATGGGATCAATCCAACTCCTCTCTTCCGCCGTATTTTGCACTTCCTCTTCGAGCCTTTCAATAGTCCTTGTGGGAAGGTACTGTAGGTTAAAAGAGGATTCCGTATTTCCGTTGGATGTTGTGGCCCTTTTAGATAAGGCGTCTCCTTCTTCATTTTGTGCTCGACCGATTTTTTCAATCTGGAAGTAAACGAAGTATGAAACTATCTTCTTTACCACAGCTTGGTACTTAACCATGTTTTCCTCTTTTACTTCGAAACTACCCAAGGTTTGGTTTACGACCAACTGTGAGTCGGAATATACATGCAGGTTCTGAATTCTAAGCCCCCTGGCCAAGTGTAATCCCACGATTAGGGCTTCATATTCAGCCTCATTATTCGTTGCTCGGAATTGGAACTTGAGTACCGTTGCAATCTTCCACTTAGAGGGAGAATAAAGGACGAAATCGGCTCTTGACTTTTCTTCCGTCGCTGATCCATCGACATATAGGAGCCATGGGATGCTAGGGTTTTCTTCTGGATTTGCTGATGGGATCTCATCTCCACTTGCGGGCATGGTTAACTCTGCTATAAAGTCCGCTTCACTGAAAGCCTTGATGGCCGTTCGGTTTATAAGTGAGATTGAACTCACCCAATTCTATTACCCACTTGGCTAGACGTCCGGAATTTTCGTGTTTATGGAGAACTTGCCTTAGTGGTTGTCCGGTTAGTTACGGTGACTTTGTGAGCTTGGAAATAAGGCCTCAATTTTCGTGCGAATGTGATGAGGGCGAAAGCCAACTTTTCGAGTGGCAAATACCTCGACTCCGCGTCGTTAAGGATCTTACTTGTGTAATAAACTGGTTTCTGAACTCCCTTGTATTCTCTCAAAAGAACGGCGCTGACCGCTCGAGGAGCGGAGGCCAAGTAGATGTAGAGCTCTTCCCCTACTTGCTGCTTAGCTAACAGCTGAGGCGATCGGAGATAATCTTTAAGTCCTTGAAAGGCTTTCTCACATTCTTCTGTCCACTCCATTTTTGGCGCCTTTCGTAAGGCTTGAAAAAGTGGGAGGTTCTTCTCGCCAGCTTTAGAAATGAACCTTCCCAGCCGCCTTGACGTCCATTAAGTCATTGTATTTCTTGAAGAGTTTTGGGTGACCCCATATCAAGAATGGCTCACGATTTTTCCGGATTTGCCTCTATTCCCCTTTGTGTCAATACAAAACCCTTAAATTTCCCGAGCTTAACACCGAAGGAACACTTATTCGGATTTAAGCGCATGTTGTAAGTCCGAAGGGATAGAAAGGCCTCCTGTGAAATCCGGTAGGATGTTAAGCTTGACTTTTGTCTTTTTACCAAAATATCATCCACGTAAGCTTCAACGCTTCGCCGATTTGCTCTTTGAAGACCGGTATTTATAAGTCTACGGAAGGTGGCTCTAGCGCTCTTTAATCCAACGGCATTACTTTATAGCAATAAGTCCTGCTTGTAAATGAAGGATGTTTTTCCTCGTCCTTTCTAGAGCATTCGGATTTGATTATAGCCCGAGAAGGCGTCTAGAAAACTCCAACATCTCATGCCCCGTGAGAATCAACTAAACCATCGATGGAAGGCGTGGGGAAGGCGAATCCTTTGGACAAACTTTATTTAGGTCCGTGAAAATCTACGCACATTCTCCATTTTTCCGGACGGCTTTTACAAGAACCACATTAGCTAGCCGGGGGTAGTTCACCTCTGGATAAATCCGACCTTCAAGAGGGTTGATACTTCTTCTTCGCCTTACGCCTCTTTCCTCGTGCACGAATTTCTCCTTTTACGCTTGATAGGCTTGAATGATTGGTCTATGTTGAGGCGCTGTTCGATAACGCTTGTGTTTTACACCGGCATATCTTCGGTGACTAGCGAAAAGGTCCTAATTTGTCCTTAGTACCACCATGAGATTTTCTCACGTACTCTTGTTAAATTTGCACCAATTCACACCGCCATACGCTCCATCCCTGGTTTGTATCTAGAGAAACCTGTAAGCAACTCTTCAACGGGTATTGAAAGGAATTCCTCTTTTTCCGCTTCGGCTTATTCCTATTGACTAGCATGGCTTCCAAACTTTTGTTTTGCCCCCTGCCATTTACTTTTCCTTTGGGGTTGCAATGTAGCAATCGCTGCAAGCAGAGGTTGGTCTCCTCTTACTCCTCCGCTACTTTCAGCTTGGAAATTTTAAGAGAAGATGGTAGCAGGTAGAAATTACGGCTTTCAAGGCGCCGAGGGTTGGCCTACCAAGAATAACGTTGAAGCTCAAGTACTTACAAACTGTAAAGTTTGTCGTTATCAAGTGATGATCTTTTGGCATTTTCCTACCATAATCGCAAGGAGATCATTCCTTCCGTCAGATAACTCCTCTAGGAAAATCCTACTAAGGATGATTTTACGGGAGCAAGTTATCCGCATCATATCTCATTCTCTCAAAGCACTCCAAAAGAGAATGTCAACCTAACTTCCACCGCCTATCGTAACTCTTCATTTGGAAGTTAAACCATGATGGCAACGCACTAGAGCATCATCATGGGGGCGTAACCCTCCCTAATGACAACGTTATCATAAAAGATGATGGGAGTCATAGGTCGAGACCTCCTTTGGGGTGTTTCTGTTTCTTGCGCCACTCCTATCATTCGGGCGTAACTTTTCCAAGAGGCGGAACTTTCACCACCACAACCAGGTCCGCCACTAAGGAACCCCACCATTTCTCCTTCTTCTTCTTCAGGTTGTGGAGAGTCAGGTTCCCCTTGAACCTCAAGGTTGATGTATTGCTCCAGTTTCCCTCTTCGAATGACATCTTCTATGGCGTTCATCAAATGGGTACATTTCTCCATATCGTGTCCTTTTTAGATCGACATGAAACCCACAATATCTCTTCGCTCTTTTGCCGCTCGGGATTTCTTGCAGTGCTCGGCCATGTTAGGAGTTTTGCTCTTTGATTTGCATAAGGATATGGCTTCTAGTTTGATTTAGTGGTATGGTGGTCATATCGACTTCATTTTCCTTTCCTTTGAAGGTTCTTCTAGGCTGTAGTACATGCCGTTGAGGGTCGTGTTAGGGTTTCAGGACCTCTATTTCCACCCTCTTACCGTACATTTCAGTGACTCTCCCTCCTTTCGTGATGTCCGGAGGTCTTGCTGATATTTTGGTAGGTTTTCCTCTTTGAATTTCCACCGTTCGCTCGGGCTTCTTCCTCCATACCTGTAGATCATCGGAATTGATGTACTTTTGGGCATGGATCATAAGTGGGATGGTTTTGGTGGATCTAGGTGTGAGAGAAAAGCGTAAAAGGGGATTCTAGCGGTCCTTCCATTAAAAGGTCCACGACCATTCGCGGAAGGAGTTCCATAGCGTTAGGCTGTCTCGCCTACGTAACGATTTAAATAGGCACAGGGCGTTTTCCTCGCCGCTTAACGCAAAGGGTAGATGGGGTCTTCTTTTGTTTTGAGTAATTTGCAAAGTAAGCTAGAAGCGATCCGCTAGAATTTGAAAAGAAGGAACTGCTAGAAGGAAGATCGGCTAAACTTAGTCTTGGCGCTTTTCCCTCTAAGGCGGCGGGAAAAGCTCGGCACATACGGACAGTCGGTAATTCTGTGGAGAAGCATCTTCGATCGGAAAGACTTGGTGTGACGGACGGATCGGTTACGCCTTTGTATGCAACCATAGCGAGTGCAAAATTATCGAACTTGCTCTTCCGGTATTTCCTTGATAAAAGGTGAACATATGCGCAACGCGTGTCGCTCGGACTTCTTGCTTTCCCCGCAGAGATCCCGGCCGCCGTGTTCTTCCGGCTGATCGCTTGGAATAGATGGGCTATTCCGTTCGGTCCTTGTCCGGGCTGCTATCGCCTAATGATTCAGTTCTTGTAGCGGACTTGCTCTTGGCGTCGAGCGGAGAGGGTTAAAGCCAGCGCAGAAAGCGGTTCTCTCTCTTCTATCTCCCCGAGTGCGAGTCCTTGTCCTCCCTCGCTGGAATTGGGCCGTGGGATTGTTGGCATACTTGGTAGAATTTGTGTGGGAGGAATGGCGGATGAGCTAAAGCATGAGCTTGCCTTGGAGTTAATCGCTCTAACCACTGGCCAGACGCTGAGGTAAAACTCCGGAATGGGTTCTCGGGGTGGGGCCAGGAGGATTTTCCGATGGAGGTAAGATCATCGGATTATTCAACGGAATCTCCTCATGCCTTGGACTTCTCCGTGTTCTTGAGGTTATTTGGTAGCTCTTGTTCTTGAATCCGCTTTGACCTTCTAGTAGTAATCATTTGGCTTTTGTAAGGGTCCCACAGACGCACGGCTAACTGTTGATGCCAAAAGCTGGTCCACCTCACACCTTGGCTACCGCCGCCTTACCGTGATCCGGGCCTTCTTCACCTTCGGCTAAACTTCACAAGCGTCTGTTCAAAATTTGCTATAGTTGGTGTGGACGCTTTACTTACGCTTTTATAAGGCGAATGTAGTGGAGCGAAGGGAACGTACCACGTAAGTCCGACCTGAATTACCCATTGGCGTAACCTCAGAAAATAGGAGAGGAGCAAAAGGATCGGAATTGGGAACATGCTACCTTATTTTTCGATGTTCTTTCCATCCATATGGTTGGATTTGGAAAAATTACTTTCCAAGTACCTCAAAATTTGGCGACCTTATATGAATAGTAATCCGGCCGGCCACATATATATATATATATATATATATATATATATATATATATATATATATATATATATATATATATACATAAAATTTAAACTTTGTTGTACTACTATTTTTTAATCTTCCTAATACTCCTTTGCATATAAGTAAATTTTTTTCCTTTAAAATCTTCAAAGCCTCTTGTTAAGATACCAATTTTTGCTTTATGTAAAAATTCAACAAGATCCATCATATAAAGGAAAACATACAGAGTTTAACGAATTAATAGATCAATTTAAAAACTTAAAAGTTACTACTATTGACGATAGACCAATTAAAAAGAAAGTATTTGCCCCATGGACCTTTTTGCTGGATCCTCAAGAACCCTTCGTATTCAAGAGGTAGAGCAAGGAAGAAGGAGTGTTTCAGATACCAATTGTATCTAGTGACAAATTTAAGGGAGGTAGGTTTTTGACTAATGCTTTTATTTTTTTCTACCAATTTTTTGTCTTCAATATTGAATGTTTTTTTTGCCCTTTTTGAGAAGTTTTTGCATATAAAGGTCCAGCTATTCTTCCCAAGTTTTTAATAAATCCTCTTGCATAATTTAATAAACCTAGAAAAGATTATAATTTTTTAGTTTCTTGCAAATCATCTATTGGCATATCTAAAATTTTTGTAGTTATATGTTCTTGTAATTTGATGGTGCCATTTCAAATTTCTAATTTAAAAACTTTATATGGGTCTTAAAACGTTCCATTTTCTTTTTACTGGTTATTAATCCATGTTTCATAAATTCTGCAAATACTAATTGTAGATGTCATATATGTTCTTCTATATATTTACTAAATAATCATATTTTTTTAAAATTTCATCCATTTTTCTCTGAAATACTGCTAGGGCATTTTTTAAACCAGAAGGCATTACTAACCATTCAAAATGTCCTTTATGACATGTGAATGTGGTCCATTCTATACTTTTTGGATGCATTTTAACTTGCCAGAATCCAGATTGACAATCAAATTTACTAAAAATCTTTTTATTTTGAATACTATTAATTAATTGTCCTTTATCTGGAATATTGTAACCATCTTCTTTAGTATTATCGTTTAATCTCTTATAATTTATTACCATTCTTGATTTTCCTCTAACAATTTCAGCATGATTTTTAACAATAAAAGCAGTTGATCTATGCGGGGATACGGATTTTCTTATTAATTGTAGTTTTAATAAGTCGTCTATATGTATTTTGAAATCTTCTCTATCCGCGTTTGAATATTCGATTTTTGTTGTTTTAATGATATATACTAAATCTAGCTTACAATAAATTTTATTATTTTCCCAATATTTTAGTGGATTTTCTCCAATTATTTCTAATTGATCTAATTTACTAATTAATTGTCGATATCTTGTCTATTTTTAATGGTATTAATTCGGTATAAAATTTATGAATATTTACGAAAGATATTTCAAAGTCTATAGATTCATTGTCTAAATAATCGTCATCTTCAAATTTTGTTTCTAAATTATCCATATTTTCATTATCACTCATTATTATTAATGTTTTCCAAAGTCTTACAATGTCCTTTTATTAGACATTCTGATTATCTAGATTGTCTTTGTCATTATCTTTATTTTTGTGTTTGGGTTTAAAGGTTCCACCTGTGCTTACCTGGCAATTTTGATGGTAGAAAGAATCTCGAATAGGAAAGCTTAATAGTGGGACTAAAGCGAATAAAATCTTTAAAAGTAAGAGTTAATCATCAATTAAGTGCAAAAATAAATTCTAAACCAAGAATAAAATGAACTTGTAAATTTAAGCTTCGAACCCATGTTTGGGGTAAAGGTATATATGCTGAGAATGTATTACAAGTTGTATATAAACTAATTAATGTTTGGTCAATATATTCAGAATATCTATTAAAATTACCATCCATTTGTTGACCATATGTTACTTTGTTTGTTTGTTGTATATATTTTTCAGGAATAATATCACGATTGAGTATGCATTTGGTACTACCAGTGTCTAATAAAGCTACTAAATGAATCTCATACTCATTATGAAGAAATAGCTTGACTGGAATTGTTAGACGAGGGATTTCATTTATATTACAGATTAGATCGTCTTGTATATAGGTGGTATTAGAAGAGGATGGGTCTGAGGGTCTAGGTTCTCGAACTAGCAATCGTAATTTTAATAGTTTTATTTCATTTTCGAGAACATCCATTCGTTTTTCTAGAAGATGAAGTTGAAGTTTATCTATATTACTTTCTCGAATTTGCGAAGAAAGAGATATATCACATTGTTGTTGAATACAATTTATACACCCTTCAAGATAACATAATAGACATTTTGTGCGTTTATCTTTGCTAGGATAAAAATGACAAATGAAACAAGGAATATTATCTAGACCAGTTTTAACTTGCCATGTATGAAGACAATCAGTTTTGGATGCTTCTTCAAAATTCATAAGTTCTAAGTGTGATCGAGCGTCTATCCAATCATGATATTCATAGTCTTCAAATAAATATTTAAGATCTCTTTTGTTAGTCCAGTGATAATAACCTTATTCACCAAATATGTAGTTTAACCAAGTTTGATAATGAACAATGTCTCGAGAATATTGCGGTGGGGTGATGATCATAGTTTGGTTTTTAATAAAGTAATAGTAATCCGATGCGGATGTTATATTAAGCTGATGAATATGTTTTAATAAAATAGAGGGTACATTTGGGATCTGAATTAAAATGTTAAGTATGTATTGTTTGAAAATATATTCAAGATACCTATAATCTTGAGAAATAGACCATAAATCTGTAATACTCCATAATTGTGTTAAACATTCTTCTTGTAAGTGGTCTATATTCAAAGTACTAAATAAGTTTAAGGAAATTTGTTGAGGATTAGGAGGGTCTAGATTCATTAATTCAATCCCAAAATTAGTTGGTTGAAAAGAAGATGTGTGACAATCTGTCCAATAAGCCGTAGTAGAATTAAAACAAGAAGGTTTATAGTTAGATGGTATTAGCTTAAGTGCTAATGGGAAAGGAATTTGAGGGCTAATCCATGCTTTCTGTCTATATGTATTATATGCTAATAAATCCATTTGATATTGGTCTGGATTTATAGTTAGTCTATTTTGTGTAAAATATACTTGAGTTAATCCTTTATAATAACCTGTAATTTCATTAAGATGTTTTAGAAGAATTGTAGGAACATTTGATATTTGGATGAGTATATTTTTTAAGATCACGCTTATAGACATAGACAAAGCAAGAGTAATTTGTTTTGAATTTTAAGCTCTTGTTGATGTTTGTTGTAAAATCTGTAGACATTCTTTTTGTAAACTTTCTATATTAAGGGAAGTAAACAAATTTGTTATATCAAGTTCTTGATTCATATAATTTAAATCTAATTCCTTTGGTTGCCAAATCGGTTGCCGATTTAGATCTTCTAGTTTTAAGTTACATATCTAATTTTCAATGCCATCATTAATCTCATTATCACTATCGCTATGCTATCACTATCAATATTAGTTTGTTCAAATGTTTCTAATGCTATACTCTGAGGATAGATTCTACATGTGGGATACTAATTCATCTACTTCTATCAGATCTTCATGTATATTCTCAATAAGCATAGATCTCATATTATTCATATTTATTCGTCTTGGGCAACTATTACTAAGGTGGTCTTGAGCTCATAAGTAAAACACTTAAGTTTATTTCGATATGTTCTTGTTGGTTTGTATTTTCTAACGTGTTTGTTTGGATTTAAATAAGGTTTTTTACTATCTGATTTTCTTATGTAATATGTCTTTTTCTTAAAATGTTTATTATTTTTGTTTTTATACTTCTTATAAGTTTTTTGCTTATCCAATCCATAAACTTGACTTGTATAAATCTTATTACAAAAACTATATTCACGTTTCTTTAGTTGTTGTTGAATTTGTATGTTGGTATATTTTTCTTTTAGTATATCTAGAATAAAAGAAATGTAATGGACGATTGAAGTAAATGGAGTAACTGGGTGTAGATTCCATTTTTCAGTGATCTCTTTTCCTAATGCTCCAGGCAGTTTTCTTAATAATTTTAAACTTAACTCATGGTTGAAAGCATTTCCAGAGATGCAACAATAATAAAAATAGTCTTGTACAAATTCTTTAATGTAATTCCAATCATGTAAGCTTAATTGTTCTAATTGTAACATCGTATCTTTCTGGAGATCTACAAATCCAGAATTGGGGTCTTTTCCGGTAACTAAAAACTGTATTCTATTAACAAAATTATAGGGATTTGGTCCTACACTTAATAGATGTTGAAACTCTTGCGGTCTTTCTCGTTTATATGCTTCCCATAATGCTTTAACACTTTCACCAAGAAATGTCTCTAAGTATCTATACATTTCTTCTGCGCCTACTTCATTAAAAGTGCATTATACGATGCGCTACTACTCGATTTTTCCATACATTAAGTATACTAATCCGATTTTGAGGATCATGTGCGATGGAGTTTAAAATTTGACCTTTATTTTGACCTTGAAATTTAATAGGTTGTTCTAATGGTTTTCTTTTGCATCTAGGCTTAATGTTTTCAGGTACATGTACTATTTCAGTATATGGTGGTCTAGGTCTATTACCTTCTCTATATATTAGTACTGGTAATTGTGGTGTATTTGCTGAACTACCAGCTTCTTCCATGAATTCAAAGGTTTGAGGAGTATTAAAATCGATAATATTATCATTAAGATCTATTTCTACTAGCTCTTCTTCAGGTAACATTGTTCTCTTTCTAATATTCAAGTCAGAATCGTAGTATAAACCTTAATTCTCATTTAATTGATTTTGGTTTATTAAATGTTCTTCTAATTGCAACAATTCATAGGGGGATAAATTCATTTCTAATTCTTTTGAAAATAAAATTGGATCTTCTTGTGCAAAAATAAGTTCTTCATTTTTTTTTACCCTATTTCGATAAAATTTATTTCTGAAACAGTTTCAGATTCAGAATCTAATTGAGGGACGTGAGTAGTAGTATATTTATTAAAACGTACAAAAGTTTCTCCCTGATTATTAATGTACATTACATGTTCTTTTGGTACTAATGTGTCTTCTTTTTTAGTAAATAAATCTAAGTTCCATTCCATTCCAGCTAATTCTTCAGAAGATATTTTTGTTGGTTTTAATAATTGTATACCATGATGTCCCATTAGGTTAACGACATCTTTTACATAAAATTTAAACTTTGTTGTACTACTATTTGTTAATCTTCCTAATACTCCTATGCATATAAGTAAATTTTTTCCTTTAAAATCTTCAAAGCCTCTTGTTAAGATACTAATTTTTGCTTTATGTAAAAATTCAACAAGATCCATCATATAATCTGGACTCAATAAAATATGCCTTGCCATTATTATTCATATATCAACTACGTAGCTCTAATGAAGCTTTTAAAATGTTTCCCCATCTATCATCAAAACAACACAATAAGGTCTTTGTACCTAAATTTTTCTAGTTAACCCCTTTTACGGCAATTACAATTAAACCTATATGTATAGAATTATACTTTTTAAGTAAATGTTCTCTTTGATTTTAGAGTTATTAAATTTAGAATCACGAGGATTAGTGTCTCGTGCAACTTATTGGTACTTCTCTTGTGGGCTATATAAACCAGTATGAAAATCAAAAGGTCCTGTTCGATATAATATTTTTGGATTTAGTAGTTTTAATTGATGGGTACTGAAAGGTTTAATACTAGACTAATAGTATATCAGAAGAGTAATATATCTTTTAAACCATTATCTCATATAGAAGTATCAAAAGAACAACAATGCTTATTAGATAACTTATGGATTTCACGAAATACAATTTCAATAGATTCAAAGTATTTTCTTGCCTGTTTAAATGCTTTATCAGAATATTTTCATAGTATACGAAATAATTTTAAGTTTTATACTGTAGTACAAGGAAGAATTCTCGGTGTTTTCGGCGATTGGAATGAAGTTTTAGAAAGTATTACAAACTATGATTGCCCCCTTTTTAAAGGTTTTAATTATATTTAAGAAGCAATTGATTTTGCACAGAAACATATCGGGCCGACTTATTACATTTCTACTTCTCTTAAAACTCTTCCAAATCAAGTTTCTGTACCAAAAACATCTGTTATTGTTCAAGATCCGTCCGATAAGATTTTGTTTTGCTCAAATTGTGATAATTTTCAAGTAATGACAAAAAAGAATGCAGCCATTATAGCCACCCTTGAGAGAGAGAAACAAGTATTACTACACAAAAACGTTCTTACTCGCATCAAACTTGACGAACGCTTGTGCCGGTGATGTGAGGCCCAATTAACTTCATTACCTAGCCCGACTCAAACGGTAGTAGGTAAAGGCAAATCAAGTCCGTTTATGGCTGAGTATTTGCCAAAAATACAACCGAAGGTTACGAATAAAACCATAACATCATTGGCTAGTCAAGCTCAACGGTGGTAGTAAAGACTCCTCAAATCTTGTGACGGGTGTGGCTTTCCCAAAAAGCCAAAAAGATAAGGGTTAAGATAAGATAGGAAACAATAAAAATTTAAAACAGATGTTACAACAAATGATAGATACTACTTTGCAAAAGGAAAAAAGAAAAGGAAGCAGAATTTAGCTCAATTCTAGAGTCTCTAGAACCCTATTATCCAGAATTTGATGACTTCAGCCAACCATTAGATGAAATGGATTGGGAAGACACCCAAAAATTACATAAACAGTTAGAAGCTGATAATGAAAAAGAAAAAGATAAGCCAGGGTGGAGAAGTCAGAATAACCGGTAGGAGTGGCTTCGATGGGAGATGGTGGAGTTTGGTTTGAAGAGGCCATTTGTTTGGTAGAGTGTTAAGAGAAGATTCTAGAGGTGAAGATGCAAGGAAGGTACTTGAGAGAAACTTGTTAATTTATCTGACAAAGAAAAACAAGCTGCGTCTTGAATGTAGTGCTTGGTGAAAATTAAAGTCTACTTTTCTTGAAAAAAGTGCTTGGTTGTAGAATTAAACCATATGCTTATAGGTATTAGAATCTATATAGAGTGTATATAATTTTATGTGTAAACTCTCATTTTAGGAGTAACTTACCTAGAAAGGTTAATAATTGAGATATAAAATATTTTATATAGATACTAACTAGGTAATTATTGGAATCTATAGCTTCTTTTTTAATTAATCTCTTCAATCATACTACTACGAGGCTTATCTTTTTCTTTTTCATTATCAGCTTCTAATTGTTTAAGTAATTTTTGGGTGTCTTCCCAATCCATTTCATCTAATGGTTGGCTGAAGTCATCAAATTCTGGATATAGGGTTCTAGAGACTCTAGAATTGAGCTAAATTCTGCTTCCTTTTCTTTTTCCTTTTGCAAAGTAGTATCTATCATTAACATCTGTTTTAAATTTTTATTGTCTCCTATCTTATCTTTACCCTTATCTTTTTGACTTTTTGGGAAAGCCACACCCGTCACAGGATTTGAGGAGTCTTTACCAACTACCTATTGAGCTGGACTAGCCAATGATGTTATGGTTTCATTGGTAACCTTCTGATTTGTATTTTTGGCAAATACTTCGACCATAAACGGACTTGATTTGCCTTCTACCGGCGCTTGAGTCGGGCTAGGTAATGAAGATTAATTGGGCCTCATTCGGCCTCTTTGGGTTGTCACGTCATTGATGCAAATGAACGTTTTTGTGTAGTAATATAATTTGTATCTAATGGTAAATTTAAGGGAGGTAGGTTTTCGACTAATGCTTTTATTTTTTCTACCAATTTTCTGTCTTCGATATTGAATGTTTTTTGCCCTTTTTGAGAAGTTTTTGCATATTATAAAGGTCCAGCTATTTTTCCCAAGTTTTTAATAAATCCTCTTGCATAATTTAATAAACCTAGAAAAGATTGTAATTTTTTAGTTTCTTGCAAATCATCTATTGGCATATCTAAAATTTTTGTAGTTATATGTTCTTGTAATTTGATGGTGTCATTTCCAATTTTCAGGCCTAAAAACTTTATATAGATCTTAAAAAGTTCCATTTTCTTTTTACCGATTATTAATCCATGTTTCATAAATTCTGCAAATATTAATTGTAGATGTCCTATATGTTCTTCTATTGATTTACTAAATACTAAAATATCATCTATATAAATTAATACAAATGTATCATATTTTTTAAAAATTTCATCCATTTTTCTCTAAAATACTGCTGGGGCATTTTTTAAGTGGTCTAGGTCTATTACCTTCTCTATATATTGGTACCGGTAATTGTGGTGTATTTGCTGAACTATCAGCTTCTTCCTTGAATTCAAAGGTTTGAGGAGTATTAAAATTGATAATATTATCATTAAGATCTATTTCTACTAGCTCTTCTTCAGGTAACATTGTTCTCTTTCTAATATTCAAGTCAGAATCGTAGTATAAACCTTCATTCTCATTTAATTGATTTTGGTTTATTAAATGTTCTGCTAATTGCAATAATTCATAGGGGGATAAATTCATTTCTAATTCTTTCATAAATAAAATTGGATCTTCTTGTGCAAAACTAAGTTCTTCATTTTTTTGCTCTATTTCGACAAAATTTATTTACGAGCGGTTTGAGATTGTAATCTAATTGAGGGGCGTGAGTAGTAGTATATTTATTAAAGCGTCTGAGAAGTTTCTCCTCGATTATTAATGTACATTACATGTTCTTTTGTCTTGTATATAAAGAGAGCCCTTAAGGCTTCTCTAAGGCATCCATCTCAACCCCTCTAAGAGATAAGAGTGTTCTAAGAATGTTTTTTCATGTAAGATGTTTTCTTGTGAATAAAGTGTGGACTCGAGTTTGGATTCGAATTGAATTGCAAAATTTCCTTCTCCCAAGTTCCTCTACTCTCTTTTTCCCCCCTCGAACGGGAAAGCTTTTCTTGTGAAGGTATGGCCACAAAAAGATAGTGTTTTCTTGAATTGTATAGTCTTTGTTTCTTACCAAACGTAATCCTAAAGACAGAAAACAATATAAATATATATATATATATATATAAATATATATATATATATATATTTATCTTACGTCTTATGCGGCTTTATCAACATGCAAGTCACGGTCTCCTCTTTTTCGCCCACTTGCATAATGTTTTGAGGAAATCCAACCTTATGGATGGAAAGAACATAGAAAAATAAGCTAGCATGTCAATTTTCATATAATTTGGGAAGTTGTAGGGTCTTCATCTTAAAGGGTGAAATTTTGAACTAGTAAGATTTCTTTAAATTTTCACCCGTTAAGATAAAGACCCTACAAGTTTCCAAATTGTATGAAAATTGACATGCTAGCTTATTTTGATATTCTTTCCATCCATACTGATTGGAGATCCTTAAAACAACTTGTCTTGATGACCAAATGGGAGGCGACCTTATGTACAAAGTAATCCGGTGTAACGCCGTGACCCGGATCCCGGGACCTCGGGCACGTTCACAGACCGGCCGTACCCGAGTGGAGACGGGCCCCACTTGAATACAAGGCCTAAATGATACATGAGCAGATAACCAAATTGTCCAACAAATAATTTCAGAGTTATTTTACAGCGGAACTTTACTCTTAGTAAAACAAATATTGGCCCTACAAGGGTCCTACAAATTTGTTAAGGTCTCATGTAAAGAAGGCCGAAGTCCTCGAACCTCTACGCGCAGCTCATGGTTGTAATCACCTAAACTTTAAAAAAACCTGAAAAGAGAAGAAGACAAGTGGGATGAGCTTTCGAAAGGAAAGCTCAAGTAGTCTCCGCAAGGAAATCTTGAAGAGGTCATGAGCACATTCATAAAATAGTGATCCACACACACAATAACATAATAGGAAGAAACCAAGCTCAAACATAAGGAGATCACTATCACAAAGCACAGGCTTAAAGCACGAAGTCAAATCAAACTTGAATATCAAACTTGTCATCTCCCTGGCAGCCATCGACCTAAGCCGATCTTATATCTTATAAACCAAACCCTTGAGTCTGGTGGAGCTCCCACATGTACGTAAACGGCCAGCGTATCGTCCCACTGAGGGGTGGCGTCCAGAATGTCCGCCCACAACTTATCACAATCTGCACTGAGTGGGAGAATCTTCAACAAAAGAAATCTTGCGACACGCAGATCTGGCACTGAGCACAGGCTCACGTGTTTCCACGGCCACGTGCCGATCAACAGGAAGGCGTAATCAGCATACACACACATGTCCAACAAAAGCTTATACACCAATAAGCATACACTACCACGGAGCTCAATAAAGAAAGAATCTTAAACACGTGTATGCAATCCAAAACATAACGATATCAGTAGCTCAAAGAGATTCCACAACATCGAGATCAACAAACATTCAAGCATGAAAGTTGGGACAAAAGCATAAAGTCAAGAACACCCATTGTTGGGTGGAAACTAGGCAGATGTACTTACAACAATCAAATGAGGCAATGAAGCAAAGGTACTTACATGCACAAGCATGCAATCACGAAAGCAATAATCAATCCAAAGAAGGAAGATAAACAAGGCAAGAGTACTTACCAAGTCACGAAGTCTGGTATCCCAAGGAACCCCTTCGCATCTACGTCAATCCTGATAACATATCTTATATTAGAAATTCGCAACATCGTATGATTCTAGATGTGTATGCAAGATGTTCTAATTTGGGCCCAGTCCAGCTTAATGGGCCCTCCCTGAGTTTCTAAGCCACTTTCTTAAATTATTTTACTTGTCTATTAATACAGCAAGGCCTAGGTAGTCTGGTGATTACGGCCCACCACTTCCTTTGGAGATGTCTTGGGTTCGATTCTCTCCACTTATCTCTTATTCCCCTTTTATTTCCTTTTATAGTTTTATCTATCCAAACTTGGCTCAATATATCACATGTGCGATAGTGCCCCAAGCCCACGCGAGAGGTCTCAAGTTCAAATCCCCCTTACCACAACCCTTTCTTTTCTATTTTTAAATATTTAACTTGGTTAGACTTAGTCACTTCCACTTACTGAACCCAACCATAGTTTTGGTCCATCCTAACCAATGAACTAATCTTTAATTAAACAATCCATCCTTTCTTCTAAGTTAAATCCAGCCCATAGTAATCCATTGGGCCCAAGCCCATTTCAATTCACTAGTTGAGCTATTTGATTAATTCTCCAAGCCCACAAATTAATCATCCGTCTAATTATCAATTAGTCGTTACTAATTGTCATTAACTAATTATTCACCTAATCAACTGATTAGTTAACCAATTACTTAATTACTAATTAGTCTTCCAACTAACCAATCCATGAGTTATTAAGTTTAGATTCAGTTTCTCCAATTTTTATTTTAATCCATGATCCATCACTTGAGCCCAAACCATCAAGCCCACCCACCGGACTTGACCCAACCATGTTACATCATCTAGCTCATTTTAATTGACTACCCCAAGTCAATTTAAATCCAAACTTTACAAATTACTTATTAAAGTAAAATCTTTTAATCAAACTTTATCAGTTGATTTATTTAATAATTAAAATTTATTAACTAATTGATTTAAAAGTCCAACCTTATTATTTAGTTTATTTGACCAAAATCTATTAACTAGATTTTATCAAACCCAAACATTATCCACCAGCCCCTCTCTATTTATCATCATCTTCATCATCAACAACCACAATGTTATAAAAGTTTCAAACGTTCATGCTAAAATTTATGACTATGAACATGACCAATCACAGCAAAATCCTCAGATTCAAACCAGAACTAGAATGAGATCAAATCCATCTTCACCAGGGTTCACACAAGCATGCATCCACCTTTCTAAACTAAACTATAATCCCTTCTCTCTAAAATTATACTATGCACACAGTCAATAGCAGCTAAGAATGAAGATAATACTGTCAACTATTATGCTTGCATGAACCTAAGTAAGGATATTTAGAGATGTGCATGAATGGATCTCCATAACCACTTAACTATGTCTTCATGATCAAAGTGAAACATAACTACCTAACTGTGATCAATTCTCTCATATGATTAGTATGGGCGAGTTACTCCAAATCAAAAAGCAACTGTCATCAACCTAAATGTTCATAACTTTTCATGCAACTAAGGGAAAGTTCCACGGTGTTTAACCATTTCCATCATCCTAAATATTTCCTACGCATCTTACGAGGAGATAAGAAGAGCTCACCGGAGAAAGCGGTCGTCCGTCAAACTCCCACAATGAAGCCTCACTTTGTCACACCCCGCACCTCACCGAGGGTGATCCCTGCCCTAGGCGCTCGACCCTCTTCTCAAATTCTTCCTCCCCTTGTGAGCGACAAAGGCAGACGCTTGCCGCCAACAAAGAAGGTTGCCGCTACGATGCACCTCTTCGTCGTGAAACTTCTCTCTCTCGATCGAGGCGGCTTCGTCTCTTTATAGGGCTCCCGGAGGTATACTTGGCAGTCGTCAATCCCTTTGATGGAGGGATCTAATTCGACAATCACCAACTTGCCATAGTTGTGGTTCGAAATCCTCCCATAATTGGCCTGTGAAATTTTCCAAAAAGACCCTCCTTCTTTAAAACTCCTACATGAAGGTCCCTTTTGCATCATACTCATGTGTGAGTTATTTTACACAAACCCTTGATTTTTATCATGCCCCAAAAGTGTTCACACGTCTTTGTTTAAATCCCAGTGTGCTTCCCTAAAATGATGGATTCTTTATTTATATACAACTAAATATGATTTTAATATTATTGATTCATTCATAAGCCAGCCATTGATGATCTTTTCATATTCCTACTTTCCTCATACCTATATTATAATCACATGTGTGATGGAAAGTCATGGTGCAGCAAATCATAATCATCCCTTCCTTTATTTTATTTTTAAATTTCAAAACCTTACCTTATCTGAATCAAATCCTTATATATATATATATATATATATATATATATATATATATATATATATATATATATATATATGCCATCAATCAACTCCCTCATTCAAATCAACTTAGCAAAACCATTTATATAATATCTATAATCAAATCACATCATTAAAAAAAAATATTCATAAAAGTCCTTAAATTTTGATTATTTCAATCAATAATTACCACATGATTATCATATGTGCCATATATTCAATTGGTTATCTAATTGCCATTTCCTTATCTGCATTTATATATAGGGTTAAAGCCATTTTTGGTCCCTGAAAACAAGGTCAATGTTCATTTCCATCCCAAAAATTTAAAATTTATTCAATACGGTCCACATCAGCATATTTTGCCACTTATCACTCCACATCAGCAAAATAACAACTTAAACATAATAATAAAAAGATTATATGCATTTCATTAGTATTCCACATGACCGCCACGTCAACAATAGGGACCAAAAATGCCAAAATACAGAATATATAGGGACCCAAAATGTCAAAATATGCAATACATAGGGACCATATTGAACAAATTTTGAATTTTAGGATGGAAATGAATATTGGTCCCGTTTTCAGGAACCAAAAATGACTTTAACCCTTATGTATATTATATAATGCTCATCTTATCTTAATTCTTCAATTTGCAACTAACTCCTTTTATAAAAGGTTACATGCAGGTCCCTAACTCTTTTATTTCATGAGCGTAACAATATTTCCCTTTTAGTCCCCTTAAGTTTTCAAATTCCACATTGGTCCCCAACAAACTTAATTAAGGTTTAATCCTTTTAATCCACACTTTCTAATTAAACCCAAACTTGGGAACTTTCTATTAATAAATAATAATCAAAGTGAAATAGAAGTCATTTATTCATAATAATTGCTTAAAGAGAAAATACTAACAAGTCCAACTTTGAGAACCTTTCCTTATTAATCACATGGTTAAATCCAATAGCTAAAATTTAACCCCTAAAATCCTTGGATTTTACATCCGGCCCGCCTTATAATATCACTCTCAATATATATATATATATATATATATTAACAAAGGCGACAAGCACCTCCCAGTTAGGGAAGGACAACATGTCGAATACATGTGCCCTCACCTTGCGGTCACGGGGTATCGAACCCGGGATCTCTCCTAACCAAGAGGTCGTTGGTCTCTTCTTGCTCATATTGATCTTCATCTTAGACACTTGGTCGTTGTTGCACTTTTTCTTGAATTTGCATGGACACATTTTGTATAATGCACCTTTTCTTTTCAATCTCACTTGTTATTTTCATCAAAGGTTACATCCCGACTTATTATCACCTTATTTCTCTTCAAACTAAAGAGCCAATAGCTTTTTGATTTTGAGTTATAGCCCACAAAAACACATTTATCTCCCTTTTATTCAAATTTGCGCCTCATTTCTTTTGGAACATGAGTATAGCAAATAGAACCAAAAATTCTCAAATGATTTACCGATGGCTTCCAACCTCCGGACCATGCTTCAAATGGAGTCTTGTTCTCCACCGCCTTTGTTGGACACTGGTTTAACAAGTAGATCGTGGTATAGATTGCTTCGGTCCAAAAAATTGATGGAAGACATTTCTCTTGCATCATTGTTCTTGCCATTTCTTCAATTGTTCTATTCTTAATTCCTCTCGGCAACACCATTTTGCTCCGGTGTAAAACTCACCGTCAATTGTCTCACTACAAGAAATTGCATCTTTTGTGGAAGCAAGATTCGTGACTAAAAGTCTAATAAATAGCCACTATAAATTATAGTGACAATTTTTCCATTTCGTCACTTGATGTCACAAATAACCCCGTCACTATTTCATTAGTGACCATATTTAAAAATTGGCACAATTATGCAACACTTTTGTGACAAATATGTTGATACTAAAAAGTGAAATATTGGTGATGAAATTGGTGTAGTCACAATAACTCCAACCAATTATGACAATTTTATTGTAACAAAAAAGTCTAAATTATGACTGAAAAAATCGTGACAATAGCGTATATTGTTGTGACGACTGTATTGGCACTAAAATTATTGAGAACTTTGACGATAAAATTTGTCACTAATATTATTTTCATTAGTGAAAGTTATATCATCACTAGTGTTCAAAACAATGGTGTCCAAATCTAAATTGGTGTAGTCACAATAACTCCAATCAATTTTGTCAATTTAATTGTCACAAAAATTCTAAATTGTGATAATAGCATATATTCACTACAAGAAAATACAAATTTTGTGGTGGTTTTTAAGTCATTTAGTGGTTCTTTTATATAATAATCCAAATATTTACCATTGAATTCCATCCATTTTAAATATAAAAAATAATACAAAATTTATTGATAATTCAAAAATAATTAAAACAAAATTATATTTAAAGAAATTATACAATTGTTCTCAAATACAAAAATTCAACAAAACATTATTTACAGAAATTGTCTCCAAACATTCAACACAAATGATATCGGATGGGAGATGGATGAAAGTGCGGAGAAACTCAATGCCGTCATTGGTGAGGTACCAGTAGTAATCCATCTGTACAAACATCTCCCAGACATACTCCTTCGACTTGAAGCTCTACATCAGTTTTATAACATGCGGGTTGCACACGCCAATCAATGGGTGATTCGCAAGATTGTAGTCCTTCTTTGCATATAGTACCCCCTCTACAACACTACACAAGAGAAACCAGTCTCAAAACCAAACCCTAGCTCAAATCGAACGGAAAACAAAGGAAAAGAGGAGGAGAAGCATGATACCATGGAAGAATTACTTGCAAATCTCATGGCGATTCTTCTTCGAGATGATCTATAAAAAAAACGTATAGATAAATCGAGAAAGAGAAAAAGTGAAAACCATAACCCTAGTTTTGAAGAGGTGAAGAAAGTTCTCAAATTTACCCAAGCTGAAACAAACACCATGGTATCCCTTCCTCCGATTGGCATAAGGGTGGAGGCAAAGGTGTGGGTAATGGAATAGAAACAAACATGAATTTATTATACTTTTTAAGATTGAAAAATTTTAAATTTTGAGAAAATTTCAAAATCTCAATCTAATTTTTTTTTAATTTTTAAAATTAAAATTATATATAATCATATACTTATAGATAATTTTAAATTTAAAACATCCAAAGAAAAAATTATGAAATCCCACTCTAGTTTTTTTAAATTCAAAATTAAAATTATATCTAACCAATGACTCTTATAAATATATAGATAGAGACATTTTAATATTAAAAATACTCTTCCTTAGTAATGTAGATAAACTTTTTAAAATTTAAAAATCCAAAATTGTGATAAAATTTCAAAACCCCAATCTAATATCTTTTTGAATTTTTTAAAATTAAAATTATGTCCGATAGACTCCCATATATATATATATATATATATATATATATATATATATATATATATATATATATATAGACATATGGATACTTTTTAAATTAAAAATATTCTCGTTTAGTATTATAGATATATTTTTAAAATTAAAAAAATTCTAAAATTATGAGAAAATTTCACAATACTACCCTAATTTTTATATTTTTTTGAATTTCTAAAAATTTAAATTATACTCACTTTTGCTTAAATAGATGTGTGAAATTTTATAGTTTGGCCCCTTAACTTTTTATAAATTAGTATATAATATAAAAATATATATATTTTTCAGAAAATATTAGTAAAAATCTTTAGTTTGGCTTGGTTTTTTTACAAATTAGTATGTATAGTATAAAAAAAATTATAAATTTAGAAAAATATTAGTAAAAAATCTATTGCTTGACACCAAAAATTATCCTTTTTTAAAAATAATGTTAGTTAGGTGTATTTTTATTGACGACAATGTTAGTCACAAAAAGTAATGGATTATGTGACGAACAACTTTCCTGTCACAACAATTGAAAATAATAGTGATTAAAATATGATTGGTCACAATTATATTTCATAACGAAAATTTTTATCACAAAAGATTATTAGATTGAGTGACAGGAATCTTTCTCATCACAATAAATAAAAATAATAGTGTCAAAAATATGGTTTGTCACAAATATACTTCATTCATGCAAATAGTGACAATGTTATTGTAACAAAATAGTTTTTAACACTATTAATATATTAATTGTGATAATTCATTTGTGAAAGACTTTAAATTGTCACAATTATTAATATATTAGTGACATAGAAATAAGTCATCACAATTAAATCCAACAATTGTGACACATAATTATTTTGTCACAATATACTTTATATTTGTGACAAAATGATTGGGAGTCACAAACAAATCGTCACTATATGTCTTCATTCTTGTAGTGTCTTTCTAGGCCAATGTCTTCAAAAAATTTGTCAAATTCCTTGGAGTTGTACTCACCACCTCTATCACTTCTGAACTCTTTGATAAGCCGACCACTATGTCTTTTAACCATCTTTTGAAATTTCTTGAAGACAAAAAGTGCCTCCGATTTTTGCCTCATAAAGTAAACCAAACACATTCTTGAATAATCATCAATAAAAGTGATAAAGAAGCGATTACCGGCATGAGAAGGTGTAAAAATCCATGATTTTATTGAATAAAAATGGATTTAAAATTTTCCTCTGTTTAGATTCCTAATTATTTTGCAAGAGGGCATTTTGTGAATTAGTAAAAGTCCCAGGGGCATTTTGGTAAATGGCCTTGGAAGAGTTCAAAAAGAATAAATAGATTATTTCATAATTTATTTAAGTAAGTTGGTGGTTGATTTACTTAAACTTGGTAGTGATCAATTTAATTAAATTAGGAAACCCTCTAAGTTGATCATGATTGGACTACGTAAGGAAGTAAGGTTAATTTAATTAATTCATTATTGATTTAATTAAATCGGGAAAGTCCTAAGTTGGTTTGATTAGGTCTAATTGAAGATGGAAGGGGGAGAATAATTTAAATTATTTTGGTCTGCCAAGGACCAAATAGTAAAATTTATAAAAGATGGGGACTGAAAAGTAAGGTTGTTTGTCTCTGGAGAAGGGTCAAAGAGTAATAATAGAAAGTCGAAGGACTAAAAGGAAGTTTTGTTCCTCTCACAGAACAAGGACCCAACTATAATTTTGAAAAGTTGGGGGTCCTTTGTGCATAAGACCAGAGAAAACGGTGGTTAGTGTGGAACAGACGGCCCAGATCAATTGATCCTGCCTAGACCAAATCGTGAGACAAGGTAGTGGTTAAGATGGGGGCCACGTGTTGGATGGAGAGCCACCCATCTGATCGCGAACGGATCCTGAGGCACAGCGGTGAGGGATGATGAATGAGGCCGCACCGTGCGGGCAAATCCTGATCGACAGATCTTGTTCACGGGCTCGATCACGAGGCGGGCAACATCTTCCTCCTCTGCCAACGATCGCGCGCCATTGTTGCCAAAAAAAATGGTTGCATGGATTGACGCCGGGAATGGCAAGTAGGGGGAGGAGATTGGCACACGATCTCCTTGCCAGCGCAACCCGATCGCGTGGAGATCGCCTTCGAGGCCTATAAAAGGAAGATCGACAGTGAGCTCTGAAGACACACAACACCGCTGCCTTCTCCACCCTACTGCGAGGGAGCAAGTGACAGAGAGGGAGCACGGGGTTGCGGCGTCGGAAGGCAGGAGGGAGACGAATCCACAAGAATCTCCCGCTTGGTAACGCAGCGGCTGTCTTCCGGGAGCTCCGGCGACAACCCAGGATACCAGCAGCCACTTTCTCCGGTAAGCCTCGCCCTCTGTTTCTCATAATCCTTCCGGCCATGCATACATGTTTAGAGAGGTGACGTCGAGAGAGAAATAGAAAAGGGTAGGGGCGGAGTCCGGCCGAGGGTGGCGCACTTCGGTAAGGAAGAAACTGGGAATCCAACGGCGCTCTGTTCTGACTGGCAGCCGCGGCGCACAGGTCACCGCTGGAGACGGGGGCGTGGGAGTAGTGGACTTCGGGCCGCCCAAGGCTCACCGACGACCGCCGGGCAAGTGTGGACCTCCACTGTCGTCGGCGAGACCACGGCCTGAGATAAAGTGAAAGAGATGAAAGAGAGGATGATGGTTAATCTTAATAAGTTTTAATAATTGTTAACTAATTTGTTAATTCTTAGTAATTAACTGATTTTGTAAAACCCAAGAATTTTTAGGGATTAAATTTTCTTTTGGGTTTTGTTTTTTTATTTAATTGGAAAAAATGAGGAAAAACCCCCAAGGTATAATTAAAATGAAATTGTATTTGGAGAAACAAAAGTTCTTAATTTGTTAAAAGATTCCCCAAACTTTGAATACTTGGATTTATATTAATTCCTTTATTTAGCTTGGTAATTAAACCAAGAAACAAGTTAAAAGCCCTAGTTGGGTATAATTAGGGCTACCAAGGGTATTTTCGTAATTATAAGTTGATTGGAGATATTAAAAAGGAATGAATGAATTCTATGGATGAATTCATGTTGATCAATTAGTAACTGAGTTAAGAGGGGAAAATGGAAGTCCAAAAGGGCTAAAACCCTACTTAGGGTTAATGGGTGTCAAAAGGACCTTCTGGTAATTATTAAGAGTTATGAGGACCAGACGGAAATTATTCTCTCTCACAAAGGTGGACTAAATTGTAACCTAAAAAGAGAAAGAGGACCCCAAGAAAATTTTCTGAGGGAAAACCTTATTAGTAATGGATGAGCGGCTGAGATTAAAGGATCTCGGATCAGTGAAAGGCATCTTGAGGCATTATTACGGCCTCGGTGGAGCCACGCGGCAAGTGTGAGTTCAATCTATCGATCATAGACCGGTCACTGAGGCAAGGGGATGGTTAATATGGGATGATCTCACGGTGCGGGTGTCTCGTGAGCCGTTCATCTCGCGTGATCACGCGTTTAGTTCGAGGCAAAAGTTTTGGGATCGGGCTGCTAGTTGGTTGTTGATCAAATCCGGGATCTCCATCCGAGGTTTGCTCGATACAAGGCATCAAAAAAAAATTAAATCCTCGCCAAGTAGAATAGATCAAGAAATCCTTACCGTTTGTTTGTGAGATCAAATCTCGAGGCATCCCCATCATTCACCACGGTGGTGCCACCACGTGCAGCTTGTCTTGTGGGCGTCCGACCTACCTCCGGGCCGTTGCATGCCATGAGGGAGGCCGTCGGACATCGCTCAACCGCCCGAGAAGTTTATGAGCCCTTCTGCTCCCTCGCCTATATAAGATGAAGGCCCTGTGACCTAGGAGAGGCAGAGAGAGGAGAACGGAACAAGAGAAGTTGTCTTCCGTGAGGTGGACGGAGCGTGAGAGGATTCTCTCGCCAGCGACCGCCAATTCGCGTCCATCGTTGAACTCGTGGTCGCCGTTGATGTTTTTCGGAGGAGGAGCCGGGAAGCGAAAAGAGGCGCGGCTCGAGCTCACGGAAAGTCGAGGGAAACTTTAAACTCGGCCGCCGGGAGGCCCTCTCGTGGTGCCGGTTATCTTCCCTCGGTCTTCAGGTAAGTCCTCACTTCCTTCCAGACACTTAGTTACCGCTGTCATGCATTAAATGCGTTAGTGATGTTAGAGCAGCGGGATCGGCTGGAGTGGTGTAGCTCGAGACCGCAGGTTTGGGGGTCGCCAACGGAGGTGGTGGGGAGGAGATCCAGCTTGACGGAAAGCATAGGAAAGAGGCGCGACCTCGGCCCGAAGTTTTTCTGTGTGGAGGGAGTTCTTTGCCACTCCGTGACCCCAATAGGAAGCGTCGGATGTGCAGGCAAGAAGAAGGAGAGGGAGAGAGGTGGAAGATTAATTGAAATAAAATAAAATAATAATTATTTTATTTGATTAATTCGCTTTTTAAACTATACTAGTGTGACAAAATAAAAGTTTAATTAGTATGACTAAGATTATAAAGTGTGACAATATTTGTTGATTAATCATTAAATAATCCTATGGAACTTTATGGTTTGTGACAATTATTTTGATTAATTGGTAGTATAGTTTTAAACATTTTTTTGAAGCATTGGTAGTGTGACAAAATCAAGTTGATTATTTAGTATAATCAAGTTAGTTATGAAAGGAAATATTGGTTCTCGGGTGATGATGAATAATTGATCATTTGAAACCTTATAAAATGTCAAAATGAAATTGATTTAATTAACTAATGTAGTGGGAATGCTTGATTGGTTAATTAAGCTAACCTAGTTAATTAGATCTGTGTGGACATTGGAGTTAGTAAATGGACTCGGGTTAGACTAAACACTTTGGGCTTGGGTCTAACCTAACTATCAAGTTGGTTTAATCATCGTGATTAAAGGAAAAGTGTGGAGTTAGTTTACTTAGTCTAATTATGTTGGTTTAAGGTGACTTGGGTCAATTTGAGTTAGCTCAATCGTTTGGTGAAATATTAGTCATCTTGATCAATTTAATGTGTGGACTTGATTTGTAAACTAATCAAAGATTTTAACTAAGAGGGTTAATTAAGCTTGAAGGGCTAATTAACCAAATGGATTAAATAAATTAACTTGTATAGTTAGGATGTTGAATGAAAGTTAAAAAGTTATTTAACTAAACTTAATAGTATGAGACAAGATTAAGTTTAGTATGATTAAAATTATTTAGTAAGGATACTAAATATTTTAATGAGATTTGTTTTAAGGACCAATAATTAAGGAATGGGAAGGGTCCCATGGGGTTATGAATTTGAAAGGTTGGAATTATTTGGGTGTTATCTTGGGATTTATGGGGGAGGTTAAGAATGTGAAGAGTTGTAGAGGTTACACTTGTGAGGCCTATATTAAGCATGTAATCTTGAAGCTTGGCATAGAGCAATAGCAAGTTTGAGAAAGTTTATGGGCCATTGGGAATCAAGAAGAGAGATGGGAGGAAGGAAGAAAAGAGAAGAAAGCTTGAGAGACTAGGATCTTCTGTTCAAAGGAGTGTTGAGCATGCTCTATTTTCATTTCCATTTCCATCATTTTCACCGTTGGATCGTGCTGATATTTGGTGAGATTGTTCTTGACTCCTTATTCTTCAATGTGAACGGTTAAGATTGTTTTTGGTGTCCGGTAGAGGAGGTTTCTGGGGTGTGAAACAGAGCCTATCACTGCTGAATTCCTGCACCGACCAGTTCCATCATATGCTTCAATCGGATGATCATTTCTAGTCTGATCGAGCTGATTTTTGGTGAGCATAGTGAAGACTTGTCTCGACCCAATCTGAACGGTGGAGATCTAGTTTGGACGGTCAGTTTGTTTTCAGTGTCTGTCTACATTTATACTCGGTGAGTTTCTCTAAATTCCTGCATCTTAGCTGTGAGTAGTGATAAATATGAGGATTCATATGTGCATGCATGCATTGGTTATAAGGATAGATGGGGGAATGAATGAGTAAAGAATTGGTCCAAGGGTTGGAGTTTGATCTCCATGGGTGGTTTCATGAATTGAATTTATATACATGATCATGAGAAGTGTAAATCCAATCTATGAAGTTAATTAAACTAAAATGACTTGGTTGAAAGTTAAAAGATTGGTTTCAATTGGATCTAATCGTTTGGAAATTGAACTTGGGTTGGTCTAACCAAATAGGCCTTAATGTAAATTATTAACTTAAATGAGTAGGTTAGTTTGTTAGTCGACAAAAATGGGTTAAGATAAGGTGAACCCAATTAGTCTAATCAAAATGACTAACATGACCTAGCTCAAATGTCGATTATATTTGATTAATCGAATAAGCATATTGAATAAGACTAGGTGAAACGAGTTGGTTTTGGTCAAGTGGATCAAATGGGTTAGGTTCAATCCGATAATTGAACCAACTGAAAGGGGTGAAAAAAGATGGTTAGGTCAAGGGACTAACCAAACTAAGAAGATTAATTAGATTAATTAATCAAGATCCCTAAGTCAAATTATGGACCAATCAAAGTAGGAATTGGGTCCAATATTGTAAAGGCCCAATGGGGTTTGGGCTCAATTGGTTTAATCAAACCAGCTTTGTTATTAGACAATAACAAAGAAATAAAAGGTAAGATAAAGGGATGTTGGTAGGGAGGAACCGAGCCCTTAGTCACTCAAGTATTAGGGCAGGACCTTAAACCCTTGGATCATAGCCACTCAAATGATGTAAATGCCCTTTCTTAGTTAAAAGGGCTAAAGTCAAACTAGATTGTGTAGTGGGCTTCAAATGGGCCGAATTCAACTAAAATGACAAGAGGTGACCAAGTAGGGTCTAGACTAGGCAAGTAGAGTAAGGTTGACTCAGGTTTGACCAAGATAGGGACTTGGTCAACTAAAGAGCGTGGAATAAGGATTAGTAACCCGAGAGATGGTCTTAAGGACTCAAGTAGTGGGCCTAGGCCCAACAAGAACGTAGAGTCGCGGCATGTGAAGCTAGAGACTTAGGGTTTTATTAGAATTTTAACTCTAATAGAAACTCTATTTGTTAGATACTCTCGGGGAGTCCAAGAGGCGTTTCAAGAGGTGACTAGAAGGACATCTAGTTTCAACGAACCGGAGGTAAGTTCACTTGCCTAGTTTTCACCCGATAACGGGATTTCTTGGACTTGTTATGTATTCTTAATACATGCACTGTTGTTGCCATACATGCTGTTCTTATCTGTTCTTGAATCCTGTTAAGCATGTATGCTTGTTTACGGGACGTTGGTGTCCCTATTTGCTATGTTCTACTGCCCGGACTCAGTGGAGCTAGGGAAGCTCCAATTTTGGGAACGTTCAGGGATAGGACCCCTCGACTTTCCGCATGACTGACCTTACCGAGGAGAAACAAATCTCGAAGGTCTTACATGTCGGTTTGGGCTTGGTATACCGGCCAGGTGTTAACACGTAGGAGAGGTAGTTCTACCGACACATGGCCAGGAGGGTCAAAGCGACCAACTAGGTGCGTATTTACATCCAAAAGTCGGACATCTTGGTAGGGAGTGAACCTTGAGTTCTCTTGAAACTCATTCTGAGCCCAAGGGTTTCCTACGTATGAGGGAATTAAAATGCTTTTTTACCTTTGATTTGTGTTACGGTAGACTCCTAGGGTTATATTGTTGCTATTGTGACCTCGTTGGATGGCATATTTCCTATTTATGTCTTTGTGACCCTGGGGGTACTACTTGGGCTTTCCTTTCAAAGCTCATTAAACTGCTTCCCATCTTTCTTTTTCGTGTCCCGAGGAGTAGGTGACTCCGGACTCGGAAGTTGAGCGAGGGGTTGGGCTGATTTTGTAGAGGTTCGAGAACCTCATGTCATACTTGTTCTTGAGGTGGTGTTATTGTAGGATCCTTATAGGGCCTTGCCCATGTGTAGGGTATGTAAACCCTTATTGATTTAGATTTTCGCTTGTAACTCGATATTGTTCTTTATTATTAATGAACATTTGATTATTATTGTTATCCGCTTATCATTTTAGGCCTTGTATTCGAGTGGGGGCTCGCCTCCACTTGATACACTGGACGATCTGCTGACGATGTCCGAGGTCCCGGATCCGGCTTAGGCTGCATGCATTTATTATCGAGCGATTTAATTAGTTAATAAGTTAACCAATTAGAAGTTAGTTAGTTGGGATAATTAATTGGTTAGCAAGATAACTGGTTGAAAAAAAAATTAATTGGGATGAATAGTTAATTAGTAGAGTATAATAATTGAGCAAATTAGTTGATGTTAATCTCGACAAATTATTAACTAATTAATTAGTTAAAATGGAGAAAAACTAAAGGATGGCATGGTGGACTATTAATTGTCTAAAGGTAGTTGATTAGTCGGGTTTAGTCACCATGATTGGCTAGTTGGAATTGAAGCATGGGCTGAATGAAATCAGGAATAGCAAATTGAAATTGTTGGATTTCATTATCGATTAGAAAATAATGTATGGAACAAATTAGTTAAATTTCAATTAACTGAATAATTTTTATTATTCCTTGATGGTTAAAGAATTGGTTTGGATTATTCGAAAGGAATTAAATAAATATTTCTTTGAGTAATGGGATTAGTTAATTAATGAGATTAACGAATAACTACCTAGTTGGACAACTTATGTGTAAATAATTAATTATTTGGATAATCAATTAATAAGTTGGTTAAGCCAACAAGTTAAAGTAGGTTGAGTCCAACCAAATCTATGGTTGGGTGGAGATTAGTCAATTAGTTAATTTGTTGACTAATTAATGGATAAGTTTAATGATCAATTAATAGATTGGCTTATTAGATTAGTCGAGTAGATGAATTGTTTCGATTAATCAATTTGTCAAGATGGATAAGAAGATGAGCTCGAGGATGGGTCAGATCATTTCCCAAGGGATTCAATCAAGGTGGAATGACCAGGAAACGCGAGAGAAGGTCCACAAGTCGGATTTAGGCCCGATAGAGCTTGCATTGTGAACTTGGTATCTATAGACATGTACTTTTATTGAGAGTAGACATGTCCTTGGCAGATTTTGACTTGGATGCGCCGAGAAGTCCCGTGGAGCACGAGACTTTGTGACTTTAGGTAAGTACTTCTGCCTTGTACCTCCCAGTCATTTATTGATTGGTTTCTTGACTTTTGAATTGCATGATTGAGCATGCCTTGTTCCTCTTTTCGGAGATCTTATTGACGTGTCTTCATTGCGACATGTTGCTTTGTTATTCATACATGCTTCTTTGATTTATTGAAATCTTTTGTTTAGCATGTTTGATTATTTCGGGATGTTGGAATCCCTGTGTGTTCTGTTCTTCGTCCCGGATTCAGTGGAGCAGGTGGGCTCCAAATTTTGCTAGAGCGTTTGGGACGGGACACCCTGACGTTCCGGCACTTCTAGCCAGAGGGAGGGTGTTCTGGTTGTCCCTGCCAGTCAGTGGGGTCGATCACTGACCGTGTCGACACGTAGAGAGGTGGCGCTACCGACATACGACCCGAGGGCCATAGCGACCGGATGGTCGTTTTCTCAGCAGGTTCGCTGATGGTACTGACCGGGGGAGACGTTTGTGGAGCTTCCTTTGGAACTCATAACTAGGAGTCGATATCTTGTTTGTTATTGTGATAGACTCCTAGGGTTTTGTTTTGAGGGGTGTGCCTCGAGCTTGACTTTGATATTCATGTTGTTTTTGATATCATATTTTCTTGAACCCCGCAGGGGTACTTACTGGGCTTTCCATTCGAAAGCTCATGCACTTGTTTTCTTCCTGTTTACAGATCCTGAGGCGTAGGATTCTAGCACACAGGAGCTGAGCCTATCGTGGGTCGGGTGATTTGCTGAGATCCGAGGACCTGGTTTATTTTCTTGTTCTGAGTGAGGCTTTTTATTTGTAGGACCCTTATAGGGCCTAGTGTTTGTAGGGTATATGAACCCTTGTTATTATTTCCGCTGAACTCTGTTTATTTTGAATAAATTAAGTTGTTTTATTTGCATTATCTGCTTACTCACTTTCGAGGGCCTTGTATCCAGGTGTGGGGCCCGACTCTACTGCGGCTTACGGCCTAGATGCACCTGCGTCTGAGGTCCCGGATGGTCGGGCGTTCTGAGAGGTGTCTTCATGGGACCACACACATCGGAATAAACAAGCTCCAATGGTGCCTTGGCTCTCCAAGCTTTTTCCTTTGGAAATGAGTCTAGGTGTATTTTACCAAGATCACGTGCTTAACAAACATCATGTTTTTCTTCACTACACTACAACAAAATAAGCATTTAGGGGAGGTTTTAAAGGTATTTCGCGGCGGTTCTAACTGCCGCGAAATGCTTTCGATGTGATTTTATTAGCACTACAAATACTGGCGTCATGAATACATTTTCATGTATGTTTTGTATAATCGTTAATAACTACGCTGAAATGTATATACATTTAGCGGCGGTTTTCAATACATTTTGCGGCGGTTTGTAACCGCCGCTAAATGCTCAGGGAGGGGTACCATTTTTATTATTTTAAAATAGTTTTTTTTATTTTTTTATTTTTATAATTACTTGCGGAGGTTTTATAACCGCCGTGAAATGCTCATAGAGGGGTACATTTATCTTATTATAAAATAGTTTTTTATTATTATTTTAAATCGATTAGAAACTGATTTTTATTTTTTTTATTTTAAATATGAAACATTACTAGTTCATATAAATCATCCAATCTGAAATTTCAAAATACAAAAATTAAATTTTTTTTAGAAATTTGTAATAAAAAAAACTCATAATAAACATTGCAACAGTTCTGAACAAAAGAGTTTGCATACATACATCAATATAATATTGAAACAAAGATGGAACATTGATAAATAAAATTCAGAGTGCTAACAATCAAAGATGGAACATTGAATCAAACAATATTGATATTCTTCTGATCAGAACTCTAATGACAGAAGCCATGAAGAGTTCAACCTTTGTGTTTCAAAGCGTAGACAACATCCATGGCGATGACCGTCTTCCTCCTCGCATGCTCCATGTAATTCACGGCGTCGAGAATCATCAGGAAAATCTTCAGCACCCCACGAGTCTCCTCATAGATCAGACCACTATGCGTTTCACTCCGCCACGGCGAGCGAGCCAAAGAATCTCCGGCGTGGTGATGCTCTGGATGTTGTCACGAACTGTGTCGCCCCGCCCTTGCTCAACCCCTTGCCTCCCAGTTGGGATTGGTAAAGCGAAGATAAGAACCCTAGCACCGAAATCGAACAAGAAAGTGGAATTAAGGCTTCGATTTCGGCCTAAAGGAATGAGATTTCACTACAAGAAAATAGCAAAATTGCTACGGATATTAGCGAGGGAAATATTTCCTTGCAAATCAGCTAGAAATTTGCGACGGATATGTATTTAGCTAGAGAATAGCGAGCGAACATACTCCGTTGCTAACGTTCCCAGCCAAGATGTTGTATTTAGCTAGAGAATAGCGATGGCAAACGTAATCCGTCGCTAAAGTTGCGCGCGAAGATGTTGGCGCGCCTCCTGGCTTGGATTTAGCGAGGGATTCGTCCCTAGCCAATTAGCTAGGGACAAAATCCCTCTCTAATTTCATGATTTTGTTCTTTCTATAGTATGTCATTAGCGAGGGATTTTTTACCTAGCTAATTAGCTAGGGAACAAATCCCTCGCTAATATCATAATATATTATTCTCTCCATCGTATGACATTAGCGTGGGATTTTTTCCCTAACTAATTGGCTAGGGAACAAATCCCTCGCTAATGTCATGGTATATCATTAATTCTATTGTATGACACTAGCGAGGGATCTTTTTCCCTAGCTAATTAGCTAGGGATAAAATCTCTCGCTAATGTCAGGATATATCATTGTTTCTATTGTATGATATTAGCGAGGGATTTTTGCTCTAGCTCATTAGCTAGGGAAAAAATCCCTCGCTAATTTCATGATATGTCATTGTTTCTATTATATGACATTAGCGAGGGATTTTTTCCCTAGCTAATGAGCTAGAGCAAAAATCGCTCGGTAAGGCCAACAGGGGAAATTAGCGAGGGAAATTATTCCCTCGCTAATTCCCTCGCTAATTTATTTTTTAAACAAAAGCATCGTATATAGCGGCAAATAAAAATATTTAGCTAGGCATTATTTTCCATCGCTAAGTCATGAAATGAAATTTTTAGTAACCCGCGCAGTACTCCCGCTCCTTTAATTTCATTACTTTCCTCGCACTCCCTCTCATACGCGATTTTAGGGTTTTCAAGCGCCGATCGAAAACGGAGAAGATGGAAGAGGGAGTTTCCCGACTCACAAATGCCACCTCCCTTCCCCGATCTCCTCTCTATCACCTTAATCGTGGAGTCCGAGAACATCTCACCGCTTTCGCTTCATTAAATTTATCAGCAAGAGGTGATCCACCCTTCCGCGATCCATCTTGTTGTTTATCTTCTGTTTTGTCTTCCTTTTTCAATATGAATTGATTCCTTTTTTTGTCAATTTTCATATGTTTCTACTGTTTTCTTATGTTATTTCTATTTGTTGGTTATTATTTCCATTTTTTCAATGTCGAAATGTATGCGTTTTGTGTGATTTTAATCTAATTTTTAGGTTTTAAAACTATGAATTTGCTCTGTTGCATGATATTTTCAGATGTGGTTGGGGATACAACTATTTATGTTGATGGGCAGCCGCTTTTGTTGCACAAGGTATAGAACAATGCTTATCTATTTATTTATTATATCTTAGTGATAATATATTGAGTTTTTACTTGATTCTAAGGTTTAATCACTAGTATTTGTTTATTTTACATTATAATATCCCTTTTGAGAATTCAAGATCTTCAAGTTTTTTATATGATTAGATGGGGATATGTAGAGATTATAATACTGGATTTTGCTTTGGATGAAACAAGTTAAGTGTGGTGAATCTGTGAGCTTTGGTTCTGAGCTGTTTTTTTAGATAGCATGCGAGGGTAATCCATCTGTCTGTCCATCCCTCCGTGCCTTCCCCACCCCCATTAGTTTCTCAAGTTTGTTTCAATTTATTTGTACAAATTGCTCTAACATCTAATGGGTTATTATGTTGCGGCAATAAAACACTAACAATCCTTGTATTTTGCTGTGAATGATCATCAACCATCAAATTTAACTATGAATGATTATCAGCTATCAAATTTCCTTGTTCAATTTGCTGTGAAAGTCCATAGCATTGCTATAAATATAAAAAAGAAATATCCATTCTTTGTCCAATTTTGCCTTGTTGTTTAAGTTTTCTATTTTCGCAAAAGTGTATAATGGTAATATTGAGATCAACATCATCACGTTTATCTTTCTTCTCAGTGTTTCTAAATATTAATAGTGAATACTTCTCATGACTTGGAAATGGAAATGAACCATCTAACTACTTGGTTTTTAGTCTCATTCATCTTGGCCCATTGAAGTAACTGTTATATATCATATGTCATAGGTTGTTGCACAAGTTGTGCTGTTAGAGTAAAATCTTTGCAAATAAGACAATCCGAGGCTCTTGGAATATATGGTGAGCTGAAGTCTAAGGTTTCTTGATTAATTTCCTCATAAAGCATTTGTTTATGCTCTCTTTATAGAATTTGTTCTGCTCTACCTTTTGTCTTGTGATCTCAAATTTTTTTTTTTTCACAAGAATCTGCAAATTCATGCTTATTTAAATGAAATGTTACTGAATTCATGATTCATCAGAAGCACTCATTATGATAATTCAAGGATTAACATTTAAGTTGCAAGCTTGGGATCCTTTTACGACTAGTAGGATGAATTTCCGAAGTCAGTAATGGGCCAGTATATCATCTTTGTGTGGAGAGCTCTTAGAAATTCAAAGTTATGTGTGATCTATGTAAAATCTTAAAGTCAGGCAACAATTTACATATTATCTTTCTCCCACCATCTTAACAATATCTTATAGTTGGGGATAATGATATTGACCTACCTCATGCATGCATTTCTGTTTTTGAAGTTGCCATTAGTAGAAATCCTGCAAGTATTTTCTTTGTTTAGGTATAGAGTTTCTCTTCTGTCTAGTATAGTATATTGGGTTTCTCTATTTAGCTTACTCAGATGCATAGTTATCAATGATGAGTATACAACTTGGCTTGAGTAGATTGATCATCTTCTGTTTAATTGTTATAAGAACCATGCCATGTATTTTTTTTAATACTAGGGTTTGCTCACTGGCCTTTTTGTCAAAATTTGGTGCAATACATTGTTGTGGTTTTCATTAGTTTGCTTATTGTTCTCGGTTTCTATATTTTGTAATGTCAGTTTATTTTTGTTGCATGCTGTATAAGTGTGTGCTTGCTGCTTTTCTTTTTAACTGACTTTTAGTAATCATCATCAATTTTTGTTTCCTTCAATTTATTTTTGGTTGTTACTTTGGTCATTTTGGTTCAACATAATTATTTGTAACATCTTTGTGCTTTTCTCAGTATCATTATGTGATTTTGTAACATTATTATGTTATCATATATTTCCTAGTGAAGAGATGAATAATTTTATGAACTTTTGATCTAATATGAATTCATTTGAAGTTAAGTAAAGTTTGAGCTTAACTATTCCTGCATTTTTTAAGAAATGGGTGAAGGGTATACAGAGTGTTGTTTTGTAGATGAAATATTGTAATAAATTTATGGTCAGTATTTGGTTAAGGCTGAGGATAGCTTCATTTGTTCCTATGATTAGTTTCTTGGTGGTGTAGAAAATAGACATTGGAATAGATTAATGTGCACTTAGAGCTTGGAGGGTGGTAGGTTTTAAGTTACCAGGAATTGTGGAAGATGTGGTTCTATAAGATAAGTTTAGTAGCTCTAATTGTAGGGAACTTTTTTTTTTTGCAGACTTTTGGAATATGAAACTATAAAAGAATCAGCAATGTTTTGTGGACATCATCAATGTAGTGTTGGAAGGGGATTTTCCATGTAAGCTTAAGGAATGTGTCCCTCTATGTTTTGAAAAAAATAAAAACAACCTTATCTAATAGAAAAAAGAAAGCAGTAGCCTATCAACATAGCAAAGCTGCAATTGCTTACACTTGGAATTTCTATTGTTCGAATTCATTTTTCTGTGGTTTTATATATTAATCACTTGTTATTTATGTGAATTGTGAACATTGTACACAAGCTTAGCACTCCCTAGTATATTTTGAGATTTCAAATTTTGGCTGATAACTTGTATATGTTTAAGCAACAATTCTCTTGAACCAAGCATCTCAAGCTTATTTCCATGGTTCAAAAGTTAAGTTATTTTATGTTATCCTTCATGATCACCAACCTGTGAATTACTATGTTGACTAATGGTAACTAGAAATTAGTTGTCACTAAAATTTATAAACACATTAATCTTAAAATATCTTTTTTGTGGCTTGCCTTGGTTTTCAAGTACATCCAAAAATTTATGTAAATAACCTGTTCCAAATTATTGTTTCTCTTGTTCCATATTTATGTAAATAACCTGTGCCAAATTTATTTTGTAGGTCATATTATGCATTGCGTGCTTGTCCTCTCGCACTTCAATTGGTTCCATGTTTTTCTTTCTTCCTCCATTCATGGTACTATTCTGAGCAGGACTGGACCATGTTTTTTTTTCAAGTATTAGTATTGTAGTAATCTATCTTTGGCTTGTATCATGGAAGTATTAACTGAATCTGTGGACTAGTTTTTATTAATATATGAAAATAAATATATGACAGCATGTTTGAACATCTTGGTGACATCTTGGTCTGATTAGATTGAGGAAAGCATCTTAGATTGTTTTAGAACCAGAACATATATATATATATATATATATATATATATATATATATATATATATATATATATGAAAGCAAGAACCCAAATGTCAATTGCAACAGGTAACCTCTATAAATGATAGTGTAAACAATAGTTGAGGTGAGTCAGGTTAATGGGCAAAAATATATTGAACTGTTTAAAAGGGTAATGGAGAACAAATCTTTTCAGTAAATAACTCTTAGGATGTGTTTGGTTCATGGAATTTGCATCTATGATATTCCGTCACAGATTCACATTCGTGAGGAAAAAAAAGATGAGAATCATTTTCCTGCATAAGTAAGATTCCCATGTTTGGTTCACACTGAAATACTTTCAAATATTGAAGGATATCTTACATAGATTGGTTTGGTTTGTTAGGAAGACACTTGAGAATCTAATATGGTTAATTTGTGAATTACCTAAATAACGTTATATACAATGACTTGAAAAATAATAAGACAACTAGTTAGACAATAAACTCCATAAACAAAAAATATGTGGAAAAAAAAACTAAATAACTACAACAGCATTCCCCAATATCAGCTTGCCTCTCTAGATTGGTTCGCAACAATCAATATAGGTGAACTCAGTGATATTAGATGTCAATTGTTAAAATGAAATAATATAGCTTAAGTTTTAAATTTTCTTTTAATTCATATTAATTAAGTCCAAGTAGGATTAACTTGGGATACAAATATTTTCTGACCAATACAAATGAAAATTTAATAAATTTTTCCATCTTACTCCAACCTGAAAAAACACACCATTGGAAATTAGAAAGAACAAAGGAAAAATTTGACACATACATCCATAGCCGAATTGCAATGGCCAACAATTCCCCTATATTAATCAGAAAACTGAATTCAATGCAATTGTTACCAAGAATGCAGACTGTTGTTTCCAAGGACTTTGCCTTTGAATACACACTACAATAAAGGGCATAAAGTAATATTTGTGGAAACATACTTGGATGGTGTTATATATATATATATATATATATATATATATATATATATATATATAATTGTTTTGACATCTTGGTATTTAAAATTATATTAAAGGGGACTAATAAATAAATAAATAAATAAATAAATATATATATATATATATATATATATATATATATATATATATATATATATATATATGGCAGCATGTTCACAAGCACTTTAGATAAATTATTGATTAATTAATATATAGATCTCTCTTGTGATGTATGTTAGACAAATTTCCCTTTATGTGAATATTTCTTGGTGTATTCAAATATATTCAGGGAATTAATGAAGAGTTGTAGAAATTAGGTGCCTAATTTTTTACTAGAAGTCAACACTTAATTAATGATGCAAAGGTCTCCTAAATATTAATGTTTGTGTTCTGTTCTGTTAGTTTTTAAATATTGAAAGAACTTTAATAATTAAAAACTCTTTTGATACTTATAATTGAAAGTGAACAATAATAATAATAATAATAATAATAATAAAGTACAAATAAAAAGCAGAACCATGAGAAGAGCATTCAATTGAGAAGGATTCGGAGCATTAATGAGATCATGTGATCTTGTGATAGAAGGGTAAATAAAGCCAAAGAAACCTTTTAGTTGGCAATAACAGTATGACTGTCGTTTGGTTAACAAGAATTGGCAATAACAGTTATTACGTTCGGTAAACAAGGAAAAATTTGTAATAACTCATTTGGAAATAATAGTCATACTGTTTTAGAATTGGATACTTGGATTGGTTAGTTTTATAAATCTTTATGTAGATACTAGACTGTGTTTATGTTTAATTAAAGCAATAGGTGTGAGAGACAGACTTGTAGTGTTATTGCTATTGCAAATTTAGGATTTGATGGAATTTTAGCTCTCTCTAAGACAGCATGAAGAGACATATTTTGTTAAGAACATGAGAACATGATAGCTTCTTGAAGGAGATAAGTCATTGTTTATGGTTTTATAGTTTTTATTTTAAATTTTGGTTCATTTAAGTCCTACTTGTTATTCCTAGTGTTATTTTTTTTAAGATGTGGATTGATCTAAAGTAAACAAGTTACATGGTTTGGTTTTGTCCAATGTACTCCATTTTATTCGATAACATTCATATTGATCTCTTTATTCCCTTTGGATAAAACAGTTTGATTTTAAATGTACCTCTCTCTCCTTCATTTTCAATATGGTCATTCTTGTTGATCTGCCCTTTATCTACATTGGTTATCCATATAAAAGCATGTTGTCTATAAAATCTGTAGGAATGGACAGTTGAAAAGTTTTTACAAAAACACATTATTATTTAACCACCAATTAGCATGGTTCATGTTGACAGCAAGCTTAGACAATTTTTTATTTTCTTTCAAGGAAAAGAAGAGGTTATGAAACATGCCATTTTTAGACTAAAGAAACATGCCTTGATTCTTTATTCTTGGTCACTTGTTCAAAGTTGAAGTAAATACCGTG
The DNA here is from genome assembly GCA_026586065.1 of Dioscorea zingiberensis. Lineage (NCBI taxonomy): Eukaryota > Viridiplantae > Streptophyta > Magnoliopsida > Dioscoreales > Dioscoreaceae > Dioscorea > Dioscorea zingiberensis. The sequence continues at coordinate 25,835,571 of CM048821.1, forward strand.
ATTGGATCTCGCTACACCTCCATTAACAGTTAAGCTTGTTCAAGCATTCAGTTCTGCTTCAAAGGAAGCTTCTGCTTTGGAAAATCAGGTAATACATTATAAATTTTGCTAGCATTCTATTTTCTTGTCGTAATTTCCTTCCTATTTTTTGGCCTATTTTTTTAAAATTCATATGGTTGGCTGCTAGTTTAGATGTAAAAATCATGTGTTCTGAAAACTGATTTTGTATCTAGTTGAATGTAAAAATCATGTCAGTTAAAAGGGTTACGTTTGGATGATCCATTATGATTGTTCAGTAAATCGTTGATAATTTAGTTAAATCTTTCAAGTATTATGAACCATGTATTTTGATTTGGTTTTTTGTTGCATACACATTATTTCTGTCAAAACTGCAGAAATAATTTAGTTAAGTCTTTCATGTATGCAGCTTCAAAACCATATGGCTTACATCAAGTTTATATATATATATATATATATATATATATATATATATATATATATATATATATATATATATATATATATCTGTCAGAAAGGTGTTTTAGGGACGACTTCAGGAGATGCAGCGGTAGTTTCAAGAGCAAATGCAGAAGATGTTAGAGAGCCGCTAGTCTTCTAACTGTGTCGTCCACTCAGGAGATGCAGCGGCAGTTTCAGGAACAAATGCAGAAGATGTTAGAGAGCCGCTAGTCTTCTAACTGCGTCGTCCACTCACCATTTGATAGGACTTGAGGAAAGACTGTCATGTTGATATTCTTATTTTGTATTTCTTTATATATATTGGCTATTGTGATGTACATCTTATAACAAATTATATATATATGTTGTTTATGTATTACGATGTGCATCTTATAACATCTTAGTACATCAATGTGTTAAATATATTCTATATACATATTATGTATTATGTTTGTATTATAGGAGAGCGATAATATTGTCTATTATGAATTTACAGATAGTATTTAAAATTATATTAAAGGGGACTAATAAATAAAAATATATATTGGTGGCAAATGTAATTATTAGCGAGGGAATAGCTAGGAAATAGCGTGGGAATCATGTTTAAAAAATTAGCTACGACAGATAAGTCCTAGCTAAATTGCTAGTGAAAATCCAGAATAGCTAGGGAATAGCGAGGGAATCATTTTTAAAAAATTAGCTACGGCAGATTAGCCCTAGCTAAATAGCTAGTGAAGGGAATATAGTTAGAGAATAGCGAGGAAATGTGTTCTCTCGCTATATAGCTAGAGAAAAATCCCTAGCTAAATTCTAGCAAATTATCGAAAAAGAGGGATATGGCGAGGAGAATTTAGCGAGGAATAGCGAGGGAATGCCTTTCCCTTGCTAAATGGCTAGATATTTTTTCCGTCGCTAATTCCTCGCTAAAGTTCAGCGAGGGACACTTCCCTCTCTAAATATTTGCTAGGATCAAATTCGCTACGGAAACATTTCCCTCGCTATTTACTAGCTAAATTTATTTAGCGAGGGAAAATCATGATTTAGCTAGGGATTTGTCCCTAGCTATTTTCCAGTTTTCTTGTAGTGTTTGAAGATATTTATCGGTGGATCCGAGAGCTTCTGAAACTACCCCTCACCGTTCATCTTTCCTGAATGAACGGCTGATAAGCAGCGTTACCAATCATTTGGATTGATAACGTGGCGATGAGAGTTATTTTCTTAAATTAAATTATAAAAGAAAACATTTTAATATTTCTTTTTTAAAACAAAATTTTAAAATGATTGATGATTTAAAGTATTATTTTTAAAACAAATTTCTTAGTCTCACTTAAATCTAGGATTATGTATTTTTATCATGGAACGTTTTCAAAGTTTTTGTTTAAAAAAATTATCAAAATTTTAAATTTTTAAGATTTATATTTATAATTTATAATCTATACAAATTTTAATTATTTTATCTATATAAATTTATAATCCATACATTTTCAAAGTTTTTTGAAAATTAAAATAAAAAATTAACAAATAATAATAGTAAAAATAGCTAATTAATTTTGGATGTTTATTTTGTTTTAATTTCAAATTAACAAATAATAACAAACTAACAAATTAAAACAAAGTAATTTGATTAAATGCATGCTATTCTAAATTCTAAAAGAAATAATTGAGAATAAAGTTTTCAGTAGTTTATTGTTTTACCAACATGATATTTTAGCAAGGCATAAAATATATGTCAAAAGTTATGAAATATATTTATTAAATTTGTTCTTTTAAATTATTTTTAAAATAATATTGATCTGATTTGAGCGTTTAAATAGTATAAATTTATATTTTTTTGGTGAAATTTAATTTTTGTTATTCTCACTTTAAATATTAAACATTTTCGTTTTTATTTTTTATTTTTTAAAAAATCAAAAAAGTATTTAATTTTTTAAGATTTATACTTTACAATTTATAATCTATAAAAATTGTAACGCATACGACCGGATCCCTGACCTCGAAAGCACGTTTATGAGGCCTACAGTATTAAAGAAGAGATAACTCAACTCTAATACAAGGCCTAATAATGTGATAAGCAGATAACAATCCTTAAATAAACACAAACTCAAGTCCATAAGAACATAGAGTCATTAGGGTCCATAGGCCCTATAGAAGTCTGGTCCCTATACGGGTCCTACAAATAACAAAGTTTATAGAAATAAAGATAACTGAGACTCCTATAAACCTTGATCTCCCGGAGTCCCTCTCTTCAAGCTTCTTCCCCTTCTAAACCTCGTAATCAGAAAAGGAGGAAAAGAGAACACGCGAGCTTCAAGGGAAAGCTCAAGAAGTACCCCCGCAGTCACAAAGGTCATCAAAAATAAAAATGATAATCAACAGGATCATAGAATCAACAACAAAGTACTAGGAGTCTACCACAAACAAGTCAAAGGTACGACTCCTGCTACAAAAGCCCTCGGGCTCAGAGTGAGTTCTAAGAGAACTCTGAGTTTACTCCCTACCAAGATGTCCAAATTTTTGGATATTATTACTTACCTAAATGGTCGCTTGACTCTCCAAAAAAAGATCGGTAGAACTACCTCTTCTTCACGTGTTAACACGGCCAAGTACTACCATGCCCATCGACAGTGAGACCTCCGTAGATTTGTTTCTCCTGTAGGTCGCCAGAAAGTCAGGGGGTCCTATCCCTGAACGTTCCCAAAATTGGAGCTTCCCTAGCTCCACTGAGTCCGGGCAGTAGAACATAGCAAATAGGGACACCAACGTCCCGTAAACAAGCATACACGCTTAATAGGATTCAAGAACAATTAAGAACAGCATGTATGGCAACAACAGTGCATGTATCAAGATTACATAGCAAGTTCAAGAAATCCCGTTACCGGTGGAAACTAGGCAAGTGAACTTACCTCTGGTTGGTACTAGATGTCCTTCTAGCTTCCTCTAGGGTGCCAACAACTCCCCGAGAGTATCTGGCATGCAGAGGTCCTATTAGAAACAGTATTCCCATAATATTTCTATGTCCTTAGGTGTACATGTATACCTTACATTCTTATTGGGCTTAGGCCCACTAACGGGTCCTAAGGACCATCTCTCGGGTTACCGGCCCTTATCCCCGTTTCAGTGTCCCTTAGTTGACTTTTAGACCTACTTTGGTCAAATCTAGTCAACTCTAGCCTATTTGTCAAGTCTGACTTTTATTAGGTCACTTTAGTTGAGTTGAGTCTATTTAAATCGATCTTAACCCCCTTTTTACCCTAGAAGGGCATTTTGGTCATTTGGCAACTTTTTAATCCTAAAGTTTTAGGTTCCACCTTGCTTAGGGTTTATTAGTCCTTTTTGAATTTATTTAGCTTCCTTACTAAATAATTTCCATCACTCAACCAATTATCCAAATTCCAGAAATTAAATAAATTTCTATTTATCTTATTTCAACAATAATTACTTAATTACTATGTCTCATACTCATAGTTCCACATAGTTACCGAAATTATACAACTATCTGATTAATAGTGTTAATACTATTAATAGAGTCATTACCGATTTAATTAGTACACTAAGGTTTTAATCTTTTATTAGAACCTTATATTTCCAAACCTAGCAATCGTCACCGATCCTAAGTTCTATTTTCAAAGAACTTATACCCCTAATTGATTAATTGAACATGTGTCACACTACTAATGTTAAAATAATCAACAATCTTTACTAACAATTATTCAAAAATAATTGTCACTTCCCTAAGTTTGAAAATGATTAATAACCAACTTTCCCTAAGTTAACTGTAAAATCCGTGAATTTTATTGGGAAATAAATATTTAAATTCTTTTACCGCGATTGGTGTTAAAGTGGGATTAAACGATTTATTTAAATTAAATGGAGATATAAAAATTTTTATGGGGTCTGTAGGGACCTAATAATAATTTTGAAAGAAATGAGGACTTTAAAGAAATTTTCCTCTCTCACGTGATTGGACCTCGCATTTAAATTTTGTAAGTGTTGAGGACCTATGGTAAATTTCCTTCCGAAAGTGAAAATCAGATAGAAATGGATGGACTACCGAGATCAAAGGATCTCAGATGAGTCCCAATCACTTGAGCATTCCTAAAGCTCTCGTGGGACCACGTGGTCGAAATGAGATGGAATCCATCTCGGTGAATACAAGATCTGAGGCAACAAAGTGAAGGGGTGGGTAGGGACGACCCTACCGCGGCGGACCATTATTATTAACCGCTGATCCGGAGAGGGTGTTTGATGCGAGGAAATAGGAAGAGATCCGCCGTTGATTCGCTTTTAAATCATGACCTTTGATCTAGTAGGTGTTAGATCCTAGGCACGGGGTTCGCGATCTCGCCGTATTGCGTGATCGTGTAATCCCGACCCTTCATCAACTGGGCGCCCATCTCGAGGCGGCGCCACCCTCTCCCTCCACCAAGTAGCCGGCGCTGAAGTCTCTCTATCTCACGGGCCAAGCCGTTACAAGCTGGAGGTCGAAGGCCGCTTAACGGCGATAATCACCGGCTGCCGCCCTTCCAGCTCCCGCGGCCTATAAAAGGAGAGTCCTCGGCCTGAAGTGGAGTACCGAAAGCCTCGAGAACGAGCTTCTGGTAAGGTACTCCGGCGAGCGGCGTTCGAGGAGTTTGAAGAGAGGAAGAAGCTTGCCGTGAAGCCGAGTTGAGTTCGCGGTGGTGCAAAGGATCATTGCGGGAGGTGGAGAGGGCGGAGACACTGGAGAACGACGTGTAGTTTCCCGGAGTCGCGACCGAGCTCACCGGAGAAGAAAGCTGTAACGTTCTGCATCGGCGACACCAACACTCCCAAAGATCGACAAACCCCTCGGTGAGTATCCAAAAACTCTCAGAGTAGTTTAGAGGCGCTCTCGCATTCATCATTTGGCCGACGGTGAGAGCTCACGCCGGGAAGTGGGAAGTACCGGCCGAGATTGTTGGTTCTTCGTTGAAAGAGAAGACCGGTGGCGCCAAGAGAGTGGTCGGCCCGTCAGTGAGTATGAAAAGTCGTTTCGGCTGACGAGCCCGAACCGTAAAGTGACGGCAAAGTGCGGTAATGGGTGGCCGGAGAAGGGCCTGGTGCCAATTTAACTCTCGATCATGAGAGAAGAGAGAGAGAAGGATCATAGGTTGAAGAAGATGATAAAAATAAAAAAATTAATTAAATCTAATAGTAATGCTTTTTAATTAGAGTTCGTGACTATAGTGGTGTGACAAAATAATTATTTAAATAAAAACCTAGATAGGGTGACATTTACATTAGAAGCTTTTCTCTTTTAATTAAAATAATAGCTAATTATTATTTTAAATATAAATAACAATTAGCTAGCTATGGTAATAAAATGAGGAACTATGGACTTGTGACTATAGGTTAAAGTTAATGAAAATTAACTTAGAGTGATAAGTGATAATTAGATAAATGAAATAATTATTTGAAGACTATGGTATGTGACATATAATTAATTTATTAAGTGATAAATTAGTTATAAGGTAGTGTGACACATCCATAACTATCAACTATGGATATAGTCTCAAAATGATTTTGAAACCATAGAGTGTGACAAATTATTAACATGATTAATAATTTGAAAACTATAGTTGAAAGGTTAATTAATCAATGAAATTGATTAAAGGTAAATACCAAGGGAGTGGCGGTATGCTCAATTAACCGATTAAAGGTGTCTAAGGTTGAAGGTTATTATTAAGTTTGGAAATATAAGGTTTTAATAAAAGATTAAAACCTTAGTAATATTTTTATTAATAGTACTAACACTATTAATCAAATAGTTATATAGTTTTCGTAACTATATGGAACTATGACTATGTGACATAATAATTGAATAATTATTATTATGAAATATGAAATGGGATAATTAGAAATTAACTAATTTCTTAAATCTCGGATAAATCGGTGAGTGATGTAAAATATTTAGTAAGGAAACTAAACGACCAAAAAGCCCTTTAGGGGACTAAGGTCAACATAAACGCCAGAATGGGCTTGAAATGGGACCAACTTATCTAGAGTTGACCCTAAGGCCCAAATGAATCTACAAGTCAACTAAGGGCCACCAACCGTGGATAAGGACTCCAGGTAACCCGAGAGATGGTCCCTAGGACCCGTTAGTGGGCCTAAGCCCAATAGGGACGATATAGGCATGCATGGTCATATAGAGAGACGGAAATTATTGGACAATAACTCTAACAAACCACTATATGCCAGCTTACTCCTCGTGGGAGACGTAAGGCATTTCTAAGGAGACCAGGAAGACATTTAGTCTCTTTAGAGGTAAGTTCACTTGCCTAGTTTCCACCCGGTAACGGGATTTCTTGAACTTGCTATGTAATCTTGATACATGCACTGTTGTTGCCATACATGCTGTTCTTATTTGTTCTTGAATCCTGTTAAGCATGTATGCTTGTTTACGGGACGTTGGTGTCCCTATTTGCTATGTTCTCGCTCGACTCGGTGGAGCTAGTGAAGCTCCAATTTTGGGAACGTTCAGGGATAGGACCCCCTGACTTTCCAGACGGCCTTACCAGAGAAACAAATCTCTGAAGGTCTTACCGCACGGTGGGCTTGGTATTAATCACCGTGCACACGGCGAAGAGGTAGTTCTACCGATCTTTGATCGGAGAGTCAAAAACGACCACCATCTGGTCGTAATAATATCCAAAAGCTGGACATACCGCCGGAGTAAACTCCGAAGTTCTCTTAGAACTCACTACTGAGCCCGAGGGCTTTGTAGCGTGAGTCGCACTTTGACTTGTTTGTGGTAGACTCCTAGGACCTTGTTGTTGATTCTATGATCCTCGCTTGGATCGCCATTTTTATTTTGATGACATCAAGCGACTGCTAGGATACTTACCGAAGCTTCCTTCCAAAGCTCACGTGTTTTCTCTTTTCCTCCCTTTGCTGCATTCCGAGGTTTAGAGGGGAAGAAGCTTGAAGAGAGGGACCCCGGAGATCAAGGTTTATTGGAGTCTCGCTTATCTTTGTTTCTATAAACTTTGTTATTTGTAGGACCCGTGATAGGGACTGGACTTTTATAGGGCCTATGGATCCTAGTGACTCTATGTTCTTATGAACTTGAGTTTGTGTTTATATATGGATTGTTATCTGCTTATCACATTATTAGGCCTTGTATTAGAGTTGAATTTATCTCTTCTTTAATAATACGCTCTGGCCTGCTAACGGTTTCTGGGTCCCGAACTGCCTGTTACATTAACTTTACTCAAATAATAAAAATTCTTTTATTATTTCAATGTCACACACTATCTAGGTTTCTTTTTGATAATTATTTTGTCACACCTCTATAGTTTTTTTTTCCAAATTTATTAACTCTATTAGCTAATGATTATTTGTATCAATAACTAATTAGTATTCAAAACCAAGAGAGAAAAATATAAATTGATTAATTTCAATTAATGTGTCACACCACCTAAGTTTTGAAATAATATAAACGATTATTATTATTTATTATTATTATTATTATTTTTTTTTTTAAAACCATCTTCTTCTTCGTTTCTCTCTTCTCCCTCGCCCGCGCGACTGAGTGCCAACCACCTCACCGGTGCTGCCGACGAATTTCGAGCCCCTGCCTGTGCTCTGTCCCCGCCGGGGGCCTCACGTCCACAACCGGCCCCCACCGGAGCAACGTCGGCCTCCGTCTTTTCGCTGGAAACCATTGAAGCTCTCGGTGGAGCATTGCTCCCTCACCGGCGAATTCCTCTCACGCATGCAATGCTCTAAAAGCTACGCAGCAGGGTGATAGATACATACCAGGTGCTTTCCGACGTCGGCGTCGCAAAGGGACACCGTAAATACTGGTTGTGGTCTTTCTCTTCTCCGGACGAAGCCTTCAAATTCGGTAGATGCGGATGGCTTCGTCGGTTTTCCTCCTCGCCATCGCAACTTCCTCCTCGCTGTAAGGCTCTCCGCCTCGACGCCGACGAGGCTGAAACTTTAGCGGCGTCGCCTCCCTCGGCCGGGCACCCTCTCCCCTTCCGTTTTAACCTCACCGGAGCCGAAAGCTCTCTCGATTCGCAGCCGCCGTGACAGTGGAGGTGAAAACCCCTTTATAGGCTCCTTCATGGCCGCATCTAACGGGCTGACGCTCGCGGGACGCCATACGCCGACCAACGGCCTTTCCTCGCTTTGTAACGGAGGAGGCGCGAGCTCGCGCGAAGGCTTCCATACGGGGAGAGACAGCGTCGCCTTCGAGATCGCCAATACGCCGACGGCATTTGAAGGCGCATCTCTTGATCAACATCAAAGGTTATGATTTAATCTTATATTCTCAGATCCCAGATTCCGATCGTATGAATTCAACTGATCTCACCACGTGGCTCCTCCCTCGTCCGCTATAACGCCTCGAGATTTAACACCTGCATTTAGGATGATTTAATCTCAGCCGTTCATTTCCTCTCTATAGAGTTGTTCTCGTGGAGAATTTATCAGCGGTCCCTGATACTTTTAAATTTACACACAGGTCCAAGACTGTGAGAGGGGAAAACTTCCTTAAGGTCCTCAATTCTTTCAAAATTACTATTAGATCCCTACAGACCCCATATTAATTTAATTTTTATTTAATAAATCATTTAATCCCACGCCAACACTAATCGGGGGAAATAACTTAAATATTTTCCTCAAGGAAATAACTAAATATTTATTTCCAGAAATTCATGGATTTTACAAAAATATTAATTATTTAATTTATATAAGCATATAATATAATACATTTTCCAAGTTTTTTTTAAAAAATTAAAAAATTAACAAATATTAATATTATAAATATTTAATTAATTTTAGATGTTTAATTCATTTTGATTTTATAAAATGAATGTGGTTTATCAACTTTATCTTATATATATATACTAAAAGTTATGAAATATATTTAATAAATTTTATTTTTTAAATTATTTTTTAAAAAATATTGATATAGTTCGAGGGTTTAAATAATAGAAATTTATATTTTTTAGGTGAAATTTAAATTTTCTTATTCTCACTTAAATCTAAAAGGATTAAATATTTTGATCATTGTTTAAACGTTTTTAAATTTGTTTTTTTAAAAGCACCAAGCATTTAATTTTTTAAGATTTATACTTTACAATTTATAATCTAAACAAATTTTAATTATTTTATTTATACAAATTTATAATCTAATACGATGTAAAGTTTGTTTTAAAAAATTAAAATATAAATTAAAAATAATATTATAAATATTTAATTAATTTTGGATATTTAATTCATTTTAATTTTATAAAAAATTAACAAATCATAACAAACTAACAAATTAAAACAAAGTATTTTGATAAAAGGCATGCAATTCTAAATTCTACAAGAAATAATTTAGAATTAATTTTTCAGAGTTTTTTCCCTACCTGATATTTTTTGAAGGCTTATAATATACGTCAAAAGTTATGAAATATATTTATTAATTTTTATATTTTAAATTAATTTTAAAATGATGTTGATATGGTTTGAGGGTATAAATAGTAGATATTTATATTTTTTTGAGGTGAAATTTAAATTTTCATATTCTCACTTAAATCTAAAAGGATTAATTATTTTCATTATCATTTAAAGTTTTTCAAATTTTTTTTAAAAGTCACCAAAATCTTTTAATTTATTTATATTTATAATTTACAATTTATAATCTATCTAAATTTAATGATTTTATCTATACAAATTTATAATTTATACGTTTTCAATGTGTTTTTGAAAAAAAAATAAAGTAAAAAACTAACAAAAAATTATATTATAAATAGTTAATTAATTGTGGATCTTTAATTCGTTTTAATTTTATAACAAACTAACAAATAATAACAAACTAACAAATTAAAACAAAATATTTGGATTAAATGCATGCTAGTCGCGACCGTTTTCTAATACCCGCCGTGAAATGGAACACGCAGAGGCGGTTGTATGATGAAACCGCCGCTAAAAGCAGGATTTTGTGGCGGTTCTCAACAACAGCCGCTATTTTCATGCATGTTGCGGCGGTTTTTTTCAACCGCCGGTAAGTGTTGAGTTTCGCGACGGTTTTAGGTAAACCGCCGCAAAATGTTCGTCGCGAAATGCAACTTTTCTGGTGGTGATAGTTGACAAGCCATATACCATCTTCTTCTTGCTCAACAATTTCAAGCTTTCAAAATTTACATGTCCAGGCGGCTTGTGCCACAACCATGACAAATCTTCAACACATGCCTTCAAAGCAACATTTCTGGCGAGCTTGAGAGTGAGAGGGAAGTCTCTATTTTTCTCCATTTTCACATTGGACATCAATTCTCTTTTGTTTTCAATCTTTTCATATATTTTGCACCACCCACCTTCAAAATGAACCGCATGACCATGATCAACAAGGTGCCCGACACTTATAAGATTTTGTGCCAAGTCCGGGGCATATAATGCGTCATGAATCAACATCCGGCCCTTCTTTGAAGCAATGACAATCATGCCTCTTCCTTTTTATTTCACAACGACACCATTACCCATAGTGATTTGAGTAGTATTGGTATCAAGCTTGCAAAAGATAGACTCATCACTGCTCATGTGGTTGCTACATCCACTATCAACATACCATACATCATTCTTTTGTTCAACGGCCCCTTGATATGCATAGAATGTGCTTCCATCACCACTCTCCTCTTCGGTATAATTAGCTTGCTCATTTGATTTAAGCCAGCAATCCTTTTGCATGTGGCCAAACTTCTTACAATTGTAACATTGGAGCGTTCTCTTGAACCAACAATCTTTTTCAACATAAGAGGCTCTCTTGCAAATATTACACTGGGTTTGGGCAACATTGTTGTTTTTTCTACCACCACCTCTCCCAAATCCACCACGACCTCTTCCAAATCTTCCTCCACGGGATGATCCTTCCAACGGCCAAATTTTGCTTTGGTTGCTCCTTCAAGTTTATACTAGATTTGAAATGCACTTTCAATTGATTGTTCGGTGTGTTTACCTAACCTTTGCTCATGCATCTCCAAGGAACCCATTAAGTCATGAATGCTAAGAGTAGAGGGATCCTTGGTTTTTTCGATTATGGCGGCAATGTTGTTGTCCTTGGGAGAGAGACTAATAAGGATGTTCTTACATACCTATTTCTCAGTCAAATTCTCACCCAAACTCCTAATTTGGTTCACAATCTTCATCACTTTTGAGAAATAATCTTACTAAGCTCTAATACTAAGCCATACATGATGGTATGCATTACATGACATAGTCTTCACGGTGGGCTGGTTTCCTAACCACACGCGCGTTCTTCACGACTCGTCCAGGGGTACGTATTGTTGTCCGAGTAGCTAATCTTGCCTCCTTAATTTCTTCAATCTCCTCGTTAACTTCATCATTAGCCATATAATCCTCCATGCTAGCATCAGAGAAAGTTTTGTTTTGTTTTGTTTTGTTTATCTAGGCAAATGTCAGCCTCCCTGCAGTAACAATTCCTACTGGTAAGACTCCACGCGCGCTGCACGCAAGAACCTACTGCATTTGACCCACATCCTGGGCTCCTTACTTTGTTACGAGAGTGAGATTCGGAATCCAGAAGTTCTCATCTCATGTGCAATCTTTGCCGCTCGGCTATTACACCTTCGGTGAAAGTTGATATTTTTTAAAATAATATCTTAACAGCTCTGTGACTGAAGAGATAAACAGAAAAGAATCTGAAAAAGAGAGTGAAAAAAAAGAGTCAAAAGGCTGTCCAATCTGATGGAATTATATTGGACCAAAAAATAATTTTCTCTAAAAAAACGTGCGTGACTCGTGTCAGCACGCACATAAACAGTGCTCGGCACAAGGCCGTGTTCATGCCGCGCCCGCACCCATTTGACCCCCAGACCGTATCGTACAGTGGTTTAACAACGAACCGTGTCATAGCCCTGACCGACGTGTCACAGCGCAGACCGAGTTATATTGTTATCCTGGAGCAATGAGTGAAACATCCATCCGTCGGATCAACATTGGATGGAGAATAAAGATGAATAAGACTTTTGCGTGCAGAGGTGAAGCCAGGACATGACAAGGGGGCCGCAAGAAGACACGTGTACCTTTTTGTTTAGTTCCTGCAAGGAATAGCGTGGGCTCTGGAAAGACCGCGAATCTGACAACTACAATCCGGATATAGTCACCTCCACCGCAATGCCATCTTCTGTAATTTCTCCCTTATCGGGTCGGGTCTGGCCTCTTAATAATGGGTTTCGGATTTGAATTCTGCCAAAGATGAAGGTTGATTTTCATATATACTTGTTAACAAAATTTTCAATATATTTCATTTAAATATTTTCTGAAAAACTATCTTTCCTCCATCCATAATATACAAAATTGATTGTGGACCATAAAACATAACTATGTAAACATTAGTGCTTTATAACACTAATATAAATATAATAGTTTCTAGAAATATATGTTATGTAATTTTTGAGAATATATATACATATATAATAAAGTAAAGATTTAACTTATTTATAAAAACAAAATTAGTCAAAGAAAAGAATTTTTTATGCTGTGAGTTCTGAAAGTTTGAAAAAGTGTAAGAAAATTAAATAAAAATTCACATCACAATTTTGAAAGTAATAATTATCTAAAATTATAATTTATTTAAAAACAAAAATCTCATCTTACTAACGACTTTGCGCTTATTTGCAGACGTAGTTTCTCAAGCAAGGTAAGTGAGGTTACACGTAAGCTATACGCTTCATCCTTTCCTAGAGAAACGTTTGTCGCCTTTATATATATATATATAAAAAAAATCTTATCTTTCAATTAAAACTAAATCTAAGAACTGTTAGTCTAAATCAGAAACCAAAGTTTTCCACTTTTATTAAATTTCATATTTTACTGAGTGGCTGTAACAACAAACTCCCTTCAGATTGCAGAAGTTTTATGAACCCTTATCGGATCTCAGTTCAACAAAACAACAAGATATCCAAACCCGAGTCGAGTTTCTTGAGAAACGGGTGGTAAGCGCACCACGGAACTCATAACCAAAATCCGCATTCCAAATCTTCAAAAGAGAAGAAAAGCGAGAGAATCCAAGAGATCCACAACATCCCACTCCACTCCCATCTCCTCCTTCAATGGCCATGGCGGCGCGGGCGATCTATTGCGAGCTTTCGCCACAGAGATCACCGTCTCCACCGCCGAGACGGGATCCGTCATCATCTTCGACTTCGGCAGCGCCGCCTGGGCGGCGATCGGCGGAAAGCGGTAAGATCGTGCTCCAGCCGAGGCTCTGCACACTCCGATCGTATGGGTCCGAATCCCGAGACGGCATAGTGAGGGCACCGCTAGGCGGCGATGGCGGTGGCGTCTCGCCCTTCTTCGCGTCGCTGGCGGAGTACATTGAGAGCTCGCGTGTTGTTTCACGACTTCGAGATCGTCTCCGGCCGCGTCGCCATGGTGAGTGCCAACTAGCTAGCTAACAAAGAAATGGGAAACGTATTTTGAGTTGCGTTTCCCGGTTCGAATAGATTGGAGCTCCGTCCAATCAACGGCCGGTGGCTGTTCTTAATCTATTTGATTGATTGATTGTTCCACAGTTGTCCTGTGATTTGAAATTTCCTAATTATTTCTTTCTCACATATTCACATGATTGTTTGTTTTTTTTTTTCCTTGAAAATTTTAATTTTTCAGGGAGATTTCACTGCACCACTATGTGGTTTTTGTCTTTATTAATTCGGGCTTATAGTTTGAGTTATGGTACTTTATACCAAACTGCTTAACGTGGCATAAATATAAATCTGAATTTGCCTTTTTACTATTATTTTGGTTCTCCTCATGTTCATTAATCTCTGCTTCATTGATATTTACCCTTATTTTCATTCTCCTTATATTCATTAATCTCTATTTGCTGCATAAAAATGTTTATGGTTTGAGTAATGTAAATAAGGATAAAAAAAATAAATTTAAATTTATTTTTATGTTATGTCAGCAGGTATTAATAGGATTAATCGTTTTGATCTTTTTCACAAATGGTTTAGATTGTAGGGTACTAAAGTGTGACAATTTAAACCACAAATTCCGAATTGATAAAAAGATAAAACATGGTATAGTTTAATAATATTTTATTTAATTTTTTTGTATTGATTTTTATCTCGATAAATAATATTATTATAATTTCAGAAAAACCTGCACGTTTCTATTTTTATTTTTAGAAAATATAAATATAATAACTCTATAAAAGATAATAATATCATGCTTTAGTTTTTTTTTTTTAATGTGGATAAACATTAAAGCATGCACACGTCTGTTTCAAACCCTTTCATTGCTATGAGAAAGAATAGACTAATCAACCTCAAGTTGAGGGATATTTTCTTTTCTTCTGACATAAATACTATTCTTGGTTAAATTGAAATTGTTTGGATTAACTTTAAAATTAATTGAAAGTGAAATATAATTAATTCCTCCTTTATTTTGAATACTATTTAAAATATTAAAGTGTTAGTGAAATTTTATACTTAAAAACTGGGTTAAGAATGCTCCAGCTATGACAACTAATTGATTGTTATCTATGGAAATATCTCTGACATTATGTTAGATGGTTGCACTGCTATATAACATATATTATGACTTAATTATAGTGTTGGACATAAAATGGGGTAATTGATTTGAGTTCTCAGGTAGTGAAAATTAGGAAAATTTTCTCACTATACATGTGGGATATATCATATCATGCTGTATACTGTATCTAACACATTTCTCTGTTGGGTTAAACATAGGTGGCATTTGCAACAGCTGTGGCTGTGGAGATTGTGACTGGGAATAGTCTCTTCAAGAAACTTGATCTTCAGCAAATTGAAGAAGCAGGGGGTGTGTGCTTGGTCGTCATTGTCTGTGCCACAGCCTTTGCCTGGTTCTCCAGCAACCGGAAGAGAATTGGGCAGATGTTCACCTTGAGCTGCAACTCCCTTGTAGACTCTCTCATTGACAATCTCATTGATGGATTGTTCTACGAACGAGACCTCAATGAATGGTCTGATGATACATAGTTCACAGGTTTGTCTAGTAATGCACTGCTCTGGCAATCTCAAGAGATGTGAAGATGGAATAGGCTTGTGATATAGCTAGTAGTTCATGTGTTTGTTTGTTTGAAGCTGGAGTTGTTTCGTATGGTAAAGCAGTGCTGTGTAACTAGTAGAGTAGCTTCAAACATATATAGATACAGGATTTGATGCGAATTATATATAGATTGACATATAGCTAGGTGTTCATGTGTATGGTATGCAGTGTTCTCGCAAAATTAATCTATATAGAGATGTGAAAATGGAATTGTATGGCCTTTGTTGGCTCTGGCCTTATCTTTAATATGGATGCATGGCCAGTGGTATGGCTTCAACTAGGTTTTTCTGAAACTTGCTATCCATTATATATAGAGAAATGTTAGTATAAGATCAAATTAATTATCGTTTCATATAAGATTCTCATTTCAAGATTGCAGAAAGATTTTTTCAAATCCAACTGTATGGATGGAAAAAATATTAAAAAATAAGCTAGCATGTCAATTTTCATACAATTTTGTGACCATATGATATCATTCATCTTAAAATGTGAAATTATATATATATATATATATATATTTATATATATATATATATATATATATCTATTAAAATCACTGGTCGCCTAATTGTACTACCCATATATATGATAATAGGGTTCTAAAGAGGAATTAATAATTAAGATTAAAGCTTTTTTAATTTTGAGCGATTAATTTTGAGAGTTTAAGAAGTGTTGTTTGCAATATGTTATATGCTCTACTTGGTACTTATTTTTCTTTAGTGTGAATATAGCCCTTTTTTTTCTTTTCCGACTGCTACAGTAACTGATGCTTTTTCGGCTGCTACAGTACCGAGCTACAGTGATTTTACAGTGATTTGTTTTTATCATGAAAGAGTAAAACAAGCCCCTAACCAACTAGATTACCAAGGAACCGGCTCATTCAAGAAAGAAGAGTAAACAAGAGCAAAATCATACCGAAGAACACCCATAAACCCTAAGCGCCTTCAAACGGCATAACGTAGATGGTAGACCTGAATTTCAGATTCCTACTGATTTTCACCTACCTCTTGGTTTACAAAATCTTAAGGATCGCTTCTCTCTTTACTACTGATTTTACGAGATAAAATAGAGTGATTATAAGTTTGTTTTAATCTCTCTTTACCGGATGGATTATCGGTAGGAAACAAAAACTATATAAATCAAGAAAACACTATCTTTTTGTGGCCATACCTTCACAAGAAAAGCTTTCCCGTTCGAGGGGGAAAAGGAGTCGAAGAACTTGGAGAAAAAAGCTTGCAAATCAAACCAAACCAAGATTCACACTTTTTTTACAAGAAAACATCTTACCGGAAAACATTCGTAAAACACTCTTATCTCTGAGGGGTTAAGATGGATGCTCAAGAGAAGCCTTAAGGGCTCTCTTATATACAAGAGAAAAGCATCTTCTCATACTGTTACAAGGCTAGGTGGCTCTTTTCTATTTGACATAAGAAAGATAAGAAGATAAGAAGGAATCCTTAGCTATGAAGATAAGTAAGCATCCTTATCATTCATGGTGAGTATCCTTATCATCTTTATCTTATCCTCTAAGAGTCTACAACGCTTCTCAAGCACACTCTGATGAGGACAACGAAATGGAAAAGTGGCTTATTTAGTACATAGGTTGTCAGCCACGTTAGGAAAACCATAAACATAAGAAAACGATAAACATATATGTCGAAGAAAGTCCAGGTAGCGGACTAGCCAACTTTTGGTGAGGTAGCGTCGCATACGCAAGGGCAAGAAGTGGAGTCGTCCTAATCTTCAGAATTCTTGTAGTTGACTTGGCGAAGATAATCCATGAGATGCGTGTCAGATGGATTGGTGTAGTAATGCATTTTGTCGATGGAGGCATCGGCGAGAACAAGTTGGCAAGAGCAGTGGCCATTGGTGGGGCAGTTGAAATGATGGTGTTGTGTGGGATCCTGGCAGATGAAGCGAAGCTGATCGGGAAAGATGACCGGAGAATAGGACTTCGGCTTGCCCTGTTTGTAAGTGTTGAGTTCAACAAGAAGTTCATCCTTTTCCGTCTGCAATTGTTGGAGTTGGCCACGAAGGCGAAGAACTTCATGGTGGGCAAAGGTGCAAGAGTTTTTGAGAAAAGAACAAATGAGTTTGTGTTGCCTATGTAAGATACTGGTGAGGGTTTTGTTCTCATCGTTCAGTTCAATGAATTCTTTTACTAACATGTCTTTGATGGGAGAGGAAACATGGAATAAGTAAGATAAGATTAATTTTTGTGGACAAGTTAGTGTTGAGAATTCAGAATAATCGGTATGAGTGGCTTCGATGGGAGATGGAGGAGTTTGGGTTGAAGAGGCCATTTGGTTGGTGGAGTTGATGAAGAAGATGATGCAAGAGATGTAGTACTTTACACAAATAAAAAGGAAATGAAGAGAAACTCATCTTGAATTAAGTGCATGGCTGAAAATTAAAGTCTATTTTTCTTGAAAGAAGTGCTTGGTTGTAAATTAAACCATATGTCTTATAGGTATTAGAATCTATATAGAGTATATATAATTGAAGTATAAACTATCATTTTTAGCGAGTAGCTACCTAGAAAAGTTAATTCCCAGTCTATACCCGTTATGCCGTTTGAAGGCGCTTAGGGTTTATAGGTGTTCTTGGGTATGATTTTGCTCTTGTTTATTCTTCTTTCTTGAATGAACTAGTTCCTTGGTAATCTAGTTGGTTAGGGGCTTGGTTTACCCTTTCGTGATAAAAACAAATCACTATAAAATCACTGTAGAAAAACCAATGTAGCTCGGTACTGTAGCAGGCGAAAAAGCATCAGTTACTATAGCAACAGAAAAAAAAAGCATATATATATATATATATATATATATATATATATATATATATATATATATATATATATATAATTATTATTATATAAAATATATAGATAAATAGATATAAATATATAATATATCTTAAATATTATCTATATATATATAAATCTATATATTATCATATATATGGGTGATACAATTAGGCAACCGCAAGTGCGGTCTCCCGCATCAGTATCACCCAAAGATATATATATATATATATATATATATATATATATATATATAATTTTTAAATTATGTTATCATCATAATACCTGTTTTTATATACATATATCTATAAAAATTATATGTACATATCTATATATTATCTATAATTTATATATATATATATATATATATATATATAAACAAATTATAAAATATATAAAAACAGTGATAGGATGAGGCTGCTACACTTGCGACCTGCCTCATCCTATCATTTTTCTATATATATATATATATATATATATATATATATATATATATATATATATAGGGTCATGCTACAAGACGGGTTTGGCCTAACATCGCTCCAAATCCTACGCCTCTATTTTTGCCCCTAGAGCATGTTAGAAGTATTTCCAACCGTATGGATGGGAAGATCATCGAAAAATAAGCTAGCATGTTAATTCTCATACAATTTGGTGACCGTTTGGTCCTCCCACTTAATGGTTGAAATTCTAAACAGTTAAAATTTCCCTAAAACAAGAACCGTTAAGTGGGAGGACTAAACGGTCACTAAATTATATGAAAATGGACATGCTAGCTTATTTTTCGACGATCTTCCCATCCGTACGGTTGGAAATCTTTCAAACATGCTCCAGGGGCCAGAATGGAACGTCGATCGGAAATGAACAGTATCCGGCCTGCCTGATCTTAGCATCCATATATATATATATATATATATATTCTTTCATTTTTTATATCAGCCTATAAAAAAATGGTTGGTTAAAATTATATATGAGCCTATAAATTTTTTTTCTTAACTTTGCAAGATTAGAATTCATCTTTGTCACGCCCCGAACCCAATTCTCGGGCCTCGGACACGTGATAGAC
Organism: Dioscorea zingiberensis; assembly: GCA_026586065.1. Lineage (NCBI taxonomy): Eukaryota > Viridiplantae > Streptophyta > Magnoliopsida > Dioscoreales > Dioscoreaceae > Dioscorea > Dioscorea zingiberensis. Next base: position 25,854,959 of record CM048821.1, read on the forward strand.
ACCGTGAACCCCACAAGTACGCAAGGGTCAGTAGGTATCCTGTATAGATCCTAATATAAAGACAATAGAGGAATAATAATGAAAATAAAAGGGTGATACAACCCCATCAGCGATACAACATATAATGTCTAAGGGCTCACACCGCCCATACATAAACCACACAGTCACCCCTAGTATCCTAGAATAAGTACTGAATAAATACTACAAGTCTCACACACATGTATGAAATATAAATCCCATGCTGGTACTACCTACCCCCCTCAAGATGGAGGGTGTGAATAAGCTTGTGACACCCCCAACTTGGAAAAAAATTGATTATGTTGAGGACCTGACAAAGCCTTGGTAAATATATCTGCAAGTTGTTGATGAGTTGGTACATGCTGTAAAATAACTTGCCCTGCTTGCACCTTCTCTCTTACAAAATGGCAATCTATTTCTATGTGTTTAGTTCTCTCATGAAACACAGGATTCTTGGCTATATGGATAGCTGCTTGGCTATCACAATTCAAGGGAACTGGAATTACATAAGGGACAGTTAATTCATGCAATAATCTTGTGAGCCATGCCAATTTTGAACATACACGCCTCATGGATCTATATTCTGCCTCAGCTAATAAAAGAGCAACAATATATTGTTTCTTAGATTTCCAACAAATTGGACTGCAACCCAGAATGATATAATAACCACTTACTGAATGCCTTGTATTTGGGCATGCCGCTCAATCAGAATCACAGAAAGCTTGAAGTTTAAATGAGGAATCAGAATTCATTAAAAGACCTTGTCCTGGATTGTTTTTCAGATATTGTAGAACATGTGTGGCAGCTTCCATATGAGGGACATGACGTGAACTCATGAATAATTGGCTTAAGTTTTGGACTGTAAAGGCTATCTCTAGCCTAGTGTTAGTAAGATAATTCAACTTACCAATCAACCTTATGTAACTTGTTGGATCAATAAGAGGTTTTCCAACTTTTGCAGTGAGTTTTAGGCCTGCAATCAATGGACTGGATACGAGTTTGAGATTTTTACAATGGAACTCATCCAATAAATCCAAAGTCAACTTCCTTTGTGGTAATATGACATTACTTCCTTGTTGAATGACTTCAATTCCTAAGAAATACTTCAGATAACCAAGATCCTTAATCTTGAATTGTTCATCCAAAAATTGTTTCAGAGAACTCATTTCTGTCTCATTGTTCCCAGTCATTAATATGTCATCAATGTAAATACCAAGGAAAACTACCAATTCATTTTCCTTTTTATAGAACATATTATAATTGTTTTTGGAATTCAGATATACTCTTTTTTGTAATGCATCAGAAAGTATAGAATACAATTGTCTAGAAACTTGTTTTAGACCATAAAAAGACTTCTTCAATCGGCAAACTATATTGGAATTTTAAACTTCAAGACCCAGAGAAACTTTCATATAGATTTCTTCATGTAAGTCTCCATGGAGGAAAGCATTGTTTACATCCAATCGATATATTCGCCAACCTCTTTTTTACCGCAGTTGCTATAATGCTTCTCACAGTTGTCATTTTTACCACAAGAGAATATAGGTTTCAGTATAATCATACCCTCTCTTTGTCTAAAACCTCTTATAACAAGTCTAGCTTTGCATCTTTCAACTATACCATCAGCTTTGTATTTAATTTTGTAAACCCATTTATAGCTGATTTGAAAGCACTTTCAATTGAATTTTCTGAGTGTCTCAGCAACCTTTGTTCATGAGATTGTAGTGAAGCCATCAACTCTCGAACACTCAATGTGGAGATATCCTTTGTTTCTTCAATAATAGACAATATATATAGCATCATATTTCTCAGGCAAATTGATGAGAACCTTCTCAAGAATTCTCTTGTCTATAACCACTTCACCATACAAACCCATTTGGTTTATAACTTCAGTAATTCTAGAAAAATACTCCTTCAAACTTTCAGATTCATTCATCTTCATGTTCTCTAACTCTCTTTTGAGAGTTTGAAGTTTAATAGCCATTATCTAGTATTTCCTTGAAACTCCTTTTGCAAACCCTCCAAGCCTCTTTTGATGTTGAAACCCTCATTATTATTGGGAACAACTCCTCAGTAATAGCTTGTTGAATGAAAAATAGGGCATTTGCATCTTTCTTCTTGCTTTCTTTTAGAGTTTCCTTTTGGGCATTTGTAAGAGTTACTGTAGCTTCAGGTTCTTCAAAACCATTCTCAACCAATTCCCATAGATTTTGAGATTGGAATAGGGTTTTCATCTTCAAACTCCAAAAATCATAATCTTCCCTATTAAGGAGAGGGATAGAAGGTTGTTGGATGCTCAAACCTTAGAGCTTATAGAAGCCATAGTTCTTCTACTTCTTGACGAATTTTTTCCGCCAATCCTCTTCACACCCAGCTGTTGTTGATGATCGAGTAGCTTTGATACCAATTTGTTAGTTTTGTGAAGCTTGAACAAGAGAAAAACATGAAATTTCTTCAAAGTAATAGGGCAAACTTCTCTCTTCCTTCAGTAGCACCTTACTTTTCTCTTCTTTCTCAATTCACTTTAGTTCTAGTACAAACCCATTACATTTGTTATACTAAATAACAACAACACAGCTAAATTACTAAAACACCCTTCTAACCATCGGACTCATATACATTCATAATATCTTAACTCTAACATACATTGTTGTAACTTTAGTAGATATCACATGAACTTTACTAGATATCGTTGTAACTTTGTCGCATATCACTTGAACCTTGCCACCTATCATTGTAACTTTAGCAAACATCACTTGAACTTTAACAGATATTGCAGTAATTTTTGCTGACATCACATTAACTTTAGCATATATATTTTACTCCCAAAAATACACAATATGGTATATATATTTGGTTTATTGAATATAAATACTCTCAATGGGATTGTAACAACACTTTTCACGTTTATTTCTTCAAAGCAATAATTTAATAACATATACAATCATATGCTGTTTTACAACTTACAACACCATTAAATCAACATAATAAAACATAGAAAAACAGAACTAGCTGGCTGGAGATTAAATTCTCCATCTTTTACTTATTTTGAATTATTCTTATAACTGTAGGGGATAAATAGGATTTCAGTGGATCGGGCAAGACAAAGGAAATCTCAGTAGAAGAGAGATAATTACTGGAGATAAAACTGAAACTGAGGAGATAATGTAAAATGAATACAAGATAATTGTTATTCACTAGATAAAATAAAACATTACATAAAAAATAGTTATTTAAAGATAATAAAACTTAACTACGGGCTAACAAACCGGGACTACAAACTAGATCGTGGCTATATACATGCCACTACATTGACCAAATCAAACCTTATCTAAAACATAGACACGACTCAACTCATGCAGCTTTAATCATATCTAATACTCCCCCTTGATTCATAGCTGCATACTCCAAGTAAAGAACATAGATAAACATGCTTCTGTACTGATAACCCTTTTGTAAATATATCAGCTACTTGTTCCTCTGTACTGCAGTGATCTAAAGTAACTTGTGCATCTTTAATTAGACCTCTAATAAAGTGATATCGAAGGTCTATATGTTTAGTTCTGCTATGGAGAGTAGGACGCAATGGTGATAATTGACCTATTGTCACATAGAATTTGTATTGGTCCTGCCTGTATTTGTTTGAAATTTGATAAAAGCCTTCTGAGCCACACTGCTTGACAAGCTGCTGATGTTGCAGCTATATACTCCGCTTCTAATGTTGAGAGAGACAACTTCCTACGGTTTGGAACTCCATGTGACCGCACTCTAACCTAACAGAAACACACTCCCTGAGGTGCTCTTTTTGTCCTCAATTGATCTGACCCCAATCACTATCTATGTAGCCTTATAACCTGAAATTTGCCACACACTTATACATGATTCCATAGTCTTGAGTCCTAGTAATATACCTGAGAATTCTCTTCATTGCTCCAATATGCTTCCTGGAAGAAGAGCTCATGAATCTTGAGATAACTGCCACTGAGTAGGAGATGTCAGGTCTAGTTGGGGTCAAATATATCAACCCACCAACAAGACTTCTATACAACAATGCATCAACCTTCTCTACCCTATCATTCACTTGAAGCTTTTCTTTTGCATTCATAGGTGTGTCAACACTGTTGCAATGCATCATATTAAATTTTCTGAGCAGATCTTGAGCATACTTTCTTTAGAATACAAAGATGCCATTTTTGTCTTGTTTAACCTCCAAGCAAAGGAAGTATTGAAGCAGCCGAGGTCACTAATCTCAAATACGGTCATCATCTTATGTTTAAACTCTTGAACCAATGCCTGTAGAGAACCCATGCAAATAATATCATTTATATATAGACAGATTACTAGTAGATCATTACCTTGGCTCTTGTTGTACAAGGTTGGTTTATTCTCGCTTCTTTCATAACCATTGTTGGAGAAGAAGGTATCTATGCGGCTGTTCCAAACCAGAGGAGCTTGCCGCAATCCATAAAGAGCTTTTCTCAGCCTATAAACCTTGTACTCCTCTCCTTCAACAATGAATCCCTCGGGCTGTGTAACATAGACTTCCTCTTGAAGCTCTCCATTGAGGAAGACGGATTTTACATCTAGCTAGTGAACAAACCATTGTTGTTGTGCAACAATTGACAGGAACACTCTTCCTGTTTCAAAACGGGCCGCCGGTGAGAAGGTTTCTTCCAAGTTGATTCCTTGTTGTGCATAGCCATTAGCCACAAGACGAGCTTTATGCTTCTATAGAGACCCATTTGCATTCAACTTGGTCTTAAACACCCACTTTAGACCCATAGCCTTCTTCCCTTCCGGTAGATCTGTTCACTCCCAAGTTTTCTTCTTTTGGATGACGTGAATCTCTTCTAACATTGCCTTCCTCCACTCTTCCTATTGTGCATCTTCATTATAGGAGTCAGGATCTGAAACAAAAGGAGCAAATGAATATTGTTCATAGATATTTTTGAGAGATTGAACGTTGCCACGAGGTATATCGTCAAAGGTAGTGATGCGTGGGTCTGTATAGATCTATCTGAGAGATCGAACTTTGCCACTTGGAGCACCATCAGAGGTTGCATTCACCTTTTGGCATCAATGTGCGGATTACTGCCACCAACTATTGGAGATGTGGACCAACTAGAAGCCGGTGAGATGCTGCTGCTTGGGTGAACTCCAACTGAGCTGCTATCAGGCTCTGGTTTGTTGTTGTTAGGCGTGGAGTCAAATCACGCATGCTAAGCTTCCGGCCGAGATGGTCTCCAGTACCGAAAGCGATTCTTTGCTGTTATGTTGGCCGGTTGCTGGGCTATGATCAACGGCTTTTGGGCGTTGATGTAGTGATGTTGGATTGCTGTTTGGTTGAACAAGTGTGCTGTTGTTGCTGTTGCGTTGTTGATTGCCATGTGGAATTTCTGTGGTGTTGTTCTACCGAAATGCCATCGGGCGCTGATGAGTCAGTGCGTGGTGACCAGCTTCTAGGTTCTCCAGGAGTCAAAGGTGCTGGTAGTGTTATTGACATCTCAATAGGATTATGCTGCTCTTTCGGTGAGTCATCCCAGCTCCAACTTGTTGTTTCATGGAAATAATATCTTTTCCCACTATTAACTTCCTTGTTATAGGATTGAACAACTTATACCCCTTTGTTTCTGTATAATAGCCAATAAAGATACACTTTTGTGATTTTGTATAAAGTATATGGCGGGATTGACTATTAATCATGGTATATGCAATGCATCCAAAAACCTTCAGATGAGAGACATATGGTTTCATACCTGTGAAGGCTTTAATTGGAGTCATATTAGCAACTTCTTTTGTTGGTAAACGATTACACCGTTGTGGCTACAGCCTCAGCCCAATAGTCATTTGGAAGGTTTCTCTCAGCAGTATGCTTCGAGCCATCTCAACCACAGTTCTGTTCTTTTTCTCTGCGACCCCGTTCTGTTTCAGAGTGTATGGAGCAGCCAATTGTATTCTAATGCCTTGTTCTTCACAATAATTAGTGTACTCCTTGGAGACAAACTCCCCTCCCCGATCTGATTGAAGTATCTTAATGTAGCACCCTGTTTGTTTCTCCACTTGGGCTTTGAATTTTTGAAAGAACTCAAAGCTTTGTGAAATGAACTTGATAAAATAAACCCAACTCATTCTACTATAGTCATCAATAAAGAGAATGAAGTATGAGTTACCTCCAAGTGATATTATTTGTATTGGTCCACAAAGATCTACATGCACAAGTTTTAGTGGGATTGATGCTCTCCATGCTTGATCGGAGGAAAATGACAACCGGCTTTGCTTGCCATAAATACACCCTTCACACAGGGGATGTCATCAATATGAGGGAGTCCTTTGACCATCTTCTTGTGATTCAACAATTACAAACCTCTTACATTTAGATGCCCATAATGTAAATGCAAAAGATTGGAATCATCACCTTCCTTTGCTATCAAACTGAGGCTTCTAACATATGAGACTTTGATGGAAAACATGCTATTAGTAGACATCCGAATAGTGGCGACTTCAAAGCCGGTTTGCTAGTCTCAGATACAACACTTTGTATCCTCAACTGAAACTATATAACCACTAGTTTGCAATAATTGACGAACACTGAGAAGGTTATGAGCAATACCTGGTGCATATTGCACATCTCTCAGGAGCTTAACCTTCCCATCTGATGACTTGAGAGCCATGCCTTTGTCCTCTATTAGAACCTTCTTGTCATCACCAACCTCACTGTATGCTTCTAAGTTTCATTTAACTCCTCAAACAACTTCTGTGCTCCTGTCAGTTGGTTTGAGCATCCACTGTCTAGAAGCAACACACTTGAAACAGCTGGATTAGTATCACTATGAGTAACAAACAGATTGCTTACATTGCTCTCTTTTGCCATATTTGCATTCTTCTCTTGGTACCAGCACTCAGCTTTGATGTGGCCAAACTGCTTACAATTGTGACATTAAAGGTTATGCTTGTGGTTTTTCTGAGGATTGTAATATTGCTTCTTATCACCTTCCTGTCTTGCATCATTGCGTCTTCCTCTGCCTCTACCAGTGAATCTCCCTCTTGATGCACTTTTGCCACCTCTTCCTCGGCCTCTACTTGAATCTGCATATCTTGCACCATATGCATCTCCTTCCACTTGCAAGACTTTTTCCTCAGTCTTCTCAGCATGCCTAAGGATTCTAGCTTTATGAGCTTGCAGGCTGCCACTCAGCTCATCAATTGTGTATGTTTTCAGGTCCTTGGACTCTTCGATGGCCGCCACGACATGATCAAAATGTGGAGAAAAACTTATAAGTATCTTTGCCACCACCGTCTGATCGAAGATGAGGTCGCCATAGCCTCTCATCTGATTGATAATGCTCCTCACCCTTGAGATGTAGTATTGCACCGTCTCTTCATTCTTCATGCTTGCAGTCTCGAAGGTGTGTCGAAGTGTCTGGAGCTTCACCTCCAAAACCTTTGATGAGCCTTGAAACTCCGTCTTCAACATCGTCCATGTCTCTTTGGACGTCTCAGCTGCCACTATCCGGGAGAAGATAGATTCCTGAACGGCCTGTTGGATCAGAAACAGAGCCTTCGAATCCCGTTGTCGGTTCTCCTTCGTCTTCACTTCATCTTCAGAGTCGGTGTAGCCATGTCCCACAAAATCCTAGAGATCCTGTGATTTGAAGAGGGTCCGCATCTTCGTACTCCAATATTCGTAGGATTACCCTTTGAAGATCGGCAAAGAGGGTTGGGTAATGCTCCCGATGTTTGCCATGATTTCCAATACTAGCTCTCATACTAAATGTAGGGGATAAATAGGATTTCAGTGGATCTGGTAAGACAAAGGAAATCTCAGTAAGAGAGATAATCACTGGAGATAAAACTTAAACTAAGGAGATAATGTAAAATAAAGACAAGATAATTGTTATTCACCGGATAAAATAAAACATTACATAAAAACACTTATTTGTGGCTATATACATGCCACTACATTGACCAAATCAAACCTTATCTAAAACATAGACACGACTCAACTCATGCACCTTTAATCATATCCAATAATAACAACCTTTAATTGTCAAATGAATGAATCATCCGTTATATATCCCTTTTCCTGATCAGTATGGCGTTCTAACACTTGGGCATATCTTTTGGTGGAGGGAGCATTTGAGCCTCTGGCATCTTACCGTTCTTCACAATGAACACAGTGGTCATGCCCCAGGAAGTATGCCTATCCAAATGACAGTGCATGAACCAAACACCTGATCATCAAACATAATAATGGAAAAATAAAACACATTAATTATTAACTCCATTAATTTCACAAAAGTTAACGACATCCAAATTAAATAGAATTTAATAAACAAGATAGACTCACCAGGATTACTAGCTCTGAACCTCACAGCAGCCCATCCATTCTTTGGAACTCCAACAGTGTTCTCCAATGGAGGATCCACAAGGTTGTAACCCTTCGGGTCCTTCTCCTTGTCAAAGTTCCCAAAGCCCCTCCCAACTACGTAGAACCTAAATCCATGCAAGTGCATGGGATGGTTCTCCGCAGCCAGTAAGCTCGTACCTTGAAACACAACCTCAATGCTCTTGTTATACTCCACCATCCTCACCTCCGTCAGCCTCTTTGGAGTCATCAAGAGCCTCGGCAAGTCCTCACCTGTGAAGTTGTAGTACTGAGGTGGCTCAGATGGAAACTTTTTCCCGTAAACATTGGGAATCTGATGGTAATAAGCATCAAGGATGTCGATCACCGGAGACTGAAAGCTTATGTTGTTCAGACTCGAAGCAAGCCGTCCAGAGAAAGGACTATTGCTGCATGGGTCACTATTATTGCAAGGAAGTATGTTCATTGCTATTGTTATGATCACCCGCTCATCGATCTCTTTTGGCACATCTGCCGGATGATCCTTGCTGTCCAAGCTCCGAAGCTTTGCAATGAAGGCGGTCGCTGCATTTGTATCATTATCAGCTGGAAGTACTGGGAACAATGGAGACGATGTTGATGGTGGTGATCGTTTTGATCTCTGGTTCTTGTACTCTATGATGGCGGTCGCACTACTATTATCATATTCGACACGGTCTGCGCTCGCATAAGGCCTAGTGGCCATGTAGTATCGATTATTTTTCGCTGATGAGTTGTTGAGGGAGTGCTGGTTTGCAAAGAGCAGTAGATCCATTGTTTGACCAGGAGTGATCATGACGCAGTTTGTATCGAAAGGTTTGATGTATCCTCCGTCTGTCCCGACCACTCTGAGCTTATGTCCGGCGATGCCGAAGAAAAGCTCGTTGTTAATGGCGCCGTTGATCAGCCGGAGGAGGTATGTCTTGCCATGCTCCACCAAAACCTTGAAGGTCCCTAGAGGTTTGGGAAGAAGAAGAAGATGATGATGATGATGATGATGATGATGTTGTGTTGGAGTACATTTAGGGTTTTGTAAACACACCTTGTTTGGAGCAATTATACAAGTCTCCGGGTTGACCATTGATTGTGTAAGCGTCTGAGATGTTAGGATCAGCGCCGGTGCGCAGCCCTTCAGCGATGACTTGGCCCACATCCGCCTTCCACCACTCACCTGTAGTTGAGATATAACATGCAGAAGAGGAACCATAGTTTCAGTTTCACTGGCGGTGAGAACATGCTCAAAGCAAGCATGCATGAACACGTGCGTGCATGTTGGTATACGTACGTACCAAGAATGATAGGGATCTCCTTGTAAGGCGCCGAGTAGGGAAAAGAAGAGCCTTTCTCTGGATAGATGAATATGGCGCCATGAACAGTAGCACGGTCCCATGCACTGTGTGCATGCCACCAGAGAGTGCCTACCTCCTCAGAAAGGATGATCTTGTAGGTGAACTTACCGCCCGGCCGGATTGGACACTGTGTGATGTACTCTGGCCCGTCAGACCATGGATTCCTCGGCTGGTCAACGCCATGCCTTTGCATGCAATAAAATAAACTTTAAGTCATGATCAAGAACATGCATGATATCTCTCTCTCTCTCTATATATATATTGAATGAAGAGTTTCAAACCAGTGGATGGTGATATTAGAGCCAGCACTGTTGTAAACATCGACGAAGATGGTGTCGCCTTTGCTTGCATAAATGGTTGGCCCCGGGAACTGCCCGTTTACTGTCAAGATGTCTTTCGTGGAACAAAGCCGGGTGTATTTAGTTTCTTTGATCTGAAATCAAGAAGATCAAGACTGAATAATGCATATCAAGACTGAATAATCTAGTCTACCAGTTCCAGTTGTCCACTCTTAATTATGTTTGTCGACAACTAACCATGCTTTAGACTAATTAAGGTTGCTTTCAAAAAGATGAAAAGCTTCAAGCAAAATAATCGAATATATAATCAGGAAACAAACAATGACTTGAATAGCAAAATGATCACTACAATGTTTGAACCTTTAGTGAAATGTTGAGGTTGAGCTAATGATATTGGATGCATGGTTAGAAATTAAGACAACTTACAACAAACTTATGGTGAAGAGTCTTGGCAGAAACCAAGCTGCTGCCAAGCAACCCATATAAAAAGAGAAGAACTAGCATCTTCATTACAAAAGCTTTATATGGATCTTAAACTTTGCGAAAGAGGAAGAGAAATGATGACACTTGTTTAGTATCTTTGTTAATGGTATTGTATATATATAGATAGAGCATGAATATATACAAGGTGGCCAATGTCTGTTTGCTGTGAAGGTTCTCTGCATGTAATCCAGTCCACCACGTCACGTCCAAAGGCAACACAAGCCCATTGTTTTTTGTATTTAGATTTTCTTGTTCTTCTTTACTTTCTTCATCTTCATCTTCATCTTCATTGTTTGATTTTGGTCAAGGGCTTTGATGGTGCATGCAGACCAGTTCAAGGGGCCGTCTGACAGAAACAAATGGTTGGCCTTTTGCAAACTTAAGTTTTAAAATTCTTTGGGAGTGTGCTTTCATGGTCTTTCATCAATGTTGGGTAGGATAACAACCAAGTCTAATATGACACATGGAACGTACCCAAACCAAAGATTCAAGTCAACAACATTTTTATTATTAACATATATAATATATAAGAGGTTAATTTGCCAACTTTACAGCTGTCAAACACAGAGTTCATAATTGATTTGGCAGGCGACTCAACAGAATTGGAGAGCTAAAGCGAAATTTTAAAAGTAGATTTTTAATTATTTAATATAAATTAAATTTATTAATTTTTTTAATAAATACTTATACGAGATATTTACTTTAACTATTTTATATACTAATTAATATGATAACTCTCATAAGTTTTGATGAAAAGTAACTCTATAACCACCCCAAAAAGTAAAAAAAAATCTAAACAAATATATAATTATTAATTAAATTTTTATAATCAATTTATTCTAACATTTATTTTTCAATTGATAATGTGGTTAATCAATTTAATTTTTCTTGAGACATTGTCATCGATGAGTATTGCAAACAAGAACTCAAAAGCAAAGATTGAAAAGAGTAAAGATATATAAAAATTTAAAAAGAATCTTGATTTATAATAGAGAAAATGATCATTATTTACTAATTTACAAATAGCTATGTAATTAATAATTCTTGGAATTAGTTTTTTAATAACTAATAAGATATTTGGGAGAAGATATATATTTAATTAAGTATTAAACTAAAAAAATTTAAAACTTTAGTTTATTATCTTTATTTTAAAAAGTTAGTTGATAAAAGATATATAATTGATTAGGTGGTAAATTAAAAAGTTTAAATATCCGTATATTATAACAAATAATTATTATTATTAGCATGACAAAGTTTAAAAAATTTCAAGTTCAAATGTATTAAGAGGCCTCCAATAGATATTAAATTAAAATTTTTAAATATTAATTTATTATGCAAATAATTATTATAACTACAATGATAATAAAAAAATTTAAGTTTTAAACATTATATGCGGCCTCCAATATTAAAATTAAAATTAAAATTTTCAAATATCAATTTATTATAAAAATATATTATTATAGTTATGATAATAAGTTTTTTTTTAAAAAAAAAATCTTAGATAAAAAGTAAATATGAGACTCTTAAAATTTGGGGGCCTAAAAGGCTAAAACTGCAGCTTCACTCGCCTTACCCTTGAGCTGCCAACTCCTCTTTTATTTTAATAAAATATATTATTTTATTTAAAAATAATAAAAAAGAGTCGTTGCTTCACAGTTCACTGTTTCTTCTTTTTTGATGAAGGCTTCACTCTTTCTTCTTGAAGCTCTTTACTCGGCAATTGGCATCGAAGTTGATTTAGAGCTTGAAGTTCAGTAGATTGAAGACTTCAAATTCTTTTCTTAACATCCAAGATGAGTTAGAGGCCAAGCCGACAAGGATGATTTCATTTATATTATTGAGAGTTTTTGCTTTTTTTCTATTTCTTTTTTTTTTCTCTCTCTTCTTGATCCCTTGTGTAAAGAGATTTCTTCTGTTTTTTATGGAGGCCAAGCCACCAAGGATAATATTTAGATTTTTATTTTACTTTTTAGATTTTTTTTTTAGATTTTTCAATTTTTTTTATAAACGGGCCGTGCTTTCGCGCCGGCTCCCAAGAAAATTCGTACCGCGCCCAAATTACGAATTCGCGAAGACGGCCAAGGCTGGTCGGGCCGCCTTAATCCGTGTCTAAGTACAGACCGATTACATTTGTTATAATAAATAACAATAACACATAGCTAAATTACTAAAACACCCTTCTGACCGTCGGACTCATATACATTCATAACACCTTACCTCTAACATACATTGCTGTAACTTTAGTAGATATCACCTGAACATTACTAGATATCATTGTAACTTTGTCGCATATCACTTGAACCTTGCCACCTATCGTTGTAACTTCAGCAGACAGCACTTGAACTTTAACAGATACTATAGTAATTTCTGAAGACTTCACATTAACTTCAACACTTCCCCTTAATGTGATGTTCTTCCATTCCCAATTGTTCTCTAAACTTCAAAAACTTCTTCTTGGACAAAGCTTTGGTGAATATATCTGCAATTTGATCTTCAGACCTGCAATACTCAAGTTCAATTTCTTGCTCTTTAATCTTCTCTCGAATAAAATGATGTTTCAATGCAATGTGCCTTGTTCTACTTTTGTAAACTGGATTTTTTGCTATAGAAATTACAGATGTGTTGTGACAAGCAATCCTTGTTGCTTTCTCTTGTTTTCTCCAACATCTTCTAATATCCGTCTTAACCACACAGCTTGTGAGGTTGCCATCCCAACAGATACATATTCAGCTTCAACAGAGGATTGAGTAATTGATTCTTGCTTCTTTGATTGCCATGAGAATATACCTTAACCAAATGAGAAAATAAACCCTGTTGTGCTCTTCATCTTATCTGCTAAACCAGCCCAATCACTGTCACAAAAGCTAATCAAATTAACTTCTTCACTTTTTGCATACTTGATTCCATAAGCCAATGTTCCTCTTATGTATCTAAGAACTCTTTTTGCTGTTCCAAGATGAAAATGATTGGGATTTTGCTTAAATCTGGACAATAAACTAGAAGCATACATAATGTCTGGTCTAGTTGCGAAGATACAATAAGCTTCGATTATGCTTCTATGCAAAAGTACCAAACAATCTTCCTTCCTCCATCTTCTTTCATCAACTTTTCATTAATTGCAAGTGGTGTTGCCATTGTTTTGCAGCCATATATATTGAACTTCTTAAACGTCATTTCAGCATAATTTTGTTGTGAAACAAACACTCCATCAGATTGTTGATAAATTTCAAGACCAATTAAGATAATGATGTAACATCCCATGTCACTCATTTCATAAGTCCTTATCATATCTTTTTTTAACTCATCAATCATCTTTTCATCATTCCCAGTAATTATCAAATCATCAACATAGATTGCAACAAGAAGAATAGGCATACCTTGCTTCTTGACATAAAGTGTTGGCTCACTCTTACTCCTTATAAAACCATTGCTAATAAAATAGTTGTCAATCTAACTGTACCATTGACGAGGTGCATGTTTCAGTTCAATAGTGTTTTTTTCAGTCTATAGACTTTTTCTTTTTCACCTTTGATGACAAAACCATCTAGTTGTTCAACATAAATTTCTTCTTTCAACACTCCATTTAAGAAGGCTAATTTGACATCTAGTTGGTATAGCAACCAACCATTTTGAGTTGCTAATGCAATGAGAGTTCTAATTGAGTCTTTGCGAGATACATGTGCAAAGGTTTCATGGAAGTCAATTCCTAGTTGTTGTGAATAGCCTTTTGCAACAAGCCTTGCTTTGTTTTTCAATATAGACCCATCAGGCCTATGTAGATCTACTTCACTCCAACTATTTCCCTATCTTTTGGCTTGTCTACCAGGTCCCATGTTTTGTTCTTCTTAATCATTTGAAGTTCTTCCATGGCATTCTTCCAAGCATCACCTTTAATAGCCTGCTCAAAATTTCTTGGTTCTACCATGCAATAATTGCATGATTCATAAATTTCAGCAATGCTTTTCATTTTTCTTGGGGTACTACTTGGACTTGATGAACTAGAGCTTGAACCATCACTTGAGGATGATGATAGATCAGCTCTTGGTGATAATTGTGATGATTCTTCAACATTTCTATCTTCATTTTCAGCATCTTTTTCCAAAACTGCAACTTGCTTTTGCACCTTATTTTGCTCCGAACTCCAAGTGGCTTCTTCATCAACCAACACATCTCTACTAATAATAATTGTATTTTTCTTCAAGTTCCTTAGTTTGTAGCCTTTTGCATTTGATGCATACCCAACAAAAATGCAAGTTTCACTTGTTTCATCCAACTTGTGCCTTTTCTCTTTTGGAATTTGAGAGTAACAAATGCTTCCAAAAACTTTTAAGTGTCTTACTGATGGCTTTCTCCCACTCCAAGCTTCTAGTGGGGTTCTATCTTGCACAGCTTTAGTTGGGCATCTATTTATCAAATAAATTGCAGTCCAAACAGTTTCAACCCAGAAGGAATTTGGTAAACTTAATTTTATCCTTGAGAGTTGTTCTGGCCATCTCCAATACTGTTTGATTCTTCCTTTCTAACACTCCATTTTGTTTATGTACAATCCAGGGATTTTATGGAAAAAAAATGTGTTTAAATTCCTTTTAAATTGGAATATTAGAGAAAATTTTCCTAAGGAATTAAATAATGGGAGGAAATAAAAATTTAAGAACGGAAACCCTAACTAGGGTTAAGGGAGGGCCTGGAGGACTTTTTGGTAATTTTGGAAATTACCGAGGACTAAAGGAGAATAGTTCTCTCTCACAGGGATGGACTTAAGTGTAACCTAAAATTTAAGTAAGGACTTCTGGAAAATTTTCCAGAAAAGAACTCTATAGACAATAATGAACGGCCAGGATTAGAAGATCCTAGATGGTGCCGATCGCGGAGCATTAAAAGGGTTTAGATGGTGCCATGTGTCGAGCTAAGGTTAGATCCATCCAATCAAGGTCGGGATCCAAGGCGAAGGAACGGTTTTGAGTGGGGTTGATCTCACGGTGCGGGTGTATCTGAGCCGCACATCACCTGATCGTTTCTATTTCGAGGCAACGAGATCTGATCTGGGCCGTTGCTTCGTTTTTAATCAAAACCATTGATCCGAAAGCGCTGTCGATCCAAGGCGTATAAAGAGGAGCATCCACAAATAAACCCAAACGGAAAGCACCAAGCCGCCGGATCAAAACCAAGACCGATCCCGAGGCACACCGCCGCTTTCTCCTCGCCAGACGAACCACCGCCAACGCCGCCTCTTCCCGGCAAGCATGAAGCGTATCTTGCTCGCCGGGCGTAATTAAGTTGGGGACGTTGCCATTCGCTTCGTCTACCCTTGGTCTATAGAAACCATTCCCTGGCTCCTCTTGAGACATCGAGAGGGAGAGACTCGTAGGGATCGCCGACGAGGATGACCGGAGGAGACGAAAGAGAGGTTGGGAGCTCAATCCACCTCAACCAAGGCCGGGAAGGTTGCGCAAATGTGCAGGATCTTTCTCTATAGGTTATCTGCAAGTTCAGCATGCTCATTGTAGTAGTGTAGGGCTCGCCGGAGTTAGGCTCACGGCCGGTAGTGAATAAAGCGGGAGGGGAGCCATGGGAACAACTCTAGTGTCCAGGTGTGTTCTTTGCTCGAAGGGGGACCTTGAGGTATGGTTTTCAGAGAGGATGGGCTCTCGGACGAGGAGCTTCAATGTCTAGCCATCTTCTCCTACGAGGTGCGCATGAGAGCCGCAAAGAGAGACTAAAAGAGATGGTTAGGGACTGTAAGAGACTGAGGAAGAAGGAGAGCTCGGCCGCGGCATTCTCTCCGACGACCACCGACGGGGCTCGGTTGAGAGAGAGAGACAGTGAGGAAGAAGAAGAATGTTTAAAAAAAAAAATAATTAATTAAAGATTAATTATTTTACCTTAGGGTAGTGTGATATATAGATTAATGATCTTATAAACTTAGGTATTTTATATTATTTGGATTTAGTTGATTAATCAGATAATCTTTTTTTTTCTCTCATGGGTTGCTAATTTTAATTAAATAAAAAGGGTGACAAAAATAAAACCTAGCTATATTAGTTGGGTGAATTAACCAATTTAATTAATTGGTACAAGGTTTGAATTAAATAAATTAGTGTGACACATATTTAGTTGTCAAACTATAGTGTGTTAATTAAGAAAATTTATTTAATTAATTTGTTAATCATAGTTAGTAGTTAATTGGATAATTAACTAGCTAATTGTTTGATTAGACAAATTAATAAAAAGGGATTGATTATTATAGGGTGACAATAATAATCTAATAATACCTATGTTGGGGTAGGATTAAATAAGAAGTGTGACAAAAATTATCCTTTGTGACATAATTAATTTGATTAATTGACAAGTATGATTTAAGGAACTTGAAAGGATTTTTTTTTAAAGCCTTGGTAGAATGACAAATTATTAGAATAATTGATTGTATAGTATAACTATTCTATGTGTGACATGAATAAGTTGATTAAATATTTTAAGCTTAGGAGGTGACACCTATTAAAATATTCAAAGTTTGGGTTTAATTATTCAAGTTCAAACCCGTTTTCCGTTAATCAAGTAATGGGTTAGACTAGTTGATCTAGTTAGATCCATTGGCTTTGAGGCCCAATGGACTGGGCCCAAATAAATCAAATTTTATTATTAAGTTATTAAGAATAAGAATTAGGGGTAATGGGAGGAACTAAACCCTAAACAAGCAGGTAGGACCTCAGACCCCAAGGGTCATTGTTTCCCGAATGACTAAAATGCCCTTCCTTAATTATAAAAGACTAAGGTAAAGCTAAGTTGTTCTATTGGGCTTAGAAAGTGGGCCCAACTAGAATAAAATGACAAAAGTTGACTCGATTTGACCAAGATAGGTACTTAGTCAACTAAAGGACTTGAAAACAGGGGAAGAGGACCAGAAACCCGAGAGAAGGTCTTTAGGACTCGTTAGTGGGCCCAGGCCCAACAACAACGATAAACATGCATGTGCAACTAGAGACATAGGGATTTATTAGAGACTTGACTCTAAGGCCTTGCTTGGATGGAGGGTTAGGAGGGTTTCACAAAGTAAGGTAAGGGAAGGGAAGGGAAGGGAAGGGAAAGGAAAGTAAGGTTTTCAACCAAACCTTGTTTGGGGCCAAGGTAAAGTAATAGAAGGTTTTTAAACCTTGGTGTGTTTGGTTTGAAGGTAATGGAAGGTAAGGTTATACACTAACATTACCAAAATACCCTTTAAAGAAATAACTCAATATTTATAGAATGTTTTATACTAATATTTAATTAATATTTAATATTACATACTAATAGATTTATTAATTTTATAATTTTATTTACGCACCTTGTAATTTGATTTATAATTTTAATAATTTTTTTTCCCAAAATTTGAAACCTATAATTATAGGACTTTATAAATATACAGGACTTTAAATTTATTGGATGTTTTATAATAATATTCAATTAATATCAAATTAATAAAATTCATATCAAATTAAACCTTTAAATTTATAAAGTCATGTATATGATTGCTTAATATTAAGATACTTGTAAAACTTTTACTTTCTGTCTCCATCTAAGCAATGTAAAACTTATTAACATATTTAAATATATATGTGGTTTATTCACCTTATCAAAAAAAAAATATTAAGAGATTTGTCATATATAAATAGAATTCAAACAATGTCACCAAGGTTATCAATTCCACACTGTGAGCATTTTACATTGACTATCATGCTATAAAACACAAATTAGTACTTCAATAATAGTCATCAAAAACCAAGTCAACATTACTAGTCCAAAAACCACCAAAATTA
Organism: Dioscorea zingiberensis; assembly: GCA_026586065.1. Classification (NCBI taxonomy): domain Eukaryota; kingdom Viridiplantae; phylum Streptophyta; class Magnoliopsida; order Dioscoreales; family Dioscoreaceae; genus Dioscorea; species Dioscorea zingiberensis. Next base: position 25,873,284 of record CM048821.1, read on the forward strand.
CATGTTGCAACCATAAAATGTTTCACATTACTAGTCACCATTACAAGTCCAAAACAAAACAAGCACAACTCAAAACATGGACAACTCCAAAAAAAAAAAAAAAATAGTCAACAAGACTAGTCCCTATAGGGATTCTCAAACTCAACATTTGTTGGTGATGAACCACTATTGTGTCAACATGTGCCTTCCAATTTCTCCCAAAAACCTACAAAAGTATAATTCTCAAAGTTACACATATGCATTACATAAACATACCTAAAAAAGTTATCGATTATAATATAAGTAAAAGATAAAAGGGAAAAGATGTTGAGCATTGACATTAATACTAGAATCAAATAAAATGTCCCACAAACATATCTAAAAAACAATAGGATAATCAAATAAGGAAGATAAACAACACATATATCAGTTGAATACCTTAATATATTTAGCACATTATATAGTTTTTCTCATTAAGCTATCACAGCAAAAAATCAAAACCCTAGCTTAGGTATTTATGTCACTATAGCAAGTCAGCTTTTTGAATGAAGATAATATACCCACTGACATGTTTTGAAGGTTTTCAAACAACTTTGAAGCCAAAGTTGTTTGCAAAAGACTATTGTTAAGCTGATTTAGAGCTTATAAGAAGTTGTCTAAAGATTCTCTTTAATAGAACATTGTATAGAGAGAGGCTCATATTATTAGTCATATATATGTTCTTTGAACTAGTCAATTATTCCTAATCCCATAACAGGTACTCCAAATGCTATTAACTCTTCTAAAGTGTGGCAGTTTTTTTATTTATGTCTAATCTTCTTACAATATGTGTCATTTTAGCTTCAACAAATATCACAACCACTAAAAACTGCCACACGCTTGTAACTAGTAATCAATAGGGACCAATTGATTTTTCCGAAGTTTGAACAATGGCATGCGCTCAACAGATCAATAGGAAATATGCATCAAGTCGCAATCGAAAACAAGTAGGACTACAAAACCAGTAGGATGAACAACTTCCGGAGATGGAGCTTCAAGGAGTTTATAGCAGAATAAGGGAGATCTAAATGGGGATTTCTAAATGGATGGCCAGCAGGAAAACAAAAAGATAATCCCAAGTATATAAATAGAAGCATTATGTTCTATACTTGTTGGCAATTTAGACTACAAGCTTGGGCGTTTTCAAATTGTCATCCTTGCTTTTGTTGTTGTTCTTTTGAAAAAGTGATCCTTGTTGAGCTGATAAGTACCAAGAGCATGACAAAGAGGAGAGAAATAAATAATAAAAAAAATACTAACATAAACAGATACAATACAAGAAAGGATTTTTAATGGATTTTACTAAAATCAGAAATGGCACTCTGATTGGGAACAAGAAATCAAGAAAGGGACTACATCAACACAGGATAGAAAAAGCTTCAAACTTTTTTTTCTTTATTACAAGGAACATACCAGATGGATACCAGGGAAAAAATACCAAAAAATTAAATCTTTTGAGGTTTTTGGTGATTCCCTTGCAAAACCTATTACAATAATATCTCTTTATCACCACCCATAAGATCCAAGCAATTAAAAGGAAATCACAACTCCCTGTTCATATCAACAACTCCATCCGATACAAATCATACAATACAAGCCATTCCAAATCCTTCACCGAAATCACAACTCCAGAACATGAAAAATATCAAAACAAAAAGGGCACACCTTGCACGGAGGGACGACAAGCTTCAAAAATCAGGTCGCCGGACAATCTCTCAACGGATCACTGGGGATCGCAACGCCGACGAGGACGAGTGAGGGTGTGATCGTTGTTGAGTATGGAGGTTGTCGGCCGCCAGCTGCAAGACTGGAAAAGAAGAGATAGGTTTTTTATGAAAAGGGCAATTTGGTAATCTTTTAAAATATAACCTTGGAAACCCTCCGATTTGGAGGGTTGAAAAGTAGAGTAAAATGGGGGGTTTTAACCCTCCATTTTACCTCCAAATACCTCCAAAAACCTTACCCTTCTTAACCCTTCCCAGATCCAAACAAGGGTTCATGTTAACCCTCCAAAACCCTTACTTTATGAAACCTCCAAATACCTCCAAACAAGCAAAGCCTAAAGAAACTCTGTATGCCAGATACTCTCGGGGAGTTGTAAGGCATTCAAGAGGAGGCTAGAAGGGCTTCTAGTTCCAACAAGAGGTAAGTACACTTGCCTAGTTCCCACCCAGTTTCGGGTTTTCTCTGGACTCGCTTATGCCTTAATTGCTTATGCTTCAATGATGACATACATGCATCCATGTCTGTTTCTAGATTCCTGTTGAGCATATATGATTTGTTTACGGGATGTTGGTATCCATGTTTGCTGTGGTCTACTGCCCGGACTCAGTGGAGCGTGGGGGCTCCGATAGGGAAATGTTCAGGGTCAGGACCCCCTGGCATTTCTGCCTGCCTTGCCAGAGAGGCGATTCTCTGGTGGTCTTACCCGTCAGTGGGCATGGTACGCTGACCGTGTTAACACGTATGAGAGGTAGTTCTACCGATTTGCGACCGGAGGGTCGAAAGACCAGAAAGTCGTGCCTACAACAAGTAGCTGGACATACTGGCCGGGAGTGATCCTTGAGTTTTCTTTGAAACTCATCACAGAGCTCGAGGGCTTCTGTCATCAGGGGTCGTACCTTTGATCTGTTCTGGTAGACTCTTAGGTTGTATTTTTTTTAAGGACTGTGACCTCATTGTTTGACATATTGTTTACTTGTGTCTTTGTAACCCCGCAGGGGTACTTACTGGGCTTTCCCTTCGAAAGCTCATGAGTTTTGTTCTTTCTCTCTTTTACAGATTCCGAAGTTTAGGGGGGGTGGAGCTGTGAAGAGGTCACTAGGAGATCGGAGGTCTGGGTGACTCCTTTATCTTTATTTTGGTGAGCTTTACTTTGTGTAGGACCCGTATAGGGACCAGACTATTTATAGGGCCTATGGACCCTTGTGACTCTATGTTCCTTGAACTTGAGTTTATTTTATATTATGGATTGGTATCTGCTTATCACATTTAGGCCTTGTATTTGAGTTGAGCTTGTCTATGCTTAAGTACGGCCGGTCTGTTGACGTGCTCGAGGTCCCGGAATCCGGGTCGGGGCGTGACAGTTTAGGACTATATCCAACAATGAGTTCTCTTTCAATCCTTCATCTTTACAAAACTTGTAAAATTCTCTTGAAGTGTACTTCTTACCTCTGTTACTTCTCAAGGCTTTTGTATAACAGCCACTTTGCTTCTCAACATATTTTTTGAATTTTTTTAAAGATACCATACACTTGGGATTTCTGTTTCATGAGGTATACTCATGTCATCCTTGTAAAATCATCAATAAACAAGATAAATTACATGTTTCCAGCAGGAGATAGAGTCCTCATTGGTCCACATACATCTATATGAACCAGTTCCAACACCCTTTAGGGTCTCCATGCTCCTCCTCTTGAAAAAAAGTCTTTGTGATGCTTTCCTAAAGCACACCCTCCACGTATGCTCTATTTATCTTCAATGTTTGGCAGCCCATGCACCATATTCTTCACTTGAAGTAGCTTTAATCCTTGAAATGCAAATGCCCCAGCCTTCTATGCCATAACCAAGACACATCTTTGATTTGTGATTTCAATGCAAAATTTCCACCATAGTAATTGAAAGTTAATTCAAAGCTTCTTCATCTCTTCATCTTTATATTTGCCACTAGTTTTCTTCCCCTCTTTTTGTCATGTATAATGCAACCATCATCTTCAAAATGGACAACATATCCATTCTCCACAAGTTGCCCAACACTTAGCAAATTCTAATCCAAATATAGAACTAGCAACACATTGCGAATGAATTTTGTTCTTTCTTTTGTTTGGATGCAAAGTGTGTCTTTTTTGCCTTGATTGAACTAAAACTCCATTTCCCAATTTCACTTGTACATTCATGCCATCATCTATTCTTGTGAAGAGACTCTTATCTCTAGTCATGTGATTACTACATCCACTATCAAGCAACAAACATCATTTCTTTCTCATTTGCCACCTGACAACTTGCATAAAACACACTTCCTTGTTCATCTTCTTCTTCTTTAGAAACATTTGCTGCTTGTTGACTCCTCACTCTACACTCCTTTTGTAGATGCCCAAACTTTTTACATTTGTAACATTGTGGCTTCCCTTAAACCAACAATCTTTATCAATGTGATTACTCCTCTTGCAAATACCGTGATTTCAAATTCCAAAAGTTAGCACCTTGATTTCTGTTGTAATGATCTCTTCCTCTTCTAAATACTTCCCCTTTTTGATACTCTTGGGATGATGACTCCTTTGATTTTGTTGTCAAGTTTAGTTTTAATTTGAAAGCACTTTCAATTGAATTTTCTAAGTGTCTCAACAACCTTTGTTCATGAGATTGTAGTGAAGCCATCAACTCTCAAACACTCAATGTGGAGATATCCTTGTATCTTCAATAATAGACACTATAGCATCATATTTCTTAGGCAAACTGATGAGAACATTCTGAACGATTCTCTTGTCTATAACCACTTCACCATACAAACCCATGTGGGATCGAAAATACGCGCCTGGCATCGTGTGACACCAAACAATATATCGAAGCACAAATATCATTTTTTGTTTGTTTGTGGGTTCTTTTATTCCTAATAGAGGCAAGCCCCTATTATTAATTACCCCAGACAATGTCGTGGGAACCTCCGATTAAGGGCAAAAGTACAAGTAGAGAGAGAAAGAATAATTTATTTTATTGCAATATAATATGATTCGTTACATATCAGCATATATATATATATTTATTTATTTATTTGCTTGTTTATGACACCGCCCTCCACCTTGGAATTTGTGCCCCGCCATTTGGAATCCATAAATCCGCCGGTACGTTGCCTTGCACTTGAGGTTTGAAATAGGTTTGTGACCAGGTTCATACTGACTAGGTCGCCAATTAACTTCCCCTTGCATCTTGTATGGTCGGAGAGGTCAGGGAGTCTAGCTTCCAATGCCGCAAATTTTGTCTTGATTGGAGCTCCCTAGCAAAAGTTGCCCGCGTTTAACCGAGAAGTGGTCGAACCAGCAAAACTGCAGAGATTGACTTCTTTTTCATTAAGAACTGCTCTCAACTGGTCCATTGGCAATGATTGTACCATATATGGTTGGAGAGATCCTGAAATCTAGTTTCCGGTGCCGCAGATTTCACTTCGATTGGAGTTTTCTAGCAAAAGTTATTGCTATTTGAATGAAGGGTGGTCAAGCTGGCCAGGCTGCAGGAACTAGCCTTTTTCTTCACCAAAATATGGACTGACCGGGTCGCCGAAAGGGTCTATGCTGTATATGATTGTTAAAGATCTAGATATCTAGTTTCTAATGCCACAGATTTCACCTCCATTGGAATTTTCAGGCAAGAGTTATGAATTTTTTAAAATGGGTAATCAGTATTGCTGGTGGCAGAATTGCTGGAATTGACCCTTTTATTTATCAAGTTCTGCGCAGATTGGGCCTCCAAAAGAGTTTTCTCTGTATATGACTATTGAAGATCCAGATATCTAATTTCGAACTCCATAGATTTCACCCCAATCAGAGTTTCCAGGCCGGAGTTATGAATTTTTGAAAACAGGCCTTTATAACAATGACTATTTCTGCAAGAATTCAAAGAATTCTTCAAAGAATTTTCAGCGACCATCCTTGCAAAGCAGCTTTCCAAAGAACTAACTTTCAGCAATTTTTTTTAATTAATCACCAACGCATAGCTCCTTTTTAGAAAATTTTGACATAGTTCCTCTCTGTATTTTAGGGCTTTAATTTTATACAAGCACCCACACATTCATGCAACGAGATCAACATTATGATAGCAAAGAATTTCAATTTTTATTAGTTAGCATTCATTATCATGTCGCTAAATAATTAACAAAGATTCAACGTAGGCTTCTTCACGCATCATCATCATTTGCAACAAATTTCAAAGAAGAAGATCCCTCTATTTGCGGCAAATTTCAAATACTTTCTTGCAACAAATTTCAAAGAATAGCATTCCTTTATTTCAGCACCTTCCTGCAACAAATTTCAACAATAACATTCCTTTACTTGCAAATAAATTTCAAGACTTTCTTTGCAAAGAAATTTCAAAGAATAATAAATTTCAAGTAGCAATGCATCTTCATCAGGCAAGATCCATCTTTATCAATAGCATCCAAATTCTTGAATCAAAGATCCAGTTCTTTAATTCAAGATCCATGGCTTGGGACAAGATCCGTGTTTTTGAACAAAGATCCAATCTTGAACAAAGATCCGTGTTTTTGAACAACATCCAGCTTTTTAACAAAGATCCGTGTCCTTGAGCGGAATCCATGCTTCAATGAATCAACAACCATGTTAGCATCCAGACAACATCCAAGTTCTTGAGTCTTGAACAGCATCCAGCTTCAAACAAGTCAGCATCCAATTTCTTGAGTCTTGAACATCATCCAAGCAGCATCAACAATGGGCATCTTCTTTCCCTTCTTGGTGAACTTCATTTCTACAGCAGCTCTTCACAGCAACAGCAGCAACAACTTCTAGCAGCCTCATCAGCAACAGCGGCAACATCCAGCGAAGTTGGGGCAGCAAAGGTGGAGGTGCTGGCAGCCAGGCAGAGCAGCAGGCTTGGGCGGACAGGTCTGGTGCTGGCCTGCAGGGGCGGTGCTAGCCCACAGGGGCGCGGTGCTGGCCTGCAGAGGTGGTGCTCGGAGCGGTGAAGCAGACCTGGTCAGCAGGAAACCAGATCTGGGCGGCAGGAAGAAGGACAGCGCGGCTACAAGGCAGATCTGGGAGGGGCGGACAGGTGCCATAGGCGCGCTACCGTCTGCGCAGGCGCGCGTCTGCCGCTGCTGCTGGCTCACTCGCGTGGGCGCGTGGCGAGTGGCCGGTAGGTGGCCGGTGATCGCCTGAGGAGCAGCAGGGAGCCGACGCGGCTAGGGTATCTCAAAGGCACATGTGAGGCAACGATAAAAGGAGGAGGTGGCAGTAGCTGGGAGGCACCGTGGTTATGGAGCAAAGACGCTGGGACGGGCGCGCAGCTGCTTCAAGTGGGTGGCGCAAGACGCAAGGGCGCTGAAAGTGTGGGTGCTGCTTCTTCTTCTTTTTGGCTCTGCACGGGTGGGTTCACGATAAAGAGAGAAAAGAATATATTTATTGTTTTTACCTTTCCTTCTCTCTTCTTTCTTTCTGTCTCTGTCTTCTGCCTTTTTCTTCTTCCGGGTTGTCTCCTTACGAGCTTCTTGTCGTCTCTTCTCCCTTCTTTTGTCTCCCCGTTGTTTGTCTTTTTAAAACTCCTCCCCCACTTCGCGAGATGGTCCGGGGAATCCTCAACCTCCCCGACCATCAAGTGGTCGATGGATGAGATCAAATCCTTCATCCTTATCCTAAAATTAATAATTAATTAATTATTTAATTTACTTAAATTTTAATTTTATATATATATATATATATATATATATATATTTTGGATTGGTATTTTATTTATTTATTATTATTATTTTTATATTATTATTATTTTCTGGGATTCGTCCCAGGGTATATATTCATGGATAATCCTTGAGATCTACCTCGAGATATGTGTTCCCGGATGATCCTGAGATTTGAGATCCGCCTCGAGATATGTGTTCCCGGGTGATCCTGAGTTTTGAGATCTTCCTCGAGATATGTGTTCTCGGGCTATTATGAAATTTATCCCTTTTTTTATTTTTATTTTAGGATATATTTCACCATCTTATCAAATCCTGATTTGGCCAAGATTATGATAGATTAAATTTCTTAGGATTAGAATTTTAATCCTCATGGAATTGAGACATATATATATATTTTTTATATAAACAACCCATTAGGTTTATAACTTCCGTAGTTCTAGAAAAATTAATACTCCTTTAAACATTCAGATTCATTCATCTTGATGTTCTTTAACTCTCTTCTAAGAGTTTGAAGTTTAATAGTCATTACCTTAGCATTTCCTTGAAACTCCTCTTACAAAACCCTCCAAGCCTCTTTAGATGTTGAAAGCCTCATGATTCTTGGGAACAACTCTTTAGTAATAGCTTGTTGAATGAGAAATAGGGCCTTTGCATCTTTCTTCTTGCTTTCTTTTAGAGTTTCCTTTTGGGCATTTGTAAGAGTTACTATAGCTTCAGGTTCTTCAAAACCATTCTCAACCAAATCCCATAGATCTTGAGATAGGAATAGGGTTTTCGTCTTCAAACTCCAAGAATCATAATTTTCCCCCTTAAAGAGAGGGATAGAAGGTTGTTGGATGCTCAAACCTTGAGAGCTTGTAGAAGCCATAGTTCTTCTCCTTCTTGAGAGCATCAGTTTAAAATGAAAAGAAGTATCAATTTATTTAAAGGGATGCATCAGTTCATAGAGAAAAACCAGCTCGTAAAATGACCGCTAAGTAAACCTGTGCACGGGAAATTAGTTGAGAAGAGAAACGGTAAACGGTCAAGTTAGTTGGAATTCCAACAACCATGACATGATAAACAAAGAAATAAGATAAAAAAAAAAATAAAAAAAAACATGTCACGCACGGGGCTAGCAAAGAAATTGGTGCATTTGTGTGCACACCATGGGCCCACACGAGTTCGGAATTTCCAAGCTAAACTGGACCCGGATTTGCACCCCCCCCCCTGCGCAGGGGCAAGTAAGAGAGCATACCCACTAAATAAGTCTAACATGCTACTAGAGTAGAACATATAAAAGTGGATGCATGTTTTGTAAATAAGCAATGTGGTACTAAACTTACTCTATTGAATATGAATGTTTTGAAACACACATAGGAAGGCCCAAACACAAAGCAAGGCCCAAATGGGCTTCCAACACAGAGAGCACATTAACTTCAATATATTTTATTCCCCAAAATACACAATATGGTATATATATATATATATATATATATTTGGTTTATTGAACATAAATACTCTCAATGGGATTGTAACATCACTTTTAACGTTTATTTCTTCAAAGCAATAATTTGATTACATATACAATCATATGCTGCTTTACAACTTAATTACAAGACCAATAAATCAACATAATAAAATATAGAAAAGCAGAACTAGCTGGCTGGAGAACTTCTCCATCTTTTACTTATTTTGGATTATTGTTATAACAACCTTTAATTGTCAATTGAATGAATCATCTGTTATATATCCCTTTTCCTGATCAGTATGGCGTTCTAACACTTGGGCATATCTTTTGGTGGAGGGAGCATTTGAGCCTCTGGCGTCTTACCGTTCTTCACAATGAACACAGTGGTCATGCCCCAGGAAGTATGCCTATCCAAATGACAGTGCATGAACCAAACACCTGATCATCAAACATAATAATGGAAAAATAAAACACATTAATTATTAACTCCATTAATTTCACAAAAGTTAACGACATCCAAATTAAATAGAATTTAATAAACAAGATAGACTCACCAGGATTACTAGCTCTGAACCTCACAGCAGCCCATCCATTCTTTGGAACTCCAACAGTGTTCTCCAATGGAGGATCCACAAGGTTGTAACCCTTTGGGTCCTTCTCCTTGTCAAAGTTCCCAAAGCCCCTCCCAACTACGTAGAACCTAAATCCATGCAAGTGCAGGGGATGGTTCTCCCCAGCCAGTAAGCTCGTACCTTGAAACACAACCTCAATGCTCTTGTTATACTCCACCATCCTCACCTCAGTCAGCCTCTTTGGAGTCAGCAAGAGCCTTGGCAAGTCCTCACCGGTGAAGTTGTAGTACTGCGGTGGCTCAGATGGAAAGTTTTTCCCATAAACATTGGGAATCTGATGGTAATAAGCATCAAGGATGTCGATTACGGGAGACTGAAAGCTTATGTTGTTCAGACTCGAAGCAAGCCGTCCGGAGAACGGACCGCTGCATGGGTCACTATCATTGCAAGGCAGTATGTTCATTGCTATCGTTATGATCACCCGCTCATCGATATCTTTCGGCACATCTGCCGGATGATCCTTGCTGTCCAAGCTTCGGAGCTTTGCCGTGAAGGCCGTCGCCGCATTTGTATCATTATCAGCTGGAAGTACTGGGAACAATGGAGATGATGTTGATGGTGGTGATAGTTTTGATCTCTGGTTCTTGTACTCTATGATGGCGGTGGCACTACTGTTATCATATTCGACACCATCTGCGCTTGCATAAGGCCTAGTGGCCATGTAGTACCGATTATTTTTCGCTGATGACTTGTTAAGGGACTGCTGGTTTGCAAAGAGCAGTAGATCCATTGTCTGACCAGGAGTGATCATGACGTAGTTTGTATCGAAAGGTTTGATGTATCCTCCGTCTGTCCCGACCACTCTGAGCTTATGTCCGGCGATGCCGAAGAAGAGCTCGTTGTTAATGGCGCCGTTGATCAGCCGGAGAAGGTATGTCTTGCCATGCTCCACCAAAACCTTGAAGGTCCCTAAAGGTTTGGAAAGAAGAAGAAGATGATGATGATGATGATGATGATGATGTGTTGGAGTACATTTAGGGTTTTGTAAACACACCTTGTTTGGAGCAATTATACAAGTCTCCGGGTTGACCATTGATTGTGTAAGCCTCTGAGATGTTAGGATCAGCGCCGGTGCGCAGCGCTTCAGCGATGACTTGGTCCACATCCGCCTTCCACCACTCACCTGTAGTTGAGATATAACATGCAGAAGAGGAACCATAGTTTCAGTTTCACCTGCGTTGAGAACATGCTCAAAGCAAGCATGCATGAACACATGCGTGCATGTTGGTATACTTACGTACCAAGAATGATAGGGATCTCCTTGTAAGGAGCCGGGTAGGGAAAAGAAGACCCTTTCTCTGGATAGATGAATATGGCGCCATGAACAGTAGCACGGTCCCATGCACTGTGTGCATGCCACCAGAGAGTGCCTACCTCCTCAGAGAGGATGATCTTGTAGGTGAACTTTCCGCCCGGCCGGATTGGACACTGTGTGATGTACTCTGGCCCGTCAGACCATGGATTCCTCGGCTGGTCAACGCCATGCCTTTGCATGCAATAAAATAAACTTTAAGTCATGATCAAGAACATGCATGATATCTCTATATATATATATTGAATGAAGAGTTTCAAACCAGTGGATGGTGATATTAGAGCCAGCACTGTTGTAAACATCAACGAAGATGGTGTCGCCTTTGCTTGCATAAATGGTTGGCCCCGGGAACTGCCCGTTTACGGTCAAGATGTCTTTCGTGGAACAAAGCCGGGTGTATTTAGTTTCTTTGATCTAAAATCAAGAAGATCAAGACTGAATAATGCATATATATACTTGTTATATAGAGGATGCATGACATATATACTTGAATTCCAGATATGACACTATATATAAATATATATATGTCCTTTTAGACAATGTCTAGTCTACCCTTTCCATTTCTCCACTCTTATGTCTGTCAACAACTAATTATGCTTTAGACTAATCAATATTGTCAGAAGTCTTCCATTAATAATGAAACAGCTGTGTCAAGGTTGCTTTCAAAAAGGTGAAAAGCTTCTAGCAAAATGATCATAATAAGGAAATAAACAATGACTTGAATAGCAAAATGATCATCACTACAATGTTTGAACCTTTAGAGAAAAGTTGAGGTTGAGCTAATGATATTGGATGCATGGTTAGAAATTAAGACTACTTACAACAAACTTATGGTGAAGAGTCTTGGCAGAAACCAAGCAGCTGCCAAGCAACCCATATAAAAAGAGAAGAACTAGCATCTTCATGATGGAATAACCTATCATTCCAAAAGCTTTATATGGATCTTAAACTTTGCGAAAGAGGAAGAGAAATGATGACACTTGTTTGGTATCTTTGTTAATGGTAATGTATATATATATATATAGATAGAGCATGAATATATACAAGGTGGCCAATGTCTGTTTGCTGTGAAGGTTCTCTGCATGTAATCCAGTCCACCACGTCACGTCCAAAGGCAGCACAAGCCCATTGTTTTTTGTATGTAGATTTTCTTGTTCTTCTTTACTTCTTCATCTTCATCTTCATTGTTTGATTAGTCAAGGGCTTTGATGGTGCATGCAGACCAGTTCAAGGAGCCGTCTGGCTGGCAAACTTAAGTTTTAAAATTCTTTGGGAGTGTGCTTTCATGGTCTTTCGTCAATGTTGGGTAGGATAACAACCAAGTCTAATATGAATCATGGAACGTGCCCAATCCAAAGATTCAAAGACAATATTGTTATTTAGGTTTGGTATAGTAGCATAGATATATATATAAATAGTATTTAAACCTACCATTCATATTTTTGTTTGAAGTACATGATAGGTAATATTATATTGTATTTCATAATATATGGAGTTTAAATGTAGGGAGAAAAAAAAAGTGATTTCTTTCATAGTTATTCACTATAATATTTCATCTGGTTTATGATAAAAACCTTTAAGAAATTATTGAATAATTGGTGTTTCTAGTTATTGGGAAATGGAAGAAATTCACTTAGATTTCCAAGCTCATTGACTTTAAGCAAAGTATAAGGAGAAAATTTAATTGGTTAAACTAACTCAAGAATGTTACACGTACAAGCATAGATATCATTTAGTTATACGCATGCATAACTAAATTGAAGGCAAAGCTATCTCTAAGTACATGGATGCTGAGATGCTGAGTTTGCTTTCTTGACAAGCTTAACGCTAGGACTATTTTGTTCTAAGTTATTACCTAACTGTGGCTTGTTTTTCTATACCTAAAGCTAGGGGTGACCCATTCAAACTAAGTTGGTCCTGTTTTTAATCTAATTCGATGGCTAAAAAACTTTTTGAAATGCTGGTGAAAAGTTTCAAAGGATTAGTGCCCAAGTTTATGAGGGCTTGGCATTTAAGAAGACAAGGTAAAGCATCTCACTCATTGTTAGTTAAATGTGAATTCCCATACATATTAAAAGTCTAGGACAATTTCATTGAAGTTTAATGCATGTGCAACAAACAATGTCAAACAGATAGGGATGATAGCTAGAAAAATCAATCAAACATCAATATCTTTCTAGTACTCCATTATTATAGTGTTTTTTTATTCAAATTGACTACGGACCTTGAGCATAACATATTTATTTATTAATAAAATAGTGAATAAATCACAATTCATTAATAATATACAAAAAAAAAAATACATTATGGCCATGTGGAGTGATTAAGAGAAAGATCATCATTACGTAAGGTCGAATGACTTTAGAAGGAAAACGAAAGAGAGTGATATGATCATTTATAAATCATATTGGAGCAATTACGTACAATTAGTAGGCCATAACATGAAGGGGACTGAAAGGGATTGATCGGACCATTAGCAATGTATGTAAAACCGGACCGTGAAGCGAACCGGTCTAATAACTGGGTCACGGATCAGTTGGTCTAACCGGATGACCTATTCTGATCGGATCAGACGACATCATAAATATATATATATATATATAGGGGTCTTTCACTGTGTGGCCAGCTCGAATACTGTTTCAGTCCGGTTACCTCTCATTTAGGCCCCTGGAGCATTTTTAAAGGATTTTCAACCATACGGATGGAAAGATCATCAAAAAATAAGCTAGCCTGTCAATTTTCATACAATTTGGTGACCATTTAGTCCTCCCACTTAATGGTTAAAATTCTGAACAGTTAAAATTTTCCTAAAATAAGAACCGTTAAGTGGAAGGACCAAACGGTCACCAATTTATATGAAAATTGACAGGCTAGCTTATTTTTCGGTGATCTTCCCATCCGTATGGTTCGAAATCCTTCAAACATGCTCTAGGGGCCTAAATGGGAGCTGGCCGAATCAATACAGTGATCAGGATGTTAGAACCATCGTGTGTGTGTATACCCCTCAAAAGTTTCATAATTGCTTGTATACCCCTGAAAAACAGGTTGAATTATGGATATGCCCCTACTGTTAGGGTCTGTTGAAAGAAGTTAACCAAATAATCTTAAAAAATGTTACAACTTAAGTTAAGGGCTGGAAAATGTCCAAAATACCCATATTTATATATTTTAAATATTTTAAAATTTAGATTTTTAAAGGGATATTTTTAAAGCTACGGTCAAACAAATTTTTCAAGAGTATATATGCAATGAGTATAATGGTCATTTTGCATGTCTACCGTTTGTTAACTGAGAGTTTTTATCTGAATTTAACCCTAGAGGTATATAAGTAATTATATATATTATTCAAGGATATGTATGCAATTATGTTTTATTCAGTGGTAAATACGTAATTTCAAAATTATTAAGAGGTACACTTGCAAAAAGCCATATATATATATATATATATATATATATATATATATATATATATATATATAGGGATGTGTTACAATCAGGCCAACTATATAACATTGTGCATTCCCACTCGCCTCCCATTTGGCCCCCTGGAGCATGTTTGAAGGATTTTCAACCGTACGGATGGGAAGATCATCGAAAAATAAGCTAGCATGTGCATTTTCATACAATTTGGTAATCGTTTGGTCCTCCAATTTAACGGTTCTTATTTTATAGAAATCTGAACGATCCAAAATTTCAACCGTAAAGTGGGAGGACCAAACGGTAACCAAATTATATGAAAATGTACATGCTAGCTTATTTTTCGATGATCTTCCCATCCGTACGGTTGGAATCCTTCAAACATGCTCTAGGGGGTCAAATGGGAGGCAACTGGGAAAGCACAGGGCATCTGGCCGACGGCATCTGATCAGCGCCTTATATATATATATATATATATATATATATATATATATATATATATATATACGGTGATGCTAAGATGCGGTCGGTTGGATCACTATGTAGATCCGATCGACGCCCATTTCGGCCCTTGGAGCATGTTTGAAGGATTTCCACCGTACGGATAGGAAGATCATAGAAAAATAAGCTAGTTTGTCAATTTTTATATAATTTGATGACCGTTTGGTCCTCCCACTTAACGGTTTATTTTAAGGAAATTTTAACGGTTTAGAATTTCAACCATTAAGTGGGAGGACCAAACGGTCACAAAATTGTATGAAAATTGATAAGCTAGCTTATTTTTCAATTATCTTCCCATCCGTACGGTTGGAAATCCTTTAAACATGCTCCAAGGGCCGAAATATACGGCGGCCGGATCTGCACAGTGATCCGACCGCACAGTAGCATGACCATATATATATATATATGTGTGTGTGTGTGTGTGTGTGGTGATAGTATGCTGCCGGCCATAATTGCTGCCGGCCCATACTATCACCACTGCTCATTTTGTGGTGTATGAGTTTGGGTTTAATTTGTTTTTGGGGTGGGTGTTAGTATGGTCCGACCGCATACTAACACCCACCCCAAAAACATCTTCAATAAATATTTTTAGATATGATGTTTGATAATAAAAATAAATTTATTAATTAATTAAGGATAAGTTTTTCAAAGTTAAAGAAATTTTATAAGAGGATTTTGTAAAAGTTTTATACAACACAAGTGGATTTATATTTTCTAAGGGGTTTGACAATAAAAAGTGTCAAACAAGGTTAGGGTTAATCGTGCAATTTACGAACCATATCTCTAAAATCCTTCAATATCCTCATCAGAGCAACTTTGAGTTTCAGCAATGGCTACCGAATCGTAGCCTAATATTCTCATTAATGACTCCGCCCTCCTCTTTCCATTCCTCTCTTACATCATTCCCCTCACATCACCCCCCCCCCCTCTTCTCCTCTCAAGAACGCCGTTACTCCTTCCACGCCATCGGCTCCACCTCTCAGGATCCCTCGGACCCTAAGTTCCAACTCCTTGATCTTGCTCGGAAACCTCTTACGATCCTTCTCTTCTCCGCCGCCATCTCCTTTTCACCCTTTGATTTCAGGCCACTTCCTGCCATCTCTAAGCCCAATCACGACCTCAACCTCTGAAAATCGAGGTCTGTCCGGTTCTGGGCCAACTGGTCGGTTCGGCGGGTTTGTTCGGGTTTGACCTGTTTGACTTCCGGGCAACAACTGATATGAACTCGAACCAGACTGGTGCCTGGTTTCCGGTTCTGCAGGTCCTCTCCGGGTTTAAAAACATTGATCATTAGTTTAACTTAATTATAATCAACTAAGGATGAGAAAACAAAAACCTTACTAAATTTTTTTAAGCTTGATGAGTTTGATATGCATGCATGTGAAGGAGTTAATTAATTCATGTGAAGCATCTCATTACTGATTTAAAAACTATATATATATATATATATATATATATATATATATATATATATATATATATATATATATATATACGGTGAGGTGATGTTACTGTGCAATCAGCCGGATCACTATGCAAGTAAGGTCGCCTACCATTTGGGCATTTGGAGAGTATTGTAAGGATTTCCAACCGTACGTATAGAAAGATCATCAAAAAATAAGCTAGCATTTCGATTTTCATACAATTTGGTGAAGTGATGATCCTCCCACTTAAAGGTTAAAATTCTGAACATTTAAAATTTCTATAAAATAAGAACCGTTAAGTGGGCGAATCATCATCTCACCAAATTGTATGAAAATCGACATGCTAACTTATTTTTCGATATTCTTTCCAACCGTAAAATTGGAAATCCTTAAAACACTCTCCAAATGGCCATATAGGAGGCGACCTTATTTGTACAATAACCGGCCAGCTGCATAGTATCACCGTTTGATATATATATATATATATATATATATATATATATATATAATAATAATAATAATAATAATAATAATAATAATAAAAGTAAAAGTACAAGTCTAAGTTAAATTTGTTTAAAGTGAATAATTATTTAGATATGCATGCATACAATGAAGTTAATCTTGTTGGCAAATTCAGAGACAGATTAACATCTTATTTCAGTTAATTAATACTTAACAACTCAATTTCATCAAACTAACTAGATTTCAAAGTGTAATACACACATAGTCACTCAAAACCAATTCATCGAATTCAATGATAAACTATTGAAATTAAGTTGGGAGATTAGTCAAGCCTAGGTAGGGCATGCCTTGACTAGGTAGGGCATGCATAGTACAGCCGTAAAAGCATATTTTACCTTCTTCATGCAAGGAATCTGACAAACACTCTAGCCAATAGGGTACACCTAATGCAAGACGCCGGCGAGCTCCTCCCGTTGCACGTATTAGGTATGAGCAGCCCAAGTATCAACCAAGGACTCAATAGTTGGACAAGGAGAAGAAGGAAGAAGGAAGGAGAAAAAGATGATGAACATTGCTTTTGAGAGGCTCTCTGTATCTGAGATTATTATCAGTGAGAGAGGAGATGAAAAAGTCAAAGAAGCTTTGGCTATGCAAAAGGGTTATATAACCATGATATGGTCCAATGGTCAGAAAATGATCAATTGGACTAGATCTAATGGCTAGTTTTCGTCGTGTAAGATAAAAACAAATTAAGGAAAGAAAAAATAATAGGCTTCAGAAAGGGGGACCATATGCCAGCCAGTAGGCCGCGGTCGTGTGCGGGCGGCACACATGAGGAGTTTGATCTTGCTCAGTCCATTGATCAACTTGATCAAGTGGCGATGGCTAAGATGGTATATGAATTAGTTTGAGGTTTAGTTCCTAGGTGATGTGGGACTAAACCTGTAAAATCCACGAATTTTATTAGGGAAAAATATTTAAAATATTTCCTTAACGCGATTAGTGTAAATGTGGGATTAAATGAATTATTTAATTGGAAATTTAAATTATTATGGGGTCCAGGGGACCTAATAGTAATTTTGAAAGTCATAAGGACCTTACAGAAGTTTTCCTCTCTCACAGATTTGGACCTAAGTATAAATATAAAAGAATCAGGGACCTCTCATAAAATTTCGTGAGAGAAAACCCTATCAGAGTGAATGAACGGCTGAGATTAAATGATCTCAGACTGTAGCAAATCGCGAGGCATTATAAAGGTTTACAGAGAGCCACGTGGCGAGCCCAGATGAAATCCATCTGGTCGTGGGACGGATACGAGGCAGAGGAGAGGGTTTTTATGGGAGTAAACCCATGGTGCGGGCGAGTGTGAACCATTCATCTTGTGGATGACCATATCGCGAGACAAGGGATTGACATCTGACCATCGATCTCAAAGATATCTCGACGGTTAATCTGGAAGAACGCTGGATACGAGGGAATCAGATTAAATCATAGCCTTTGATCCTAATGGAATGATCACAGCCCTTTATCCTCGAAACCAGATCTCGAGGCAGAACTCACCCTTCTCCTTCAGCCGGTTGAACGGACGCGCGAACACCGCCCCTCGCCGGCCGTTGTGCGCATGAAGTTCGGACGACGCGCGGCGCATTAAAGGTGGCGTTTTCGACGTTTGGGCTGGTCTCCCGAGCCCTATAAAAAGGGGCGTGACACCCACTGTCCCGACTCACCAGACTCGAGCTCGTTCTATTCTCCGGTGAGGTGACGGACGGTGAAGGGGAAGGAGCTCGCAGTGGAAGCTCTCGCGCCGAGGAATCCAGGCGAGTCAGGGGACCAAGGACGCGGCTCACGGGGAAAGGAAGGGCAGCGCTGTGACAACGCGAGAAGGAACCTTTACCGGCCGAGCTCGTCGGAGTGGAGATGGAGGCGCTATCGGCGACATACCGACACCCCCGCTGCCGACAAACCCCTCGGTAAGCATCTAAAAACTATGTAGAGTATTTTAGAGTCGTTCGCGAAAGATTAATGGTCGACGGCGAGCTTCGCCCGGAGAGGGAGCGATCCCCGGCCGAGAATTTGTCGATTTTCTGGCGATGAAGAATTTGGCGCTCTCAGAGGGCTGGCCGCGATCGTGGAACTCTCGGCGTCGGGGACCGAGCATGGGTAGGTGCTCGGAGCTCGCCGGCGGAGAAGGTTGTTGTTGGTGACCCTCGGTCGCGCCAGAGAGAGAGAAGAGAGAAACGAAGAAGAAGGAGATTAAAAAAAAAAAAAATCAATAATAATAATAATAAAGTTAAAAAGGGTAATGTTTGATTAATCATATAGTGACTATAGGGGGTGTGACACATTAATTGAAATTAATCAATTTATATTTTTCTCTCTTGGTTTTAAATACTAATTAGTTATTGATACAAATAATCATTAGCTAATGGAGTTAATAAAAAAAAAAACTATAGAGGTGTGACAAAATAATTATCAAAAAGAAACCTAGGTAGTGTGTGACATAGAAATAATAAAAGAATTTTTATTATTTGAGTAATGTTGATTATTTTAAACATTAGTAGTGTGACACATGTTCAATCAATTAGGGGTTCTTTGAAAATAGAACTTAGGATCGGTGATGATTGCTAGGTTTGGAAATATAAGGTTCTAATAAAAGATTAAAACCTTAGTGTACTAATTAAATCGGTAATGACTTTATTAATAGTATTAACACTATTAATCAGATAGTTATATAATTTCGGTAACTATGTAGAACTATAAGTATGAGACATGGTAAAGTAATTATTATCGAAATAAGATAAATAGAAATTTATTTAATTTCTGGAATTTGGACAATTGGTTGAGTGATGGAAATTATTTAGTAAGGAAGCTAAATAAATTAAAAAGACTAATAAACCCTAAGCAAGGTGGAACCTAAAACTTTAGGATTTAAAAAGTTGCCAAATGACCAAAATGCCCTTCTAGGGTAAAAAGGGGGGTTAAGATCGATTTAAATTGACTCAACTCAACTAAAGTGAACTAATAAAAGTCAGACTTGACAAATAGGCTAGAGTTGACTAAATTTGACCATAGTAGGTCTAAAAGTCAACTAAGGGACACTGAAACGGGGATAAGGGCCGGTAACCCGAGAGATGGTCCTTAGGACCCGTTAGTGGGCCTAAGCCCAATAAGAAAGTAAGGCATGCATGTACACCTAAGGACATAGAAAATTATGGGAATACTGTTTCTAATAGGACCTCTACATGCCAGATACTCTCGGGGAGTTGTGGGCACCTAGAGGAAGCTAGAAGGACGTCTAGTACCAACCAGAAGTAAGTTTCACTTGCCTAGTTTTCACCCGATAACGGGATTTCTTGGACTTGCTATGTGTTCTTAATACATGCACTGTTGTTGCCATACATGCTGTTCTTATTTCTTCTTGAATCACATTACATGTATGCTAGTTTACGGGACGTTGGTGTCCCTATTTGCTATGTTCTACTGCCCGGACTCAGTGGAGCTAGGGAAGCTCCAATTTAGGGATGTTCAGGGATAGGACCCCCTGACTTTCCTGACAGCCCTACCGGAGAAACAAATCTCTGGAGGTCTCACCTGTCAGTGGGCATGGTACACTGACCGTGTTAACACGAAGAAGAGGTAGTTCTACCGATCTTTTGACTGGAGAGTCAAACGACCATCTAGGTCGTAATAATATCCAAAAAGCTGGACATACTGGCCGGGAGTAAACTCCGAGTTCTCTTAGAACTCACTACGGAGCCCGAGGGCTTTTGTAGCAGGAGTCGTACCTTTGACTTGTTTGTGGTAGACTCCTAGGACCTTGTTGTTGATTCTATGATCCTGTTGACTGTCATTTTTATTTTGATGACACTGTGACCTGCAGGGGTACTTACTGAGCTTTCCCTTCGAAAGCTCACGTGTTTTCTCTTTTCCTCCTTTTACAGATTCCGAGGCTTAGAGGGGGGAAGAATCTTGAAGAGAGGGACTCCGGGAGATCAAGGTTTATAGGAGTCTCAGTTATCTTTATTTCTAATAACTTTGTTATTTGTAGGACCCGTATAGGGACTGTGACTTCTATGGGGCCTATGGACCCTAATGACTCTATGTTCCTATGAACTTGAGTTTGTGTTTATTTATGGATTGTTATCTCGCTTATCACATTATTAGGCCTTGTATTAGAGTTGAGTTTATCTCTTCTTTAATACCTACGGCCTCAGATCGTCTTTCGAGGTCCCGATCCGGTCGGGCGCATGATTAAAGTGGTATCGAGAGAGATCTCTAGATAGAGCGTATAGCAGACTTAGATGCCCTTAGCCAGCTTGTATAGACTGAAAAGTGCGGACCGGGGTAGTATAGATAGTGGTAATGCTAGATTGACACCCAGATACTTGCGTGGATGCTCGGGACCATCATACCGTGATTCTTCTGATGATGAGGTGGAGTCTGTCCGTGAGAACACTCCACCACCCAGAGCTGACTCATCAGAGCCCGCGGAGGTCCTCGCCGAGGTGAGGAGGACGCTGGAAGCCACCAACCGAAGGTTGATGAGGCTCCGCATCACCGTTACCATGTTGGTCCAGGGCCTTAGGGACCACATCGCTATGCAGAGGCCAGTAGGACCCAGGGTTCCGTTGGCACAGGAGATCGTGAGCCCTAGTATTCCTTCACGACGCTGCAGTGTAGAGCTGCGTGACTACCGTGCATTGGGGGTTCGGGATTGGAGAGAGGCTGCAGTCCATCACCGCCGCTCTCGATCACACGGCTGCCGTCGGTGTGGAGTATAATGCAGCACCGGGTATGACGGAGTGTAGGCGCCTCGCCTCGGGTGCCGCAAATCGTAAGGCGTCACGCAGCATCTAGCTTTTACCGTCCGTCTGCAGGGGCACCAGATTCCAGCAGGGGACCCTGTGGGTCCGGAGGACATCGACCGTGCCACGACTACACTCCACCGTCGCTAATGCAGCATCATTTGGACTGAGTTCTTGTTTTAGTTGCTAGAATAATCGTAGTCTTACAAACTTATGTGTTGTATGAACTACTTTTATTATGTCTCTTAGTGCCTTTTGTTTTAAGCATGTTGACTCTAGTTGTTCCTTTTGAAATGAATAAATGTATATTTTCATCATCACCTGTTTTTCTGGAAATAAAAAAAATAACCTTGTAATCCTTATACAGTTATTCAATGGATCACTTGCGTGGAGGTCGTGGTGGTAGGGGAAGAGGAAGGGTAGCGAGGCGACCTGAAGTAAATCTTGAAATGCCATGACCTCCTATGGAGGAAGAAGTCCCTCAACCGCAGGGTGGGGAGGTACCCCCGCCTGTGGATGAGATGGAAGTTGACCAGGAGGTGCCTGCTCAATCTAATGCTCAGGCGCCTCAGGCAGAGGGTCAAAACCCAAGGGGGGAGGTACCCCCCATGAGTATGATGGAGCTAATGAGGGAAATGTTGGGGCTAATTCAAGAGACCCTAAGAATAGCTGCAGCACCACCAACCACCCCTACGACAAGTAGAGGATTACTAGGGGAGATTAAGAGACCCTCTCCCCGACCTTTCGAAGGGGCTGCAGACCCCCATGTTGCAGAACAATAGATTCGTGAGATGGAGAAGACCTTCGAGGTCTTCCAAACCTACTTGAGGCCGGAGAAGATTAGGACCGCCGTGTACATGCTCCAGGGCCCGCCGAAGATTGGTACTTTGGAGAAATAAGACTAAGGAAGGGGAAGCCTTCCGGACTTGGGAAGAATTCTGACCGCTGCTCTTCGCCAAATATTTCTCGAGAGGGACATCCGTACATTTTGGGCAACAATTCTCCCAAAATTGTTCAAGGAGGCTCCACCACGCGGAGCAATATGAAACCGAAGTTTGACGGTTGGCTCGCCTTCCTCCACGACATGGTTCCACGGAAGAGAGCCGGGTGATGAAATTTGAGGCCGGGCCGCGCCATCACCGGTAAAAGATTGTGACTAGCCACATGTGCAAGACTTACACCGAAGTTGTGGTTAGGGCTAAGTATACTGAGGCTTCTTGTCAAGGGGACGCCCAGGGGTCGTCCCAGAAAGATAAAAAGGATAAAGGGACAAACAGCCAGGGCCAATCATCCTGAAAGAGCTCCTCGAAAGCGTAGGCCGGACAACAAGTACCGACCCTATGGGAAGCCGACCAGGTCCACAGCCTCATCTGGAGGAAAAGGGTCTTCAGCCAGTGTGACCCAGAATATTAAGTGCTATGAATGCAAGGGACCACATAAGAGGTCCCAATGCCCAAGGATAACTGGAGGGTGTTATTTCTGCTTGGCCTTGGATCACCAAAAGGCCCAAAGGTCCTCCCGGCCACAACAAGGACAGAGGCGTGGTAGGGGAACTTCGGGGATCTCAACAAGCTTCCCGACAATCTGTTGGACCACCACCAAGACCACAAGGTGGGGATAAGAAAGGGAAGGCGACCTCAGGACAGCCTTCTACACCAAACCAACCCCAGCAGCAGCAGAGGCCAATGACCCATGGTCGGGTCTACCATTTGACAACTGAGGAAGCTCAGGCATCAGCAGATGTCGTGGCAGGTACCATTTCAGTTAGTTCATTCTATGCCTGCACTTTATTTGATCCTGGAGCCACACACTCATTTGTGTCTGCACGGTTCGCACGAAAGTATACATTGCCTACAATAGATCTACCCCAGGACTTGTGTGTAGACACCCCGTAGGGAGTCAGCCATGATAGTAAGGAAAATGGTACCGTGTCCAAGTAGTGATTGAGGGGCGGAAATTACTTGCAAACCTCGCATGTAATGGACCCTCGGGATTACGATGTGATCCTCGGAATGGGTAGCTCTCTTGATTTCTGCTTGATGGTAGGCCTGTCGTGGGAAGAGAGTTGTGTTTAAGATGCCTAAGGAGAGGAATTTACTTTTAAAGGCAGCCACACTGTTCCCTAGTACGAGGAGATCTCAGCTCTCTGTGTTCGGAAGCTCCTTAGGGGTGGGTGTATAGGCTATTTGGCTTCTATTTCCGAGGGTGAAGAAGAATAAGGAGATTGTAGTCTCGCATCGCATACCGGTAGTAAGGGAGTACCACGGCGTGTTTCGGAAGAGTTACCGGACTACCCCCTGGAAAGGAATTGGAGTTTTCCATTGATTTGGTACCGGAGCGACCCACGTGTCTAAGGCTCCTTATCGGATGGCGCTGCGGAACTTAAGGAATTAAAGACCCAACTAGAGGAATTATTGGACAAGGGTTTTATTAGACCTAGTATGTCACCTTGGGAGCACCTGTTCTTTTCGGCCAAGAAGAAAGACGGGTCGCTACGGTTGTGCATTGATTATCGGGAGTTGAATAAGGTGACTGTAAAGAATAAATATCCTCTACCAAGAATTGATGACTTACTGGATCAGCTACAGGGAGCTCAAGTCTTCTCAAAGATTGATTTAAGATCTGGTTATCATCAAGTGAGGATTAAGGAGACGGATATCCCGAAGAGTGCTTTCCGTACTAGATACAGGCACTACGAGTTTCTGGTAATGCCGTTTGGGCTTACCAATGCCCCGGCAGTCTTTATGGACATGATGAACCGGGTATTCCGTCAATATTTGGACCGGTTTGTAGTAGTGTTCATCGATGATATTCTTGTTTACTCGAAAAGCCACCAGGCCCACGAGGAGCACTTACGAATAGTGCTAGAGACCTTGAGGGAACATCAGCTTTACGCAAAGTTCTCCAAGTGTGATTTTTGGTTGGAAAGTGTAGCTTTCTTGGGCCACGTGGTGAGTGGAGCTGGAGTTTCAGTCGATCCCAAGAAAATTGAAGCCGTTGTAGAATGGAAAAGACCAACAACGGTACGGGAGATACGGAGTTTCTTGGGATTAGCCGGTTATTACCGGAGATTCGTTGAGGGTTTTTCGGTAATAGCAGCACCGTTAACCAAACTGACCAGGAAGGGTACCAAATTCGTTTGGACCGACTCCTGTGAAAAGAGTTACCAGGAGCTAAAACAGAGGTTGATATCAGCACCGGTGTTGGCGCTACCACAAAGCAACCGTGGGTATACAGTCTACAGCGACGCCTGCAAGACTGGCCTTGGATGTGTGTTGATGCAAGACGGGCGCGTGATTGCTTATGCATCACGACAATTAAAACCTTACGAGGAGAACTACCCTACACACGATCTTGAATTGGCAGCGATCGTGTTTGCCCTAAAGATCTGGCGACACTTCCTCTACGGTGTTCCTTGCGAGATTTACACCGATCATAAGAGCCTCAAGTACATATTCACACAGAAGGAATTGAATATGAGACAGCGGCGATGGTTAGAGCTAATCAAGGACTATGATCTCAGTGTCCATTACCACCCGGGCAAGGCGAACGGGTGGTCGGCGCAATCGAAAGGTGAAGTCTGGATATGGAGTTGCCGCTATGTTAACAACTCAGAGGTCGCTACTGGAGGATATGAGAAGGCTCGACTTGGAGGTCGTTTTACCTGTAATGGAAGTCTCATTGGCCAGCTTGCATATTCGACCCTCGTTATTGGAGAGAATTAGGGTTGCTCAGGGACAAGATCCTGAACTGGAGGAGATCAAGGAGCACATGGGCCAAGGAGAACCAACACGGTTCAGGGTCCATGAAGATGGCACCCTTAGATTTGACGAAAGGATTTGTATACCAAATGTCCCAGAAATAAAACAAGAAATTCTGGAGGAAGCCCACTATTCGGGCTACACTATTCACCCTGGAGGTACCAAGATGTACAGAGGGTTGAAGGATCATTTCTGGTGGAAGGGGATGAAGCGAGATGTTGCGATGTTCGTGGCTAAATGCATCACCTGTCAGATGGTAAAGGCGGAACACCGTAAGCCCGGGGATGTTACAACCTTTACCCATTCCGGAATGGAAATGGGAGCACATTAACATGGACTTTGTAACGGGGTTGCCACGCACTCAAAGAGGCCATGAATCGATCTGGGTTATTGTGGATCGGCTGACGAAGTCGGCCCACTTTATACCATTAAGGATAGGAGCATCCTTGGAAAAGTTGGCCCAACTATATATCGACCGCATCGCCGATTACATGGAGTACCGTGGCGATCACCTCGGTCGAGACACACGGTTCGTCTCTAGATTCTGGGAGAGCTTGCACACTGCTTTGGGCACTGTGGATTAGCGTTCAAAGACAGCTTTCACCCACGTTGATGGGCGATGGAAAGGACCATCCAGGTGCTAGAGGACATGCTGAGGGCATGTGCGATAGACTTTACGGGGTCTTGGGATGAACGCCTAAGTTTGATAGAGTTTGCCTATAACAACAGTTACCAGGCAAGCATCAAGATGGCACCCTATGAGGCACTCTATGGGAGGAAGTGTCGAACTCCCATATGTTGGGGAGATGTGGGAGAAAGGAAACTGGTAGCTGAGACGACACTTAAGCAACCTGATTTTGTAAGACAAACAGAGGAACATGTCAAAATGATCAGGGAGCGACTCCAGGCTGCCCAGAGTAGACAAAAGAGCTATGCCGACCGAAAAAGATCTAATCAGGAGTATCAAGTGGGGGATCTGGTATTCCTAAAGGTGTCTCCAATGAAAGGGGTCGTAAGGTTTGGACGACGTGGAAAACTTGCCCCACGATATATTGGACCTTTTGAGATATTGGAGCGTATAGGGGTGGTGGCATATAGATTGGCTCTACCACAGGACCTCGCTCAGGTTCACGATGTCTTCCACATTTCAATGTTGAAGAAGTGTATTCGTGATCCCACCAGAGTGATTCCACAGGTCCCGGTGGAAGTCCAAGAAGATATGTCCTATGAGGAACACCCAGTAGCTATTTTGGGCCGAGAGGACAAACAACTAAGGAATAGAACTATTCCTTTTATTAAGGTGAAGTGGAGTAACCACACCGAGCGGGAAGCTACCTGGGAACGTGAAGAGGATATGAGGCAGCGTTTCCCAGAGTTGTTTGTATGAAGTATAATTGTGTAGAAATTTCGAGGACGAAATTTTGTAAGGGGGGAGGATTGTAAAATCCACGAATTTTATTAGGGAAAAATATTTAAAATATTTCCTTAACGCGATTAGTGTAAATGTGGGATTAAATGAATTATTTAATTGGAAATTTAAATTATTATGGGGTCTGCAGGGACCTAATAGTAATTTTGAAAGTCATAAGGACCTTACAGAAGTTTTCCTCTCTCACAGATTTGGACCTAAGTATAAATATAAAAGAATCAGGGACCTCTCATAAAATTTCGTGAGAGAAAACCCTATCAGAGTGAATGAACGGCTGAGATTAAATGATCTCAGACTGTAGCAAATCGCGAGGCATTATAAGGGTTTACAGAGAGCCACGTGGCGAGCCCAGATGAAATCCATCTGGTCGTGGGACGGATACGAGGCAGAGGAGAGGGTTTTTATGGGAGTAAACCCATGGTGCGGGCGAAAGTGTGAACCATTCATCTTGTGGATGACCATATCGCGAGACAAGGGATTGACATCCACCATCGATCTCAAAGATATCTCGGCCAGTTAATCTGAAGAACGCCGGATACGAGGGAATCGATTAAATCATAGCCTTTGATCCTAATGGAATGATCATGCCCTTTATCCTCAAAACCGGATCTCGAGGCGTAACTCACCCTTCTCCTTCAAATGGGTTGAGCGGACGAACACCGCCCTCGCCGGCCGTTGTGCGCATGAAGTTCTGGACGACGCAGCGCGCATTAAAGGTGGCGTTTTCGGACGTTTGGCCGGTCTCCAGCCCTATAAAAGGGGCGTGACACCCACCGTCCCGACTCACCGCATCTCGAAGCTCGCTCTATTCTCCGGTGAGGTGACGGGCGTGAAGGAAGGAAGGAGCTCGCGAGCCGAAGCTCTCGCGCCGAGGAATCCAGGCGAGTCAGGGGACCAAGGACGCGGCTCACGGGGAAAGGAAGGGAAGCGCTGTGACAACGCGAGAAGGAACCCTTACCGGCCGAGCTCGTCGGAGTGGAGACAGGAGGCGTTTACCGGCGACACCGACACCCCCGTCGTCGACAAACCCCTCGGTAAGCAACTAAAAACTCTGTAGAGTATTTTAGAGTCGTTCTTGCGAGCATACGGTCGACGGCGAGAGCTCGCCGGAGAGGGAGCAGTCCTGGCCGAGAATTTGTCGGCCACGACGATGAAGGTCAAGGCGCCTCAGAGGGTCGGGCCGCGATCGTGGAACTCTCGGCGTCGGGGACCGAGCATGGGTAGGTGCTCGGAGCTCGCCGGCGGAGAAGGTTGTTGTTGGTGACCCTCGGTCGCGCCAGAGAGAGAGAAGAGAGAAACGAAGAAGAAGGAGATTAAAAAAAAAAAAATCAATAATAATAATAATAAAGTTAAAAAGGGTAATGTTTGATTAATCATATAGTGACTATAGGGGGTGTGACACATTAATTGAAATTAATCAATTTATATTTTTCTCTCTTGGTTTTAAATACTAATTAGTTATTGATACAAATAATCATTAGCTAATGGAGTTAATAAAAAAAAAAAACTATAGAGGTGTGACAAAATAATTATCAAAAAGAAACCTAGGTAGTGTGTGACATAGAAATAATAAAAGAATTTTTATTATTTGAGTAATGTTGATTATTTTAAACATTAGTAGTGTGACACATGTTCAATCAATTAGGGGTTCTTTGAAAATAGAACTTAGGATCGGTGATGATTGCTAGGTTTGGAAATATAAGGTTCTAATAAAAGATTAAAACCTTAGTGTACTAATTAAATCGGTAATGACTTTATTAATAGTATTAACACTATTAATCAGATAGTTATATAATTTCGGTAACTATGTAGAACTATAAGTATGAGACATGGTAAAGTAATTATTATCGAAATAAGATAAATAGAAATTTATTTAATTTCTGGAATTTGGACAATTGGTTGAGTGATGGAAATTATTTAGTAAGGAAGCTAAATAAATTAAAAAAAAAAAGACTAATAAACCCTAAGCAAGGTGGAACCTAAAACTTTAGGATTTAAAAAGTTGCCAAATGACCAAAATGCCCTTCTAGGGTAAAAAGGGGGGTTAAGATCGATTTAAATTGACTCAACTCAACTAAAGTGAACTAATAAAAGTCAGACTTGACAAATAGGCTAGAGTTGACTAAATTTGACCATAGTAGGTCTAAAAGTCAACTAAGGGACACTGAAACGGGGATAAGGGCCGGTAACCCGAGAGATGGTCCTTAGGACCCGTTAGTGGGCCTAAGCCCAATAAGAAAGTAAGGCATGCATGTACACCTAAGGACATAGAAAATTATGGGAATACTGTTTCTAATAGGACCTCTACATGCCAGATACTCTCGGGGAGTTGTGGGCACCTAGAGGAAGCTAGAAGGACGTCTAGTACCAACCAGAGGTAAGTTTCACTTGCCTAGTTTTCACCCGATAACGGGATTTCTTGGACTTGCTATGTGTTCTTAATACATGCACTGTTGTTGCCATACATGCTGTTCTTATTTCTTCTTGAATCCTGTTAAGCATGTATGCTAGTTTACGGGACGTTGGTGTCCCTATTTGCTATGTTCTACTGCCCGGACTCAGTGGAACTAGGGAAGTTCCAATTTAGGGATGTTCAGGGATAGGACCCCCTGACTTTCCTGACAGCCCTACCAGAGAAACAAATCTCTGGAGGTCTCACCTGTCAGTGGGCATGGTACACTGACCGTGTTAACACGAAGAAGAGGTAGTTCTACCGATCTTTGACTGGAGAGTCAAACGACCATCTAGGTCGTAATAATATCCAAAAAGCTGGACATACTGGCCGGGAGTAAACTCCGAGTTCTCTTAGAACTCACTACGGAGCCCGAGGGCTTTTGTAGTAGGAGTCGTACCTTTGACTTGTTTGTGGTAGACTCCTAGGACCTTGTTGTTGATTATATGATCCTCGCTTGACCGCCATTTTATTTTGATGACACCGCGTGACTCAAGTAGGGTACTTACTGAGCTTTCCCTTCGAAAGCTCACGTGTTTTCTCTTTTCCTCCTTTTACAGATTCCGAGGCTTAGAGGGGGGAAGAATCTTGAAGAGAGGGACTCCGGGAGATCAAGGTTTATAGGAGTCTCAGTTATCTTTATTTCTAATAACTTTGTTATTTGTAGGACCCGTATAGGGACCAGACTTCTATGGGGCCTATGGACCCTAATGACTCTATGTTCCTATGAACTTGAGTTTGTGTTTATTTATGGATTGTTATCTGCTTATCACATTATTAGGCCTTGTATTAGAGTTGAGTTTATCTCTTCTTTAATACGGCCGGTCTGTAGACGTGCTCGAGGTCCCGGGATCCGGGTCGGGGCGTTACAAAACCTCTGAGATGCAATAGAGATTTGTTGTGAGAGTAAATAGAATGGGTGGATTGGGCCTTTGGGTCCACCCATTCCATTTCCAGCAGTCCCCTACTACACTCATAGTCAATCATAACGCTAATCAATATGGTATATGAAACTTAGAACACTGAGAATAAAATTATACTAAAATTTATATGTCTCAAAAAATAATATGAAAGCAATCGTATGCGTCATCAAACTTAGGATTTTGATTCCAGTCAAATAAAGAGATGAATTGTTTATTTGTTGAGTTCTTGGGCTTACACAATATCGTAAACTATGGTGTCGTTAGAGACTTAAATCTTAGTTTTCTAGTAAAGCCTCCAACTGATGGAAATGTAGTGAACTATGTTTTGAACTACATTCCTTAAATCAGCATTTAATAAAACTAGAGATCCTATACGATACTTGAGTTAGGTGGATTGACGCATTATTTTGCCATATGCACATATACCATTTCATAGAGATATTTATAGAGTTGACCTACAAAATCTCATGACAACTACAAATTTAACAAAGAGTCTCACATACGTGCAGATCTCCAAAGAAATATGTTGTGCAATATGTTGCTGAGATACAACTATTGATCTCATTAAGAGTTAAGATCAACCTTAAACCATTACATGAAAGCACTTGCCATAGGAATAGGGTTAGAGTATACCTCTAGTAAATATTGTGCTCTCCAAGCCAACCAATCAAATAGCTTTCCTTTGAACTTCTACCCAGCTGGAATCTTAAAGAACTAGGGTCACTACAGTTATTGACCTCTATGGTTTCATCCTCATTTCCCTCGATGCATCAGCTATCAATAATCTTAATAACCCTTTCATTAGGAAAACCATTAGATTTAGCTCTGACATCAGATAATCTATACTGAAACATTGTGCTTCATGTACCTCTATACTGAGTTGTGTTGGATCTACAAGTGCATGTTCATCTTATCATTTATACATTCACGCCAACAAAATTCAATAATAGATTTAGAATTGGATAAATTACACTAATGGTCCCTATATTTTGACCCAATGTTCATTTTCGTTCTTGTATTATAAAAATCTTCGTTACGGTCCGTGTATTATGGTGTATTTGATCGAATAGGTCCTTGGTGCTGACGTGGCAGCCACTTGATATACGCTCTAAATACGAATATATTTTATTATAACGTGGCACAGAAATAAAATTTTATAATATGCTAATAAATTAATGTTGATGTGGCATGTCATGCCAGCATGCTGATGTGACATGCTGACGTGGCATGTCAAGTAGAAGAAAAAAAATAAAAAAATAAGACAAAAATTAAAAAAAAAAAAATGAAAAAAATCAGAAAAAATTTGGAAAAATAAAAAATATGAAAAAATTTCAGAAAAAAATCAGGGAAAAAATACGAAAAAAATCAAAAAAAATCGGGGGAAAACCTTGCCTTTATACACACATTTACTCTATTAATCATTTAACAAAACTTTACTACATTAATTATATAACAAAACTTTACTTTATTAATCTATTAATCATGAAACTTTATTAATTATATAAAAATATGAAAAAAATAAAAAAAATCAGGAAAAAATAAAAAATAAGAAAAATTCAGAAAAATTCAGGAAAAAATAACCTTGCCTTTTTAGACAACATTTTGTACCTAAACAACAACAATCAACATGGAATGAAAAATTATATTATAT
This sequence comes from Dioscorea zingiberensis, assembly GCA_026586065.1. Classification (NCBI taxonomy): domain Eukaryota; kingdom Viridiplantae; phylum Streptophyta; class Magnoliopsida; order Dioscoreales; family Dioscoreaceae; genus Dioscorea; species Dioscorea zingiberensis. Next base: position 25,904,926 of record CM048821.1, read on the forward strand.
TGTTTATATTATGTTGACTGTGAAATTGGGTTTGCCTTGAGATCAACCCCGATTCCGAGACTACGGTTGAATTTGTTTGATTTGCAGGGCTTTGAACAATGAGAAAGTGAAGAGAAAATCAATCAAGCAAGAAGTGGAGACAAAGATCTAATGTGGAAAACCCTTGGTAGTGAAAAAACCACAGATGAAAGGGAGAAATTCTCATATAGTTGGGCCTTGAAAGCTATTTTACAGCTTGAAAAGGAAAAAAGTGGATCAAACTTCAGAGAAGTAGAGCTTCGCTATCTGTTTTCGCATGTCCCCAAATAAGTTGGGGTCACTGCCTTTTATAGGCTTCGGTGGCTTGGAGAAGAAGCTTGGAATTTCAACACGTGCCTTATTGAATTAGGCCTCGTGCTCTGCCAGCTAAGCCTCTAGCTAGTCTCCAGCTAAGCGTCGAGCTGGATTTGAGCTTTTTGACAGCTGTAACCCTTCTAGAAGGTTTCTTGTAATAGCTGGTGTTATCTCGATGAGTTGAGAATGTATTTTAGATGGAAGAAGTGAGGAGTGTCTTTGGAATGATAAGTTGGTGCTGCCTTCCGATATGTGCTGCAATGGTAACTCATCGGCCCGATCTGATCCGATGTGTTATGATTATGTTTCCGATACTGAGTGGCTGATCCGATATGGTGCGAGAGATGGTTATTGTGGTATGGGCTGATTCAGTATAGGCCGACCCAATCTCAGTGAGGGACCTTATAATGTTGACACGTGGATGGCTTTGACGCGCTCCACGTGTCTTACCATCTTTCTCCCTATTATATTATATTATATAATGGTATGTAAAAAGGCAAGTTTATTTTTTCTTGAATTTTTCGGATTTTTTTTTCATTTTTTATATAATAAATAAAGTAAAGTTTCCTGATTAATAGATTAATGAAGTAAAGTTTTGTTATATAATTAATAAAGTAAAATTTTGTTAAATCATTAATAAAGTAAATTTGTGTAAAATGGCAAGGGTTTTCCCCCTGATTTTTCATTTTTTTCCCCCTGATTTTTCCTTTTTTTTCATATATATTTTTTTATTTTTTCCTGATTTTTCTGAATTTTTTCATATTTTTATATTATTTTTCTATTTTTTTCTTCTGATTTTTCATATTATTTTTTTATTTTTTCTTGATTTTTTTTCTGAGTCTTTTCATTTTTTTTAATTTTTTCTTTTTTTTTTCTAAGTTTTTTCATTTTTTTTTCAAGTGGCATGCCACGTCAGCATGCTGACATGGCATGTCATGTCAGCATTAATTTATTAGAATATTACAAAGTTTGATTCTTGTGCCACGTCAGCACGCCATGTCAGCTGCCACGTCATAATAAAATATATTCATATTTAGAGCGTATATTAATTAGGTGGCTGCCACGGCAGCACCATGGACCTATTCGATCAAATACACCATAATACAGGGACCGTAACGAAGATTTTTATAATACAAGGACGAAAATGAACATTGGGTCAAAATATATGCACCATTAGTGTAGTTTATCCTTTAGAATTATAATAAATAGTAATAGTAGGCATATTTAGAGACATATATAACATAAATTTTAGTAAATAGATTTCTAATCCATTCAACTTTAGTGGAATCTAGTGCAATAATTTCAGATTCCATGGTGCTCCTACCATTGAGCTTGTACTTTGTAGATTTTCATTAGATAACTCCTCTACCAAGTAGGAACACTTGGTTAGAAGTAGACTTTAAGTCCAATGAATAAGATATCCGGTTGGCATCTATGTATCCCTCAACAATACTAGGGAATCCTGTGTATCTCAATCCTCGGGACATAGTTCCCTTAAGGAATTTAAGAACTCTCTCAAGAGAAGTCCAATGCTCAAAGTTAGGGTTACTAGTGAACCTACTGAGTCTAGTCACAACATAAGCGATGTTAGGTCTAGTTCGGTTAAACAGGTACATTATAGATCCTTTAATTTGACAAATTAATCTCGCTTTATAGGTTCACCATTAGTTTTTTTAAAGGTATATGCTAGGATCATAAGGTGTAGCAGAAGGTCTACAATCAAGATAACAAATTTTCTAATACCTTCTCAGTGTAATGTGATTTTGTTAAAGTTAATTATTTCAGAGTTAGTTATAGTGAGTTGAATTTCCAAAATCACATTTGCCTCTCCTAAATGATTCTTGTCAAATTTACTAGACTAAAATTTCTTAATATCGTTAATCAAGTTCATGTTGGGGGCAAATATAAGTAAATCATCAACATACATGCATATTAATAAAGCCTTCAGACATCTCCATGTAAATCTTTTCCTCTAAATCTTTATTTAGAAATGCTATTTTGGCATCCATTTGATGAGTTTGTAATTTATACATTAAAGCTAAGGTCATTAGAATTCTAATGGTTGCAGTATGGTCAACATGTGAGTAGGTGTTAAAGTAGTCTAAACCTTCCTTTTATTTAAACTCATTAGCTACTAATATGGCCTTAAATTTTTCTATAGATCCATCAGGCCTTAGGTTTTTTTCCTAAACACCCACTTGCTTCTTAGTGTCCGATTTCTTGGGGATAAAGTAGTAAGAATCCAAGTATTGTTACTCAACATTGAATTTATTTCATTATTAATTGCTTCTTTCCAAAAAGGAGAGTTAGCAGATCTTATGGCTTCTTGATAGGTAGTGGGAGTATCCTCAATCAAAACAGTAACAAATTATCTCATAGGTTCTTCTTCTATCTTATCTTTGTTACACCTTTTAGGTTCTTCTACAAATTTAAGAACATGTCAACTAGAAGAATCATGGGTTGGAGGAGTCCTCAACTAGGAGCATGACATTGAGATATTGGAGTCCTCAAAGGAAATATGTTTTCAAAAGAAGTTGCATCTCTAGCCTCAACAAATGCATTGTTAGCAATTTCATTTATCTTTGAATTAATCACCAAGAATCTACTAATGTTGCAGTATAAAGCATATTCTACAAGTACAACATTAATTGTTTTAGGTCCCAATTTTTTTAACCTTTGGTTTAGCCCCATACTTTGAAGTAATTCAGTTGTGACACTCTTTTCCTCCAAAGCTCATAGGTGTCATGTCACAATCCTTGAAAGGTACTCTGTTGAGTACAAAACAAGCTGAGTAAAAAGCCTTCCCACCCCCCCACCCCACACCCCACACACAAGTTCTCAGTTATTCCAGAACTTAGAACTTAATAGCATGACATTCACCATATCCATTAATATTATGTTTTTCCTTTCTGCTGCTCCATTGGACTTTGGTGTATATGGAGCAGTGAACTCATGGATGATATCATTCTCTTCACAGAATTGAGTCCTAGAGTGAGAGGTATACTCACCACCTTAATTAGACCTAAGAGTCATAATAGATTTCCCTAATAAGTTTTTTGCTTCAGCTTTGTAAATCATAAATTTGTTGAGAGCTTGATCTTTGGTTTTAATCAGATAGACAAGTAGTATCTAGAGAGTCGGTTGCTCATTCGACTCTATCGACTTCATGTGGCCATCTATAAAGGTTATGAAATACATGGGTAAAAGCTGCCCTATTTATGGCTTAATTAACACCTTAAGTACCCTAATTATGTTTTGAGTAATTAAATTCCCTACTTTAGTTAATATGATTTAAATGAGTGGTTGAATTGCAATAGGTGCGCCTAGCATGATGGACACAATTAGAGGGTTTTAAACAAAAAAAAGGCAAACTTGGAATTGATTAGATAGATGGGCTTGAGTGTAAAATCAGCTTCTCACAGGCTAAAGGTAAAAAGGGACCTGCATGTTGACAAAAAAAAAAAAGATTAGTGGGTGTTTTGTAAAAGGCCATTCATAACCCATGAATGTGGAAAATCATATTAAATGGGAAGCAACAGTCAGGATGAGGGTGGAGGGAAAATTAAAGCCATCTGACGGCTAAGAAAAGAAACAAGTTGCCAAGAAAGGAATGTATTTAGGGGCTGTTCGGTTGTCCACATTTCAAATTACGTGTATTTCAAATTACATGTAACTAGAAATGCAGTATTTTATTTTACATCAATGGTGTTTGGTTAGATGTAACTAGAAATACTGCATTTACTTTTTGCTTGTTTGGTTTGATGTAAAAGTTAGGATATAGTTACCATATAAGTGGGGTGGTGAGATTACCCGATTATCTATTATTATTACTAACTAGTTTATACATAAAAATTACTTTTAACTAGAATAATTAATCTAATAAAATGTTTATTAAATTTAAAACATTAATACTTCTTCTTTGCTAAAATTTAATTTTCTCCATTAATCTTAAATAACAAATAGTATTTTTTATCTAACAAAATTAGATTTTATCTAACAAATAGTATTTTTTTACATCTTAATTTTCACAAACACCCACTTGTCCAAATGCCTTGTAATTTCACTAACCAAACCATTTATCATTGATTTAAAAGATAGTGAAAAAAATGAGACCTAAAAATAACATCATTGCGATTGTCCAAACAACAACCAAAATTACAACATTGCAATTGTCCAAGCAAAAACCGAAATTACAACATCATCCCACTTGTCCAATTAAAATAAAATTCACCATTGTTCGATACATAACATCATAGTAAATGCGACAATACGAAATGACACGATAGTAACACCAAACGGTGTTAAAAAACTCATGCTCGACGACCACCCCTCAATTGATCAATAAAACCATCCATCCAAATGCAACGAAGGGTATGAGATTTGTTCATAAACCCATTTGCTAAAGGAAGATTTTGAAGCAAATGATCATATGCTCGTCCAAGATCATATTCGGTATAGCGATCACTCAAGCTCATGATCTCATCATATAATTGCTTACTAATAAATTGACTCTTATCGCCCTCCAATGCGTTAGCAATGCTTCCCAATTGATGCTCAACATTTTGCATGATTTCTTCATCCACCTTACGTTTTCCTCCTTTTTTACCCTCCTTGGCCTTTGAAGTGGAGCTCGTTTGCGTGTCGTTAGTAGTTGGTTGACTTGGTGCAACATTGTCAAAATCATTGAATCCTTGTATTTGGTTACCAAGATTGATTATTGGCGATGTTGGTGGTGCTTCCATTTGTGCGCCTATGCTTCTAGAGCTTTGAGAAGCCGTTCTCGCAAATGATCCTGTTGCTTGATTATTTCCACATACAATGGCCATCTCCTCATAGTCTTGAATCGGCTTATTAATATAAATCTCCTCCCCGGGGTGCGACTACAAACATAAATATACATAAACAAATTAGAGTCAATGCACAAATATTATTACTAGAAATATTAACAATAAAATTCAACTAACTACTTGTATATATGTTCGGTATTCCTCCTCTCCCATGATTATTTTTTTCTCCACATCATCCCATGACACACCACTTAAATCCTTGATCTTCTTAATTATTAGCCACTTTTGCCTTACATACCTTAAACGATTGAGGACATGTGTGGCACTTACAACCAAGTTGAACCTTTCGCTAACGGCTCTTGAAACGACATTGATAGCAACACTTTTAAACCCCTTGTCGGATTTAAGGCCTAGAGTTGCTTGCTCAACCAAAGAAGTCAACATGAATGACGCCATAATAGCGGTCCATCGAAAATTAATTGGTATTCTCCTTCCAACAAAGTCAAGGCTTTCTTGTGATAGGTTTTGAGACTCCATCTACATAGCAAAAACAAGTAGTTAGTGTCACTAATCACAACATCAACCAATAGATTAAAAAAATAAAAATAAAACAATGAAACATTAAAATAATAATAATACTAATAATAACAATACAAATGAGAGTGTCCTAATCATTTGTACAAACACAATTAATAGAATTTAAATATATAGTTATGAGGCATCACACAAACACAAACAAAATTAAATCAAGTATGAAACATTTAAATAAGGAAAGCATCATGAAAACACATATTCATTGGAAAATATTTTAAGGCATCACACATATTCAACAACAACATACATCACTACAGATCTACACAAATGCAAGGAAAATATTCAATATATTTATAGACGAACATAGAGCAACAACAAGTCAAAGATCCCACAATGTCTTTCCTACAATCAAACAAACAAAATTACCATAGTCATAATGCTCAATAATACAAATACAACCCACACAAATTGTAGTTCTTAAAAAAACATAAGGTAGGAAGCCACTTTCAATTATTTCTCCATATGCCATTCTTGATTGTTTCTCGTATTGCACACCATTCTCTTACATCTTCACGGACTTGGGTTGCCGTTCTCACATCATGTACATTTGGATTTGGTTCCCAATCTTCAAGATTTGGTAGATACATGTCATGACCGCTTTATAAAATGTAGTTATGAAGAATACAACACGCAATGACAATTTTCACTTGTGTTTTATAAGGAAAAAAAGGTCTAGATGTTAGAATTTTGAATCGGTTTTTCAAAGCTCCAAAGGCTTGTTCCACTGAAGTACGCAAAGAAGAGTGCCTATAATTAAACAATTCCCTGTCAGTTGATGAAGTCCGTACACTAAACTCCTTGAGATGGTATCGAACACCATGATATGGCGATATAAAACCCGGGCGTGTGGAGTATCCCCCGTCTACAAGGTAATATTTGCCTATAACAAAAAAGACACAAACTATTACACAATTGTATATTATTAAGTATTTTAATAACAATATCATGATATTATACCTTCAGGCACTACTAGCCCATCTTCTCTCTCCAACGCATTCCGAAGGACAAGTGCATCGTGTGCTGAACCTTCCCAACCGCTAGTAATGCATTATGTAAATCTTAGTTCAAAATTGATTGTTGCTAATACATTTTGTGTTGGGTAAGGTTTTCTTCCACAAAAACGTGCTACAATATCATTTGGCACAGATGCTTGAATATGTGTACCATCAAGTGCTCCAATGCTATCCTAAAAATTAATGAAAAATTCTAAATACCGTTCATAAGATAAAAATTTGATTAATTTTACTTCTAAATTTATTACCTTAAAATATGGCATAAACCTTGGATCTTGCGAGATGATTGGAGAGGTGACTATGCTAGGTAGTTGGATTAACTCGCCTCGAAGTTCTTCAATCGCAAACAAAACATGATTGAAATAACGGCTAACTGTTTCTCTGGATCGTAAAAAATTAAGTCCAACAACCATGTTTCTCACATTATGGCCAACAATGTGAAGAAACATAGCCACTTGCTCTTCAACACTTACATGTAAAGTGTTGTATAGCAAACCTTTTGCCTTTGATAGATCACATAATCCAAAAAAAGGCGCTCTACGCATTCTCAACATCGATATACTAGCTGCATCGGAACTATTTGTTATCCTTGAAATATAATTTGTGCGTTGTGCATCCCTATTGTAGTAAGGCTCCCAAGGCAAATTAATCCATCTCCTTCTATACCACATTAAGGCAAAAATAGTGGCAAACAAAGTGGACGCAACTGCAGCATACTCATCATCATAATTTGAATCCATCTATAAGTCAATTACAAAAGTCAATTATACTAATTACAAGAAGAGAAAAAAGAGAAAACTCATCAATATATGTAGTATATTTCATAAAAGAAAGTGACCAAACATGGTCTCAACTGGGAATCCATGTGAAGCCTGTGAGCTTGGCTTTTACTTTGCATTGCATTCATGTTTAATCAAATTTTATCATAATCATTTAATAATGTTTTTTAGTTAATTATTTGATCAAACAATATTGAATTATATCTTGACCTGACCTTATTGTTTACTCAATTATCATTTTAAACAACAATGGTGTGGCTGCTCCAAGAACAAAAGACTTAAACCCACTGAGTTTACCCAACTAAACAAAGCCCACATAATAACAAATTGCAATCATGACTTTTCAATCACAGTAAGAAAAATCAAACCACAAAAAAAGGGAGAAAAGCATGGAGAAATTGAAAATTAATTCTGGCATTTGCATAAGAGACAGATAAGAAATCGACCGTATCAAAGGCTCCAAATGTTCGTAAAATTGCATTAGGTAATTATGCAAATCATAGTATCCTTAGTATTTTTAAATGCTGGAAATCATGACATGCTATTTTGTTCTAAAGTGGTGTTGAGTTATCCTGTATGGTTTGTATGCAATCTAATAGAATGATTTGATGAATTTTGATGCGCGATTATTTAATTTGCATTGAAATTATTCAACAAAAAATGATTGTACATTCATTTGTGAATTTATGTCCTGCTTGAATGCATGTGGAAGTGTACACTTGTGAAACTATATCCTGCTTGAATGCATGTGGAATTGATGTATGTAGAGATCCCTCACAAACCACCAAGAAACATTTATCAATATCTGCCATGCTACATGTCAATGCAGAGATGAAGGAGATATAACATCCCCAGCTTGGTATTTTTGAAGTTTTATCCCAATTTCAGAAAGCTATTTAGTTGTGGACCTTGTGGTTCAACATATAAAAGCTTGACAATGAAATATGTGGTCAATTTATTACAATCCAGTTTGGCTGAAGTTGGAAGCAAAGTTCCTTAATTTCTTGTGCTCACCATTCAAAAGACATAAGAAAAACAAGACAAACAACAAGAAAAAAACATGGCCTCGTCAATCAATGCTAAGAAAAAACCAACAAGAAAAAAACAGGTAAGCAATGCTAAAAATCACCTCTTGCTGGCTGTTGCAGAGGTTTAAGGGCTACTGCAATCACCGGAGATCTTCACTCAAGCTCGGCTCCAATCCGAGGTCCCAAGGTGAGAAGGGATGTAGGGCCTCGTCAGCGCTCGTCGTTGCCTCACGGGAGAGGGGAGAGGAGGAAAGACGGGGAAAAGCTCGGGTCCGATTCTCGGTTGGAAGCGAGCAGCCGTCAAGGAGGAAAAGAGGATTAGGGTTCAGGTAAGGAGGAGAACGAGAGAGGAGCAGTCACGAGAGAGAGAGAGAGAGTAATTTTAAGCCAAAAGTTTCCCTACATTTCATAATACGCCCAAATCAGCCGTATTTTGAAATCATGCAAAACATTCCAAAATGTAAAAAGTTTTACTGCATAACTACCTTTTTACATCAAACCAAACACCCAAAAGTAAGTTTTACATGTAAAACTTTTTACAATAATTCTAGTTACAGGTAACCAAACAACCCCTTAAAAGGGACCCCTCATGCATGTAAAGGAGAAATAGTTTCTCAGTGGGAAACCATATTATCATCAAAAGGGAGACGACACGCGGTACATTAATAACACTCATGCTAAAGGAAACATGTCCCCACATTTGTTTTCTCCCACTTGGAACTCAGATTCAACCGTAGATTGGACCGTCTTGAATGTAGAATTCTCCTGTTCACTAGCGTAGAGAAGCGTATGAATGGTCCCATCACCGCATGTACCCATCATCACAGTTGTTTATATCAAATATATATATATATATATATATATATATATATATATATATATATATATATATATATATATATATATATATAAAATGATAAAATAAAAAAAATAAAATATATATGTCTCAAGGGCCAATATGAAATATATATTGAAATATATAGCCCGAGAAAACATATCTTGAGGCAATCTCAAATCCCAAGATAGCCTGAGAACATATCTCGAGGCAATCCAAAATTCCAAGATGCTCGAGAACACATATACCGAGGCGATTTTAAATTTCAAGGTAGTTCGAACACATATCTCAAGGCGATCCTAAATTTCATAATAGCCCGAGAACAGATCTCGAGGCAATTAAAAAATATAAGTATATAAAAAATAAAATAATGCAAATCCCAAGACAGAAACACTAATCCCGAGGCGAATAAAAAAGATCAAATTAATTTAAAATTTAAGTTTGATCTTATCGCTAAGATTTAGGTATTAAAAGAGGAGAAATTTGATCTTATACAAACCATACAAGTCAATCTAAAAAAAATAAAAAAAAATAAAAAAATAAAAAAGAGAGAAGAGATAAGTAAAACAAAATTAATAAATATTCCAATTCGATCATCTTGGCTGTGCTTGAGGAATTAATTTAAATTTTAAGATTTGGGCTTATTTCGACTAATTAAAATCTTAAAATAAATTTTGATGGTTGTGAGGTTACAAAGGTAATGTTAGGGATAAATTTAAAATTTTATAATAAAAAAAAATTAACTTCATTGTGCCTATGGTTTCAAGGTTAATTAAATAAAATTATTTTTGACCTTATTATATGGTGAGGTTAATTTAAATCTTAAAAGAAGAGATTTGACTTCATCATACCCAAAGTTTGAGGTTAATTTAAATAAAAAAAGTATTTAAATCTCATCTGAACTTACGGTTGTGAGTTTAATATATATATATATATATATATATATATATATATATATATATAAAGGATTTAATCTTATCTTATCTATGGTTGTGATTTTTTGTAAAAAAAAGGGATTTTTCTTCTTTGTGAATAAAAGTGGGAGAAAAGGCAAAAAAAGGGGATTGAGAGAAAAGATCTGGTGGAAAGTTTTATTGAAGGCGCCGAGCCGCTGCCCTCAAAACACAAAGAAGAAGACCATGAACACCACCCCATGCGTGGAGGTGTTCATGAAGTCGCAAGTCACCGCCGATGTCTCACTGCCTAAAAAAGAAGACCATGATCACCACCCCAAGCCTGGAGGTGTTCACGGAGTCGCAAGTCACCGACAATGCCTTGCTGCCCATAGAAGAAGACTATAAACACCACCCCATGCGTCGAGGTGTTCATGGAGTCGCAAGTCACCGCCCATACCTCGCTGCCCATAGAAGAAGACCATGAACTGTAAAATCCAAGATTTTTCTTGAATAAAGAAGGGAATTAAAATTTTCCCCTATTTAAATTCTAATTAATTTTGCTAAAAAGGGCATTTTGAGGATTAGTACAAGCCCCAATGGCATTTTGGTAAAAATGGGCATGGAAAGTTCAAAAAGAATAAATAAATTATTCCATAATTTATTTAAGTAAAACAGTGATTGATTTAATTAAATTTAGAAGTGACCAATTTAATTAAATTTGGAAACCCTCCAAGATGATCATGATTGGACTAAGTAAGGAAGTAAGGGTTAAATTAATTAAATCAAGATTGATTTAATTAAATCGGGAAAGTCCTAAATTGGTTTGATTAGGTCTAATTAAGGAAGGAGAGGAAAGATGAATTTAAATTGTCAAATTTAAAATTATTTGGCTGCCAAGGACTTATTAGAGATTTTATAAAGATTGGGGAGTTCAAAGTAAAGTGGTTGCCTCTCGTGAGGGACCTAAGTGTAATATAAATAAGGCAATGGACTTAAAGAGAATAGGGTATCTCTCTCACAGGTCAGGGACCTGGTAGCAATTTTGCGGAAAAAATGGATCTTAATGCAAAAAGACCAGAGATGGTCTCTATACAAACAGTTGGACGGCTGGGATTGAAGGATCCGAGATGAGCTGATCTCCAGCCGTCCAAACCCTTCAGTAGAGATACCGATGCACATGCCCGCACGGTGCGACGAGTCCTAATTCGTCCATCTGGGAATGATGGCACTAGATCGAGGCATTAGTGAGCTGATCTCGAGGCGATCAGACTTCTTCTCCTTCAGCCACCAACGCGCACCACCCGCGATCTCCAGGCAACCTGAAAAGGAAATGACGATGTTTGATTGATAATCAAACATCGTAAACCTGGATTTCGACTCAGAATCAGTGGATCGCGATCCACCCCCAGCCTCCTATAAGAACAGACCGAAAGAGAGCTTTTCAGGAGATCGAAGGAGAGGAGGGAGACAGAAGGGATCCTGTCGCCAGGACCTGGGAGCAGAGAAGAGGGGAGGACTGCCGCCCCTGCTCTTCTCCGACGAGCAGTGAAGCTTCGCGAGCGTACCCTCACCGTCTCCGGTGAGTTATTCTCTCTCTGTTTCCATTATTCCGTCGTGCATGCACGGTAGGCCGTTCGTTGTTACAGCTGACACCGAGGAGCCACGAGACTCCATGACGGCCTCTCGTTGGGGGACTGAGCGCCTAAAACTCAGAGGAAGAAGGGATGTGGTCGCCGGCCGGAGAGGATTCAGGGAACTGATCCTCGGGTGTGGGAAAGCCTGAGAACTCTCCGGCGGTCCCTGGACATGGACGGGAGCCACACCACGGCGACGGGCGCGACCTTCTCCTCCGTAGAGTTTCGACCTGAGAAGAAAGGAAGAGAAGACGGAGATAGGAGAGAGAGGAACAGTTAGGTAGTTAATTAAGTAAAATAATTTGATTAGTTACTAACTAAGAGAATTAACTAATTAATTAATTAGGAATTAAATAAATAATCAATTAACTAGCTGAGTAATGTGGAGAATAACTAATTGAACAATTAATCAATTAATTTTTTGATTTTGAATAGTTAGATTATTAATCAAAAGATGAGATTTAATTAAATCATTAAGTTGATGATTGAGGTTGATCAACTAAAAGGACACTTAAAGCTTAATGGTGTGGACTTGGGTGAATTGAGTCCAATTGATTGGGCTTGGGCCCAAAGGTGTAATAGAGGGGAGGGGTTGGATCAAGAGTCTAGTCGATTTGGATTAACTAATGAATAATTAGTAGAATTAATTTAGTAGAATAGTTTTGATTGAATAGATCAAATAGACTATAACTAACGGGGTTAATCAAAGGAATTAAATTTGTTATGATAAAATATTTCTTTGATTAACCGGATTAGTTAATGAGATTAACTAATAACTACTTAGTTGAAGAACTAACTAGTAATTAATTAATTAATTGGGTGATTAATTAATTAATAAATTGGTTGAGCCAACTAGTTAAAGAAGATTGAGTCCAACCAATCTATGGTTGGGTCCGGATCTAGTAAGTTGGTTTATGGATGATCATTTAGGAGATTAATTAATTAGTTAATTTGTTAACTAATTAAGGGATCAGTTTAATAATCAATTAGTAGATTAATTAACTTGGCTAGTTAGTTAAGTGGCTAATTGAATTAATTGAGAAGATGAATTGATTTAATAAATCAATAAGTAGAGATGGCTAAAAAGATGAGCTCAGGGTTGGTTCGAATCAATTCTAAAGGGGTTGAACCAAGGTGGAATGACATGGAAACGCGAGGGAAGGTCTACAAGTCGGACTTGGGACTATTAGAGCATGCATTGTAGATATAATGCTCATAGACATGTTTATTAATAGAACTATCCTTATCAGATTTTGACTTGGATGCGTCAGGAAGTCCCGTGGAGTATGAGACTTTGTGACTTTAGGTAAGTACCTCTGCCTTGTACCCCCAGTCATTTATTGATTGGTTTCTTGACTTTTTGATTGAGCAAGTAAGTACACTTGTCTTGTTCCTCTCTTCGGAGATTTTATTGACATGTCTTTATTGTGACATATTATTTTGTATTCATTCATGCTTCCATGATTTGTTGAAATCTATATTTAGCATGTTTGATTGTTTCGGGATGTTGGAATCCTCGCTGTTCCGCTCTTCGTCCCCTGATTCGGAGCGGTGAGCTCCTTTTTGCGACGCCTTCGATCTGGACACCCCGAGGTTCCTGTGACCGCCATGCCAGAGGGATCGATACTGCTGTCCCCGCCTGGTGGGGATGATTCACTGGCAGTGTTGACACGTAGAGAGGTGGCGCTACCGACATACCTAATTCGAGGGGTCAGAACGACCAGGATGGTCGTGTTCTCAGCGAGTTCACATGGTACCGATCGGGAGACTTTTGTGGAGCTTCCATTGGAACTCTTATCAGAGCCCCAGGGCTTCTGTAGCTAAGAGTCGTTACCTTGTTTGTTTTTTGTGGTAGACTCCTAGGGATTGTTTTGAGGGGCGTGCCCCGAGCTTGATTTTGATATTCATATTTGTTGATATCATTTTTTTTGAATCCCGCAGGGGTATTTACTGGGCTTTCCATTTGAAAGCTCATGCACTTGTTTTCTTCCTGTTTACAGATCCTGAGGCGTAGGACTCTAGTACGCAGGAGCCGATCATAGGTCGGGTGGATTGCAGAGGTCCGAGGACCTTGATTACTTTCCTTGTTCTGAGTGAGACATTTTATTATGTAGGTCCCTTATAGGGCCTAGTATTTTTAGGGTATACGAACCGCTTTTTATTATTTCCGCTGAACTCTGTTATTTTTAAATAAAATAAATTGTTTATTTGCATTATCTGCTTTACTCACTTAGGCCTTGTATCCGAGTGGGGCCCGACTCTACTCGGCTACGGCCGGTCTGCACACGTACCCGAGGTCCCGGGATCGGGTCGGGGCGTTACATGAACACCACCCCATGCGTGGAGGTGTTCACGGAGTCGCAAGTCACCAACAATGCCTCGATGCCCATAAAAGAAGACCATGAACACCACCCCATGTGTCACGCTCCACGGTTCCCTGACCTCGAAAGCACGCAGTATTAGACCGGGTCAGATCCAAGTGGAGATGGGCCCCGCTCGGATACAAGGCCTAAGTAAATCAGAAATAGATAACAAAATATCAAAATAACTCAAATTTTATTAATCAGACTTACAACGGAATTTAAACAGAATTTATACACCCTACATAACTAGGCCCTACAGGGGTCCTACAAGTCAAAACTAGTTGGGATCTTCCAACCTCGGCAAACTATGTCCTGCCCCTCATGCCGCTCCTAAATCTGAACAGCTATCCTTTAGGACCTGCAATAAAAAGAAAGCAAATAGGGTTAGCTTCCGGAAGGAAATCTCAGTAAGTTCCCCGTAGGGATCACAACGAAGTCAAAACCGATTAAAGCATATCATAATTCAACAGTCAACAAGTCAAACAACCAGGGCCATGCCCCGCACAAGCAAAAGTCTAGGAGACTAGGAAAGAAGAAACTCCTAGATTAAATAGTAGCTTTGAGGCTCAACAAGCTTCTCCGGTTAGCACCCAAATAAGATTTGAATCTAATTCTGGCCTCTTCGTGACGAAGCCTAATTAACCTGCCAAGATATCGTCCAACCGAGTGTTGGATCAGCAAGGGTATCCTCCCTCTGGCATGGAACTATCGTAACTTCGTGGTGTCCTCACTCGAAGGCCCACATGGCAGTTGCTCCACCTAATCTAAGTAATAATGAATCTATTTGGCACACACCTGCTTGGCCAGCACATAAGACCATGTGTCCATGATCAAATGTTTGCCATGTATGGAATGCCCAATCTAATAAAACCAAACAACAGTTGATGAAATAAAATTCAAGCACATCAACCACGCACATACAAAGAAGGAGAGCAAATAACAGGTATGTGCATGTATTCCAATAAACAGAGAGGCAACAGATATGTTAAAAGAAATAGTAACAACATAACCAAGAAACCCGATGACGGGTGGAAAACTAGGCAGAGGTAACTTACCTGTGTTTGCAATATCCGAAATCCTTTCCTGACCCTTACTACTGATAAGTCTCTATGTCGGTATCTGGCAGCAAAACCTTAATTTAATAACGGCATTGTTTTAAAATTTATAATAAAACATGCATGATGCCCTAATTTGGCCTAAGTCCGACTTATGGGCCTTCCCGTATACTCTATGTCATTTTTCTTTTATTTTCTAAGGGCCTGTTTGGATAGACCACAATTATGTAGTATTAGGTACAATATGGAGTTTTTTAATATTTTGAGGGTATTACTACATAATGGGTGTTTGGGTTGATTCATTGGGGCCACAAAATTATGGAATAACATAAGGTTTATGGAAGAATAAAATATTCCACTTGGAGTGGAATATTTCGACATTGAGAAATCATTTTCTCATCCCTATCTCTGAAGCGCGCGTAGCTCCTCCCTTCAAAATCCTCTCCTGAACAGCCTCATCACCTGCGCCATCTCTTCCACGCGATCCCGAGGCTGGAAACCTCACCCCTATGTCGCCGACTGAGAGGAGTCCAACTCCGGCAACCTCGAGCGCCACCCCTTCTCTGTTGTATCTGATCCGACGCCGTTACAATGCAAAGCCGCCCTACTCACCGCCTTCGCCTCACTCACCACCGCCACCTCCTCGCTAACGCTCGGGCCTCACGCACCAGAAAGTGCAACCTATCTCAAGCTCCTAGCCTCTTTGCTCCCACACCCAGCAACGACCCCTACATTGAGCAAACTGAAGCCCCAAATTTTCCCCTTCCTCCCTCTTAGCTTTGGTAGAGGAGTCTAGTGAGTCAGCCGCATTACTTTGGAGAAACAGGTTGGTCGGATTTGAAGTTAATTGTATGGACAAATGATATGATGATCGATTGATCACTGTTTGGACAAAGAATGGATTATATATGAAGGGATGAGTCTAGTTGTGAGTTAATGCATGTTTGTAAAATTCAGAAATTAGTAATCGAATGGATGTGCTGCTGTTGTTTGAGAGATTATCATGACCACTAGGTGCTTGCTTAAATGTCTCAAAGAGGATGCTAGGTAAATACTTTGGGTGTTAGAATTTATTTATTTTTGTTTCTAGTCAAATGGAAGTGTGAAAGCCATAATAAAATATGTAATAATTTCTATAATAATATTTTATTATGGTAGCCAAACACCCATTATGTAAGAAATAAATATGTCAGAATTTCTGTAATAATCAAACTCACTTCCTACATAATAAAATTATTTTATAATATTTTATTTTGTATCCAAACAGGCCCTAAGCTTCTGCCCCTATAATAGTAGAGGTTTCTCTACTTACTCCAAAAGAGTTAACTAGTATAGTGGTTAAGGCCCACCAAGCCCAAGTGGAAGGTCCTTGGTTCAATCCCCCTTTTCTACCCCTTTTTGCAGATTTTTGTTTTGATAAGCCTGGTTCTAACATATTTGGACTCAAACTCTTAACAACTAGTCCACCCGACTTAATTGATCAAGCCCAAAACCCATCAAAGAACAGACCCAACTTATTAAACAATTTTTACTAGGCCCAAATTGAAATCTTAATCGAACCCAACCTAGTTATTTCTCTAAATTGGTTTGCTTTTAAACTTGGTCCGACTCAACCCAATCTCTTAATTGACTAAGTTGGTTTAACCAAACCCAACTAAAACTCACAAATTAAATCCAATTAATTTACAAATCTTAACTCAGATATAAACCGGTTCAGACCCAAATCAATTAACTTTTTTAAAATCAGACTTGACCCAACGGACTTGGCTCGATCTCAAACCCGATTGGACCTAACCGTCTTGAAACCGGTTCAAACCGAACTGACTTGATTCACCCAAATCATCTATGTTATGTTTAAATCTAATCACTTTCTTTTTTAACTATACCAGACTCAATCACTTGATCAACCTGATTCAAACTAAAATAGAATTCATGTTCATCAACTCCGTCCAGACCGCCTACCAAGATGAGGAAGACCTCGTATTGGTTCTGGGAGATGTAGTGCGCCAGACTATCTACGCCTCTGCACTCAAGTCGGTAGGTGATAGTTCCAGCACACCGTGAGTTTCCCCTGGCAGCGGCAGGGTCAAGCTCCTCCTCTCCTCATCGGGGTCCCTCCCGGCCGGATTCAATCCCTAACCGGTGATCAGCTCCGCGACCGTAGATGGATGGAAGGGCCCCCCAGATGCGCTCTTACTCTCTTTCTCTCTCTCTTTCCCGATACTATCGCTTCTCCTCATGCAGGTAAACACAGTAACTAACAAACACTGAAGGAGAAGGAGACTCACCGGTGATTGCCGCTAGTCGAGCTTTCTCTGGTGGAGTTCCACTTCTATGACCTCTGTCGTCTAGCGAACACTCTCTGGCCTACAACGGTATGCCAAGGCTCCTCTCCTTCTCCTCTCTGTCTCTTTGTCTCACCACAGTGGTGGCGGCGACGTTGGTTTCCAGATGATCACGGTAGGGTTCTAAGACTCCTCCCTATTTATAGAATTCGTGGGGAGTTTCTAGATGATCTATTCCTGCTCGGATAAGCTTTATCCACTCATTTAAATTTCTTTTTAATCGTTTTCAAGAACAGATAATCTTGCGCGGCGGCGTACGCGGCGACGACCCACTGGAGAAGAATGCCGCTCGTGCCTCGCGATCAGTTTCCCATCGAGTGGACGGCTTAGATTGGTGGTATGGTGATGAATGGCTAGATCATATCTTTCGCGCCTCGGATCCAGCACTCTTTGTGATGAACGGATGAACTAGAGTATAGATGGACGGTCGAGATTAGTTTTCTTGCATCAAACTTAAACTAGATCTAAGATGGATGTCCCGGATCATCTCTCATCATTTACTAGATGGATGGCCAGGATTAAAACCCATGCCTTGAACTTACTCACGATCTGTAGATTATTTAATCATGGCCGTCCATTCCTTTTGAATACTCTTTCGACATGGTTCTCACGTAATATTGCGATTAGGTCCTTTCTTTATGTTTAGTTTTCATGCAAGTCCCTTGGCTAAGAGAGAGATATGAAATTCTCGTTAGGTCCCTGACTCTTCTAATTTTACAACTAGGTCCGTGGTCCGAAGAGGGACACATTATCCTTCAGTCCCTAATTTTTCCGAAAATTATTATTAGATCCTTAATGATCCCAATTAACCCTAATTAGGGTATTTTTGATTTTAATCTCTCTTTCCACAATCAACCATAAAATTTCCTTTTTTGATAAACTACTCAAATTACAAATTAATTGAAAAGATCAACAAATCTCTATTCAAATAAAAATTTAATTACATCCTATCTTAATAACTTTTATTAGTCAATGCACCAAAGTAATAAACTAATTAAAGACCAATGTAAACACATTTATTCTCAAATAAAATAAAACCCTAAAAATTCATGGACCCTACACTATGCGTGGAGGTATTCATGGAGTCGCAAGTCACTGCCAATACCTCGCTGCCCATAGAAGAAGACCATGAACACCACCCCATGCGTGGAGGTGTTCATGGAGTCGTAAGTCACCGCCAATATCTCGCTGCCTATATAAGAAGACCATGAACACCACCCCATGCGTGGAGGTGTTCATGGAATCGCAAGTCGTCGTCGATGTCTCAACTTTCAAAAAAAAAAGATGAAATAAAAGAAAGAAAAGATTGAAAAAAAGAAAGAGAATTAAAAAAAAAAAAAGATGAAAACAGAGAGAGGGGCGGCGAAACAAGAGGTGTAAAAATAAATAAATAAATAAATAAATAAATAAAAACGGATATGAATTAAAAGAAGAGAGAAAAAAAAGGAAAGAAAAAAAGAAAATGTCCTAGAAGCTGCAGATTTAAATAATAATAATAAAAGATAAAGAATTGTCACAAGTTTGTCAACGGCTTAAGAAGATTCTCTTATTTTAATATATATATATATATATATATATATATATATATATATAGATGTATATCCATATAAATATATGAAATAAATTAAAATAATGCACATATCTCAAAGTGTCGTAAATCCCAAAGCGGCCCACATCTCAATGCGATGATGGAATATACATCTTGAGACAACCAATAAAATATATCATGAAATGACGTATTTCGAGGTAGTGGTGGAACACTCATCTCGAGGCGGCTGATAAAACTCAAATCTCAAAGTGGCACACATCTCGATGTGACAAAATAACACGCATCTCTGAGTCGCCGATATAAAATACAAACCTCAAAGTGGCACGCATCTCGATGTGATGATGGAACATGCATCTTGAGGCGGATAATGAAATACAAATTTCAAAGAGACACATATCTCAAGACGGTGATGAAACATTCATCTCAAAGTGGTCAATATAAACCCAAATCCTAAAACGGTGCAAATCTAGGCGACGACGAAGTATACATTGAGGCGGCCAATGAAACACAAATTTCAAAGTGGCGAAGCATACATCCCAAGGCGGAAGGCGGCGTCATTCAAACAAAAATAATAAATAAACAAATAAATAATATGTATAAATATCCTATGATGATATTCATATGTAATAAAATAATTATGGTTTGTATATAAATGAAATCATTTTTTTATTCATTGCCTTTACTTATACTTTTGCCCTTAATCGGAGATTCCCAAGACTTTGTCTAGGGTAATTAATAATAGAGGCTTGCCTCTATTAGAAACGGAATAACCCACAATAACTAAACAAATATGACATTTGTGATTCGATATGTCGCCTGGTGTCTTTTCACAGACACAATGCCAGGCGGGTATTTTCGATCCCACAAATTCTGGCATGCCCGGTGGGGACCCTTATTCCACCTCCTATCTTTGAGGCAAAAGTACAAATAGAGGCTTATGAACTTTACAAGGGGATTTCAGCTGCAGCTGAAAGCTCGTCATCCATAAAGATCGTCATAGTCCCACACATTCCATCCATGGGGCGTCGACCTAATATGATTCTCTTCTTCTGATATGAAGATCCAATAGTAAAGTATTAAGGACTTTCATTTTGTAGAGGTTACCCCAGCCAGCCTTAAGGGTAGTTTTTACAAAAGAAGATGATGAGCGCACCTTTAAAAAGTTTGAGAGAAGGGAATCTTCAAACCTGCTAAAGGCTTGAAAAAAGATATAAAAAAAAGAAAAGAAAAGAAAAGGAAAAGCAAAAGCGAAAGAAAAAAAAAACAAAAAACAAAACAAAACAAAAAAAAGAAAGAAAAAACGAAAAAGCAAAAAGAAAGAAAAAAAAAAAGAAATATTATCTAGGGCCCGCCTACTAAGAGATGAAGGTTCCAAATCATGAGTTGGAATTTGTCTTCTTTTAGGGTTATAAAAATATTCAATTGGTTCTTTCAAACCCTTTTGTTGGTAAAGAAAGACTCAACTACTGCAAAATTATAATCTCAATCTGATGAATACGAAAGTGGTACATCTCCAAAATATCATCATAATAGAGGCTTCTCCATAAAAGAGCCCACCTGACATTGAGGAAGCTGTAATCAATAAGATAGCGCTGAGTCAATTCTACCAAAAGTTAAAAGACAAAATACAAAAAAAGGGGAGTTTAGAAATACATATAATCTAGTGGTCATTAAGCCCGGAGAAGGCTCATCACACGCACCATTCACAAGATGCCACATAAAGTGCAATGGAGTTCTAAAAGGACATAAAAGAAGAAAGATCAAGTCACGTGCCACATAGGGGGCAGGGAACGGGAGTTGATTTTCAACAACAAAATGTTCCTAAAAGGATGGATAGTGAGGATGAACCCATTTTCCTACCAACCCAAAATCCTCCTTAAATGATTTTCATAAGAAAGAAATGGATGTATAAATACATATCATCTGGATGGCCACTGAGGCCCGAGGAAGCCCACCACTTGCACCATTTACAAGATCCCGGGGGCATAAGAGAAGAAGGATCTAGTCACATGCCACACAGGGGGCAAAGAACGGTGGTTGACCCTAAATAATAATGTTCCTAGGAGGGATGATGAGAATGAACCCATTTTCCTTCCAACCCAAAATTCTCTTTAAGGAAGTTTCAACAAATGAAAACATGCAATATGCAAATACAACAATAGCTACAGTAGTTGTGGGTCTAGTACCATATCAGATTGAAGGCATACAAGAGTTGAATAACCCAAAGTCCTCGGCATAAAGAAAGTTGCAAAAAAAAAATAAAAAAAAAGTGAAAAAGAAAAACAAAATTCATTCAATAAGTCACACAACAAATGGTCATTGTTGAATTAAAATAAGCTAAGGGAATAAAATTGATGGGAAAATCCTACCTTAGCTATGCCAACCTTATATTGGCCCTCTTCATGATAGCTTAAGGATGTACAAGTGCAAAAAACTCATTGCAAGTTTTACATGAGTAGCATTAATCTGCAACTCAAGACATTTCATAAGTGGGGACAGATAAAAGATGCATTCCCGATGAAATTATAGAGCAGGAATTTCAAAATTATAATATCTGATATCGTAGTCACTCGACAGACTGAAGATGAAAAGATAGTAAAATATATCATGAAATAGAGAAAAAAATAAGCAACAAATTTGAACAAGCTCAAAAATACTGATAATTAGATGGCGGTTGGTGATCGCGATAGGATTCCCACTTTCGCCAAAGAGATAAAGCCGCTCTTCCTGTCCAAAGCCAAGTGTGAGAAGCTCGTCGTTCCGCATAGGGAAAATAAAATCCTCTATTAGCCCAGAGAAGAAAAGGCATCTCATCCAACATCAACCATGGAGTTGCAGAAAGCGACAATAGGATTGTGGATCCCGAGGCAACAACATCCTCAAATTAAGCGATGAAGTGTGTATCCCGATGTGGTAAAGCACAAATCTTGAAGCAGCACAAATCTCGAGGTGATAATAGAACTCACATCTCAAGACAGCTGATGAAAAATACAAATCCCAAAGCAATGAAGTGTGCATCCCGATTAGTGAAGCACACATTTCGAAGCAACACAGATCTCGAGATGATGATGGAATACTCATCTTGAGACAACTGATGAACTACAAATATCAAAGCAGCCATAGATCTCAAGGTGTTGATGGGACACACATCTCGAGAAAACTAATAAAATACAAATCCCAAATTGATAGAGTGTGTATCTCTATGCAGTGAAGCACACATCTCGAAGCAACACATATCTTGAGGCGATAATTGAGCGCACACCTCGAGGTGGCTGATGAAATGCAAATCATACAAACCTAGTGATGAAGTGTGCATCCCGAGGCAATAAAGCACACATCTTGAAACATCACAAATCTCGAGAGGGTAATCGAGCACGTATCTCGAGACAGCTGATGAAATACAAATACCAGAGTAGCCACAAGTCTTGAGGTAATGATGGAGCACACATCTCGAGATGGCTGATGAAAATATAAATCTCAAAATAGCGTAAATCTTAAGGCAACGATAAAAGATGCATCTCAAGATGGTAACAATCCCAAGTGATGAAGTGTGCATTCCGAGGTGACAAAGCACACATCTTGAAGCAGCGCAGATCCCGAGGTGTTAATGGAATAGACAGCTCGAGATAGCTGTTGAAAATATAAATCCCAAATTGCTGAAGTGTGTATCTCTATGCAGTGAAGCACACATCTTGAAGCAGCACAGATCCCGAGGTGTTGATGGAACAAACATCTCGAGATAGCTGATAAAAATATAAATTGCAAATTGATGAAGTTTGTATCTCTATACAGTGAAGCACACATCTGGAAGCAACACAAATCCTGAGGTGCTAATGGAACACACATCTCAAGACAGCTGACAAAAATATAAATCCCGAATCGATGAAGTGTGCATCCAGAAGCAATGAGGCACATTTCGAAACATCACAAATCTTGAGGCAATGATGGAACACTCATCTCAAGATAGCTGATGAAATATAAATCCCAAAACGATGAAGCGTGCATCTGAAGGTAACAAAGCACGCATCTTGAAGCTTCACAACCCTCGAGGGGGCAATTAAGCACTCATCTCAAGATAGCTGATGAACATATAAATCCCAAAATGACGTAAATCTTGAGACATGGTGAAGCACACATCTCCGGACAGCTGATGAAAATGTAAATCCCAAAATGGCACATCTCAGACAGCCTATGAAAATATAAATCCCAAAATGGTGCAAATTTTGAGGCATGATGAAACACGCATCTCAAGATAGCCGATGAAAATATAAATCCTGAAACGACGCAAGTCTTGAGGCAGTGATGGAGCACATATCTCACGATAGTCGATGAAATACAAATCTTGAAGCAACCCCAAATCTCTAGACACCGATATAGAGCGCATCTCGAGGTGGTAATAAATCCCAAAGCAAAAAAATATGTATCCCCAAAAAATAATTGCAAATCTCAAAATGATGAAGTGTGCAATGCAATCTCGCGGCAGTAAAGCACACATTTCAAAGCAATATTGATCTCGAGGTGATGATAGAGCACACATTTGAGACAGCTGATAAAAAAAAAATCCCAAAGTGAGGAAGTGTGCATCCCAATGTAGTGAAGCACACATCTTGAAGCAACATAGATCTCGAGGTGACGATAAAACACACATCTCGAGACAGCGAATGAAATACAAATCCCAAATCGATAAAATGTGCAACCCCGCAATAGCGAAGCACACCTTGGAGTAGCACCAATCTTGTGGGGTGATAGAGCACATATTTCAAGCCAGTTGATGAAAATACAAATCCCAAATTGAAGAAGTGTGCATCCCGATGTAGTGAAGCATACATCTCAAAAGAGCACAAATCTCGTGGCGATCGAGACACGAATACTGATGTTGCCCGAGAATATAAAGCCCGAGGTAGCCTAAGAATGCAATTCTTGAGGGGTTTCCTAAGTGTATCTGACATCACTTCAAGAGCTAATCACATATATGGAAAAGTTGGATAAAACTAGTCCAAACATGTTATTTGACATTCAAGTCATAAAAGGTGAAAGAGAAAGGCAAAAATGATAAAAGACATCAAAGTCCATTTTTGAAAATAACATCATGGAGCTCCATAAACCTTTTAGAAGGTTGGGGGCAAGCTACGATGCCTATGTCATCTGAAATCAAAGGAAAAAGCGATACGACATATATAAAAGGAAAAAAATGTTTTCCAAATATATATAAAACAATTAAAAATTCTTCACTTGGGTTCTCAGGCACTCATATGATGAGATCACCAAGGAAATTTGAAATCTTAAACCTGTATTCTCCATTAATGAGGTTAAGTATAATATGACTCTTGAAGTTTCACATGTTTTTGACACGAAACCGAGATTTCTAAGGGGAAAACAATGAAAAAAAATCCTTACTTGGGTTCTCAGAGACTCATATGACGAGATCACCAAGGAAATATGAAAATTCTAACTTGTATCCTCCATTGATGAGGTCAAGTAAAAATATGACACTTGAAGTCTCACATATTCCGACAATGGAGCTGAGACTTCTAAGAAAGATTCACTTGGGTTCTCAGGCGCTCATATAATGAGATCACCAAAATATATGAAATGTCTTACTTGGGTTCTCATCCGTTAATATGATGAGATCACTAAGATATATGAAATGTCAAACTTGGGTTCTCAGACACTCATATAATGAGATCACCAAGGAAATATAAAGTGTCAAACGCGTATCCTCCTTTAATGCGGTCAAAGAAAATATGACACTTGAAGTTTCGCATATTCCGACAATGGAGCTGAGTCTTCTAAGAAAAATACACTTGGGTTCTCATATACTCATATGATGAGATCACCAAGAAAATATAAAACGTCAAACTTGTATCCTCCATTAATGAGGTCAGGTAAAATATGACATTTGAAGTTTCGCATATTCCTACAATGGAACCAAAATTTCTAAAAAACATATAAAAAAAAAAAAATTCTTCACTTGGGTTCTCAAACACTTATAAGATGAGATCACCAAGAAATATGAAGTGTCAAACTTGTATCCTCCATTAATGAGGTCAGGTAAAATACGTCACTTGAAGTTTAGCATATTCCAACAATATTGGAATCAAGATTTCTATATATATATATATATATATATGAATTAAATAAATAAAAAACCTTCTCTTGGGTTCTCATACACTCATATAATGAGATCACCAAAATATATGAAATGTCAAACTCATATCCTGCATTGATGAGGTCAAGCGAAAATATGACACTTGAAGTTTCGCATATTCCGACAATGGAGCCGAGACTTCTAAGAAAAATTCACTTGGGTTCTCATATGCTCATATGATGAGATCACCAAGATATATGAAATTTCAAACCTGTAACCCCCATTAATGAGGCCAGATGGAAATATGACACTTGAGGTTTCACATATCCTAAAAATGGAATCAAATTTTCTAAATAAAAAAAGAAGAATAAAAAAAAAAAGATAAAGCCTCTTCACTTGGATTCTCAGATATTCATAAGTCAAACTTGGGTTCTCAGAAAACCATGTGATGAGATCGCCAAAGAAAATATGAAACTTGTACCCTTCATTGATAAGGTCAAGAAGAAACACATATTTGAAGATTCACAACTCATTGTCAAGCAAGTTGAAGGGGACTACAAAATAGAGAAGTTGATTCTTTAGCAAGAGTAGCAAAGAAACTAGCAAATCCAAACTATGAAGAAATTCAAACCACCATAAGAAATAGAAAACCCATAAGTACACTCCTAAATAATGTCGAAAAAAAAGTATTGGGGGCGAAATGGAAGACTTCACCCTCAAAATGCCAAAGGAAGATTGGAGGCAACCATTCATACAAATATTTGAAATATGATAAACTCTCAGGGGGTAAACCAGAAGGCCTTCAAAAAAAAAGCGAGAAGCCCTAAGATACCCCCTAATAAATGCGATGTCTTTCGTATGAAGAAATGAAAGAAGTCATGCATAATCATAAACACTCAAGCATGTGAGGGGTACATCAATCTGGACCCATGATGCGACTTAAGAGTAAGCGCATGGGATATTATTGATTAACAGTGGTCAGTTATTGCATCAAATATGCAAGAGATGTCATCTATGCCAAATACATAAAGATATTATCTATCAATATCCAAATCCAATGAAAATGCTATGTCTAAAAATAAAAGAGACTAATATGATATGTTCCCTTGATGTTATGGGCTTATTTTACCTATAGGACTCCAATACAATCCACACCATATCCTTTAGTGTTTGGAATTGAAGCAGTCATTTCTCTTGAAATTCAAATGATATGAAGTCTCAAATGAAGATAATATTAGACTTTACTTAGATGAACTGAACTCTCTCGACAAGGGAAGGATAAAAGGATAGCAAAATCTTGAAGTCGATAAAGCATATATGTCCCAAGCTTATAACAAGTTGGCTTGATTCTAGAAGTCTACAAAGGGACGGATAATTCTAGTCCTGAGGAGACCCATCATCGCCAATAAACACGTTGGGCTAAAAAAACAAAAAACAAAAAAAAAACAAAAACAAAAAGAAAATAAAAAAAAAAGAAATTGGGAAGGCTCATATGTTATGGATATCATCGACGAAAAAGGGCGCATATTAGCTCAATGACGCTAATGAAGAAAGACCAATGCCACCCATCAGTGAAAAAATGTTTGTCTACAACGGAATGTCTGGTCCCTTATGAGAAAAAGGTAAACCGGTCATGTACAATTCCATGTATTTCTTGATGCAAAACATTAATTTTCATGTACTTTTGTATTAAATTCATTCAATGAAATAAAAGGCATGTGTTTGTCTATGAAGGAATGTCTGGCTCCCTGTAAAAGGTATACTGGTCATGCATAATTAAAGTGTGCTTCTTGAGGCAAATGCATTGACCTCTATGTTCACCCCCTCCCCCCCACACACACACACGCACACAAAAGAAAAAAAAAGAAAAGAAGAAAAAGATATATATATATATATATATATATATATATATATATATATATATATATATATGGCAATACGTATTCTAGGGATGTCCCTAGAATTGAAATCTAGGGATGTCCCAAGTATAGCCATTGGATCAAAATCCAACGGCTAATATGAAATCCTGAAAAATAAAATGGGGACTCCGCAATCGTTTACCTCGCGCCCGTGTTGGCTTCTCTCGCATCCTCGCCGTGAACTGAAGACCAGGTCGCGTTCCTCCGCCTCTCCTAGCCCTCTCTCGAACCCAACCTCTCCCCTTCTATCTCCGTCTCTGCCTCCGCCTCCTCAAAATTGAGTCTAAATTCTGACCTAGTTGAAATCCTATTCTAGAGTTTCTCACCACTTCTGTTGCCACGCCCGCTGTCTCCTCGTCGAGTCTTGCCTTCCCTTAGGGATCTCGCTGAGGTTTGGATTTTAATTCTTACTGTTAATTTGTGATAAATATAGATGGTAATCTAAGCACACTCACTGTAAAGTTTTTGAATTTTGGAAGATATTTTATTGTATTTTTTGGGAAAATATAAACACACATATAGTAGTTTAAATTTGGACATCTTCTCTTCAATCAGTGGAATCCATGAACAGAAACCAACTCTGATGGTTTTGTCACGCCCTAACCCGGATCCCGGGACCTCGAAAGGCCACAAGACAGACCTGGGCCGCACTCCAAGTAGGAGACGGCAGAACCCCACTCGGATACAAGGCCTAAGGAAATCATAGCAGATAACAAATACCTCAAAATTTAATAATCAGATAATATCAAAGTCACAACGAAAATCTAAATCAATTAGTGTTTACATACCCTACACATGGTCAAGGCCCTATAAGAGTCCTACAATAACACCACCTCAAGAACAAGTGTGACCTGAGGTTCTCGAACCTCTACAAAATCAGCCCAACCCCTCGCTCAACTCCCGAAGTCCGAAGTCACCTACTCCTCGACCTCAAAAAGAAAGAAGGGAAGAAGCGCACGAGCTTCAAAGGAAAGCCCAGTAAGTACCCCAAGGGGTCACAAGACATAAAATGAGCAATATGTCAAATAACAAGGTCACAATACCAAGAAACACAACCTAGGAGTCCACCGTAAACAATCCAAAGGTACGCACCCCCGCAATGTAAGCCCTCGATCCTCAAGTGATGAGTTTCCCCAAGAAAACTCAAGAATCACCCACGCCAAGATGTCCAAATTATTTGCTATAAGCACGCACCTTTGGCCGCTCGACCCTCCTACCGCAATTGTGAGAACTACCTCTCCTACGCAGTTAAACACGGCCAAGGTACCATGCCCACCGACGTAAGACCACCGCAGAATTGCCTCTCTCGCAAGGCGCATGTAAACGCCGTGGGGTCCCTGCCTCAACATTCCCCTATCGGAACTCCCTAGCTCCACCGAAGTCCCGCAAAGAGAACAAACGCGAACCTACACACACCCACCCGACAAACACAAGCACCGCGGTGTTCTACGGTCAAGTGCCGCATAATAGGAGGCTATGCTCAATGAGTACGCGATACTCCTCTAACGCATACCGCCTCGCCGCACACAAGCACCACGAACCTCCACAGACGCTTCGTACATAGGGTTGGTATGCCTCGCTGAGCATCAACTAAGAGATAGTGAAACCACGACTCTATCCTGACGGAGCAATGTGCTCACGCGGTTTCCATCGCCACGCGTCGCATCAACGGATCCTCGTGATCAGCTAACACTACCTCTAGCACACCAATCACACACATACCGTGAAAGACATTAAAAGAATATGTATGTGCATGCATCCAAGAATATCGTGTACCAAACAAAAAGACATGCTAACAAATAGCATACATTAAATCAAGAAAACAACTAGCCAATAAATAAGGGAACTAGGCAAGAGCACTTACCTCTTTGTTGGAACTACAAGTCTTCCTAGTATCCTCCTGAATGTCTTACAACTCCCCGAGAGTATCCGGCATACATAGGCCCTATTAGAGTCAAGATTTCAATAAATCCTCATATCTCTAATTACACATGCATGCCTATCGCTCTTGTTGGGCCTAGGCTCCACTAACGGTCCTAAAGACCATCTCTCGGCTATTAATCCTTATCCCATATCTCCATCGCTCTTTAGTTGGACCCTAGACCCAACTTGGTCAAACCGAGTCAACTTTGCATTCATTTGTCGAGTCTAAACCCTATTTGGTTATCTATAGTCATTTTATTCAAATTGGGCCCACTTGCTAAACCCTTTTATTGACCTTTGCATGTACAACTCTTTAACAGTAACCAAGTTCTCTAGCCCTCTTATCAAACAACACCTATGCTAATCCTTAAATCATTCCCATAAACCAGTAACCTCAAGTTACCCATGTTTATGCTTTCATGAACCTTCAAAGATAGGAATAGATTGGATTTACACTTTTCATGATCGTGTATATAAATTCAATTCATGAAACCACCCATGGAGATCAAACTCCAACCCTTGGACCAATTCTTTACTCATTCATTCCCCCTTCTATCCTTACAACCCATGCATTCATACATATATGAATCCTCATATTTATCACCACACATAAGTGAGATGCAGGAATTTAAAGAAACTCACCGAGTATAGATATCTACAGACACTAAAGACAAACTGATCGTCCAAACAAGATCTCCATTGTTCAGATTGGGTCAGGACAAGTCTTCACTATGCTTACCAAAAATCAGCTCGATCAGACTAGAAATGATCATCCGATTGAAGCAGATGATGAAACTGGTCGGTGTAGGAAATCAGCAGTGATAGGTTCTGTTTCACACCCCAAAAACCTACTCTATCATACACCAAAAACAATCTTAACCGTTCAAAATGAAGAATAAAGAGTCGTGAATAATCTCACCAAATTTCAGCACGATCCAACGGTGAAAATGGTCGGAATGGCAATGAACATAGAGCATGCTCAACACTCCTTTGAACAGAAATTCCTAGTCTCTCAAGCTTTCTTTCTCTTTTCTTCCTTCTTCTCACCTCTTCTTGATTCCCAATGGCCCATAAACTTTCTCAAACTTGCTATTGCTCTATGCCAAGCTTCAAGATTACATGCTTTATATAGGCCTCACAAGTGTAACCTCTACAACTCTTCACATTCTAAACCTCCCCCATAAATCCCAAGATAACACCCAAATTATTCCAACCTTTCAAATTCATAACCCCCATGGCACCCTTCTCATTCCAAACCTCCCTCATAAACCCCAAAGACAACACCCAAATAATTCCAACCTTTCAACTTCATAACTAAGTTAACTTGACCAAGTTTCATTTAACTAATTCACCAATTAATCCAATTAATGGGTTAACCTAACCCATTTATTTAATTCAAATCCAATGTCAAGCTTAATCAAGTCATTGATTAACTTAAATTTGGATTAAACCACTTTGCTACTGGACCAACACAAGTCATTTGATTCAATCAAATTAATTTAACTAGCTTGGATTCAACCCGATCCCTCTTTGTTACTTGACTAACCTTAGCCAATTAACTTGATTAGTTCACCCATAAATTCAAATAATGGTGTAGAACTAATCTCATTACTTGATCCAACTCCAAGGTTCAACTTAATCAAGTTGACTAACTCAATTACCCACTAGACTAAGCACTAGTCATCACGTTAAATCAACTTAGTCTAATTAATTTGATTTTCTTAAATTGATCCAAGCCCTTGATCTAAATTAAGTTGATCAAACTTACATTCTAAGAGTTGGGTTGGATAAATTGATTAATAGACTAATCCTAGTCTTCTTACTTAATTAATCCAGTCACATCTTATTAATTTGCTCAATCTCAATTTGGTCCCAAGCCCAATTCGGCAAACAAGGTTAACCCAAGTTTAATCACCAAATGATTAAATCCAATTGAACCCAATCCTTTTAACTTTCAACCAAGTTGTTTGATTTAATCAACCCAATAGATTGGTTCAACTTAATTGATTAATCGTTGTCACATTAGACGGTCTATTAACAATACTTAATAACCTTAGTAATCTCTTAAATTATACCAACCATTAATCAATTAAATACGTCACACATAATAATAAATTATTCTATTATTTTGTCACACTACCAAGCTTCCCATATAATCAGTTTAATTAACCTAGTTAGTTAACCAAACTGATTGTGTCACACCTATAATTCCGTAGGATTATACTCAAGCATAATAGTTAATTGATTTTTGTCACACTGCCAAAGTCCCATATAGTTATATCAACTATACAAATCAATTAATCAATTAATCAATTAATTGTCACACTAAGGTTTTAAACCCTTTTTAAAACTCTTAGTTAACTATAATTAACCAAGTTCCTTATTTAATGATTATTTCGTCACACTACTATGTTCCAAAATAATTAATCAAATAATTGTCACACCTCCATACAAATCATTTTAATCAACAAAATGATTAATGACCTTAATAATGTCACACCACCTAGGTTTTTAACATTAATTCAAAAAACAGCTTGATTAACCCCTTAATGTTTGTCACATCCAAAGCTATTAATATTCACTCTAAATTTAACCATCACCTAAGTTAATAATTAATTAAAATTTTATTTTATCTTCTCCTACCTTCCGGGCCGAAGCCCCTACCGAGAGCTCACGCAATCCATCTCTCCACTGGACGCTTTTATCACGCCAACAAATTTCCACGCAGTCTGCCTCCTGGCCGCCAGCGCCAATAGCTTGCGCGCATTCGTGGTTCCCAATTCCATCTCCCGGAGCCTCCCCACAACTGGTTCCGTTCGTCACTCCGGCGAGCCCTAAAGCGCACTATCAATGCATCAAACGCGAAATTGAAACCGGTAGAGAATTCATACCTTAATTCTGGTTCTTCCGGTACCAACAAGAGTGACAGAGACCCCCTGCGGGTCAATCCCCTTATCCCACCAACCCTCGCGGCTGACCTTCTTGATTTTCTCTTTCACCGCCTCGGCGAGCCGGGGTGGGGTTCTTATAGGCCGGGGCGTGACGGTAAGCTGCTCGATAACGCCTCCCGCTTTATTCGCCGCTCGTTTGCCTACCGTTCGCATTTAAACGCCCGGGAGAAGGGTGGCGCCAGCCAGGCTCGCGCTACCGCTTCAGCTTATCGATGGGGTCGCCGCGTTTCGATCGGCACTTCCACGATGGACGCCGAGATCACATCTCTTATTTCCACGGGTCCGCATTAAAGCAGTTGGCCTTGAGTTCGTTATCATCAAAGATGACCGGTTGAGATTTAATCTCACTCAACGGCCAGATTTTCTCCATTTTCCTAGCATCCACCACCCACTTAGATGGACGGTTATAAACTACACGCACGGTAGGATCATCCACCAAATGTAAAGCTGGTCGTTTTCAGTACTCTGCTATATCCAACCGAGCCTTTACATTATCTTTTGTCTTGCCTTTAACTTCCATCATGGTGTTAAATATATTATCAAAAACATTTTTCTCAATGTGCATAACATCCAAATTATGACGAATTAGATTTGTATGCCAGTATGGTAACTCCCAAAAAATGCTCTTCTTTGTCCAATGGTGAGTCGACCCATAACCCCTTGGTTTTTGTACTGGACATTTGGTGCCATATGTCAAACTGAATGTTATCAATATCTCTCAAGATTTCTTCACCGATAATATCTCAATAGGAGGATCATGATCAACTCTCCTTCAATTTATCTCTTTGTCTTCAAAAAGGATGATCAGAGGCAAGAACTGTCACAGGACAATCAAAGAAACATGATTTCCTCGCCATGTTTTAGATTGAATGACTTCAAATTTGCCATACAATAAGGGCAAGATAATTTTCCATGAGTGCTCCATCCAGATAACATACCATACGCAGGAAAGTCACTAATTGTCCACATTAATGCTGCCCGAAGTAAAAAATGATCTTGCCTATAATTATCGAAGGTTCGAACACCAAACTGCCACAAAATTAGCAACTCATCTATTAAAGGTCTCAAGAAGACATCTATGTTCTGGGATGGACTATTTGGCCCCGGAATTATCATATTAAGGAACAAATATGGTTGCTTCATACATAGCCAAGGAGGTAAATTGTATATCACTAGCATTACTGGCCAACAAGAGTATGGTCTCGCACCTTGCTTAAAAGGAGCAAACCCATCTGCGGCATAACCCTAATCTGGATATTCCTCGCTTCACTTGAAAAAGACTCATGTGTACGCATTGAAGTGTTGCCATGCCTCTCCATCGCCAGGATGATGTAACTCTCTTGGAGAACTTCGATTATGTATGCAAGTTACATGTCATATTCTTTTCGTTGCTTTTTCTTTAACATGAAAAGCCTCTGAAGCCTAGGTATAAGTGGGAAGTATCGCAAAATCTTATAAGGAATTTTTGAGACCCTTCTTTCACTTGTATTACTTGATTTGTATCGAGGATGACCACATACCGAACAGTATTCCAACTCTTCAAATTCTTCATTAAACAACATGCAATTGTTTTCACATACATCAATTTTGACATATCGAAGGCCAAATGCAGCCATCTTCTTCTTCATTTGATAATAATTCTCTGGCAAGTTGTTATTCTCTTGTAGTATACCCTTTATGATGACCATTAGACGATTGAAATGCTGCTTAATGTTGAATTCAGATTTGCAATTTAACAGCTGTGACACTGCCGATAGTGTTGTGTGTTTTGTACAACCAGTCCACACTGGTTCATCAGCATCATTCAACAAAGAAAAAAAAGATGATGGCCTTAAACTAGGTTCATGTTCCATAGACATTGACCCACCATCACAATTCCAGTTAGAGTCAACATTAGAGTAAAAAGCATCCCTGACCATATTGGCATATGGATTTTCAACTTCCACATCGTATAATTGTTCAACTTCCTCTCTAACTCGGATGATTGCCCAACACCGCATAAATGGATCATTACAAAAACCACTATAGCATAAGTGTCGCCAAGACATCATCGTTTAAGAAATGAATGCTTTTGACATTTCAAACATGGGCATCTAATTCTATCACCACTAGTAAACCATTGCTCGCTCATTGCAAAAGTTATGTACTCTTCAACCGCCTCTATATATTGGTCTCCATATATATCCATTCTCGTCTAAACGAGCACATGCCCAATATCCATCTTTAGCCATTGTACAATCCTAAATGATTTAAAACACCATGAAGTAATGTTTAGATTAATAATATTTGATATTAATGTTTCTTGCTCTTTAAAAGTCATAGTGAGTTATTTTCATCTCTTATGAAATATCAATCATTTATCAGATTTTAGTAAGCAAAATATGAAATACAGATTTTGGAAAGTACCCTACGGAATAGTTCAAAATATGCAAAATTCCATTTTTTGAGTGAGACATGATTCGCATGCCTAATATTGATCAAAATTAACATAGCATAAAAATTAATCAAAGAAGTCTCATATAGGAAAGAAAGTGCATATCTAGACGAGCATACACTTACATTGACATTCTTAGGCTTATGATCAACAAAATTACCAAAGCATGAAACCATTGTTTTTAGCATCAGTATTTCTTTGAAAAGCCATTAAATTCATGATCCAAAATTTTTCCACAATACAAAACACACTTTCCATCCATTGCATGCTAAAGGAAAAATACCCAAAAATAATAATGAAACAAATAGTTAAACATACCTTGAATCACGGATGGGTTCCTCTCAACCAAAACCCAAACAATTACAAAAATAGAGTGTACAAACATGAGACTGAGGAACAAGAGAAAAACTACACACTTCATCAGATTATGTAGATGGTCACTAAAAATAGAAATAAATGGGTGTTGTGGAAACACCCATACCTCCTGCAGCTTTAAACTGCAATCTAGCGTCTGCGTGGATGACAATATCAAATTTTGAATATGCTTGATCAACCTCTGTGCTTGAAATGCTAAATTAGGACCTGAAAAAAATCATCACACTGTGTTAATTGCTACAAAAAATCAACCTCTCAAGGTACCTACATGAGCTCCTTAAATATGCTTGATCAACCTCTTCTTTTAAATGTATATATTTTGATTGTCACTTCAAGCAATGTGCTTTACTACCGGAAAGTTGAATGATTGTGATGGGATTTGTATATCATGCCAAAAGAATATTTATGGAATATTATCTAAAAACAGCTTCAAATGTTAATTTATACCGATTTTCTCACAAGATTCTCAAGGAAATGTTATACCTAAACCGTGGTTTACATAAGGAAAACCCTCGAGTTGAAACATGATTTTTGAATTTTTGATAGGCACTCTTTGAATGAAGATTGAAAATGTTAATCCGTATGCCAAAATCATTTTATTTCAGTCAAACTTAAAAGTAAGTTTATCATGTCTTATGGAGAGTTTTAATGATCATATGTAATTTGACACAATAATTAAGAATACAAAATTAGAGGACTGAAAAGTTCTTTTGTATAACAACTAATGAAATAATCAATAATCACCGGTTTTGATTGTACTATGAAAAGAGTGCTCTAAATGAATAATACTAACATTTCATGAGTATCAATGAAAGTTTGAATGACAGCTTGTTTTGTTTATAACATACACAAAGGCATTTTCAAAATTCACAAAGCTTTACATAATTCTAATTTCCTCAGATAAAAGAACCGAGAAGGCTCAAAAAGTATCAGCTAACAAAAGAGTTTGATGTGAGATAAATGGATCGTGATCAAAACAGAGGAATTAGTGAAAGAAAACAAGAAAAAAGGAGTGTTGATGGAGTTGTTTACCCTGAGAATTGGAGATCGATGATGGAGATAAGAAGCGCAGTTGATGGTGAAGTCAAGCAAAGAGACCCAACTCGTGACAGCGTGGAGAATGGATGATGGATGCTTGGGAGTTGGGGCTGCTGGGATGGGGATCAAGAGAGGGAGAGAGAGAGGGCAGCGGAGAAAGGATTAGAGCATTGGGGCTGCTGGGATGGGGATCAAGAGAGGGTGTAACACCCGCCCCGAAATAAATAAGTATTTTTAATTATTTATTTCCAAAATTTATTAAATAGGAATTAAGATGGTAAACGATGAAATTTGGGAAAATTGTAAAGGTCTAATTAATCCAGATTTAATTAAGTATTAATTAAATCAGATTAATTATTGTGAAGATCGCATAAATATTCAAAAGTTAGAGTCCCAGAAGGTGGATCTGGCCTGGACGAAAGACGTGACCAAGTGATACTACAATGCGCACAAATGCTTCTTTGGAATCATTGACCAGTAAATTTACTGTCTAGGTCATTTTAATTATTATAAAGATTATATTAATTAATGGGTGATTTAGACATAAAGTAGAAAGATAATTATTAAATAAATTATTTGGATTGTAGTGGGGGAAATAAATTAGAGGATAAGTTAAACTAATAGATTTTAAAGATAAGTTATTGTATTGTAATTAAATTAATTGAGTTAAGTAAATGATATAACACATATGTCATATGTGTATATGTTTATATTGAGAGAACTTAGGTTTTTGAAAGTTAAATGAGAATGATTGGGATCAAGGAGACATCGTGCCCTAACCCTCCCTCCATCTCTCTTCTTCTCCCTTGCTTGCAGAGCCACGGGCCACAGCCCCCAAATTCCTCAGAACCTCAAGTAGTAAATTGTCAGCCCGGCCTCTAGCCTTCATATACATGGCCGCCATACATACATAGCCAGCTACATACAAATAGCGCGGCTTCAGCCCAAGGCAAGCAAGCCCTGCGCAAAGCCTACGGCTAGCAAGGCCGCGGCCTTACAAGCAAGGCCAGGCTGCCCACAAGGCCAAAGACTACAGACTACTCCGGCACTGCGACGCTGCCAAAGACTGCGCAGAGCTGCGCTGCGCCGCACGCACTGCCTCGCAGCCGCGCACAGCACGCCGCTGCGCGTCGCGCACTCTACAAGATGTGTGCAAAGACGCTGGCAGCCTTGCGCTCAGAAGCTTTCCCCTCGCACGCTGCGGCCAGCCATCACTCCACGACATTGTAAGCCCTAACTTTGGGGGAATTTACACATTTATTTGTGGGTTGATTGGATGAAATTAACTTGACATGATTTGGGATTTTTAGAATTTTAAGGTGTTAAGCTTGATGTTATGGAATAATTATGTATGAAGAATTCTGTTAGCTTTGTAAGAGATGCAAGTTGTAAATATCAGAATTCTTAAAATCGAATGGAAGGTTGTTGTTGTGAAAATTGGATATGCATATCACTTGCTTGATGAAATGCCTCTATGAATTTGGTTGTATGGAAACTAATGTTATAAGGTTGGAATGTTATGGGACATGCATGTGATTGATTGAGTTAACTAATTGTGAATGTTGTATGATTTTGGAGGCCTTATATATAGGGGATATATTGCCCAATTTTTTCATGAAAATACATCTTTAACCCTCATGATTATGTGTAGCTTTTAAGTACTTTTACAAGAGTATGATTAGAGGCTTTAGTTATGCAAACTATGAAGGAATAAGGTTAATTTTGGCGAATACATGTTGTAAAAGAAATTTAAAAGCCAATGATAGCATAGATGTTTTGTTCTTTTGAATTTAGCTTGCTCACCAAGTGTTTGATGTTTTGGCACATAGAACCATGAGACAATTAGAGGGCTTAATTTAGAAGTTTATAAGTGTGGAAACCATCCATAAGATGTTATGATGCATGATAAGAGTTTGTAGAGAGAATTAGCATGTTGCAATGCCCAAGTTAATCATGCCTTTCTTTGTGCTTGCCGAAATGCTTATGAAATACTTGGATAAAAGGCCACAAGAGAAGAATGGTTACAAGTAGAAATTCCCATGTAGTTAGTCCTTAATGAGAATTAATTGTATGTTTATAAATAGGGTACCAAGATTCATTGTCTAGGGGCCATGGATAAATTAGGAGAATTGGTAGCAAGAGACTATGAACAATGTATGGACTGTCCTGCAGATGGCTGTCCCCTTCGTGGGACAGCTGTGCTTTCTATACATCTCCATTTGGAGTGTGTAATACGTCATTGGAAAGGTCTTGAAGTCTTCTTTCTAATGAGCCTTAGATGAGAGAAATCCGAATTATGGTTTAAAAGTTATGACCATTTCTTTCCAGCTGCGCAAGATCGGCAGATTTCTGCATTTCATATCTGATCTAGTAATATTTTCCCTTGTTCTAGTTAATGTTCATAGGTTGTAGAATAGTTTTACTATGCTGAAATGTTATGGCTATGCATACTTATCAATGGCCCAACATTTTATTATATCCATTGACTTCATAGACTTAGCTCCACTGAAATAGGAGATGATCTCCTTGTACCCTTTATGATTGAAGTCATTCAACTATGATAAGTACCCTGTAAGCTGTTGCTGAATTATTAAACCATACATGTTTGTAAATTCAAAGGCTTGGTTAGTAAAGGGTTGATTTAGTGGTTAATCTTATAGCCCTCCTTAGTTAAAGGTCAATGAAATGCTTGCTAAAGATTTATAGAATGTATGCAGGAAACACTGTAGCAGTGCAGAACATTGGTTTTGTTCTTATTTTTACGAGCTATGTGTGAATGATAAGTAGCCTCAATTATGGTGAAAATGAAATCTAATATAGTAACTATGATGTACTAGGAGTTTGAGATGGAATGATAAAGATTTAGAGCTTCAATTTGATGTTTTGATTCCTAGTTTGTGTAGTTACCGTGAGCTGCAAATAAAGAGGGAACTATAAATTCTAACGTGTTCAAAAAGGGCTCGAATACAATTCGATCGTCCCAATAGTTCGGTTGTATATTTAAACTAAGGAAAATAATGTGGGCATGTGATTAGGGGCCCGATTCATCGGTTATATATTAAAAAGTCGACTTTTCGTAAACTCACGATTAGGGTAATTAAATGCATGTAATGCATTCATATTATGAAATGTTATGTGATGAACATTTACCATGTTTAGGACGTGGTGAGGCGGTCTAGGACCATATCGGGAAGATCGGGCCCGAGTAGGCCCAAGAGCCGAAAAGGTAGGATGTCGCATCGGGTAATCCGTGGAGTATTTCTAACTCATAGTATTCTCTTGATTCTTGTTGTTGCTGTGCTAAATGGATGTTGGAGTCCATCTTTTGATACATGCCTGTCTGCATTGACATGTTATGCTTGTTGCATTTGTTTGAGCTTGTATCTTTTGATATGATCTCTGCTTTGAGGAGTACCCCTTGACATCCTTCTTGTGTTGTTGTGGGATGGCCGTGAGGTGGTACTCCATGGCATATGGCCGTGGGAGTGATACTCCATGGCATATGGCGGTGGAGTACCCTCCGCATCCCACTTGCACCTGGATGGTCGAGGGGGTGGTACTCCATAGCTTGTCAATATTCTATTCCTTGTATTAAATGTTCTCTCCTTCTACCCTCATTTGATTTTGTACTCTTATTTCCTCGAGATTCCCAATACATATTCAGATGGGTTTCCTCATATGTATCGGTTTTATATCCTCGAGGAGATTGTTGCTTTCATGTTTTTCAAATGCGTATTTAAGTAGAGTTTACTCCTTAGATAATGTATTGGCTTCCAATCTTGATGAGATCTCCATCATTGTATATTCAAGATGTTGCTACCTTGGATATATATGTATACCAAGTTGTTAGGTATTAGTACTATCAATCTCTTACTTTCGTGCATGATACATCTGGGCGGAGACCCCGCCGAGGGTGTATAATATCCGCCACCAAAGTTCCTCAAGCGGAGGGCGATAATATCCGGCCACGAAAGCACTTGGTGCTCCATCTGACGGAGACCCCGGCAGAGGTGTATAATATCCGCCACCGGCTCGGAGAGAGCGGTATTTTCCTCGCCATGTGCACATGTATGCTATAGCGAGTCTGCTTAGGCCAAGACGATACCGATGGTGTCGTAGATGTCGAGACATCTTAGTATCACATATGCCGAGGTTGAGTACATCCGTGGATTTACCCACATTCCGTGATTTGTTATTTGCTTGTGATGTTATTAGTGCATATTTGTACTTCTTTTATTCTGTTTCCTTCCTAGTGGCTTTCGCCACCTTTATTGATTTAATTAGCGATCCCACTGGCCTTTCTTTGGCCCATGCACTTGATGGATGTTTTCTCGTGTGACAATGAGGAGTAGGATCAGGACTAGATGAGGACCTTGGCGAAGGTAGCTAGGAGGCGGAAATTGGGAGAGAGCTCCAGCGGGGATAGTCAAAACCTAGCAAATGATGGGGATATGTTGAGTCGAGGGTTTGCAGAACCTCTATTCCCTTTCTCGAGTGAGAGTTGTCATTCTGGGACTCCGCTAGGGTTTTATAAAAACCTTATATATATTTCTTCCGCTGATTTATAAATTAAACTCGATTTAATTATCGCTTATGTTACTTAGCCTTGCGCGTGCTTCTAGGCGCTTACCCTATAAGCACGCCGCTTGTCACAAGGCCGAGGCCCTGGATCCTGCCCTGGGCGTGATGCAGGGAGTTGGGGTCACTGGGATGGGGATCAAGAGAGGGAGTTGGGGCTCACTGGCCTGGGTCTCGGAGTTAGAACTTAGGGTTAGGGTTTGGGTCAAAGAGAGGTATATATATATATGCATTGTTTTGAGAGATTCTAACCAGCTTGGATCATTTGATCCAACGCTGAAGAAATTAAAATTTAAAAATTTATTACTTGAATTTAAATTTACAAAATTTATTACTTTAAATAATTTAAATTATATATATATAATTTAAATTATATACATCTGTCTATATGGAGGAGAAGACATAGAATGGCGGTATGTAGGGTGTTACAAAATTTTGCGTGAAAATTGGCGAGGGCTACTTTCCTCGCTATCCCTCGCAAAGTCATCATAAATTGTTTTCTATATCAATATCTTATCTTTTTATTTTTTATATATAATATATTTGTAATATTTTATTTTTCAAATATTTTGTTATAATTTAAATATAAATAAGAATTGTTTTATAGATATTTTTAAAAATAAATTACAAAATATTATTATTATTATTAATAATAGTATTAGTATTAGTATTAGTATTATTAATAATAGTAATGAATAGTTTTAAATAGCGGAACATTCCATTGGTGATAACATGCAATCCGCTGGTGGTCAAATAATAATTTCCGTTGGTGAAAGCATAAAAACTGGCTTGCATTAATAATAATCAATTCCGTTGGTGATAATTCAAAATTCAATTAGGTGATAAATTCTAATTCCGTCCTAATATATAATAACTTATTTTAAAACATATAAATAAAATTAATTCTTTTCACCAACGGAATTTTCGACGGAAACTATCACCAACGGAATGTTCCGTTGGTGATATATATTATATTCCGTCACTAATATGTCCTGAGGTGTTAAAAACTGTTCGTTGGAATTCCGTCACAAATTCCGTCAGTGATATTGATTTTACCAACGGAAAAAATTCCGTTGGAAAAATTCCGTCAGTGATGCTTATGTTTTCTTGTAGTGACCCAACCCTTTCTCCTTTGCCTCGTATTTGGTATACGATGAGAAGGATTCCATCTCAACTAGCCACGTGGCTCTATGAGAGCCTTTATAATGCCTCAAGATAAAACACGGTACGAGATGGTCTAATCTCAGCCGTTCATCCTCTTCTAGATAGATTTTCTCTCTGAAAATTATCCAGAGGTCCCTGAAATATTTTTAGGTTACACCAGAGCCCAAGCCTGTGAAAGAGGACAATTCCTCGCAATTCCCTAATATTTTCTTAAGTCACAATTATGTCCTTCACTGTGAGAGAGAAAAATTTCTATTTGGTCCTCAGTACTTTCCATAATTACCAAGAGGTCCCTCTGACTCCCAACTAACCCTAATTGGGGTTTTAAACCTTTTAATCCTTTATTTTACCCTCTTTCCTTTAATTATATAAACCACCAATCCTTCCTTTATTTAATGAATTCATCCCAAGAATTCATTCATTCCTCTTAATTACTAAAATACCCTTGGTAGCCCCAATTATATCCAACTAGGGTTTTCTCTTATTTCTTGGTTTAATTACCAAAATAATTTGTAAAACCCAAGAATTTTTAGGGATTAAATTTTCTTTTGGGTTTTGTTTTTTTTTATTTAATTGGAAAAAATGAGGAAAAACCCCCAAGGTATAATCAAAATGAAATTGTATTTGGAGAAACAAAAGTTCTAAATTTGTTAAAAGATTCCCCAAACTTTGAATACTTGGATTTATATTAATTCCTTTATTTAGCTTGGTAATTAAACCAAGAAACAAGTTAAAAGCCCTAGTTGGGTATAATTAGGGCTACCAAGGGTATTTTCGTAATTATAAGTTGATTGGAGATATTAAAAAGGAATGAATGAATTCTATGGATGAATTCATGTTGATCAATTAGTAACTGAGTTAAGAGGGGAAAATGGAAGTCTAAAGGGCTAAAACCCTACTTAGGGTTAATGGGTGTCAAAAGGACCTTCAGTAATTATTAAGAGTTATGAGGACCGTGAAGAAATTATTCTCTCTCACAAAATGAACTAAATTGTAACCTAAAAAGAGAAAGAGGGCCCCAAGAAAATTTTCCGAGGGAAAACCTTATTA
The DNA here is from genome assembly GCA_026586065.1 of Dioscorea zingiberensis. Classification (NCBI taxonomy): domain Eukaryota; kingdom Viridiplantae; phylum Streptophyta; class Magnoliopsida; order Dioscoreales; family Dioscoreaceae; genus Dioscorea; species Dioscorea zingiberensis. Next base: position 25,947,657 of record CM048821.1, read on the forward strand.
GTAATGGATGAGCAGCTGAGATTAAAGATCTCAGATCGTAGCAGATCTTGAGGCATTATTACGGCCTCAGTGGAGCCACGCGTGGCAAGAATGTGAGTTCAATCTATCGATCATAGACCGGTCTGAGGCAAGGGGATGGTTAATATGGGATGATCTCACCGCAAGGGTATGCGTGGCGTTCATCTCGTGATCACGCGTTTAGTTCGAGGCAAAAGTTTTGGGATCGTGATCGCTAGTTGTTGATCAAATCCGGGATCTCCATCGAGGTTTGCTCGATACAAGGCATCAAAAATTAAATCCTGCGCCGTTAGAATAGATCAAGAAATCCTTACCGCTTGTTTGCTGAGATCAAATCTCGAGGCATCCCCATCATTCACCACAAATTGCCACCGCCATAGCGTTGTCGCACAAGCGTCTCCGACCCTACCCCTACCAAGTTACCGGCGTTCTGGGCCAGGAGGCCGTATCGGGACGTCGTTCAACCGCCCGAAGTTTAGGAGCCCTTCGTCTCCCTCGCCTATATAAGATGAAGGCCCCGGGACCTAGGAGAGGCGTAGAGAGGAGAACGAACAAGAGAAGTTGTCTTTCCGGGCGAGGTGACAATGGAGTGAGAGAGGGATTCTCGCTAGCTGACGCGAATTAGCGTCCATCGTTGAACTTCGTGAGTAAATTCGTTGATGTTTTTCGTGAGGAGGCCGGGGAAGCGAAGAGGCTGCGGCTCGAGCTCAGCCCGGAAAGTCGAGGAAACTTTTCGCTCGGCCGGGAGGCCCTCCTCAGTGGTGCCGTTATCTTCCTCGGTCTTCCCAGAAGTCCTCACTTCCTTCCGAGACACTTAGTTACCGCTGCCATGCATTCGTGATGTTAGAACGGGATCACTGGAGTGGTGTAGCTCGAGACCGAGGTTTGGGGTCGCCAGCGGAGGTGGTGGGGAGGAGATCGCGCTTGGCCGGAGCATAGGAAAAAGGCGCGACCTCGGCCCGAAGTTTTTCCAAAGTGTGGAGGGAGTTCTTTGCCGGCCTCCGTGACCCCAATAGGGCCATGAGGCAAGAGAAGGAGAGGGAGAGAGGTGGAAGATGAATTGAAATAAAATAAAATAATAATTATTTTATTTGATTAATTCGTTTTTTTTTAACTATACTAGTGTGACAAAATAAAAGTTTAATTAGTATGACTAAGTTTATAAAGTGTGACAATATTTGTTGATTAATCAGTAAATAATCCTATGGAACTTTATGGTTGTGACAATTATTTTGATTAATTGGTAGTATAGTTTTAAACATTTTTTTTGAAGCATTGGTAGTGTGACAAAATCAAGTTGATTATTTAGTATAATCAAGTTAGATATGAAAGGAAATATTGGTTATGGTGATGATGAATAATTGATCATTTGAAACCTTATAAAATGTCAAAATGAAATTGATTTAATTAACTAATGTAGTGGGAATGCTTGATTGGTTAATTAAGCTAACCTAGTTAATTAGATGCATGTGTGGACATTGGAGTTAGTAAATGGACTGGGTTAGACTAAACACTTTGGGCTTGGGTCTAACCTAACTATCAAGTTGGTTTAATCATCGATTAAAGGAAAAGTGTGGAGTTAGTTTACTTAGTCTAATTATGTTGGTTTAAGGTGACTTGGGTCAATTTGAGTTAGCTCAATCGTTTGGTGAAATATTAGTCATCTTGATCAATTTAATGTGTGGACTTGATTTCTAAACTAATCAAAGATTTTAACTAAGAGGGTTAATTAAGCTTGAAGGGCTAATTAACCAAATGGATTAATTAAATTAACTTGTATAGTTAGGATGTTGAATGAAAGTTAAAAAGTTATTTAACTAAACTTAATAGTATGAGACAAGATTAAGTTTAGTATGATTAAAATTATTTAGTAAGGATACTAAATATTTTAATGAGATTTGTTTTAAGGACCAATAATTAAGGAATGGGAAGGGTCCCATGGGGTTATGAATTTGAAAGGTTGGAATTATTTGGGTGTTATCTTGGGATTTATGGGGGAGGTTAAGAATGTGAAGAGTTGTAGAGAGTTTTACACTTGGCCAAGGCCTATATAAAGCATGTAATCTTGAAGCTTGGCATAGAGCAATAGCAGTTTGAGAAAGTTTATGGGCCATTGGGAATCAAAGAAGAGATGGGAGGAAGGAAGAAAAGAGAAGAAAGCTTGAGAGACTAGGATCTTCTGTTCAAAGGAGTGTTGAGCATGCTCTATTTTCATTTCCATTTCCATCATTTTCACCGTTGGATCGTGCTGATTTTTGGTGAGATTGTTCTTGACTCCTTATTCTTCAATGTGAACGGTTAAGATTGTTTTTGGTGTCCGGTAGAGTAGGTTTCTGGGGTGTGAAACAGAGCCTATCACTGCTGATTTCCTGCACCGACCAGTTCCATCATATGCTTCAATCGGATGATCATTTCTAGTCTGATCGAGCTGATTTTTGGTGAGCATAGTGAAGACTTGTCTCGACCCAATCTGAACGGTGGAGATCTAGTTTGGACGGTCAGTTTGTTTTCAGTGTCTGTCTACATTTATACTCGGTGAGTTTCTTTAAATTCCCGCATCTCACTTATGTGTGGTGATAAATATGAGGATTCATATATGCATGAATGCATGGGTTATAAGGATAGATGGGGGAATAAATGAGTAAAGAATTGGTCCAAGGGTTGGAGTTTGATCTCCATGGGTGGTTTCATGAATTGAATTTATATACATGATCATGAAAAGTGTAAATCCAATCTATCCCTATCTTTGAAGGTTCATGAAAGCATAAACATGGGTAACTTGAGGTTGCTGGTTTATGGGAATGATTTAAGGATTAGCATAGGTGTTGTTTGATAAGAAGGCTAGAGAACTTAGTGGGCTTGACGAGTGGGCCCAAATTGTCAAAGTTACCAAGCATGATCGAGCTATATGTTAGGCTCACGAATAATAGATTGCCAAGTTGAACAATGGACTTGTTAACCAAGTGAAAAGTTGAGGGTCGAATAAAAGACAAGACAAGGTTAAGCTAAACTCACGGGCTTGGTAGATGGGCCCAATTTAGCTAAGAAGACTAAAAAACGGCCAATGAGGGTGCGTACCATGAAAGTAAGGTAGAGACGGTTGACCAAAGTTGACTAGAGTTGACCAAGAGTTGAAAGTCAACTAAAGGACTTGGATATGAGGGAAAATGGTCGGTAACCACGTAAATGGTTTTAAGGACCCGTTTAATTGCTTAGGACCACCGTAAGCGAGAGAGTTATGCATGTGCATCTAGGATGTAGGGTTGTTGTTATTTTGACAGCGATAGAGACTTTGCTATCAGGATATCGGCGTGGAGGCTTAGAGACGCGTCGAGGAAACTAGGGGAGTTTCCGGCTCTTGTTAGAGGTAAGTACTTCCTCGCCTAGTACAAATCATTATTGATTGATCTTTGATACTTGTGTAAGTACTTTTGCCTACTACCCCACTCTACTCTGAAAGTGTTCTTGACTTTTGTTATATACATTCTTGTAAGTACACTTGCCTCATTACCTACCCGGTTTCGGTTTTTCTTGGACTTGTTTATGCATTGATATCTTATGTTTCTTTGATAACATACACGCGTCATTATTTATTTTTGAATCCTATTGAGCATGTATGGTAATTCATGGGACGTTGGTGTCCTTGTTTGCCATGTTCTACCGTCGACTCAAAATGGGAGCTAGGGAAGCTCCAATTTAGGAATGTTCAGGACGGGACCCCCGACTTTCCAGATGTACCTTACCAGAGAAACAAATCTCTGAAGGTCTTACACCGTCGATGGGCTTGAGTACACGGCCGTGTTAACATCGTAGGAGAGGTAGTTCTACCGACCGTGGACCAGGAGGGTCAAGCGACCAACTAGGTCGTATTTACATCCAAAATTTGGACATCGGGTAGGGAGTGAACCTTGAGTTCTATTGAAACTCATTCTGAGAGCCCAAGGGTTTACGTATGACGTGGGTCATTACCTTTGATTTGTGTTTTGGTAGACTCCTAGGGTTATATTGTTGCTATCAGTGGACCTCATTGGATGACATATTTCCTATCTATGTCTTTGTGACCCGCAGTGAGGTACTTACCGGGCTTTCCTTTCAAAGCTCGTAAACTGCTTCCCATCTTTCTTTTCAGTCCCGAGGAGTAGGTGACTCGGACTCGAAGTTGGCCGAGGTTGGGCTGATTTTGTAGAGGTTCGAGAACCTCATGTCATACTTGTTCTTGAGGTGGTGTTATTGTAGGACCCTTATAGGGCCTTGCCCATGTGTAGGGTATGTAAACCCTTATTGATTTAGATTTTCGATGTAACTCTGATATTGTTCTTTATTATTAATGAACATTTGATTATTATTGTTATCTGCTTATCATTTTTAGGCCTTGTATTCGAGTGGGGCTCGTCTCCACTTGGATACGGCCGATCTGTTGACGTGTCCGAGGTCCCGGGATCCGGGTCGGGGCGTGAGCATCATATTTACTGCTCTGTTAGTCTGTTGTACTCCTTTGAGCATCATGTTGTTAAATCTGTCATTTTGTTTTGCACTACTTTAAATTTGCATATTAACAATGATAATTCTCAAAAGTACGTGATTAAATTATGTGCCTAATCCTCTATGCCAGGGAACTTAATTATCATCAATATTCCCTGGTGATGTGGTTTATTTATTTATTTGAATGAGCTACAAGGAGCTGTCACTTTTTGGAGCTACATATATGACTTTTCCTTTTAAAGAGTTATAAACAAGATACCTATGAAGCATGTAACAAATTTCTCATAAAGGTTGTGTGAAGTTTAGTTTATTTTATTATCTCAATGCTCAATGGTTTGCAGGTTCACGAATTTTTTTTTATTTTTTATTTTTATCTAAATGTGCAAGTATATGAGCCCCACGGACATGATCATCTGCCCTGTTTCAAGACGTATTCTTGTCAGAAACCAGATGAACGGCCTTGGATCATTGAATGCAACCAAGACATCCATGGCTCAGTCCTCAAACCGAGTTTGTAATTCAATAAAGATCACAAAAGTTATGTCTGCTTCTTTATGTTTCTATGAAGATCAAAAAATGACTAATGTAAATTTGGTTTTTATTTTTTTATATTAAACCTTGGTTGTGGTGTAGTGATGTTCATAAAAGCTTTTTGATGAATTGACTATGTATTCAAAGTTGAGAAATCAATTTCATGATGCAGTGGAGAAAGTTGAACATTGCTGCTTATTAATTTTCTATTAAATATTTTCTTGTAATTCAATGATGGTCATAAAAATTCTTTCATGATTTGAATGTGGAGTCAAAGTTGAGAAATCAATTCCATGCTGCAGTTGAGATGATTGTATTTTATATTAATAGAACCACGTGGACTCCGCTTTTCATATAGTAACACTGAATTGTGTCATGACCTTAAAATTTGAATTCTGAGAATAGTATTTGTGTTCATTGTGTGGTTAATGTTATTGATCCACATGATTTTAATTTTATGATGTTCATTTGGATGGAAAGTGTGAATTAATGTTTTTGAAGGTGGTTTTTTTTGGATGGAATTTGATGAAAGAAATGAAATTTCGATGCAGGGCCCAAAAAATGAGTCGATCTTTGTCAGATTGATTGTTTCTGTTTTTTCCCATAAATTTGTATGTTAATTGTTGATATGTAATGACGGGATGAAAAACCGCCAATAGATTGGTTTGTGCCCATTTGCAAATAAGAAAAAGGATTGCAACTGTGACCAACAATAAATATTTTTCATTTTTCATTTGAATTGTGAAATGCTAACTATCAAGAGAAGATTTTTCATCTTTGAATATTAACATCAGAAAAGCAAGGCTCGCTCATATAATTTAAACAACAAAATAATGCTTTAAACCAATTGGTTGAGTCACAGTTGCACTGATTTGTTCAATTTATCACAAGACATTGAAATTTTTCAGCTCAAAGATCAAAAGCAAAACCAAGGATTGTATTTTGTAGGCGAGATGCATCAATTACTTGAAATGAACCCTACATTTTGTTTACATGTGTCACCTCCTGATAATTAAAGATGACCTTGTTGGAAGATTCAATTGAATGATACAGAATTAACTCTGAGATCTTCATAAGTATATCTTTCGTTTTTCTTATATTGCAGGAAAAAACAAAAAGACAAAATACGAAACATATTACGCACTAATGTCTTCTAGTATACAAGGAGATGCTACAATTTTCAAGTGAAATAACAAAAGGCATTACATATCTCAAGAATCAGGAGCCTTCACATTCACCCAAGAATAACACTGAAACATGAACACATTAGACAAAAATAATAAAAAAAATACACAAAAGTAGGGCAGCCAGCTGATCACACAAACTTGAGAAATTTGCATTTGATATACTTTTCATAAAACCAGAGTGAACCTATAGTGAACCTATACAAGGCCAGGATGAAGTATGGCTAAACAACTCCTCTCTCAGAATTCAATTCCCCACTATAAGTAATTTAAAAAGAAAAGCGACCGTCGATCTCAAGCGCGAGATCAAAATCCACCAAGTCCCTACGTCGCGGAAGGGGAGAGGTTGAGTTCAAGAGAGGGGTTCAGGGGGGTGGATGAGAGGAGGCGACGGAGGAGGTCAGAGGCGGAGGTGGAGGCGAAGATGAGGACGGAGTAGATGTTGGGTTTAAGACATATAAATCACTGATTCAGGTAGGGATGTCAATGGGCCCCGGCCCCGACGGGGAACCCGATTCCCCGCCCCGACGGGGCCGGGGCCGGGGCCGATTTTTCGGGGTCGGGGTCGGGGCCGGGGCCAAAATGGAATTCCCCGTCGGGGTCGGGGCCGGGGCCGGGGAATACCCTCCCCGCCCCGGCCCCGGCCCCGAAATATTTAATTTAAATAAAAAATATATATAGTATATTTTATATTATAAGTATTTAAATAAAAAGTTATTATAAATATACTAATAATTGTTATAATTATAGTTTTATAATTTTAAATATAAAAATAATTTAAACTCTAATTAATCAATTAAATATTAATCAATTAATAAGTTAGGACAACTTGATTCTACTTTGTTTAAGATTCTACTTTGTATTAAACAAAGTATGTATTAGTAACCAAGTAAATTGGGCAGGGAATCCTCAACCTCGCAATCCTCATGTGAGGGACGGGGATGGGGAAAAATTTTTCCCCATACCCAGGGTCAGGGCCGGGGTCGGGGATGTGGGTGGAAAATCGGGGCCGGGGCCGGGGAATGCATCCCCCGGTGAATCCCCGCCCCGTTGACATCTCTAGATTCAGGGAGTTAACGACTGTGCCGGCGGAGATGAGGGTGGAGAGGATGTAGGGGCGGGATCCAGTGATGGAGCGGCAAAGAAGGGAGGCAAGGTCGGCGGGGGAGTAGGCGGAGGCAGCCTTGGAGATGAGGGAGGTGTCGAGGGATCGTCGTGAAAAAGGTGGGGGTCGAGGAAGGAGAAGAGGCGGAGAGATCGGGGAGGGAGGCGGAGACCAGGAAATGAGAGGAGGCGGGGGAGGTCGGAGAGAGAGAGAGAGAGAGAGAGAGAGAGAGAGAGAGAGAGGGGGGAGGAGAAGGTGGATGAGGCTTTATTAAAAACATGTTTTCAGGATTAGACGTTGGATTTAATCTAGGACGTCCCTAGATTTAAAATCTAGGACGTCCCTAGATTTAAAATCTAGGGACGTCCCTAGATTACTCACCCAATATATATATATAATCAATGACCTCAGGTCTCCCGAAATGCCTCGGCCATAAGATGAAAAATTTTGTATATTCATACTTCTCTCTCTCAAATCAATTTCGTGAGAGAAGTATGAAGGGGGCATTTGTTTATATCAAAAAAATATATAATGATAATATAAAATAAAATAAAAAATATATATCTCAAGGGCCAATATGAAATATTTCATATAAATATTATGATGAAATATATATTGAAATATATAGCCCGAGAAAATATATCTAGAGGCAATCTCAAATCCTAAGATAGCCTGAGAACATATCTCGAGGCAATCCAAAATTCCAAGATGCCCGAGAACACATATACCGAGGCGATCTTAAATATCAAGGTAGCTCGAACACATATCTCGAGGCAATCCTAAATTTCATAATAGCCCGAGAACAGATCTCGAGGCAATTAAGAAATATAAGTACATAAAAAATAAAATAATGCAAATCCCATGACAGCAACACCAATCCCGAGGCGAATAAAAAAAGATCAAAATTAATTTAAAATTTAAGTTTGATCTTATCACTAAGATTTAGGTTTTAAAAGAGGAGAATTTTGATCTTATACAAACCATCGGAGGCAATCTTAAAAAAATTAAAAAATAAAAAAATAAAATAAAAAATGAGAGAAGAGATACGTAAAACAAAAATAATAAATATTCCAATTTGATCATCTTGGCTGTGCTTGAGGAATTAATTTAAATTTTAAGATTTGGTTCTTATCTCGACTAATTAAAATCTTAAAATAAATTTTGATGGTTGTGAGGTTAAAAAGGAATTGTTATGGATAAATTTCAAATTTAATAATAATAAAAAATTAACTTCATTGTGCCTATGGTTTCAAGGTTAATTAAATAAAATTATTTTTGAACTTATTATATGGTGAGGTTAATTTAAATCTTAAAAGAAGAGATTTGACTTCATCATACACAAAGTTTGAGGTTAATTTAAATAAAAAAAGTATTTAAATCTCATCTGAACTTACGGTTGTGAGTTTAATATTTTTTTAAAAAAAAAGGATTGAATTTTATCTTATCTATGGTTGTGATTTTTTTTTTAAAAAAAGGATTTTTCTTCTTTGTGAATAAAAGTGGGAGAAAAGGCAAAAAAAAAAAAAAGGGAATTGAGAGAAAAGATTTGGTGGAAAGTTTTATTGAAGGCGCCGAGCCGCTGCCCTCAAAACATGAATAAGAAGACCATGAACACTACCCCATGCGCGGAGATGTTCATGAAGTCGGAAGTCGCCGCCGATGCCTCACTACCTAAAGAAGAAGACCATGAACACCACCCCATGCCTGGAGGTGTTCACGGAGTCGCAAGTCACCAACAACGCCTCGCTGCCCATAGAAGAAGACCATGAACACCACCCCATGCGTGGAGGTGTTCATGGAGTCACAAGTCACCGCCAATACCTCGCTGCCTATAGAAGAAGACCATGAACACCATCCCATGCGTGGAGGTGATCACGGAGTTGCAAGTCACTGACAATGCCTCGCTACCCATAAAAGAAGACCATGAACACCACCCCATGCGTGGAGGTATTCATGGAATCGCAAGTCACTACCAATATCTCGTACACCACCCCATGCGTAGAGGTATTCATGGAGTCGTAAGTCACCGCCAATACCTCGCTGCCCATAGAAGAAGACCATGAACACCACCCCATGCGTGGAGGTGTTCATGGAATCGCAAGTCGTCGTCGATGACTCAACTTTCAAAAAAAAAAAGATGAAATAAAAAAAAGAAAAGATTGAGAAAAAAAGAAAGAGAATTAAAAAATAGGAAAAAAAAAGGAAAAGATGAAAACGGAGAGAGAGGGAAGCGGCAAAACAGGAGGTGTAAAGAAAAATTAAACAAAAAGAAAATTAATAAAAAGGGATATGAATTAAAAGAAGAGAGAAAAAAAAAGAAAGAAAAAAAATCCTAGAAGCTGCAGATGTAAATAATAATAATAATAATAATAATAATAATAATAATAATAATTGATAGGGTGGTTATAAACAAAGACACGTGGCACACAAATATCCAGGCGTGTGCATGTCGCGTGACAGTCCTTGTGGGGAGAGACTCACTTTCTCTCTATGGCCGAGCTCCTCCACCTCGGAAATTATGACAAATTCCCGGTGGTCCCTACCTGAGGAGCCTGAAATTGTAGGATATATGTGCCACCTTCGATTCCTCTTCCAGCCAGCTTCAACGCTACGCGGTGACTCGAGACCTACTAGAGGCCCAGTCAGTTGCAGAGACAGTTGAACGATTCGAAAATGGTTAAACGGTTGAGGAGCCAGCCCGGAGTCTAGAAGCTTCTAGAAGCATCTTTGAAATGGATTCGCTGAGTTGGCATGCTGAGTAGGCGCCCACGTGCTTGAATTAGAGAGCTTACCCTCCAAGCAACACCTTAGCTTCCCAACCCTATAAATACCCCCTTCCTCCAATTCAACAGAAGGAAATTGAGATCCAAATAAGCCCCCACCTCTCAAGCGATCAAGCTTCTCTCTCTCCCTCCAACTTTCTCCATCTTCATTTCTCTCATTCTAGAGTTCAATCTTGGAGCTTTGAGTTGTAATACTGGAAGAAGTTTAGTGGATTCATCCTCAGAGAAGATGATCGTGGTTTTTTCCCCTTCATTTGGGGTTTTCCACGTATATTCTTGTGTGCTTTACCTTGATCCTGGTTTTCTTTTTGATCTTCTGATTCTTGTTCTTCCCTCTCAAATACAAATTTAAAGTGTTTGCTCGAAATTGGGGCTTGATCCAATTTTGGAGCTAACATTTTTGGCGCCGTCTGTGGGGACAGAGCAAAGGGCCATGCCTGCAACCAGGAGATCGAGGCAGAACCAGTAGTCCGCAATGCAGGATTCCCAGCTTCAAATGACATCCATGGTGGGAGAAGTTGAACACCCGGCAGCCTCCTAAATGGAGCCCCCACAGCTTGGTGAGAATCCACTAGCTCAATCAAATTTGGTGGTCATTCCGTAAGAGCGATTCATTCACTGCCGTGGAGAGACATTGGCGCGCTTCGCTACCACGATCATGGGTTGAACGCCATGTCTCACGTGCCACCGTACTCACCCCCACCACCACTTCAAGATAGCCCGGCCAAAGGCGCCTTCCGTGGAACGGAGGAGCCCTCGTGATCATCTTCAGAGTTCTCGATCCCCGTCGAAGAAGAGTGGATCGCCGCATCACTCCTCCTGAGGGCATGAGAGGAGAAGCCGACCTCCTTCGAGATCACCACCTCGCCCTCACTCACAAAGACCCTGGCGCCGGGTTCAAAGATGGAGTGCGACCTTGTTCTCCTCGAGGTACTCTCCCCGAGGCGCTACACGCCTCGCCCCCGCTCCGTGAGTCGCTCACCTCATGACATATCTCCCGAGACATGGGTCGAGACATCATTCCCCGCATACCCCGTGAGTACGAAAGAGGACGCCGGGATATCTCTCCATGTAGAGCGCTGGGCCTTGAGAAACGTACTCACGCTTCCGCCTCCGCTTATCGAGCCATTTGGGACCTCGGATATTATGATGGTACCTCGATCCAAAATGAGCACGCGGAGAGATATCGCCTCCGAGATGACTTGAATGGCACTTCCGAGGTGGTCTTATGTCGCGTTTCTCGAAGACTTTATCCAAACCGCTGATGACCGGTTTCAAGCCTACACCAAGGCTGATTGCCTACTTCGATCAACTCATTGATCGCTTTCTTCGCCGCCAATTGCGCATCGCATAAGAGGAATCCGTTATGTTCTTTGAGGTGCAAGCAGAGAGAGGGGAATCTCTCAGAACTACCTTGATGGGGATCTCAATGAAGAAACTCATGGGATGTCTCGATCCGATTCTATCATGGTAGTTGGAGCAGTACTAGATGGGCTGCGGGAATGCCCATTCCTTGATTCACTAACTCGAGATGTTCCGAGGGATCTGTCCGAGGTGATGAGCAGAGCTCAGAAGTACATTGCCTCTGATGAATTCAAGGCAGGAAGGAAAGAACAGGCCCTTCAGCGAGCAGAGGAATTCCGCAGAGAGGAGAGTCGAAGAAGTGAACGGGCACCGCGGAGGGATATGGAGCAAACCCGCATCACTCCTCCTGCGTCTGACGATGATAGAGGCGTTCGGGACCAAAGCAGACCCCGTATTCGCCCCAGGTATGACAATTACACCCCCTTGAATACTTCAAGAGAACATATCATGATGCAGATCCAAGATAAGAAGATCCTCAAGCCGGCGGAGCCCGTCAAGGAGACCTCCTTGGCAAAAAGAAGCGGCAAGTTCTGCACTTACCATAAAGCCCGAGGTCATACTACAGAAAATTGCATCCACCTCAAAGATGCAATAGAAGATCTCGTTAGAGAAGGGAAGCTGAGTGAATTCCTCAAACAAGAAACCAGTAAGAAAGAGGAACAGCACACTCAGTCAGAACCTCCTCGGAAGAAGATAGATCTCACTGTCATAGCCGGCGGGCCAGGATGTGGAGGAGAAACTTCATCCTCCAGAAGGAGTTATGCCCGCATGGTGGGAACGATGCAGGAGCTTGCACCACAAAAGAAGAGCCGAACTACTCTCCCGATTGAATTTTCTGAAGAAGATTTGAAAGGAATCTGTCAACCACAAGACGACGCCCTTGTCGTGGTCCTTGATATTGGGATCTACAGGATGCACAGGGTGCTAGTTGACACTGGGAGCTCGGCTGACATAATTTTCTGGGATGTGTTTGACAGAATGAAAATTGGAACTGAGAATCTTAAACCATGCAAGACTCCTTTAGCTGGATTTCATCGGAGATCCTATTTACCCGTAGGTATCATTACTCTTCCTGTTACTCTTGGTACTCCTCCACGAACTCAAGCTATACCCAATCAACTTTCTCGTGGTAACGCCATCCCTCAAGTTACAAATGCAATTATGGGAAGACCTTCTCTCAACAAGCTCGAGTCGCACTTCGACCTACCATTTGAAGCTAAAATTTCAGACCGATCACTACCATGAGAAGTGAAGGGAGATCAACCCTCTTCCGTGCAAAGTGTTACCTTGCTACACCAAGAGACAACTTAACTTGGCGATACAAGCAAGACTTCCGAAGTCTCTAGCTATAGAAGATTTCCAAAGCAGGAAGATGAGAAGAGAGAAGCCCGCAGGCCTCACCTGCCGAAAGCAACTCGCAGCCTTTACCCTCGACGAGGCCTTACCGAGCGTAACCGTGCAGCTTGAGTTGGGCTCACATCGACGCCAGAAACAACTCCCTCGAATCGATCAAGGCCAACCTCGATGTTTTTATGCGTGGACGTACCGAGGACATGCCGGAGTACCAAGGGAGGTGATGGAGCACCATTTAAATGCCGATCCAAATTGCTGCCGGTGATACGTAAGAGAAGAAATTATGTCACCGGCAATTTGGAAAGTCAGCCAAGAGGAGGTCGGTAAGTTGCTTAAGGCGTAGTTCATTCGGGAGGTTCCGAGGTCCAATACCCCGAATGGCTCTCCAATGTTGTCCTTTGTAAAGAAAGCCAACGGAAAATGGCGTATGTGTGTTGATTTCACTGTGATCTCACAAAGCTTGCCCCAAGGATTGCTACCGCCTATGATAGATAATCCGGTAGATTCCACATCGATATGAGATGCCTGGTTTCCTCGACGCATATTCTCAAGTTATAACCAAGTTAAAATGGCTAGGAAAGATGAAGAAAAGATGTACCTTCATTACTTCCCGAGGGACTTATTGCTACAAGGTGATGCCGCTTGGCTTGAAAAATGCGGAGCAACCTTCCAAAGACTAGTCAATAAGGTCTTTAGGAAACAAATGGGGAGGAATGTCGAGGCATACGCCGATGACATCCTCGTGAAGAGCACCTCTCTCAGACAACATCATAATCACACCTCCAAGAGACATTTGAAACACTGAGAACTCATGGAATGAGTCTCAACCCAACCAAATGTGCATTTGGTGTCCGCTCAGGAAAGTTCTTGGGTTTTATGCTCACAGAGAGAGGAATTGAGGCCAACCCAGAACAAATCCGAGCTATTTTGGAGATGAGGTCCCCTAGGACCATTAAGGAAATACAAAGTCTGAATGGGAAGCTGGCAGCGATTGGAAGATTCATTTCGAAGTCCGGGGAGAAGAATCTTCCATTTTTCAGAGCACTTCGAAAAGCACCAAAGGTAGAATGGACAGAAGAGTGTGAAAAGGCCCTCACACAGTTGAAGGAGTATTTGCAGTCACCTACCTTACTTTCCAAACCAAAACCAGGAGAGGAACTCAGTATTTACTTGGCGATTTGATATGGTAGTGAGCTTCCTGCTCACTAATGAGGAAGCATGTAATCCAAAACCGGGTCTATTATACTAGCAAGGTTCTCAATGATGCAGTAATCCAAGTATCATCCTCTCGAGAAGTTGGCCTATGCACTAGTCACACAGTTTCGGAAACTCCGGCCTTACTTCCAAATACATAAAATTAAGGTGTCGGCTGCACCAGCCTCTTAAAGCAAATCCTCCATCGCCTGCATCGCCTCTGGACGCATTGACGAAGTGGGTTATTGAACTTGGTGAGTATGACATCACTTACGAGCCCCGCACAGCCATCAAAGGTCAGGTCCTGGCTGACTTCATCGTTGAGCTCACAATCACTGATTCTGGAGAAGCTATTCTTATGGATTCCTCCTCAACCGAAGTTCCTCTTCTATGGCGCGAATGGGTGTTACATACCGATGGCTCAAATAATGCCGAGAATTCTGGAGTCGGCATTGTGCCGCAATCCCCTTCGTGATGGAGCACCTCAGCCAGCCTTAAAGTTTGGGTTCAAGGCGCACCAACAACGGCCGAAGTAATGAGGCCATGATTGCAGTCTTGCAGTTAGCAAGAGGCCTTGGAGTCCAGAATTTGTTGGCAAACACAGACTCCCAATTAGTTGTTGGTCACATGAGCGAGGAATTCGGGGCAAAAGAAGAAAACATGGTGAGATACAAAGCCTTGGTGCAAAAAGTAGCTGCTAGCTTCCAGAAACTATCCATTGCAAAGATTCCGAGGGCAGAAAATCAAGAAGCCGACCTCCTCTCAAAACTTGCTTCCTCCAGAGTTGAAGTAACATCCCCGCCAATGTTCGCATGCTTGCCGCCAAGACGCATTGATTCGCAGACGTGAAGATGAATTATTTGAGGTGACGAATGAACCGCTACTGATTGATCCAATCTTAAATTACCTCCAAAATGGGTCTCTACCTTCGTGATCCAAGCTTGCACGCCAGGTCAAGGTTAGGGCCAACCGCTTCACTATTCGATGGACGCCTTTATAAAAGATCATTTACTCTCCCATTGTTGAGATGTTTAAGGCCCAAGTGAAGCAAGTTATATCCTTCAAGAGATCCATGAAGGTATTGCAGAGATCACACAGGGGAAAAGCACTTTTGTCATAAAATTCTAAGACAAAGGTTATTATCGCCCACTTTGCCGGCGGATGCAAAAGCATTTATCCGTAGATGCGATGTGTGTCAGCGCTTATTCAAATATCCAAATGACGTCCAGCCTTCTCAACTCACCCCATAGTGAAAGTACTGTGCCATTTGCACTTTGGGGCTTAGATCTCCTTGGTCCCTTTCCGAAAGCAGCTCGGCAGATGAAGTTCTTTATTGTTGCCATAGATTATTTCACCAAATGGGTAGAAGCAGAGCCTCTCTCCTCCATCACTGAAAAGATGTGTCGGAAATTTCGTGGAAGTCAAATGATTTGTCGATTTGGGCTTCCGTAGCATTCATCACGCATAACGGAGATGTTTCCATAATGCCGTTTGCATTCGGAAATTCTCGCGAGGGAGCTCGAATTGAGCACAAGCCTTACTTGCCATTTACTCAATTTTCAAGCAAATGGGCAGGTGGAAGTAACGAATAGGACCTTGCTTTACACCCTCAAGACTAGAGTGCTCCGGAATCAATCTAATTGGGTGGATGAGATGCCAGGGGCACTCTGGGCTTACAGAACTACTTGCCGGACCCCTACTGGAGAGACCCCGTTTGCTCTTGCATTTGGAGTAGAAGCAGTCCTCCCTGCCGAAATTGAGGTCCCAACTCCACGAATCCAGGCCTTTGATCCGACAAGCAACGAAGAAGTACTTCGAGCTGAACTCGATTTGCTGGAAGAAAGAAGGGAAGAAGCCCTCCGAAAGCCGTGCATATCGCCAAGGTCAAACGTCACTACGACGCCAAGGCGAAAGAGGTAACATTCCAAGTAGGAGATTTGGTCTTGAGGGAGAACATTTTGAAGGCAACAAAAGTAGAACAGGAAGCTTAATCCTAATTGGGAAGGCCCTTATGTTGTAAATCCAAGATTGTAAGGCTCGCACCTATTGGCTCTCCAAGATGGACGGAAAAAGACTCAAATGCCCTTACAATTCAACATCTTAGGAGGTATTATCAATAAAGCTTCCTGCTCTACAAATGTGACTAAGCATAACACAAAGGACTTCTTGCTAACTCCACACAAAGAATGGGTCAAGGCTCGAAATGTGATAAAAATAGCAAAACAACCTAGAAAAATCCCCACAAAGTACTTAGTTGCTACACAAAGAATGGGTCTAGGCTCGAAATGACACAATAGCAACTAGCCAAATGAGAACAGTGCCATAATCCAGCCAATTTATCAAAGATCCCCTCAATTAGTCCAACAAAATCCAACTCCTTCCTCGTGGACCTCTAAACCAAAGTCAAGAATTCTTGTGCGATTCTCCAAATAAGATGATAGCGGGTCCAGTGCTCGAATCATCTTGGGCTTAGGACGCCTTACACTAAGGAAATCAAATGACAAACACATTTCTCCAAACAAGGTGATAGCGGGTCTAGGCTCGAATCACCTTGGAGTGAGAACACACGACAAAGAACTCCAATCGCTATAGCAACTAAGGAGTGGAAGAATAAGAAGCGGAATACAAGCGTGACAGAGAATTCAAAATGATTTCCCTCCATAGGTAAAAGTCAATTTAATTTATCAAAATAATACTAACATTTGTAAATGTGAAAAGACAAACAAAGCTACACGCTTTCAACAATGGGCAAGTATAAAGTTTAACGAAACACATCAAAAATTGAGCTACTCAGCCCCTTTCGTAAAAGCCGTGGTGACACCATCATCAAGCTACCGTAGCTCCTCCTCCATGTTGGCATCACGTCCCCCACCAAAGAAGAGCTTCAAGTGCCTCAATATAAGTAAGATTGGCTAAATCTGCTCGAAATTTCGTAACAAACTCTTTTCAAAACAGGAAAACTTTCCTCCCTCCCTTCGCCAAGGCCTCCTCAAGAGCGTATTCACCACTTGACGAGCTTCAGAGCAAAACCATTTCCAACTCCTCCACTTTTGTTTGCTCTCGACAAAGACTTCCACAAGCTTCGACCTCCTTGGAAATACTCTCGTGATCATTCCTTAAAGCATCCCTTTCCGGTGATAGTAACCAAGGTGGAGTTATTGTCTTTTAATTGCCCGAGAAGCTTCGCCATTCTCTTTCTCCGTAAACTCATGACGCCTGCAAGGAAGTTATTTCCAAGGATACAGCCTTTAACTTCCTCCTTGGCCTCTCGAAAGTTTTTCTCTGCAAGTAGGAACGCCTCCGACTCTAAGTTCTCGAATTCTTGAGAAGCTCAATTATTTGCATTCGTGAGCAAAGTAATCTCTTTCTCCAAAGATAAAATCTTCTCCTTGGCCTTAAGCTCTTTCTCCAAATGTCTCTCGGGCCTTCTCATTGGATTGTTTCAATATCGCATCTAATCCTACCCTTCCCAACCGAGCCAAGTTCTTCTCCTCGAAGCCTTCTTCAACGCCGTGTTCAAACGACCGACCTCCGCCTAAGTCTCTGCTCCTCCTGGATATATTCAGCTAACAAAGACATCCTGCTTCTCCTCCTCTTCTTCCAAAATACTTATGCACGTAATGGCTAAGAAACAAGTTCTACAAACAAAGATACAATAAGTTCAAAATTGGCCCGAGTCAGGAATGGGTTCAAGATAAAGAAACACTTACTGAAAGCCCTTGGAGGCGAAGGAGCTCGGCAAGATCAAGCCGTGATAAACGTCCAAGTCTAGATTCAATTTCTTCTGGCAAAGCGGACTTGATTACAGAAGCAGCAACTTTAGGATCATCAACCAAGATCCCTTCCCTTGGGTCCACATGAGATGATCACTTAGAACCCTCGAAAAATCGGGCCACAAGCTCTAAACTTGAGGGAAGGGCGGGTTGGTCGAGTAACTCAATCCTGACCGGATCAAAGTTGATAGTAGGGTCGTGATTCACCCTTTCGCAGACCCCAATGACCTCAACCTCGCCCTCCCCAAAATCTCTCGAGAATCTCTCGAAGATCCGAATGTGCCCAAAAATGTCTTCTTCAAGGGGGATGTATGGAAAGGATCACCCAATTCCTTCGTCTATGTGAATCTCCCTCCTTCACTACCGCGGTGAGATTCAAGATTAACGTCGCTCAAGGAAGTGTCCTTTCGTAGGAAACACACGGATAAGGGAGAGACGGCCAACGCCCTCTCCTGGTTAAGTGGATGAGATGGCTCAGTCGCCTCTTCTTTCCTTTGGAGACCACCTGCTTTCTTCCTCAAGCTAGCCATCTTCCGAAATGGGTTCATCTTCGACAACCTCTTCGTAATCCCAGCTCTCTTTCTTGAAACAAGCTGTAATGTGTAGGCGGTTCAACCTCAACCTCTTGTGGGGGATGAAGTTCGTCGTCTCCTTGTGGTGTGGATGATTCTTCAACAGCCACAGGTTCATTAGCACTCTCAGTTCCGGGCTCCTCTGCAGCCACTTTCTTCCGGAGCTCAGCCTTCTTTTGCTTCTCTAGACGTGCAGTGTTGAGCTTCTCGGCACGAGCTCGAGCTTTGTTCAGCAGAGACCTAGCGCATTGAGAAGGATCCATACCTTCACCTGGGATACCAAAAAAAAAAAAGAGCTCAATCAGCAATGACAGAAAGTAACTCGGAAAAGAATGACGAAAATATAACAATTCCTACCCTTCACTAGGAACAGTCCACTTCTCCGTAAAATTTTGTTAGTCAAGAAGAGGTCAGGAGGAATCTGGGAGCAACTTCGCAATTTCTCGAGATAATTTGTCTCTTTTTTGGAGAGCTTCTCTCTACTTAACACTTGAGTCCGAGGTGCTCCCCACTCAGTCCGAACTCCGAAACCCCCTTCTAAGGAAACAAAGAAAAACCTCTCCTTCCATCTCTTAATGGAGGCCTGCATGACCTAAGAAACGCCCTCACGCCCTCGCACTAAAGAAGTACTAATCCATTTGACTCCCTATTGAGGCAAAATAGTGCCTCAAACAGAGACAATATGGGAGTAACTCCTACATCAAGGCACACACAGTTACAAACCCACAAAGACATCTCCAAGAATTTGGGGTTAATTGAGATGGACAGACATTGAAGGATTGGAAAATTTCGAGGAAAAGAGGAGGGAAGGGGAGTCGGAGACCTCCTAATAATGCATCTACATAAATAACAAGTTCACCATCCCTACCGGAACTCGCTCTATCAGAAGGATCAGGCTACCTGACTACGGGTTGGAAGTTCTTATATCTAATCTTATAATATTTGGTTACAAAGATCAACTTCATCCCATTTAAGAATGCTAGGTATGAATTGAACAAGGAAACCGCCTTTGCTACATTTTGCACCTACGTTGCTAGTCAAGGAACAAGATGAGAAGAAGAGGCCATACCTTGGGGAGTTTCAGAAAAAAGAACAAGAGAATTGCAGGAAAAAGTGAGTTGCAGTTTCCGCCGTCAGGGTTTGAAGAAGGAGAAGAAGAAGATAAGCAGTTGCGTCGCGAACTTCAACGCAATATTTGATAAAACTTAAAGGGCGCGTGAGATATCCAACGGCTCAAAAAGGTTCGTTTGAAAACAAAATAATATCCAAGGGACACCTGTCCACTTCATCTAACGGACAGGGATCGCTACTTACGGAGCCACCGTGGATGGATGCCACGTATACCATGAAGAACGAGCCCATCATTGCGCATTGTTGCACGCCATACCGTCACTAGAGAAAAAGGTTATAGAAAACCGTGCGGCCGGCTAGCAATAAATGCAGTTACTGTTCATCGAAAGTGACGCTTACTACTGTTTCGCCTAGAGCACCTCGGAAAACATCAACAGAAAAGAATAGATCCTCCAAAGAATTTCAAGATGCTTAGCTAACTTCACGAAAAGATTCGCGAAAGGCATTCGGCCATCTTCCGAGCTCATCGCAAGCATAATTGAGGAGGGACTGATGATAGGGTGGTTATAAACAAAGACACGTGGCACATGACATATATCCGGGGCGCTGCACGTAGCCGGCGCATGACAAATCTCGCTTGTGGGGAGAGACTCACTTTCTCTCTATGGCCGAGCTCCTCCACCTCGAAAATTATGACAAATTCCGAGGTCCTCACGGAGGAGCTCGGAAATTCGTATGAAGGCGTGCCACCTTCGATTCCTCTTCCAGCAGTTCTCAACGCGCGGTGACTCGAGACCTACTAGAGGCCCAGTCAGTTACAGAGACAGTTGAACAATTCGAAAACGGTTAAACGGTTGAGGAGCCAACCTGGAGTCTAGAGGCTTCTAGAAGCATGCTGAGCTGGATTCGCTGAGTTGGCATGCTGAGTAGGCGCCCACGTGCTTGAATTAGAGAGCTTACCCTCCAAGCAACACCTTAGCTTCCCAACCCTATAAATACCCCCTTCCTCCAATTCAACAGCAAGAAATTGAGATCCAGCGAAGCCCTGCCTCTCTGGCGACTGAAGCTTCTCTCTCTCCCTCCAACTTTCTCCATCTTCATTTCTCTCATTCTAGAGTTCAATCTTGGAGCTTTGAGTTGTAATACTGGAAGAAGTTTAGTGGATTCATCCTCAGAGAAGAGGATCGTGGTTTTTTCCCCTTCATTTGGGGTTTTCCACGTATATTCTTGTGTGCTTTACTTTGATCCTGGTTTTCTTTTTGATCTTCTGATTCTTGTTCTTCCCTCTCAAATACAAATTTAAAGTGTTTGCTCGAAATTGGGGCTTGATCCAATTTTGGAGCTAACAATAATAATAATAATAAAAGAAAAAGAATTGTCAGAAGTTTGTCAAATAAGGTTCTCTTATATATATATATATATATATATATATATATATAGATGTATATCCATATACATAAATGAAATAAAATAAAATAATGCACATATCTCAAAGTGCCGCAAATCTCAAAGTGGCCCATATCTCGATGCGATGATGGAATACACATCTTAAGGCGGCCAATAAAATATATCATGAAGTGATATATTTTGAGGTAGTGGTGGAACACTCATCTCGAGGCGGCTGATAAAACCCAAATCTCAAAGTGGCACACATCCCGATGTGACTAAGTAATACGCATCTCGGAGTCACAGATATAAAATACAAACCTCAAAGTGGCACGCATCTCGATGCGATGATGGAACACACATCTTGAGGCTGATAATGAAATACAAATTTCAAAGCGACACATATCTCAAGACGGTGATGAAACATTCTTCTCAATGTGGTCAATATAAACCTAAATCCTAAAACAGCGCAAATCTCAAGGCGACGACGAAGTATGCATTAAGGCGGCCGATGAAACACAAATTTCAAAGTGGCGAAGCATACATCCCAAGGTGGAAGGCGGTGTCATTCAAACAAAAATAAATAAATAAACAAATAAATAATATGTATAAATATCCTATGATGATATTCATATATAATAAAATAATTATGGTTTGTATATAAATGAAATCAATTTTTTTTTATTCATTGCCTTTACTTGTACTTTTGCCCTTAATCGGAGGTTTCCAAGACTCTGTCTGGGATAATTAATAATAGAGGCTTGCCTCCATTAGGAACGG
Source organism: Dioscorea zingiberensis (assembly GCA_026586065.1). Taxonomy (NCBI): domain Eukaryota; kingdom Viridiplantae; phylum Streptophyta; class Magnoliopsida; order Dioscoreales; family Dioscoreaceae; genus Dioscorea; species Dioscorea zingiberensis. The sequence goes on from CM048821.1 coordinate 25,969,254, forward strand.
AATAACCCACAATAACTAAACAAATATGACATTAGTAATTCGATATGTCACCTGGTGTCTCTTCACAGACATGATGTAAGGCGGGTATTTTCGATCCTACAATAGTGAAGCTGATGACCATACCTCGAGCTTCCCAAGGTTATCCTCCCTCTGCTTAATGGGAGTTCGAATCGCTTCCACCAAGCAAATTCCACCGAAAGTTTAATTTGAGTGAGAATCCCGAGAGCCACTACGCTAGGAAGGTGCATTAGAGTTCGATGTACTCCATCGAAGCTTGCCTCCCGGAGGGTGGACACGCGCCCCTATCGAGCAGGAGTCTACTCCAATGACCAGTAGACTCCGGCGAACACCACCAGACGTCGGAGATCGCGGAAGGGAGAGCTGCGGTCCTTTGACCTCCCCTAGACCACCGCGAGCTCACCGGAGTTAGACGGTCGGACTGAATGTAGCAGACCTTGGAACAATGCCAGCCGCCTGGACGTTATCTCTGTGGCGCCGGAAACTGCCACAGGCGTGGTGAGTTGCCTAACCCCTCCCCATGAGCCACTGATGTGGCTTGTGGGGCCTCTCGATGCATGCAGTATATGTACATGTAGATGCACGCATGAATGGATTAAGTGGAGTTAAAAGGATAATGCTAAGTCTTTGTGGGATTACTTAAGGAATTTCTGTTAAGTTAATCTCACATGGATTAAGGTTGATTCAGGAGCTTTGAGCATACATGCATGCATGGGTTCATTAACGGGTTAGTGAAAATCAGTATAAGGATAATATAGAAAGTTGTAAACCATATAGAAGCCATTTCCCTTGAATGCTTGAGGGCTTGGTAGAAGAGTTACATGGATAACTTAGAAGTTAACAGTAATAATGGAGAAAGCAATTAACCACAACCCAAAGCTGTGGAGTGAGTGAAATCCAACTCTTATTGGGCTCAGTGACTCATTATTGGAACCAAAATTAACCAGTTAGTAGGGATAGAGGAGATTAGTGGGCCGCAACCCACTTCTAGAGTATAAAGAACCTTGAGTGAATTCATTCAGCTTTAATAGGTGAAACTTAGTATGGACCACAATCCATTCCAATAGAATTCAGGTTTTGGATTGATGTTTCTTAGAGGACCCAGTTAGTAGATCCACTAGAAGAAACCAAGTTGATGGGCCTTAACCCACTTGGTGAGAATCAAACTTGTGAGTTGACTCTATAGCTTCCCATGGATTGGGCCCAATTCCATTAAGCAAATACATTAGTTAATGACATCATGAGCACGATGAGGGGAATATTAGGAAAATTAACAACCAGCGTGAGATTGGTAGATAGGTATAATACATGATTGGGCCCGATGAGAGGTAAAAATCTATCATGTACCTGTAAAGATACTAAGATTAGATTTTTATTATCGATCTGGAGCATAGGTCGTGTGGTATGATGGGAAGGATTCGTGAGGTGACTTAGTACTTGATAAAGGTAGGATCTCGTGACCGTAATCGTGAGTATTTCTAACTCAAAGCCCTCTATCTCGTTTCAGGTCGCTAGATGGATGTTGGAATCCATCTTTTTTGTTCTGTTCTGCAACTAGATGGATGTTGGAGTCCATCTTTTGTTTTCTGTTCTACTAGATGGATGTTAGAATCCATATTTTGTTCCTGCTCTGTTTTGAATTCTCTGAGAGTTTTGGTTGTGTATTCGAAATGTGGTTTCTTTGTATACACACACACACACATACTCTATTTTGTATCTTTGATGATATTCTGCTTCATATACATCTCCCACACTAGCACTAGGCCAATTTGGACTCTGGGTTGATGTCCTGGCACTGGGCCCTTTCCAACATTGAGTCGATGCCATCACTGGGACGATGATATCTCTTTATGGGATCAAAAATACCCGCTTGGCATCGTGTCTGTGAAGAGACACCACGCGATACATCGAATCACAAATGTCATTTATTTTTAGTTATTGTAGGTTCTTCTATTCCTAATAGAGACAAGCCTATATTATTAATTACCCCATAAAAAGTTTTGAGAACCTCCGATTAAGGGCAAAGTACAAGTAAAGGCAAAGGAAATCAACATAATTTGATAATATTTGCAAATCATGATTTTTATTACATACGTATATATAAATACATCATCATAGTATTGATTTATTTATATATCGGACGCCGCCCTGAACGCTTTGTCACTTTGGGATTTGAGTTTCATCAGCTGGCTTAAATGCGTGCTTTGTCGCCGCCTTGAGATGTGCACCACTTTAGGATTTGTATTTTTATCGACCACCTTCAGATGTGTGTTCATCGTCACCTCGAAATGTGTGTTATTTCACTACCTCGAAGCCCATGCCACTTGTGATTTGCATTGTATCAGCCACCTCGAAATGTGTATTCCATCGCCACTTTGAGATTCATGCCGTTCGGAGATTTGGATTTTATCATCCGCTTTAAGATGCGTGTTCCATCGCCGCATAGAGATGTGTGTCATTGTAGTATTTGTATTTCATTGACTGCCTCGAGATGAGTGCCTCATCGCCACCTCGAAACCCCGTCATTTCGAGATTTATACTTCATTGACGGCCTCATGATACGTGCTTTTATCGTTATCTTGAGATTTGTGTTTTATTCTCATTACCTTGAGATATATATTTTTTTATTATTTATATATATATCATGCTTTTGATTTTTTTTTTTAGTTTAATCCCCCAAATATATAGTCCCTCTATTATGGTCGACTCGCCCATTTAGTCCCTCTATTATTAATAACGTCTTTTTTGTCCCTCTATTTCTTAATCTCGGCTATTCAGGTCCTTCCACCCAACTTCCGTTTGGATTACTGTTTCAAATGCTGACGTGGCTTAAAAAATTATAAAAAAAACCCAAAAAACAGGGCCACCTCATCTCGGATTCGGGTGTGGAATAACTCATATCCGAACCCATTTTTTATCTCTCTCTCTCTCAGCTCTGTAGGGGTCGCTGGTTCCAACGAATCCTAGAAACCCTAAACCTAACCCTAGCCGCCATGGACGTGCTTCTCCTTCTCCTCTTCTCCCTACTCCCCCTACAGCTTAGCTTCAGTGCTCCACAACCAAACCTCAAGCTTCTGATCTCCTTCAAGAGCTCGCTCCCAAATCCTCAGGCTCTCTCAAGCTGGCGCTCGAACAGGACTCCTGTGCCTCCTTCTCCGGCATCTTTTGTGTTTCCGGCCATGTCGCCGCCGTGGACCTCGACTGCGTCGCTCTTAGCTCCGACTTCCGCGCCTTTTCCGGTTCCCTTCTCACGCTGAAGAGCCTCGAGAGCTTGTCCCTCAAATCCTTGAACCTCACCGGGACCCTCGTCGGCTCTAGCTGCGGCGAGAGCTGACTCGTCCCTTTGAATCTCTCGGAGAATTGCCTGAAGGGCTCGCTCACCGACGTGCTCTCTTTCGTTGCCTCCTGCTCCAGCTTGACCATCCTGGTTGGGAATTAGGGTTTTGGAAAGGAAAGCATTGATCTTGATGCTTATGTTTAATTTTTTAATTTATTGGGGCGAGTTATGTTAGAGTTCTGTTAGCGTAAATGCCCTGGGATATTGAATTTGAAGGTGGTCATCGCTGCTTCTCTTTGTTTCTGGTTGGGGTCTTTGATTTGGATTAGAAAGCATTTGTTTTGATCCTGGTTGTGAGTTCTATAAGCATGTATATCATGGTCTGGGTGGCGTTTGAGCTTCCGCCGACTCGTGGCCAACAGGATAGAACGGCGGTAACGTCTGAGCTTTAGCCGGTGATGGTGCGGAGTGAGGATAGGGGGGAGAAGAAGGGTGATGGTCGGGGTTCGGGTTGAGGGAGAGAGTTAATAAAGCAGGTTCGGATATGGGTCATATCACGCCCAAATCTGAGATGACATGGCCCTGTTTTTTTTGGTTATTTTATCACTTTTTTAAGCCACGTCAGCATCAAAACGGTAATCCAGATGGAAGATCGGCGGAAGGACTTGAATAGCCGAGATTAAGAAATAGATGGACAAAAAAGATGTGATTAATAATAGAGGGACTAAGTGGGCGAGTCGACTATAATAGAGGGACTATTTGGGGGATTAAACTTTTTTTTTTATTGTCATCAACCACCCATGTCATTATCATGCAACTTATCTATGAAATTTCTAGATAATTTACAGAAAGTCAACAAAGATGGCTTTGCCATATATATGGGCCCATGTTCTTTGCTCCACTTACTTATCATCATTTTTCATTGTTTTTTGTTTGCTTTTTTTATTGAACTCTTCTCACAATTGCCATGAATGACAACGTTGGGAGTTGTGACCATTTTTTTGCATCTTTTTGCACAAAGTTCAAAAGACCATATCTTCATTATTATGGAAAATTCTGCATATGTAATATCCATTGGATCATGGGACATTAATGAATACACATGTATGCATACATTAAGAATGAAAGGATGCCATGGTATCAAATCCAAACTTTGCTTTTCTTTATATATATAGAGCCCGGCCCGATAGTGTACTCATATAGCGGGCCGACTGCATTTGCGGTCGATTGCACTATATCATGGCTATATATATATATATATATATATATATATATATATATTTCTTTTGAGGCATTTCATTGAATATTTAAAAGGGCATTATTCATATATTTCAAGAATTGACTGACTTGCGAATGCAATCACATGCTTTTCACAAAGACAATATTGGCAATGTATGGGTAAGGACAGTTTTCAGCTTGAACGAGTCATCTTATTCTCATTTTGGTTTCTATGCTTGCAACCTTCTCCTTCTTTCACTGACTCAAGACTTTTTCCTCATAGACCACAAATGATGTGGAGAAATCAAGAAGCTTCATGCCTTTCAGTGGAATTACAGGTGTTATATAAGAAAAGAGCTAGCCAAGCTGGAGTTGATAATATTCATTCACCAATTTGTCCTGAATTATGAGTGGTAGCATGTTCGGGATGATCTCCTGGTGACTACACCTGGATTCGAATCCCTCAATTGTCAAAATTATTCCATCAAAGTTATAAGCCTTTCTTGTTACATCTGATAATTCCAACGGCCAATGAACTTGTTTGAATGCCCATGAAGTGGATATGATGTCTTGCTTGAAACACTGAATTATCAACTTTCAGTTTCTTTCCATGAAAGAATCTTTCCAATTTTATTGATTCTCTCTGATGTCAGCTTCCTTTTATATGCAACCGCAGTTGGATGATGTTTCATTTTCTCATTTTTCTGCAGCAACGTTCTTCCACTTTATCATTATATTTGAGAAGTCTTTGGCATGCATTTCAATACTTGGAAATGGACTTTCAAGTCTTGAGTATCTATTATTACAATCTCCCAACTCTTTCAAACATTTCATCAAGCATCTAGAGGGCATTATAACATGGCTAAGTATTGAAAGGGTTTACAAAAGTTTATAAGGAACAACATTAGTCGTAAACAGTGCTTGCGAGAGCAATGATGCTAGTACTATTGGTGGGTGATATTGCTAATCAAAGTGCCTCTGAAGTTGTCACCTCCAAGTGTTCTTCTTATGCTGCAAGTACTTCCACCAGTTGTTTAGCTTCCATCATTCATATGGCTATTTGGAAACACATAAGGAGAAGCTTTTGAGGCATGTTTGACCTTATTATGATCCCCATTTGGGCTCTAGAACCATGAAAGATATGGCTTGTTTGACTTCTAAAATATTAATTATGTTGTAGCTGCTGTGAAATCTTGCTAGCTTCATTGCTCAAGAACCCAACACTCTCCTGTTTGTTCAGATGGCTTGGTCACAGTTATAGACAGTGCTCTGTCTTCTAGAGCTTATTTCTTCTCAAGTCATTGTATCTAATTTCTCTTGTAGACGGGTTCTTTTGCAGCAGCAGGCATCATCAATTCATGAATAAACATGAGATAAGTTTCTCCAGCAACTGCAACATTGAATTTCTTAGTACAGAGGCTAGCATTCATGACACAGTCATCGATTGAGTTCTCGAATGATGATACATCTCCTGATTTCTTGGGAGGTTAAGACTTTTGCAAGTCTATAAGCAACATCAAAAGGGTTGGGCATCCATCATAGGCTGTAGGTTTATCGATCAACTCAACTAGCTTCACAATCTTGTATGCAATCTGCTCCTCCAAATTGAGTTGTACTTCTTTCATAAGAGCACCAGAATACTAGCAGCCCCCCCAAGAGCTTCCGCCAAGACATCTAGATCTCTGTCTCCTCTTCTATTCGGGAACAACATCAAGAGGAGTTGCTTGGCTGCGCAAGTGGCGGAGTTCATGTTATTAGAAATCACCTCCAAGACAGATGAGTGCACGAAGATGATATCTTCTTTTATCTTTGTAACATCCTAATCCCAATAGGGACACGTGTCACACCAGCCAGCCCAGGTGAATACCCTGAGCCCAAGGCTGTCAAAACTGAAACAAAAATCTGCGGAATAAACTGGAGACAGTAATAACAAAACATAATAAGTCTGGAACTCATCTAAAAAAAAAATGTCATATCTGATACAGTACTCCACAGACTATACGTCAGGGTCTAGTCTCCAAAAGTAAAATGCAACAATATACAGAGTGCGGAACAAGGAAGCTAATCTAGGACGCCAGAGCCATCTACGAGTCCTCACATCTCATCGGGTCTAGTCTCTACCTGGACTCCTCTCTGCTACCTGCACAAGGTGGGTGAGAAAAAGGGACTGAGCTACAAAGCTCAGTGAAATGTGACCCCTACTGTCGGGTCAAATAAGACCTGTGCATCCGAAAAATATAATCTTGTATATGGAAAATAATCTGTACTGATATACATGTAGAAAAACAGTAAAGCTTGTAACTCTATGCATTATCTTCCCAATCAGGAAGATCATCTAATGCAATGTCCGAGGAAACCCGAAAAGTCATCAGTCACAAACATGCCTGACTATGCCTCAATGAGATGTCTAGATATGTGAGCGTCTGTCGAATAAAATGCAACTCTGTAGGATCACTTACTAAGGTCTCAGATAAATAGCCGTGAGGTATCCCCCAATCTGGGTTGTATGTGAAGCCGCGAGGTTTCCCCCGATCTGGGTCTTCACCTGTGGTACAGAGCACCCCAAAGAGTTGGGAAAGGGTTTTAAAATAAATACATTTTGAAAACAAGGTTTTGATGCTAGAAATTCATTTGGAAACAAGGAAACCTTTCCCTCACTCGGTATCACGCTCTGCATAGCAAGGACCGTTTAACAGGATGCAAAGATCAATGCTCGCGTCATTTATCTATCTCATATTTATCTCAATGATCTACAGCTAGTCATATGCAGAAAACATCAATCTACCATAGCTGTAACTAATGAAAATCATTCTCAAAACCCGGGAATAAATCATAGCCGATGAATAGAAACTGAAAACACGATAAATCTCGGTAAATACCAGAATATACAGTAGGTCCACTCACCTGAAGTTCTAAGCACGTCAAGTCTAACTCGGACCTCCCGAAGACCCCGACTTGTCTTTCCCTTTCCCTAGTAATTATAACCGTATCTAAAATTAGATTCTAGTACACTATCATAATCTCAACTATTCATGGGCTCAAGTCAATGAAGTTTAAAGGACCACAACGCAACTATGATAGTTTAGTTTGCATACTTAATTATATCCAACAAGAGCTTCAAACAATAAGGAGATAACAGTATAGATTTCTTTTAGAAATTCTGGTTTTAAGACTAATTCAGGAGCTAAAGCAACTAGCATGTAACACAATCAACCGCTATTTACTACCCATAATTTCACTGAAATAGTCCATGACCACTGGCTAGGCATGAATGAATTTCAAAAATCATTCTCCTCTTTGCATCTTGCAAGTTGAAGCATTACAACATTATACATAGCAACTAATTATTGCCCGGATAACTCTGACCCCATTATTCTTTAAAACATTTCAATTGGCAAAGCATTCCCAAACAAGACCTTTCAACAAACATTTGTTGAGCATATTAACACTCAACAGAGCACCTCCCCTTTGAGTTCGTATTGCCAATTGACTACAAAGCAAGTTACAATTCTAGTACAGCAACTAATATAACATCTAAATACAAGGGCAGCAGCACCAACATAACAAGAACTCCTTCATAATCAATAACACAACCAATACAATAACCGCATCATCTATCTCAGCACCACAGTGAGAACAAACAACAACAGCAGTAACATATTAATCAATTCTGAGATTCAGCACAGAATTCTTCATCAACCAATCGAATACCTTGCAAGGCCTAGTTCACCGGACAGAGCACAAGTACCCCAACACAAGGCCGGTCGGTGCTCAGTTGGCCGGAATCAACATAGGACAGGGGAACAGAGAAACTCCGGTGCTGTTGAGGAGAGCAGATACGGGTGTCAGCGATGATCTTGCACGGTCTTTGAAGCCGTGAAGAGGAGTGGAACTCTCAACTGGCCTCCCTCCAAAGAACGATCCCTTCCCCTATCGAGGCAGTCCCTTTCCTCCTAACTTTATGCTCGCCAATCCTTGGGGACACATTGAGGTACCTCCTTCAACGGAGCATGCAGAGCGCCAGCTCCTACTTGATTTTTCCAGCGAGCTGCTTCATCCCCATCACACCTTTGCCAGGACGATCATCCTCACATATCTACACCTCCTTCTTCTCAGCTATCAAGTAGTTTCCCCCTCTCCTCCAACACTAACTCAAAACCCTTCTTATTAGGCCCGGCCCAATAGGGAGACTTTGTAACCTAGGCATTAATAGTCATTTTGTCACCTCCTTTTCTAATTAATCTCTACAAAACTATTGTAAACAAAATCTAGGGCATTAATTCACCCCCATATAATAAATCCTCATGCTAATTTAATTATACCACCCGTTATTATCTTAACTCCGGCTTTTATTTAAATTTACAACATATTTACAAAGAAAACCGGGGCGTTACATATTTACAAAGAAAACCGGGGCATTACAATCTTCTTTTGCCAGAGCGATCTCATTCACTAACAAGAGATCAAGATATGAGCCATCGCGCTCGTCAAAGAAAAGCTTGCTGTCAACATGCTAGATGACAGAGTGCGGAACGCATGGTGACTTTATCTTCACGGACAAGGCGGCAAATGATGGGATCGTCAGTGGTGTGGACCTTTGTGGGGGCGGCAGTGACGCGATATAGGGGCTGAAAAAGGGAAGCAAAGAGCTATTATATAGCTTCTACCTCTTCTACAGTGACGGTAAGGGGTAGCAGGGAAGCTATTATATAGCTTTTGCTTCCTTCTCTAATGAGAGAGTGGCATCGCTGATGGCATCCCTAGCAATGGCCTAGCGGCATCAACATGAAAGAACGGGGGATTCTGTTTCTGTGCTTTTTTTTCTTTTCATTATTTCATCTCTCTTTTTTTTTCTCTCTCTCTTTTTTTTTTGTTCCCTGCTTTGCCTGATGCAATGCTCCTTCTCCACAGCTATTGATCTTACATGTATTATAGTATATGGGCCGGATTCGAATCGTATCGCTTCTAAGAAAGCCAATGAGATAGATAGGGTCGTATCCATAACCGAGAATACCTATATCTCACTTTTTTATGAAGCTGAAAATAGAAGAGGGGAAGCTTTATCTCCTTCACCGCTGCTATCTTTTCTTCTGCTCCCCCCCTTCGGCTAGGTCCAAGTATGCCTATATATTGTGTGTGTAGAGAGAAAATCTCTTTTTTCACTAGAAGCTTCCACCCCTTTTATTTCTCCTCTTTAATTTTTTTCTTTCCTTTTCATTATTCAAATTTGATTTAATTTTGATTTTGATTTGATTGATTTCTTCATTTCATAGCCAATAAGATCAATCTTTTAATTTTAATTTGAATTGATTGATTTTTTCCTTTCTTGGCCAATTTGATTTGATTGATTTTTTTTAATTCATTCAAATTTTAATTTGATTTGATTGATTTTTTATTATTATTTTTTTGGGGAACTATATTTATATTTTTTGCATATTGCCTCGAGATTTGTTCCCTTGGATTATCTTGCATTTCCCTCGTGATTTGTGCCCGTGGATTATCTTGGATTTGTCTCGGGATCTGTGCCCATGGATTATCTTAGGATTTGTATTTTTTTTAGATTACCTCGAGATTTGTATTCTCGAGCTATCTTGGAATTTGTGTCCTTGGCTTGCCTTGGGATATGTGTCCTTGGCTCGCCTCGGGATCACACCACATCAAAATATTTTAATATCAAGATATTTCAAGATATACTTGATTTGAAAATATTTTAGCATTGCCCCTTTAAAATATTTGCACATGGTATTTTCAATGCATTTTTTTAGACACGTACAAATACTCTTATTCTAGCATATTTTATTATGGCACTGGGCCGATATCGATATTGGGTCTACCACCGTCACTAGGACCAAGAGATATTCTGATATACTTCTAGGGAGATGTATGTTTGGACTTTGCTTCTATATTCTGATCCGATTGGCTCGCTTTGTCTATTGACATACTATTTCTGTATTGCTTAAGCTTATATATATTCTGATCGAATCTGCTTTGCTCTGACTGAGATATTCTGCTTCTGTACCGTTTGAGCTTCTTTAACTTTCATAGATCTGGCCTTACGCCATTTTCTTTTTCATGTGATCCTACTAGGGTTGTTCTTTAGGCTCATGCACTTGGTCGGCCTTTTTTTCTGGATAACGACGATTAGCTAGGAGCGAGACTTAGGAGAGAGCTTCCGAGGGATAGCCTAGCATCGTTAGGGGCATTTTTTGAGATGAGGTCTACGGGCCTCTATACTTTTTGTATTAAATATCTGTATCTGATTCTGAGCCTTGCGTGCTTGTGGGGGCGTCCTCATAAGTACACGATGAATCTCACGTGCCCAGAGCCCAGATCAGGTTCGGGGCGTGACAACTTGTTACTAGCTCTAATAGGAGTTCTATTTGAATCACAAATATCACTATGAATTAATTTAACTAAATCGGAGTTTCTATTAATGTATTGGAAAAGCTTTTAAGGAAGTTTGGCTTGAACACAGATTTGCCATTTGGAATTAGAATCAAGTTTAAATTCATTAATCTTCTAATTGTTCCAAGATTTACATGTCCCAATCGACCATGCCAAGTTTCACAAGATTTAACATTCATGAACACATGCAAAAGAAGTAGAGACACTTTCACTGAATGATAAGATTGAAGGTTCACAAACATTTAGTCTAAATAAACCACTAGATACAAATCATTTCCCACAAAATGGTTTCCTTTAGTAATTACAACTTTGTTAGACTCTAACATAATTTTATAACAAGTTTGAATAAAAAATTAGCCACTAATCAGGTTCGTCCTAATGTTTGGCACGTGCTGAACATCCAATAGAGTAAGGATTTTGCCTGATGTCATCATGAGATCTATTCATCCTTTCTCCAACACGTGTACAACGGACCTATTCCCCAGAGTCACACATCCTTTACTTGAGACCTGGTAAGTGGAGAACCAGAAATGGTCAGTACAAACATGAATAGTCTAGGCACCACTCTAAGTTTTGATAAGTCAAATTCACTGTGGGGATCAATAAAGCTTACTGACCTAAACTGTCTTAGTTGAAGATGCACCTATTTCATGTACATTGACATGTGGTTTGGGAGGACCAATATTCTGCTTCACTGGTGTAGTCAAATCAATGTGAACAATTTTAATTTGACCAGATTTTTTTATGTTCGGTCCGTATTTGAATAGACAAAGATTTCCTGAAGAAGCAATCTCTCGCCACGTGGTAGGTCCTACCATAAACAAAATAGTGTTTAGGGTTCTTCTCAGATGGTTTGAGAATTGGTGGTTGAGATTGAGAAGAGTAATGAATATGTGGTTTTCCCCTAAGTTTAAAGTTCTTGTCCTTAGGGGAATACTGTTTGTTCTTAGGTGAGTGTTAGGGACCTCTAGGGCTACTACTATTTTAGTCAGATAAACTTTGCCCTTAGATGCATGAGTGTGTGGACCTAGAATGGAGACGGTTTGCATCTTCAGTCCTTAGTATGTTATAGACTCCTAAAAGATTAAGTGTGTTATTCCTGTGTCTCAGGAAATCAATAAAGTCAGATCAGGAGGGTGGACGTCTACTTAGGAGTACAAACACAGCATGACCATCAGTAAATTTGGAGCCATGTTTGTTGAAAGCAGACGTGAACTCCTGAAAGGTGTGAATTTGATCTTCTATGGGTACACCGTTAGTCATCCTAAAGTTGTCAAAATCCACAGTTAGATGGTTGATCCTAGTTGCGTTGTCTAGATTGTACTCTGTCTCCAGAGAGTTATACACTTCCTTAACAGTCTTATATTCATAAAACAATTACACAGTGTGTTCGAAAGACAACTGAGTAGTAGATACTTGTAATAATAATTTATTTCATCTGGGGACCTATCAGGTTTGTTGAAAGTTTTGGGTTTGATCAAAAACAGATATTGAGAATCGGCGACGGCCATCGGAGCCGAAATCATTAGAATCAGTATCTAGGCTTCCCCCAAGTGTTGAAGTCCTTGGGTGGTTATCCAAAATTCGGCTTGGGCTTGCCACCATTTAAACAAAGTTTTCTTGTCAAATTTTTCGGGTTTACTAAACATGTCGGGTTGATTAAAAGATATCGTGTCAACTAAGTGCGAATTTAGTTTGTTTGCAAAGTGATGATCAAATAATTAAATTAAGTGTGAGCTGTATAACATAAAATAACAATTTAGCAAGAACTAGCAGCAAAATTTTCAACAATTAGGAAAAACAAAATCATATCTAAATTAGCAAAAATTTCCGCAGTTTAAGAAAGTAAACATGCAACAATGTCTAAACATGGATGCTCCTTTTGAAACTATGAATATCAGTGATTTTGTGGAAAATGGTCTTATAAAGTATGATGCATTACATTTTTGTTTTGGTCAATGTTCTAATCCATCTAGAGTTAGCAAATTGGCAGCTATTGGCACTCCTGTAAACAAATGGGCCTGGCATCCTTGTTTACCAAGTACTAAGCTTGTCAAGAATGTATATGACCATTTTAACAAGAATCAGACATCTAAATCTGATGCTTGGATGGGGTGGCAGAAAGTGTGGAAATTGCCAATAGCACCAAGGTTCAAAACTTTCCTTTGGAGGCTATTTCATGGCAAACTTCCTACATATGGTTTTTTATATAACCTTAACATTGGGCCTCAGGTTTTGTGTCCTTTCTGTGGGCTGGAAAATGAAAATCTGCAACATATTTTGGTTTAATGCAACTTCTCGAAATATTGCTGGAAACTGGTAGCTGGGCATCTCCACATCAACTTGGCTGAAGTAACTAAGGAGATTGGCTTATGACTACTTATGGACCTGGTGGAGTTAGAAATCAATGGGATAGAGCTGTACTTGCTACAAGTGTATGGCCTATTTGGAAGGCTAGGTGTAAGCTGGTTTTCAGCGGCAAAAGGCAGACAATTGACCAGATTATCCACCAAGCGATGAGTGTAGCCCAAGACCACTATTGGAGACTCAAGACCCAACTCAGGGAGTATCTAATTAATTCTAATTCAAGTAATTTTATCACTCTAATGTGTGATGCTGCGCTTCATCCTGACATAACAAATTGTGGTACAGGTTTTATTTTGTTGATGGGATCAGGGACGGTGATATTGGCTGGCTGCTCTGGCAATGAAGCTGAATCAAGTCTGGAGGCTGAATTGGGAGCAATTGAGAAGGCTCTGGAACAGTGTCTGCGGATTGGGTGGAAGCCTGATAGAATATGCTCGGATTGCCTTCCTGCACTGACCTTACTTTCCACTCAGGAAATACATGGAGATGGGAGATGCCAGGCTATAATTCAGAGGCTCAAGAATGTACTTCATCACCATCCAATGATGGAATTAACCTACCGCCGAAATTTGAATATGTCACGCCCAAACCCTACTTTGGCTCGAGTGCAGACAATGCCGCATACCTACATGTGGTTTCCCCATATGTATGCAAGGCACGGAAACAATCTATAAAACCAAATTTGTAATCATAATTCACATAAAACAAAATCCTCAAATAATAATAATAACAAGTCTTATTTATTCCTTAATATACCATAGGATTATTCTTAAATCCAGACAATAACAAAGTTCCTCCAACATCTCAATAATAAAAACTAAAATATTATTCTTACAATCCAAATCAAAACACTAAATCACTAACATCAAGAGACTCAATACGTCGCCCAGATTATTACGTTCCTTGAAATCTAAGCCTCTTGATTCGAACCTGAAAATAGTAAAGGGGGGTGAGCTAACTAGCTCAGTAAGAGCCAACAACCTGTCTAGCTGGATCAAATAGGTTTTAAGTCATCTAGTGCAATAAAATTCATATCAAGCTTACAATAGGTAAATCAATTTCAAAACACTTCAAAATCAGTCTCAAACATGCTCATAATAAAGTATACTTTTCAAATAATAAATTTAGGATCACATGCTATAAAATCATTCAATAATTCAAAGTTTCACAACTGGACACCATTTTCAAAACGTCAAATCAGACTAAGTCCACATTATCCCTTGTGGCTAGGTATCTAATGTGTCATCATATAACACCCGTTGACTGGGTATCGAAATCCCAATGATTACCCCCATTGGGAGGGTGTCAAATTACCAATGTTACCCCCATTGGCCGGGTATCAAATTTCAATGTTGCCCCCATTGGACGTGCATCAAATCATAGTCTGATTGTTCAAAAACATTTGAAAACCAAATAAAACAAATCATATTGGTGTCCAAATAATCACATTCAAAATGTTCACAGTCTAACAAACATGTAAATCAAGCAGCATGTGTCCAATCAAAGGTTTTGTCAAATATTCATGTCTGATCCAAGTTAATATATAAAAATAACGGTCATCGTACATACAAATCTTGGTTTTTATACAAAAATTACTAGAAGGCAGAAGGAACTTACATTAATCCAGAAATTCCAAAATCAAAATACTTCACATTCTTGAAATCTCCAAATCAATCTAAAATAATTAGACGAAGAATAGTATTTAGTATTCTATACTATTGGTGTCAAAAATGATCTCAAAATCTCTCTATCTAATAGTTTTATTCCCAATAATTCCAAAATTCTCAAATTTCCCACAAAGTGTACAATTTACATAAACACCCTTTGTTTTCTCCTTTTTCGACAAATCACACATAAATAATAAAATCTTGATCTCTAAGATACCATATTATTTTTCCATTGAATAAATATAGAAATCCCGAATTTTCCTATTTTTATACTAATTTTCAGAATTTTCTGCTAATTTCTGCCTTTTAATTTTAATTTCTGAATTTTAGAAATTATTTTCTTGAATTTCAAATATTACTGCAATAATCCAGAAATTCTAGAATTTCTGATTTTCTTTTTCTTTTTTCAGAAATTTCAAGAGTTTAGATCTTTGTTTAGAAATTAAGGAATTTCTTGATTTTCTCATCAATATCAATTAGTTTCAATAGCCTTCAAAGTGTCCTATGCAATCTCTATTTTCTCTATAGATATATCTAGATCTACAATAAATCAAAACCTAATTGTAATCTTTCAAAAATTTAATCATAAAGGAAGAAACTTACCGACTAAAATCCAGAAAGCTTGAGCAAATAGTCTTCTCAGATTGTTCTACAGCCTTTATTCTTTCCTCCAGGCTCTGGCCGTCGATGGGAGAAATTAAAAAAAAAAAACTTGAGGCGGCTAGGGTTTTCTCTTCTATTTATAATCTCATAATAATTATCAATTTTGCATAAAACCCCTTCTAAGAATATAAAATTATTCAAAGATTTTTTTATTATTTTTATTATTTTTATTATTTTTATTATTTTTATTATTTTTATTTTTTTTTTAAATTCGGGGTCTTATAGAATACCATTGCTGATACTCTTGCAAACTATGCTATAAGGAATCAAAGTTTATCTCTGTTTCACCAAGGAGAAGATAGGCCAAGATGGCCCTGGAAGGCTGTTCAAGCAATGGGACTACAATTCTAGGATTATCTTAGTGTTTTATTTTCTGTTTTTATTTGTCTAGTCAGAATCGCTCAAGTATGTCAAAAAAAACAATGTCTAGCAGATTTTTTGGCAAATAAATCAACAAAAATTTCAACAATTACAACAGTAAATTACCGTGACACTAATCAAGCTTTAACAATAGTTGGTGATTTATGGAAATCAGAACAGTTCCGGGATTAATTGAGTTAAATGGTGTTGTAGAGTAAGTGCTTTAATTTGTGAGACAGTGATGACCTAATCTCAAAAACAATCTAAGGTTTTAAATATTAAGCAATAGAGATTAACACCTAATTTTAATTAATCAATTACAGTTACTCAACCACACTCACGTGCGGGTGGCGCTATAGGCCAGCCCACCGATCAATTTGATTAACTAACTTCGACTGAGAGTTAGTTCCCACCCAATGTCGGACTAAACCTCTAGATGCAATAAAGATTGGTTGTGACTTGTGAGAGTAAATGGAATGGGTGGGCTGGGCCTTCGAGCCAGCCCACTCCATTTCCAACAAATCCATGGGTAGGTTTAAAATCCTTCTTGTCACTCATTACAATGGTTGGCGAAACTAACTTTGAAACATGGGCCCTTTCTATTTAATAGTTCTAAAATATACTCTTAGATAGATGAGAAATTAAATGACAAATTAAAGAGTGCTTCATGCAAGGATATATAACTCTCACCAACCAAACAATTAATCGGTCTACAATGACCTACATTTTGCAACTAAGACAATAAATGAAAAACAACCATCCCTCAATGCTTTGAAAACCAACAAGTAGAATCTACAATCATGTCCACAGTTTCTCTAATGTAATAAATTTGTGGACCTTTAGCTCGGATCAATAGATCCCATTCTTGGATATTTTTGGACACATTGAAAATAATTAGGTAGAATATAACAATGTGTATCTTGTTTGATAGCTTGAAGTTTAAGCATTGTATGTTGATTAGGGGGTGTAGGTGTGCTTCTTTTTAAGAATGTGCTAAAGTTTGCAATAGAACTTAATTAGATAGAGTATGAAAGCTCTGTAAACTTAGCTAACAAACATGTATAAATGGAAAACCCTAGAAAACCTTGCCAACAAAGAATCTATCTAAACAGTAGAAAACCCTATAGAAAATGCATCCATGAGTTAAATGCACAATAAGGGCTTCCTCTATAAAATGCATGCAGGGACTGTTCTCTAAGTTAATCAAGAGACAAAGGGAATGGGAAGGAGAAGAGCCATGGAAATGAAGCTCATTGTTCTGATCTTCTTCTGCATGTTCTTCTACTCCAATGCTCATCACTATGACTTCAATGTGAGAGTAGTGATCATGACCTTTAATTTCCTTTTTAATTCTTTGGCTGTATTATTTCATGTTCTAATTGAAAAATTTCTTGATTTAAAGATAAATTTTTAGTTTTTCTTTCTTAATTTTATTTTTTTTTAGGTGGAGTTGACAAAATATACAAGATTGTGCAGTACAAAGAACATTCTGACCATAAATGGGATGTTTCCAGGCCCCACATTGTATGCACACAAAGGGGATACACTTGTTGTAAATGTCTACAACCATGCAACTGATAACATCACCATCCACTGGTATTAGCTAATTTACATTTTATTTTTTTCCTAATTAATACATTATTTGTTGTCAATGTCTACAACCATGTTATGGTGTTGCAATTTTTTATTTATAAAAATAGATAAATCATGTTTTATTATTATTATTATTAAAACTATAAGAGTTCCCGTTATAGTGATATGAAAATAAAAGCATACATTTGGAACATATATGAGTGTTCTAACACACGAATGACCTAAGTACTCTAGCCTAATTGCTCTGCTGTACTGTCCTTCATGAGGACCTCACCGTTTGTGGATTGAATTGTAAGCTCATCGATCTTTTTTACTGAATACTCCGCCATCCATATATAGCTTTAACTGTTTGTACTTATGAGCTGTATCAAACCAAAAAAGTTTAAGAAATTCAATATTATGAATAATTAGTTTTTAAAAAACACACACTTAAAAACATTTTCTGTTTTTCTCTGACAAGTTCTATGCAATTGGAACTGAAATTAAAGCAATTAGAATGAAATCATGGGAAAAGATCTTTCAACTTCCAATGCTTAATTTGCAATTAATTTCACTTAAATGATCCTGTACTGTGCATTACTGCAGGCATGGAGTTAAGCAGCCAAAGAGCTCATGGTGGGATGGACCAGCATACATAACACAGTGCCCAATCAAGCCAGGTTCCAACTTCACCTACATAGTGAAGCTATCCACTGAGGAAGGCACCATTTGGTGGCATGCTCACAGTGATTGGGCTAGAGCCACTGTTCATGGTGCCATTGTTGTTTATCCTAAGCTTGGCACCTCTTATCCTTTCCCTAAACCCCATGGAGAAACTCTCATCATACTTGGTTGGTCATCATCTTAATTATATATATTTGCATTTGATGATCTCAAAATAAAAAAAAATATATAAAAAAAAAACATTTTCTTCTGTTTTTTGTTTTGTGGCTTCATGTAGGAGAGTGGTGGAAGGAGGATGTGAGTGAAGTTCTTGAACAAGCCCAATCAGGCCAATCACCAGTGCCATCAGATGCCTACACTATCAATGGCCAACCTGGTGATCTCTATCCATGCTCTAAATCAGGTATATATTCAGAATATGTTTGATTATTGTTTTTAAAATTTAAATTTATTTCAGTTTAATTAATATTAATTTAAAAATACAAAATTTATAATAAATAAAAAATAAATCTCTTAAATTCCATTTAACAACACACTAACCAGTTAAGGCATTACCTGTTATTCATCCTTCTCCATGATCTCCACAGAGACTTTCAGAATGGTTGTGGAGAAGGGCAGAACCTATCTCCTCCGAGTTATCAACTCCGGCATGACGAACGGCCTCTTCTTCTCCGTCGCCGGCCACCGTCTCACTGTCGTCGGCTCCGACGCATGCTACACACATCCCACAACCTCCAACTTCATCCTCATCTTCCCAGGTGAATCCATGGACCTTCTTCTCCAAGCCAATCAACCCCCTCACCATCTCTACTACATGGCCACCTCTCCCCTCTCCTACCAAGACTCCGGCGACTTCGACGACACCACTGCCACCGCCATCCTACAATACTCTACTCATTATCATCATAATAATGAGCATCCTCTTCTCCCTTCTTTCCCTCTCTTCAATGACACCATGGCGGCCTTCAACTTCTCTTCAAGCTTGAGAAGCCTCTCCAATGGCAACCACTCCTTGATCCAAGTCCCCAAATCCATAACCAAACACATCTACATGACTGTCTCAGTGAACGTGATTGAGATTAATGGGACCGAGTTCTTGTCCAGCCTCAACAACATCAGCTTCTCCAACCCCTCCATTGACATCCTTCAAGCTTACTACAAGAGGATCAATGGAGTTTTCGGCCAGAGGTTTCCCGACAAGCCCCCGTATTTCTTCAACTTCACCGCCGACGAGCAGCCGGAGAGGCTTCTGGTGCCGAGGAGTGGGAGGGAGGTGGAGGTATTGGAGTACAATGAAGAGGTGGAGATTGTTTTCCAGGGGACTTCGTTGGTGTTAGCCGAGAGCCATCCCATGCATTTGCATGGCTATAGTTTCTACGTCGTGGGGATGGGTTTTGGAAATTTTGATAAGACGAGGGACCCTTTTGCATATAACCTTCTGGATCCTCCTCATAAGAACACTGTTTCTATTCCTAGAGATGGTTGGGTTGCTATCAGATTCAAAGCTGATAATCCTGGTCAGTTCTTTCTTTCTTTCTTTCTTTTTGGTTACAGGTTTTCATTTTGAAATTATTTTTAATTTCTTTTTTTACATTTAATTTATATATATGATGATTTATCTTCATGACTTGTATTTTTATGTGCAATCAGGTGTGTGGTACATGCATTGCCATTTGGAGAGACATCTTACATGGGGGATGAGCACTGCATTCATTGTCAAGGATGGTGAATGCCCACAAGCTAAACTCTCTCTTCCACCTCCCTACATGCCTCCATGTTGAACTAATTAAATAAATACCAAATTTGATTACGAATATTATTATCATGGGCTTTTAAGTAAATAAATAAATAATAATAATAATAATAATAATAATAATAATAATAATAATAATAATAATAATAATAATAATGTATTTTTGAAAAATATGCAATTTGTGGTAATACCCTTTTCTGCTTGAATGTAATAATATACGAGTGCTCTGAAATTTGCTTTTAATATTAATTGATGCTTTATTTATTATGTACTGTGAAAGAATCAATCAAATGAATGGCTGGTATCACTCCATCCTAATCAACCACATATCTTAATGACACGTGTATCAGCTCAGCCCAAAGAAATTCCATTTTTTTTTCTTTCTTATTTTGTCTTTATTTGTATAAAAGGGGAATTTGCGTTCATCCCCCTATAAATAAGGTTAATTATTGAATTTTTATAGGGAATATAGAAAATAAAAATAAATAAGGCTTCATTGTATTATTTGGATATTGAGGGATTGCTTTGAAAAACAAACCCTTTCTGATTTTCTCATCCTCTCCAATAATATCACGCCGCGTTCTTGGTATCTCTCTTTCGCGCGACGATGGCGTTGCTCCACTCACCGATGCTCATCTCTCCACTCCCGGCGATATCCAAACCCTACTACTCCTCTATTACTTCATATGGATTTCGGCACCGGATCCCCAAACTACGCCCTCGCAGGTGGAGAGAAGGTGCCGCGGCGGCGGCCAATGGCGATGTGGATGCTTTCACGAAATACTCTGGGTATATATTCGAGGGTGGAGCCTCCTCGGAGGCGGAGTTCTTGAACGAGTACAATATTGCAGCAATCACAGCTATCTACCGGCGCAAGCCGTTCTTGGTCTTCCGGCGATTCGTCCAGATTGGTACCACCTTTGGGCAGTGGTTTGCCTCTCGGTATCTGGATAGCTTACAGGAGCGATCTGATGAGATGTTTAAGGTTGTCTTTTTCGTAATCTTGATTTCCATTTTGCTTATTTGCCTGGTGATTGACGTCAGCTGTTTGGGATCATTGTTTGCAGGTTAGAGCTGCGGAGCTTCGCCTGATTCTGGTCAAACTCGGGCCGGTAATTCCATATTTGATCGTATTTTCCCATGGGCCAGTAATCCACTGTCTGTGTGGTGTGTGTGTGTGTGTGTGTGTGTGTGTGTGAAAGAAAACTTTTTTCAGTGTTTTGTTTTTGCAAAATCTGTTCCTTCTGATGAACCTGACAATTATTTAATGAAAAATGTTTTTAACTTTAGAATCAATGGATTATCAGTTAGTTACAAGTTTTTGTACTTTTACTTGTAGCTTATCTACTGAGGAGTTCTGCATGATTTTTTTGCCATTTGGACATTTTGGTGATGATCTTAGCTCTTGCTTTGAGGAGCTTCATTCGAATATTTATCTATTCTCCTGATAGTTTGGTTTATAGTAAGTTAATGCCTCCTGGAACATTGTTCATTAGTTGGTGGAAATTCTATTTACTGTACTTAACATGAATTGAATCACGACCATTTTTTCAGGGTGCTTTTGAACATTTTAAACTTGTATTCATGAGGCATTAGCTTCTCATTAATAGCGAGTTTGTGCACTTGTTTGGCCACTTTCTATTTAAGCTGTGTTTGCTAAAATTCATTTCTTCATGTTGCTAATCATACCGTGCGTTCTATTACAGGCATTTGTCAAGATTGCTCAAGCAGTGTCATCCCGACCAGTAAGTTTATTTCCCATTCCATGTTCAACTTTACAGAATTATATTGAATGCTTCTCTTGGTTGCTCAATTCAGTCTGGAAATTGAAATTGTGCTAGTTGATTTCATTTTAGGTTTGTTACTGGTTTTCAAACATACTTTTCTTCTTTTCATCTCCAAGTTGTATAACTGATTGAATTAGTTTTGAAAATTCAAGACATGGATATGGTAAAGAAAGCCCAAACCTTTTCTTTCAGATCTACCATCTAATAGTTTCTTTGTAAATTTCACTTTTCTCAAGGATGTGATTCCTCCTGCATATTTGGTAGAGCTGTCATTGTTGCAAGATCGCATTACCCCATTTTCCACTGAGGTTGCTTTCAGTATGATAGAGAAAGAACTTGGGTCCCCAATAGAAGTTCTTTTTTCTGAGATCTCTCCAGAGCCGATGGCTGCTGCATCTCTTGGGCAGGTAGCTTACCCTGTCTTTGGGAGTGATTTATGTCAAAATGTTTTGGTTTCTGCTGATTATCAATCATGCTAAATCCCATTTATGTTCTGTCAATTATAGGTTTATCAGGCCCGGCTTCGTTCAAATGGACAAGTTGTTGCTGTCAAAGTTCAGAGACCTGGAGTCCAAGCGGCGATTTCATTGGATATTTTTATTCTGCGCTTTCTTGCAGGACTGGTTAGAAGAGCAGGCAAGCTGAACACTGATCTTCAGGTAGTGCTATTTTCTGATTCCTAATCAAGAACTTTTGATAGGCTCCTGATTTATCATTCTTCATTTCCCCTCACTTCCTGAGATTGTTGTTTTCATATCCACCATCTTGAAGGTGGTGCTGTGAACCAATTCCTAATCAGGAGCTTTTCTTATAGGCATTTCTCCCCTCTGCCAATGTTTCCTCTTTATTTCGAATTACACATGAAACCACTACTTTTATTTTCACCAATTTTAAAGCTTATTTATACTGAATCATTGACTGCCTTCATTTGCAGGCAGTACTTGACGAATGGGCATCAAGCCTATTTCGGTATATTTACTTCTCTTTGTTTTACTTACAAAACTTACTTTTTTTTTGGCTTTTGGTTTAAGAAATTAGGGTATAGGACAGTTTACAATCATCCAATGAATGCTCTATTTAAATTAATTTCATCTTTAGGAATATCACAATGTGTAGAATCTTATTTTATCTTCTCATTCCTGTCAAAGCCATCTCTTTATTAGTTTAGATCAGTTACCCTGTGAAAAGTCCATATTTCTTTGTTGTAAATATCATCGTGCAACAAATCTGGATTCTTCCTATTCTTGAATTTTAATCCTTCTCACCTGTTTCAGACGTAGTCTTAGAGTTCACATTGAATACAGGGAAATGGCATTTAATGCAGGAGATGGACTACAAGGCAGAAGCGAGGAATGGGCTCAAGTTCAGGTAGGACCCGGATTTTCTTGGTAATTATGATTTACATTGTGCTTCTTGTTGTTCCGACTGTATAGTCACTTTTATAAGATACTGGTTCTTAAAAATAAAAGACAACTCCTTTCTTGATTGTATACCTTTGTGAACAATAGCTGGTTACTTCAAGCCAGTTATGTGTTGTTTCCTCTGTTTTTTCAGTCTGTTGAAAACTGGGTGCTGTTTTGTGATGACTTGGTTTGTGTTATTGTTCATTGTGTGTTATGTTTCCACATTTAACCAGAGAGTTGTATGGGGGCCTGCAAGATGTGTTTGTGCCAAAGATGTACATGGATAGAACCAGCAGGCGAAGTTCTTGTCATGGAATGGGTGGAGGTGCATTTCCGTGAACCTCTATTATTTGACTGACTGGTATCTGTGTTTATCAACACAGCCTACTCATTTCAGTTCTTTGTTCAGGGGCAAAAGTTATCTGAAGTGAAAGATCTCTATCTTGTAGAGGTAGAATCTTAATTTAAACTTAATTTTTTGGTGCACCCCTTTCCACCATTTTCATACCCAAAATTCCACTTTCATTGCTTTTATTACCATTTGAGGAGATTGTCTGATCTTTGTCATTTGACAGGTTGGTGTATATTGCTCTCTTTCTCAGCTTCTAGAACATAGATTTTATCATGCAGATCCTCATCATGGAAATCTTCTGCTGTCCTCTGATGGAAAGCTGGCATATCTAGATAATTACTTATTTTATACTTTAATTAAAAGAGGCTAATTTATTCACTATTTGCATTAAATATTGCTTACTGGGACTCATTTGATCAAAAAGCCTCATCAAATAATGAATGAAATAGCTTTCTTCTTACTTTTTTATAGTGACAGTTGCCTGGATTTTACTTTTTTCAGATTTTGGAATGATGGGTGAATTTAAACAAGAACTTCGAGATGGATTTATTGAGGCTTGTCTTCATTTAGTTAATCGTGATTTTGATGCATTGGCAAATGATTTCATTACTCTTGGGTGAGTAAACAAGTTGATGTGTGCTAATTGATACCAAATTTCTTCTTAATGTTTAGTAGATATATTTTGATCTGGTATCAAACACACTCAGGCTTGTCAGTTATGTGAATACTAACATTAGAGGCCAAACACATATTGCAAAGGAATCTAGATGAGAGAGATGTCATATTTGTCATTTTGTCTGATAAATTGTTGCACTGAGCCTCTTCATCAGAATCAAAATAAAATTATTTCATTTCAAACAAAAAAGCCGTTAATGTTGAAGTTTTTTAGCAGATTCTCAATTACAATAGACCCAAATGGTCCTAATTCCTTCACGGACACCTTGATCGCACAATCGCGGGGAGCTTTTGTAGCATCAGTACGCCCTTTTTCAAGTACATGAATAATTTAAATATATAGGAAAAGAGTCAATGAGTTCTTCCTGTGAGCATTTCTTTAAGCCACCTAAATATTATCTAGTCCATATCTTGTGAAAATGCATCATTCTTCTATTTCCTTTCATGAGTTGACCGCATAATAATTATATCACAGGCTTCTTCCTCCAACTGCCCAGAAAGGCGAGGTTACCAAGGCACTGACTGGTCTGTGTTCTACTCATATTAATCCAGTACCTCATACAAAGCTTGCCTTATAATGGCTTTTTTGTACTATTACTATCAACATGGTCTTTTCATAAATCAGCCTTTGTGTTTTATTCTTTGAACTCCATTATGCAGATGTATTCCAGAATGCTGTGAACAAAGGCGTTCGCAATATAAGTTTTGGAGATCTCTCTGGAAATCTTGGACGGACCATGTAAGATATCCATTCACCAGTCCAGCATTCTACTTCCTATGATATTTGCTTTTCATGTTATTCATATTATTATGGAAGTCAATTTGCACTTCTGGTTTTCTTGTAAGTATGATGATTATGTGCATAAATCTTTCTGAATATTTACTAGAAAATCCTATTTAAACATTGGAAGCTCTTTATAAGATTAAGCTTATAGACATGCCTATCCTTAGGCATACATTTGAGAAACGCTTTCTAGTCATTAGATTTTCATGAGCGGAATATATGTATTATGAACATAATCTTCTTTCCAAATATTTGTTCAAGAAAATTTTGCATAAAATGAATATGAGACTAGAATTGGTGTTATGCTGTGTCATTTGCATCTAATAATTTCAATAAATAATCTCCAATTGCAACATTATGTTCTTTGTATCTTCTTGTGGAGTGCAATATGAAAAATAGTATGTAGCTGAATTAAGTTTTATTCAATCCTCTTCCTATTGAATGTCTTTTCAATTACATCTTCTCAGTCATATCAAATGTCATGAATCTGTGATATTTATCTTTGTTGTTCAGGTACAAATTTAAATTTCAGATACCCTCATACTTTTCCCTTGTCATTCGGAGGTACTGCAATGTATCGAATTGTTTTTTCTTAAAATTCTGGGGTGTTTTTGTCTGCAACTTTTTGCAACAATGGGATTCATTAATACTTTTCCTCAATATAAAATCTTCCTCTATGATATTTCAAGTATGCAATATTTAATATTTATCGTCTGTATTTGAGTTTTCAGCCTTGCTGTTTTGGAAGGCATCGCTATAGGTTTTAATCCAGAATACAAAGTTTTAAGCAGTTCATACCCATGGATTGCAAGAAAAGTACTCACTGACAGCTCACCGCAGCTCCAATCTACTCTACAGACTCTACTTTATAAGGTTTTTACATAAGCCTATTTATTTGAGATGTGGTACATAACTGGTACATCTGCTATTTTATTCGCTACTTTTAAAGGTCCAAACTTGATTTATTAACATCCATTTTTTTCTAAAAATTGTGTCAGGATGGTGCTTTCCGGATAGATCGTCTTGAGTCCCTACTAAGTGAGGTCATTTATCAGCTTGGTTATGTATGAGTGTGTGTGTAGAAGTCATATTTGTATT
Source organism: Dioscorea zingiberensis (assembly GCA_026586065.1). Taxonomy (NCBI): domain Eukaryota; kingdom Viridiplantae; phylum Streptophyta; class Magnoliopsida; order Dioscoreales; family Dioscoreaceae; genus Dioscorea; species Dioscorea zingiberensis. The sequence goes on from CM048821.1 coordinate 25,995,337, forward strand.
TGACTTCAAAATGCATGCCATTCTGGTCCCTTGTAAATTTAAAATAACTGATTGAGAATTTGAGATATATATGAGTTCCCGCTGCTGTCCTTTCTCATGCTAATTCTTTCAACCACTCTAGCACTCTGTTTCTGCCTAATGTGTGTGCAGTCATGTTGTGTATGTGCCTGTATCTGATGTCATTTAGGGTTTAGACTTTTATCCCTAAAGTTCGCAAACATTTCTATGCAGTCACTTCGTGCAAGAACTGAAGAATCTCTGACTAGAAATGAAGTAAAAAATTCTGATTCTGATGGAGAAATCAAGCAAGTCCTTTCTTTCACGTTGACTGAAAAGGTGCAATCAACCTCGATTTACTTTTTGTTTGAGAATCCTTAGTAGCGAACCAATGTAGTTGATCATGTTTATTTCTGCTTCTCCTTGCTTTATAGGGGTCATTTGTGAGAGAAATACTACTGCAAGAGTTTGTTAAGGTATATCTACTCAAGCCTTGTGTCTTGTCACTGGAATGATATCAAATCCTTTACACTGCTACTTCTAAAGTGTGATCTCTTCACGTTGCCAAAACACTCCATTTCAATTTTGTTTCTTTTATTTATTCATGTGTATTGATTATATAATTATTTAACTTCTACGCACAATTACCCTGATGGTAAATACCACAAAAATCTAAATAGGTACTTGCGCTCAAGTTAAATGGATTTTGTGATCTTTTTTTGAGTAGCATCAAGTGATAATGCATAAATGTCCCTCGATTATTGACACTATAATGCTACTCTTAGCATTATTCATAAACTGGCAGCTGTCATTATTCAGGTTTCTCAGTGTTGAATAGTTATTTTTATAGGGTCTTTTGTGTAAAATATTATTTTATATATATACTGAGGGGCTGTCAAATCACCGAACCCTAATTTTGTCTACACTTTCTACATGGTACCCGAGTAAAATTGGCCCATCATGATCTACGCCCTTGTCAGCCTTACTTCATTTATCCATTTTCCGTACCTTTGAGTTTAGGTGGTTGTAGAGATGCAACCAAGTCACAACTTCGAGATATGAAGGATATTCTTGGGAACTTGCGAGGATGTTCATAGCTCAAGAGTGAGGCCGATGCCTGCATCTGTCGGAGATTGTACTACGGCTTGAGATGGTGTAGAAATTTGGAGTGATGCCAAACTATGTAAAACTAGAAGGGATAAAGAACTATCTGAGTTGGTCTCGGAGGGCGAGTCTGATCTTGAGCACAAAGGGGCTGGAGCATTATATGCAGGAGACCTGTGTTGAGCCTGCAGACAAGGGAAACATCGAGTGGAGGACCTAGCGCACCATTAATTCCCTGACAGTGGCATAAATGATGAGTTCGATGTCTCCGGCCATTACCAGGATGGTGGAGGCAATCAGTAATGCGGCAGATATATGGAAGATGCTGGCCAAGATGTATTCTGGAGCAAGGTATGTGATGCTTATGGTTGAGGTACAGACAAAAATTAAGAATCTGAAGCAGGGGGGAGAAGAGTGTTTTGGAGTATGCTGCTGAACTGCAGCACCTTTGGTTTGACTTGGACGATTATGATCCCTTAGCATTTCCAGATACTACATGCGCAGCTTTGGGCAAGAGATAGATCGAGCACAGGAAGGTGACTCATTTTCTGAAGGGCCTGAATGCAGAGTTTGAGCACAGGAGAGCCACAATGTGTCATCAATCTTCCCTTCCCACTATGGAGGAGGCTATCGTTGCGATGACCCCAGAGGAGGTTAGACTGAAGGTGATAACTGGTGATACATCACCCCCTGTTCGGTCTGCATTGGTAGTTCCTGCTCTTGTTATCGATGATAGAGAGTGCTACAACTGCGGGAGGAAGGGACATCTTAGCTTTAGTTGCCCACAGCCGCGTAATCCTCGGGTCAGCGGTCGTCTCACGGAGGTGGAAGCGGAGGAGGGGCCTATAGAGGCGTGTGGAGAGAGGTCGTGGGTCGAGGTGCGTCTTTGGTTCTAAAACTAACTTAGCGCTACTAATAAAGGGTTAAGCGTTGAGATGTCCGGCAGCGGTCCGGGCATCGGGTTGAAAAAGTTGCGACATTTCAAGATGAGGACTGAGAGCTCCTAGGGCAAGGGTCAGGCCACACAGGATCTTGCTATGACCATTTGTTTTAGTAATTTTCCCAACTTTGCCTGTGCGCTCACAAGTATTCAGGCTCAAGCACTTGCATCCACAAAGAACTCGCATATAGAATGGATTGTAGACTCAGGAGCATCTAGGCATATCACTGGTGTATGTAGTGAGTTTGCATCATATTCATCATATAGGCATACTCATAATGAGACCGTCCAAACTACTGATGAGACTTCTCAACCCGTTAGAGGGATTGACTCGGTCAAATGTACTTCATCAATCACATTCTCATCTATCTTGCATGTTTCCTCATTCCCAGTTAACCTTCTTTCAGTTAGCTCTATTATTGATCAATTAGACTGCCAAGTTCTTTTTGATCGGGAATCATGTCTTTTCTAGGAGAAGCAAACGGAGAGGAGGCTTGGGACCGCACCAGCGTAATGGATCACAGATTTGGATCGGGGAGTCTTGAGTACTACTCTTGCTATTGCTGTGTGTGGAGGAGTAGAGGCTGCAGTGCTACTTCAACATTATCATCTGGGTCACTTATCTTTTGATAGCTTAAGTAGGTTGCAACCAGAATTAATGGACAAAGTAGACAGGAGTAAACTTGTGTGTGATGCCTATGAGTTTGGTAAGCATACACATTCTACTTATTCTAATATTGGTCTTCGAAGTGTTGAACCATTTGCTCTTATTTATTCGGATGTATGGGGACCTTATCCAGTTGTTTCAGTTATTGGATTCAAGTGGTTTGTGACCTTCATTGATTGTTATTCTCGCATGACTTGGATTTATTTAATAAAACATAAGAGTGATGTACTTCGGTGTTTTCAAGATTGTTGTGCTTGTGTCAAGACTCGGTTCAATGCAAAGGTTCAGATTATACGGACTGACAATGGAACTGAGTATGTTAATAAAGATTTTGCATCCTTCTTGTCAACTAAGGGGATCTTGCATGGACATATCGTCGCTTACTTGGTCACCGCACAAAATGGAGTGGCACAAAATGGGATGGCTGAGCTCAAGAACGGAACATCACATTTGGATAACTTGCAGCTCTTCTATCATATGCTACGTGATGAATGTGCCAAAGATCTTATGGAGTGAGGCGGTGATGACGGCAACTTATCTCATTAATCGAATGCCTTCACGAGTGCTGGAAATGAAGACACCATGCGAGATGCTCCTGGGTGAGAACAAGTTCATCATTCCTCCTAAGGTGTTTGGTTGCACCTGCTTTGTCAGAGATCATAGGCCTTCAGTGGGGAAGTTGGACCCTCAGGCTGTGAAGTGTATATTTGTTGAGTACTCTTCTAGTTAAAAGGGTTATAGATTCTGGAGCCCGACTGAGCGTCGGCTATTTGTGACTATGGATGTGACCTTAAGGGAGTCGAAGCCTTTCTATAGTGAGCAGACAAACTTGATATCTCTTTTTGAGGACTTCTCTCCTAGCACAGGAGTTGTTGATCGAGAGGGGGAGAATAGTAGAGATGTAGTTGTGGGGCTAATACCGTGTCCTGTGAATGACATGGATAAGGGGAGCGTCATGATGGAAATAAAGATGGAAATGATGATAGTGAGTTGACATGAGGACAAGGTAGTGACTTGACATAAGGATAATGAGAATTGAAGGTGTACAAAAGGAGGCACTTGAGGGGCTTAGGCATGTACCTGTGGGAAGCATGAACACTTGACGGAGGTGGACATGTGTCCAAGGGAAGCATGGAAGCGGCGGAAGTAGTCGCGCACTACAGCAAGCGGAACCCGACCACTCCCTGTGATTGAGATTGATAACTAATCCGCGCGCATGCCCTCCTCTCTCCTCAGTTCCTTCTTTTTCTCAAGATCTTCCCCGTCTCCCTTTGAGTCGGGTGGTAATGTCTCTACCTCTTCTAACTTGCCTAGTGCCCTGCGTGGAGAACCTCGAGCCAATGCTGAAAAACCTCCGGCTAGGTTTGGCTTTGAGAATGATATTGCTAATTTTGTCTCTTATTCTTCCTTATTTCCTGCATACAAAACTTTCATAGCATCATTACAGTTAGTGCTAATACCGAATGATTGGCGAGTGGCAAAGCAGAATCCTAGGTGGCAAGGTGTTATGCAGGAGGAGCTCCAAGCCTTAGAGAAGAATGAGACTTGGGAACTTGTACTTCTCCCAGCTAAAAAAAGTGCAGTTGATTGTAAGTGGGTGTATACTGTGAAGCAAACTCCTGAAGGAAAGATTGACAGGTACAAGGCGAGGCTAGTTGCAAAGGGGTATAACCAAATCTATGGGATTGACTATGATGAGACCTTTGCTCCAGTAGCGAAAATGAGCACAATGAGGACTATGATCTCATGTGCAGCGAACTTTGGTTGGCCGTTACATCAGCTGGATGTCAAAAATGCCTTCTTGCATGGAGATCTACAAGAGGAGGTGTATATGGAGATTCCTCCTGGCTTTACTACTCCACAGACAAGTGGGAAGGTGTGTAGGTTGAAGAAGTCCTTATATGGGTTGAAGCAATCTCTAAGGGCATAGTTTGACAGGTTCAAACGTGCAGTGTGTGTTATGGGCTATATATAGTGTCATGGGGATCACACTGTCTTTTACAAACACTCCAAATCTCATATCACAATTCTAGCTGTCTATGTGGATGACATTGTTATTACAGGGGATCATGTTGAGGAGATCTCTCACCTAAAACGGCGAAATTTTGGGTAAAGAGTTTGAGGTTAAGGATCTAGGCCAACTGATATATTTCCTTGGTATTGAGATTACACGGTCGTCTAAAAGAATAGTGCTTTCTCAAAGGATGTATGTTCTGTACTTACTCACTGAAACAAGAATACTAGGGTGCCGAGTATCTTCTACTCCGATTGAGCAGAATCATAAGTTGTGTGCTCAATCTGGTGACTCGGTAAGCAAGGAGCGCTATCAGAGACTTGTTGGTCGCCTTATCTACTTATGCCACATGAGACCCGATATGACATATGCTGTGAGCTTGGTAAGTAGGTATATGCATGATCCCAGGGTTGAGCATATAGAGGTAATATACAGGATTTTGAGATACTTGAAGGGAAGCCCAGGGAAAGACCTTTCATTCAAGAGTCATGTGCACTTGGATTCCGAGGGATATTGCGATGCAGATTGGACAAACTGCTTGGATGACAGAAGGTCCACCTTAGGTTACTGTATCTTTGTTGGAGGTGGCATAGCAAGAAGCAAGAGGTGGTTGCTCAGTCTACAGCTGAGGCTAAGTACAGGGCTATGGTGGTTAGTCTTTGTGAGATGCTTTGGATGCGGAGTTTGTTGTCAGAATTGCGACTATTTAGAGGCGATGTATTGAAGCTCTAGTGTGACAACAAATCAGCCATTAGCATTGCTAACAATCCTGTACAGTATAATCGCACAAATCATGTTGAGATTGATCACTTTTTCATTAAGGAGCGACTGGAGAATGGGATTTTGATGCCGAGTCATGTTCATTCTGATGAACAATTAGCTAATTGCTTGACTAAAGGATTAGGTCCTAGAGAGTGTAATAAAGCATGTAACCAGATGAGGATGATTGATATCTATCGCCCACCTTAAGGAGGAGTGTTGAATAGTTATTTCTATAGGGTCTTTTGTGTAAAATATTCTTTTATATATAGAGGGGCTGTTAAAACACTCAACCCTAATTTTGCCTACACTTTCTACACTCAGAAGTAAGAATTTTCATTGAATTGTTTAACTTAATTGTCAACTGGTTTAGTCTGAGAAAGTAGGCAAATTCTGTATGCATTTGTTCTTTGTTTATAAAATTCTATTAACTCATGAAACTCATGAGAAGATAAATGGAGGCTATTCTTGATTGTTTATTTTGACTCACTAAATAAATTAAAATTTAGTCAATGAAGCACTTTCTTGTTCGTCTGGTTATTTGGGGATTTTAACTGACATGGCTCTTTTGTTTCGACTTTCAACTCAAATATCTAATGGTTTGCAGGTGTTCTTTTGTAGTTTTATTCTGGGAAGTTGCAAACCAAGTTATTTTCCTTTTCATGTTGAACTCAGGGAATAGATGCGCTTGGCTTAGCAACCTTGGATTCTGTGACAACTGTTGCAGCTTCAAGGCTGCCCATCTCTATTCCGTCCTCGGCATTCTCAGTAACTGATGAAGACATCTCTAATCTGAGAACTTTGCATCGCCTTCTTCAACTGTTATCCAGGCTCCAAAAGAATGAAACTCCAAGCAAGGTAATCTCACTTTATCCAATTCATAATTTATTCTTGGAGTCACCAAACAAAGAATATCAAACTCAATGATCTGAACAACTCACATGTTGATTGAAGAATTAATTAGAAATTAAATAAACTGATTGGGGCCTAAGTGCCTTAATTTTTAGTCCATCTATAACTTGGTTTGTAAGGTAAAGAGGAACAATCCTTGACCAGTGAACATTTCAGACACTTTTATGTATGTTTAATTACTGAACCATTCCTTTTGTCATCCTGCTTTTCAGGAAGTAAGATATGCAAGTGTTGAAGAGGCTAAAATTATACCATACAGGGAAGAGGCTTCTCTTGTTCTTTATCGTATGACCTCTGTCCAAGATTTTCTACCCATTCTTACTGCCATTCCTGAGGTAAGGAGGTATTCTTTATGCTGTGTGTGTATCTGCATCAATTCAATTTCTTACACATCAGTGCATGTATTAGTTTGACAAACACCATAAGAGTTTACAAATCTTCTGTCACTTTATCATGATCATCAAAATTTTCTTTTGCTTACCTGTATTTTTTATTCTCTGATTTCCATTCAGAACCAAGGTTGTCAGACCCGGCCAAGCCCAGGGGTCAGGGGTCAAGGGTTCAACCGGGGTTTAACTGGGGTTGAACCGGGGTCAATAATAAAATATTAAAAAATAATTAATAATAATGAAATATGATATAAAATAAAATTATAATAATAAAAAATATGATTGATTAACTAAATTTAATATTTATATTTAGTCTATGCTTAAAACAAACACATACTAAACAAAACCAAGGTTTTTGTTTTTTTTTTTTAGTTTTTCACTTTCATATTAAAAAAAAAAAATACCCCGGGCCCGGTTCACTCGGTCGGGTCGGGCCGGCCGGGTCGGTGACGTGGCGCCGGGTCTCGGCACCCCAGTTCTGGGTCCAACCCGGCCCGGCCCACCCCCCGGGTCCCGGTTTTTCCGGTTGACTCGGTCAGGCCAGGCCGGGTCTGACAACATGGTTCAGAACAAAATGACTCCGAGTATCATGGGCATTATGTAATTTCTAAAGATGTCAACATTGTATGAGATTTATGTTAATAACTGAAAATCAAGAGTAGGATTGTTATTACATTTTCGTGAATATAGCTTATAATTTAATTTATTTCTCAATATTTGCAGTTGCCATCAGAATCTCAGCAGCAATTGCTTCGTCTGCCTGCTGATTTAGCTGGAAAGCTGCTATCCCGTGCGGTGGCACGGACTATAAGGAGGCTGTTTGTCTGAAGAGAAGAAAAGCAACCATCCATTTTATCAGAAAGTTCATCTTGTCATCATCGTCGATGCCATCATCCAAAAAGGAACCAAAAAGTATACCTAACGAACCCCATCCACCCGGAGATGATTTTTTTTTTTTAAAAAAAATGGTAACTATCAGTTTAAACACTGACTACATTTGCCGCTAAGTTTATTGTCAGTAGTATGTAATACAACATTCCATCAATTGATAAAATTATAAAAAAATTCATGTACATTATTTAAAAAAGGGGTGGACCATTTGGATCTATTATAATCTTATTATTAGTTTTTTAATCTTTTTTTTTTTTTTTGGTAAGAGATTGTTTTCACAGCTCAAATGAATTTTACTATTACACCAAGATTCTTTTTTCAACTGATAAAATTTTACTATAGCACAAGTGATTTGATCCTTTCTCAGATTCTGCGCAATGTAGGAGTTTTGTAGACTGGCCAGTTCTAAAAAAAGTGATATACTTTGGTTCAATTTGAAGATGTAGCAATTAGCAAACATGAAACGATCTCCATTCAGCAAACATGGTACATATTAATTACAGGCATCACACTGAACAGCAAACAAACTTGGAGATACAAACAACTCTGAATCAATATAGACTGGAAGGGTGCCTAAAAATCATCTATGCAACTTGCATTTCTGTCTTAGTACTGTTGCACGTCAATGTCCTAGTACTAGCTGCTGGCCACTTGGTCAGTTAGCTCTTACCGGCAAAAGAGAGACACTTGCATTCCTGTCTTCTCCTCTCAAGAAAGAGGGTGGTCCATTGTGATTGAGACTGGCTTCAATGCCGTGCATGTGGGGGAAGCAAAATCTTGTGCTTAATCTTCAAAACATTACTGAATTTAAACAAACTTCACAATTGAGAGATAAAATATAAGTGGAGAAATTACTCCTTGTGTAAACATTCTCATGTTGTTGTACAGCAAGTGAAGTAACTCAGTATCCTCTTCCATTTCTGCTAAAAAAAAAAAGAAAAGACAGAATGTGGCATCAATCTCTATCAGTGCAGTTGTGCATTTAACTCCGTGTTATCCAATTCTGAATGTAGATGATTAATTACACTGCTAATCCTTGTTATACCATCTTTCAATTAATTTACAGAAATATGATGAGAAAGTGATTAATCAAGTTTAAAGGTTTATAATCCAAGATTAAATACGTGATTAATAAAAAGAGAGGAGAGAGAGAAAGAAAGAGTTACTGCAGAAGGTGGTGAGGTTTGGTGTTGGTTGTGTTGATTGACAGTGAGCTGGTGATGGTCAGCATGGCGAGGAAGGAGCTCGTCTTCGTTGCCAACACTGATGCGAGTTTTGTTGAGCTTTCTTGCTTCCCGGATCTTGGTAAAGTCGGAAGAGTAGTCTGCCACTCCTGGCTTCTTGTCCCACTCTCCAAACGCTGGCACTGACATCCATCCCTTGTTCTTATGTATACCAATACCCATACCCATCAATTAAAACAAAGTTAGCTAAAACATTCTAATAGTTCATAGCAGTCAGAAGAATTAAAAGAATAATGATGAAAGTGGTATGGTATCATACAAGAAGAATAAGAAGTGGAAGTGCAGTGAAGCTGTTATTAAAGATGCATGCATAGAAACCAGAAGACATGATGTGACTCACTTCTACTGGTTCCTCCTCCATTTGTGTATCTTTGGTAGCGAACCCTCAAGTTCAAAGAGGCAAACGTCTTTTGATGAACAAATTAAAAGAAAAGAAATGGCATCTTATTATAAGAACCCTTGAGAGAGAGAAAGAGAGGTTGGAGATGATGGGTAGGTGGAGATAGATAAAGAGAAAGGGAAAAGTACTTGTAAATTTGGTGAGGCATATAAGATTGTACTTGAAAAAGGAAGAAAGCAGGGGAGTGGGAGGTCACCTCGATTGGTAGTTAATCTCAAATTATGTGGTCTGTGATTTGATTATATAAATAAAATATATAAAACAAAATATCCAAGAATGGTTGGTATCTCTTTAATTTTTCCCTGCAAATCTAAATAAAAAAATTAAATTGAACATAAATTAATGAGTTTATAAACTCTGAGCATATCCATCATCAACCCAAAGGTTCTACTTAGTTTATAAACTAGTAAATGACGATTCACATTGCTCAGGATTTTAATAAAATTATAATCTATGATTGAATAAAATTCAATGAAAATATTGATTAGATTACTATGTGAAGCGTTATCCAAATTGAATAAATGAAATGGCTTCTTTCTCATTTTATATATTCTTTTGTCCTCACATTTAACTACAAATAATTAAAATAATTAATAAAATGGTGAGAAAGAAGAGAATAATAGTGTTGTAGTGAGGAAGGAAAAGTTGAAGTAGATAAACTAAATTGCATTTGAGGTAGAATTAATAAAATTCATAAATTAATTTATTAAACTACAAAAGGATAACATAAATTTATCAAAACAGGAGCATAATTTTTTGAATTTTTTTAAAATTAAAATTATATGTAACCAATAGACTCCCATAAATATATAGATAAATAAATATCTTTTAAAATTAAAAATACTCCCGCTAGATAGACTTTTTAAAATAAAAAAAAACCAAAATTTTGATAAAATTTTAAAATCCCAATCAAATATTTTGGCCAACCTAGAACCGACAAGTCACGTCCGTCTGGCCCGGTTAACCAACCCTTGCCCCCTCTATCATCAACTATATGATATATTTTTGCCACTATGTATATAATGGTGAATTATGAAAGCTGTTAAATTTTCTATCTTTAGAGGTTTAACAATAAAAAAATACAACTTTTAGTGACAAATATATCCACAGTTAAAGGTGCAGTGAAGGGCACCCCCTACGGCAACAGACATATATGACCTAAAAATATAGTCGCATCTCGGTGGATATATTTAATTGACCAACTCAAAAAGCCGCTTATGAATGTGTGTTTGTGTTGCTTACATGTGTCGACATCTATATATTTTAGTCTAAAATTTTTATTTTTATATTTGTCGCTGCAAATACACAAAGGTTGGCATTACTTGACACTACTACGGTGGCGTGACAAAAGTTGACATGGTGCAAGTGATGATGTGGCAAAGATGATATAGTGACATGGTCAACAAGGCACAGGGTCAAACTACTGGAGAATTCCACATGTGTGTGAAGATATTCGGGACACTAACTTTGGAAGGCCTGGAAGATTCCAAAGGAGCCATCTTTGGGAAGTATGAGATTTACTTGAGGTGCAAGTATGAGAAACATGTTGGAGATATCTTTGGCAATGAGCTATCTTTAGAAAGGGCGATATTCACTTGAGGAGCAAACTTGGTGTAGCCCAACTTAGCGCAGACTTGCTACAATATATTTGGCAACATATTCAAATTGGAGGGAAGAGATCATAAAGGCTATATTTAGTGAAGATTGGAGACTAAATATAGTGCATCCCAAATTTGGCGAAGAGCGAAGATTTGATTGAAGACCATATTTAGGCAGAAGGCTATATATAGTAAGGACTGATTTGATGGAGATCATGAAGACCCAAACTTAAATGATTGAGATCAAGTTTGGAAAGATTGTGAAGGCCCAAATGTAACACCCATCTCTTTACTAAGACAAATGTCACACCAAAATGTGTCGAGGGTATCCCATTGCCTAATGCCGTGAAATTTAAACCGATAAATAAAATAAGTACTCGAATCTGGTCATAAAAACATAAACATAACCGGTTACATACCGATAGAGTACACATGACCGAAGTCATAGTAGAGTACATTACAGTAGTAGTTTTGGGTAACTACGACCCCAAATATAGCGAAAAATAAAACATAAAAGTTCAACAATCCGATAACATAAACACTAGGTACGCCGTATTAGCCACTAGACCTCTACTCTCGCTCTCATCACGAGCTACAATTCTGCATCCTTGTCTAGGTCCCGCAATAGAAAAAATATAATCAAGGGACCGAAGCTAAACAAGCTCGTTGAATTGTGAACATCTTTGCCAGGCATTATACATACTTGTGCTATAACTGAAATGTATGTTGTCATAATAGTATTTAAACAAATACAAAACATGAATGTCTCCATATTTATCTAAAATCAGGATAAACATGTCAAGCTAATCGAAAACCCCGAATAAGCAATATCCATTCTCAATCATTACAAGCATATCATATTTCTATATATATATGCTAAGGACTCGTATCGCACTAATAAACACCCATAGTTCTCATGTCTCGGGAAGAACTCCAACTACCATCAAAAGAACAGAGGCATACAGTACATGATTCTGATGACTGGGAACAGAGACATACAGTACATGAACCCGGGGCTTGACGACCAGAGGCATACATCTACATGTGTACGTCAAGCGTGCATCCCGTATCTGATACAGGTACTCACAAGAGTTAGAAAGGGGTTTTTATAAGAAAGATAATTTTCGCAAACGTTTTGTTTTAGAAAAGACAATTGAAAACAAATTCCTTTCTTAACCCGATATTGTCTACTTTATTTATGGGGCTCCCCGAGTCTGCTTGGATGCTTCATGTATGCATATCTAACTAGGGTGCAACCTACGATACAATAAAATCAATATATCCAAAAAATTAAGGTTTCACTTTACTATTACTCATGCTATTTCAATTTTAAGCAATTAAGCAAGTATGAAATCACTATACTAAATAGTGATAAAATCCATCGCATCCACAAACCGATAAAACTCATTTAAAGCATGAATAAATAGAATTACGATAAAAACATGCATAAAACAAAATATATAGGGATGTCCACTCACATGAAGTCCTTGCTAAGTTCTAGGATTGACTTGGTCTGTCCGCAGCTCCCGTGGGACCTTTTCCTTTTCCTAGAAATCATAACGGTAACTAGATATATAAATACGAGATTCGTATTTTCATAACTTTAGTTTTATTGCTTTAGAATACGGTAATAATCAATCATGCTTTACTTGTTAACATGTCGGCTCTTACCAAGAGCATTAAGCAACAATTTACTAGTCTAGAGCATGAAAACATGTAAGCATGATATCTAGGAATTTAATGGGGCATTAACACTTTGAATTTTCATGAAAATTCGGCGGCACCTCCCCTATATCTAGGGCTCCCAAAATTAATACAATCATGCTCCATATTAATTTAAAACATTTCTACAACATTGAAGCCAATTTTGGTGATTGTGCACCTTGGTGAGGTGCTGCCTTTGAGGAGGGACTGTGGACGTGACGGAGAGGAGTCCAGCTAGTTGCCAAAGGTCAAGATTGGGAGGATTCGACAGTATTCGACTCAAACACAACTAGGAGGGTTGGAGGTGTATTGAGTTCGCGTTGCAACCGAAATTGCAACCTTAGTCAATTCACAGTCAGCCACATTGCAAGTTTAGGTACAATAGGAGTCGCAGAACGACTAATTTTGGAAGGTGTCCAAATTAATTGTCACAAGATTCGGAGAGATTCTAAAAAGAGGCGGTGTGATATTTTACTTGCTGTGGAGCCGCCTATATAAGACCTAGCTTTGAGGATTTAGGATGAGCTACCGGAGAGAGACTCGGTGTGAGGGGTCGGTATGGTCATTGGTTAGTGGGTGCTTGTATGTGTTGTGTCACGCTCTCACCTGCATTCGGGACCCCGAGCACATGAGCAGACCGGCCGTATCCAGGTAAGAAGCAACTCACTCGGCTACAAGGCCTCAGTAAGTAACAACAGATAACATAATATCAAAATAATAAATATCTCAAATAACTAAATAAAAGAGTCTCAGCGGAAACAAGATAAAACGAATGGGTCCAAATGCCCTACAAAAACCAGGCCCTAAAACGGTCCTACAAATAAAATAGTCTCTCACACAAAGAAATAAAGGAGATCCTCGGACGTTTGCAAAATACCTCGACCCTCGACGAACCCTCGAGCTCAAGTCTCCTACTCCTTAGGGTCGAAAAGAAAGAACAAGTCGCGGAGCTTTCAATTGAAAGGCTGCAGGTAAGTACCCTGCGGGGTTCAAAATCATAATATCCATAAAAGTGATAAACCAAGTCAAACAATAGGAACACGCACTCAAATCCATCCCCTAAGAGTCTACCACAAACAAGAACAGCAGTGCGACCCAAGCTCTACATCGAGTACCAAAGAAAAACTTATCAAGACGTCTCCCACGACCAACATTATCAGCAACTTGCTAGATATCGACCCTCCGGTCGTGCGGCCCTCAGGTCGCATATCGGTAGCGCCACCTCTCATATGTGTCGACACGGCCAGCGAATCAACCCCACTGATGGGAAAGACAACTAGAGTATCGTCTCTCTGGCATGGCAAGCCAAAACGCCAAGATGTCTCGTCCCTAAACGTTTCCTATACAGAGCCCCCACATTCCACTGAATCCGGGCGGAAGACCAAACAACAAAGTAGGGATACCAACATCCCGAAACAAATCAAACATGCTCAACAGAATTTCAAGCAAATAAAGGAAGCATGAATGAATCACAACAAGGCAACAATATCATCAACATGATAAAAGCAAAGTCAAAGAAACTTCAAAGAGTGGGTAATGCAGGCAAGTGTACTTACTTTCAATAAAGTTGACCCGGGATTACTAGCAAGAAAATCCCGGCCACAATGTACCTAACTCTACACACAACCCCGATAGTAGAAATTATATCAATGCCTAAGCAAAACATAAAAATTCCTAGTTGAACATGCATGATGCACTAATTGAGCCCAACAAAACTTAATGGGCCTTCCCTTATTTCCTAGCCTTAACTAGTTAGATCCATCGACCATTTTGACAAACTATTTATCTACTCGATCAAGTTAAATCATTTACAATAGGTTGGACCCATTTAGATTGAATCCACCAAGCCCATTAGTCCCAACCTGGCCCAGCTTAATTTATTTTAAAAATACCAAACATCATCACTATAGCTTTCCATTTCCTAGTCGTTAAGGTTCTATTATATAATTGAGAGGTTATGGGTTCCAATCCCACTACCTTCCATTTTTGCTCTTTTTATTCATCAATCTGGTTAGTCAAGCATTAATTAAATATTCCAGGTTTATTCTACCACAAAAGCAATAGAGCCTTAGTGGTTAAAGCCCACTAAGCCCACTTGAGAGATCTCAAGGTTCAAACCTCCCTCTTACACACTTCTTTATTTCTTTTATTTTTGTTAGTTGATCAAATCAAAACCCAATCATCTAATCAACTGACCAAACCAGTCACCGCAACCCTAATCTCAATCTAGATCCAATCCAGTTAGATCAAACCCAACAAGTGAGTTAAAAAAATCCCAATCAAGTCCCAATAGACCAAGCCCAAATCCATTATTAGTTTGACTCGATCAAACCGGTTTAACTTGAATTCAAACCCTCAAAGCCAAATTGCTAACCGGTTTAATTTTAAAATCATCTCAAACCCAATCTTACTTGATTGAACACAACCATGCTTAATCGATTAGATAAAACCAATTTACTCTTAACTGACTCAACCTAGCCAGCTAATTAATTTAGTTTTATTATTAATTTTTTTTTAAACACGAATTCTAATCCTCCTTCTCTCTCTTTCACTCTACCAGTCGAGCCACGTCGGAGCTTTGAAGGACCAGGCCCTCCTTGCTGGTCACCGGTGGCACCTACGTGGCCGGTACCATCTCCACTGCCAGGTCCATGGTGCCCAAGTAGGTTCTGTCGTTCGTTGTCATCTCCTGGAACAGAGAACCGACGGCTCCTCCTCTCCTCGTCGAAGAATACCCGTGCACGGTCCGGCCGCGCTCCCTCTCCAAATAGGGTGCAGCGTCGCGACAAAGCACAAAGCTTACTCGTAAGGGCCCCTTCTGATAACTAACTCTATCGAGCTACATGCATGGATGCTTTTCATCAGAGAAAAAGAAGGATGAAATCCTTCTTGAAAAAACGCCGTTACCGGATCGCCCTTCCCACCGGACCTACCGCTTGTCGCAACGTTCCGATCACCTTCCCTGGCCAAGATGAAGACACACTCGTATACTTGAGGAGATCAAGGATGTTGCTGTACCAAATTATCTGGCAAGGATCATCCTCTCCTTTCTCGGCTTTGAAACGAAAGAGAGATAGAAGCTTCCCTGGTGCTTAATTCACGGCCTCCTGGCTCCTCCTTCTCTGGCTTCGTCGGAGAAGGACAACTCCCTTCCCTCCTTGTCACCCTCTACCCGCCTCCCACGACAGAGATGAGATCGCCAAGTAGCTTCGTAGATGCCCTTCTAGGGGTTCGTGCTCGCCTCATTCTTATAGGACTAGCGATCACGCATCGCTATCTTTCTAATTTTCGAGCCGAGATCGCCCCTTTCCATATTTAGTTATCATTCAAATAACTTCTTGCAGCCGCCAAGAATCGCTTTCGCGTAATGGCGCGCTACAAGGTAGCTGGAGAAGAAACTCTACTCGTGCCTTGTGATCGGGCGACACTTTCGTTGGACTCCATGCAGATTAGCGCTCTATAATCCAACGGCTTCGCTTAAATCTCGCGGC
The DNA here is from genome assembly GCA_026586065.1 of Dioscorea zingiberensis. Classification (NCBI taxonomy): domain Eukaryota; kingdom Viridiplantae; phylum Streptophyta; class Magnoliopsida; order Dioscoreales; family Dioscoreaceae; genus Dioscorea; species Dioscorea zingiberensis. The sequence continues at coordinate 26,011,447 of CM048821.1, forward strand.
CTCGACCATTACACTCGATAGATGAATGGTAGCGATCGATACGATGATGAACGGTTTGATAACTCATCATCGCCAACTTAAACAATCCTTTTAAGATGAACGCCCAGATTATTTCTCCTCACTTCAGATAGATGAAAGGCCGGAGGATCGAAGACCATGCCTCGAACTTATGTAAAACCATCAAGATCTTCTTAATCTCCACCGGCCCAAGTTTTTTCCCTTGCATGGTTTCTCTCTTGATTTTGCACATATGCCCTCCTATTTTACAATCTAACATGAAGGTCCTCTTTGAGAGAGAAGTAAAATTCATTTTCAGTCGTTAGTCTTTTATGAAATTACAAGGAGGTCCTTGGCAGCCCCAATAATTACAATTTAGGGATTTAATCAACTATACCCTCTTCTTCAAACAAATCCAAGAAATTTCCAGAAATTTCCAAGGAAATTTCCATTAATTAAATCAATCAATTACTAAGCATTTATAGTTTATTTACTCTAAGAATTTATTTTTTTTCCTTTTAAGTACTCCAATCACTCTTAATTACCAAAAAGTCCTTGGAAGCCTTAATTAATCCTTATTAGGGTTTTAACTTATTAAACCTTTACTTTTCCATATAAATCAAAAATTATTTCAATTACCAAAATATTAAAAATTCATTTATTCAAGATAATAGAAATCTTGGATTTCACATGTTGTGAGGATGAGTGACCAAGTGTGTTGTACTCATGTTTCTACCTCTTTAGTTGATGCGTTATCTCCTGATTGACCCCCTGCATATAGGCTTGGAAGCCGAACTGGGTTACCAATTTTGTGTGTTCCCTCTCTTCATATTTTACTTTGTGATTGTATGTGTGAGCTTGTGTGTTCATTGGAGAGAAAGTGTCATCCTGTAAGCCCACACAACCTCCCGGCGGAACTAAAAATATTTATGTAGCATCATGTACTTCCGAGTGGTTATTGATTAATTAAAGAAAAGAATTTGAAGATATGTTTTAGCTTTTGAATGAACATTCTTATATAAAGCTACCATTCTAGTTTTCATGTTGAAGCTATTTTTAACTTTAACAAAAGCTTTAAGCCTTCTTTAGGCCGCAAAACAAACAACTTTTAAAGTTGGGAAATTTATTTTTTACTTCCCTACATATTTACATTTGACCAAATAGTCATTCTGGCTATTGATATTTATTATTAGTCTCCCTTTTTGAAATTCTTCTCCACAGATCCCTCGTGTCAGAGAGTTGTGTAGAATTTTTGAACAATTCCACCTTTAGCCTTAGGTGCTTTGGTAGGTGATCTCCTACCCAGTTATGTCACCGTTATCATTCATTTCCTTTTCTTGCCCAACAAACTTTCTCATCCCCTCCATCTTACTCCTCTATTCAAAGGAGTGTGTCTTTTAGTTGAACATCCTGCGGTCTATCTTTCATTCCTTTCCTTTGCTCGTGGTTTTGAAGGGTAATTATGTCCAACCTCAATGAGAGTTTTATGGTCCCCCTTCTTCTTCTTAAGTTGAGCAATCCTTTTACATCTTACTGCTCCATATTCATTTAGCAGGTTTCCAATGGAGACCTTATACACTATTGCAAGGTATAAAAAAGGTCATGTTTTTGAGTTTAGCATAGTGTCCACGTGACAGTTTGTGTTAGAGGATATATGCAAATGTTGGAGCCTGGAAGCTTCCCGCGTGAGAATGAAAATTGTCATCCCAAACGATCATAACAGTATATGTTCCATTGAGTCAGATGGAGATTTTTTTGTGGGTGTGCAGCGTGTATCATATATTCAAGAAGATCGTGATGGGTATGATCATTGAGGACAAGAGTGTGACAACGGAGGATCGGTCAGAGTTATCCAAAGCCCCATAATTAAGACTACCTTTTTATTTGTTTTTGTTGAGATATTATACATTCTTTGTTTCGAACAACTATACTATTTGTTTTTTTAATGGAAGTATGTTCTACATGTATTTGTCCATGATTATTGGGGTGTTTGTTTGTTGTTTTCTTTTCTCGTGTATTGTTCTAATGTTTCCATTTATCTTATGGGGTTCATGTTTATTTTTTAGAGTTTCTGTTTAATTTTTGGAGTTTCCGCTTAGTAAACAACTGAAGCATTGATTTTTTTTGGAGTTTTCGCTTAATAAATCCGTGGCTTTCAAAGTTTATTTTTTAGTTTTCGCTTAGTAAACGGCTTAAGTGTTTATTATTTGAGTTTCCGCTTAATAAACGGCTTAAACATTTATTTTTTGGAGTTTGGTCTTACTAAATTGCTAAAGTATTTAATTTTTGGGTTAAAGCCATTTTTGGTCCCTGAAAATAGGTCAAATGTTCATTTTTATCCTAAATTTCAAAAGTTGTTCAATACGGTCCCTGTGCTTTACGTATTCCGACACATTTGGTCCCTGACGCTGATGTGGCACTGACGTGGCATACGAATGAAATTCATGATTTTTATTTGTTTTTTTTATTATATAGGTGACTGTATTTTGATGACATATGGCGGTCCAGCTGGACTACTGACATGGCATGCCATGTGACAAATTATCTTTTTATTAATTATATATTTTTTATTTTTTATTTTTTTATTTTTATATTTTGTTTATTTCCAAAGAAGAGAAACAAAGCAAACAATAAAAAAATAAAATATAAAACTAAAAAATATAAAATTATAAAATTGCCACGCGGCATGCCACGCCATCACCCAACCGCCTACCACGCCACCAAATATGCTACTTGTAAAATAAAATAAATAAATAAATACCATGTATTTCATTCAGATGCCACGCCAAAGACTACATCGGCGTTAGGACCAAATGCATGTAATACTCAATACACAGGGATCGTTTTGAACAACTTTTGAAATCAAGGATAGAGATGAACATTAGACATGTTTTCAGGGACCAAAAATTGCTTTAACCATTAATTTTTTGGAGTTTCCTCTTAGTAAACGGCTTAAGCATTTATTTTCTGAAGTCCTCACTTACTAAAGAAAGTTTTTTGCTTATTTTTTGGGGTTTCTGTTTATTTTTTATATTTTTCTTCTATTTGTTATAGTTTTCTATTAGTAAATTGTGATGTTTTTTATTCTTTTTACTAAATGTGGCAAACACTAGGGACCAATTACCGCAAAGCACTCCTTTTAAACTCAACCCAATGATGTCCTAAGAAAGTCAAGGAATGACCTTGTGCATAACAAACCACTCGGAATTAGGCAACGTGGTGATCGAAACAATGACTAGAGATTTGAGAATGTGGAACATTTCAGAGAAGCTTTTACTTGACCTTTTTGCCATCGTGCGTAATTTCAATTGTTGGTTCCTCAAGATTGAAAAAGCAAAAAGTTACCATTGCATGTATAGTGGATGGTTGTCAGTGGCATGTCTATGTATCAAGAGATGGCACTCTTCAAGCATTAAGGATCAAAACAATAGAAGACACACATACATGTTGAGGAGGGATTGGAATGACATCCCATCAAAAAGCTTCTAAAACCTAGGTCAACAAACTTGTGATTTAGAAACTTAAAGATCTACCACTATATAGGGTCGTGGACATACAACGAGACAAATTATGTGACCATCGAGTCCACCTGCCGTATAAAGAAGCCTCGATAGATAAAGAGGTTGCTCGGGAAAAGGTCCACGGATACGATGTGACAAGGTACGATCTATTGCTGTGGTATGCCAAGAAGATGGCCGATACCAACCCAGGTAACATCGTGATTTTGGATAAAGAAAGTGAAAGGTTCAAGAGAGAGTTCTTTTGCTTTTATGGTTGTTTCAGGAGAGGTTATAGACCCTTATTATTCCTAGATGGAACTCATCTATTATAAAAATAAGGTGGTACTATGTTAGGTGCAACTAGTAAAGACAACAATAAAAGATTCCTCTACTAGTAAAGACAGATAATAATTGGACATGGTTTGTCTCAAAACTGGGTGACACATTGTATAACAATGACAAAGAGTACAAGAAGACCATTACGTTCATATCGGACCGATCTAAGGGACTTTTCAATGTTGTTTCTAGGGTTTTCCCTTCCTCTCCCCATGCGTATTGCTTATGATATTTTTAGGCAAACTTCTTCAAGGGAAATGCTAGCCTAGGTAGGGATATGAAGCATGTAAAATCCAAAGATTTTAGGGAATTATTGTTCGTGAATAATTTTTCCTTAATTATTTGAACAAGTCCCTATATGGAAACTAATTAAATTTTTATTGGAATAAATGTTTAATTAGTTATTTCTTTGAATAATTTGTTAATTAAGGTAGTCTCCCATACTTAGAATTTATAGGATTTTATGTGGAAAGAGGGATTAACCAGCTTAATTAGGGTTAATCGGGTTATCAAGGACCTTTTAGTAATTTCACGTAAAAGTCAGGTTTAAATGGAAAAAATGGTTCCCTACACACACAAGAGGACGCGGCTTGTGAATTGGGAAAAAATAGGAGTGGTTCTTTACTAAAACTCACCTTGAAGCTATATATACTAATATGGAATTTCGGAAAATTGCAAGGATTCATTATTAAAAATACAGAGGAAATCATACACACTTATATGATAATTTGGAGGATTTTAAGGGACTCTTTACTAAATAGCCAATTGAAAACTAGTATGATAAATTACTAGTATGATAAATTAAAAAGATATCAAGGGCTCTTTACTAAAAATACTCTCTCTCACATAGGTGGGGTCTTCATGCAAATTATGAAGATGGGAAAGACTCTTTACTATAATTGCAGGAGAAGCATGCACGCGAGCCTCTTCGTTTGTAATTTTGGGGAAAATCATGGATCTATTTGAGAATGAGTATTCTTAAATTATATATATATATATATATATATATATATATATATATATATATATATATATATATATATATATATATATATGGCCTACTACATGGCCTTAAATATCACAAGAAGCGTCGCTTCCATTTGGCTCCACTTGCACAGTGTTTTGAGAAATCAATCAGATGGATGGAAAGAATATCGAAAATAGCTAGCATGTCAATTTTCATATAATTTGGGAACTTGTAGGGTCTCTCATCTTAATGGGTGAAATTATGAACCTGGTAAGATTTCTATAAATTTTCATCTCATAAGATGAAGACCCCACAAGTCCCCAAATTGTATGAAAATTGACATGCTAGCTTATTTTTCTATGTTCTTTCCATCCATATGGGCTGGAAATCCTAAAATACGCCCAAGGCCAAAATGGGAGTATGCATTACCTAATGAAGTTGTTCCAAGCAGGCCTTATAAGAGTATGCCTATATAATAATTATGTGATAGTTTGATAGCTTAATGATTAAAAAAAGATCTTTGATTCAAGGATTAAAATTGATTAAAGACTTAATTAAGATTAATTGGGAACTTAGGGACCCCTTGGTAATTTCAAATAAGGTGAGAATCTAAGTGAAATTAGTATCCTCTCTCATATTCAAAATCAGACAGGGTCCTATTCCGGATTTCAAAAAAAGAATGGGGTTTAAATGAAACCATCAGTTTTCGCTCACAATGACTTACTATTATGCAAATAGAGAGGAAGATAGGGCTCTTTATTAAAGTTGCATGAAAAACCATGCAAGAGGAATCATATTAGTTGAAATGGATAGTTGTGATCAAAAGACAAGTTAAATGGTTCGATCCAACAAGGTCAGTATGAAGCTCCGTAATCAAACCGGCGTGAGGATAGGGGAGCCGCCGCTCCTCGCCAACAAATGCGCCACCACATTATCCGATTCATCGCTAATCTCGCCACCACCAAACATAGTCGATCGGATCCCGCGAAAATTCTCCTATCAACGTGGGATTGGATTCTCCCTACGATCAGCCGCATGGCACAGGTATAAAGGAGGGAAACGCCACAAAACCCTAATAGAAGTTCCTCAACAGGGCAAATAACCTTCTTCTTCTTCTTCGCGGAGAGCGAGAGGCGGGAGTGGCGGTGGGGTCGCCTATCTTTGAGCCCGAAAGTGACGCGACTTGGCTTAAAAAGGTAAGCCCCGCTCCTAATGTTTTAATTCTCAGCTTGTGTGCATGCATCGTAGGGGTGAGTGAAATAATAGTTTTAGTGGGTAAGAAGCATTCTCTGTGATCAAGTGTTAGGGGTTCACGCAGGTTTGGGTCTTGGTTGGTTCTCAGAGGTTGCATGGTGGCTGGGATGAGTTGTGGGAGAGCAGGGTGGATTAGATTCAGAAATGGAGGTCCGTGTGGGTGCAAGCATAGTTCAGAGGGTGTGTTGGCCTGATAAGTGGAGTTCTATTGTTTAGGAACTTGAAGGTTAGAGAGGAAGACCTGTGACTCTACTGGTGGTGATTGTAATTGCGTTTAGTGTTTACAAATGGGAAGTAAAGCTAAAAAGGATTGGATTCTATACATGTTATTCTCTGTGCTAAATTTTTGAAGTTATGTATGGTTACATAGTTTGTGTCATGGCTGTGAAATTGGTTAGAATTTAGATGTGAGTCATGAATTCTCTATTACTTGGTTTGGAGAAGGGTTACACTCCCTTGAATGATTATGGTGATGATTATTACTGATTTGATTATGGAGTTTACTTAGTTTGTGTGTGTGTGTGCCCAGATGGATGTCAAGGTTTGAGAATCTGTGGTCTTGGGATGAAGGTATGTACTTGCTAATAATGCACTTGGTTTCAAGTTAGTAGTAGAAACATAAGAGAGGATGAAAGGTAATAAACTGGGCTTTGTTAAGGTATATCAATAAGGGTTCGTAACCTCGTGAGGTTGTAGGGGAACACAATGGTTGATGGCTCTTTGTTGGGTTTCCTTTGCAAATACTTACATGCTTGAATAATGCAGGACCGTGTTGGGAGAGTTGTGCATGATCTCAAATGGCTGCAAGGGTTGCTAAAGGATTAGATGGTCAGGTGGTCCTTGTAGAGGTTTCATTTGGGGATTTAGTGATCATTGTATTAGTGAAGGGTGAGGATGTTGTAACTTAGAAGTTTGATGTTGTTCTTTGTCTAAGCATGCGTTCATATGGATTTCTCTTATTTGTTTTTGTGTTTCATTAGCTATCATGCATAGTATCTATGGGGGGACTTCAAGAGCTTATTTGGTGGGTTAGTAGATGAGCATGAATGAGTGACTGACATTCTTTGATGGATGATGATAGCATGGGTTTAATTTAAAGTGGAGGCTTAAGAGGAGGAGGTCGGCATACGGTTTGGCTTAATGTGGTCCTAGTGAGAGATTGGATTTGGAATTCCTCCTCGAGATTAATAAGTGAGTTATTGTTAAGTGGGTTGGACCACTTTAAATCCAAATTTGCTTTGTCGTGCCCAATTAGTAGGGGTTAAAGATTGGTATATTGATAGGTCGGCCTATGTAGTGAAAGGATAAGTGTGGGTAGAGGAGTTCATGTTCGCTTGGATGGACTTGAATGGATGGGCCATGATTTTGGGTTTTCTTAAATTTTCTTATTTATCAGGAGTTAATTAAAGGATTTAGTGATGATGGGAATGCGCGTGATCAGGTTCTAGTCAAGTACATGTAAGATAAATGTGCAGAGCTTAGTCGAGCTGAGAACCATGAATAGTCATGAGGTCCTGCCGTCACAGCCTTAGAGGGACAAATTTACCAAGCAGCCCTGATGGTTATCCAATAGAGAGCATATATAATATCACCGTTGGAAAGATTGGGGAAAAGATCTTTCGAACGGAGACCTTAATCAACTTCGATTTTAGTTTTGATCAAAAGTTATAAGCTATTTTTTGAGACTACTTGCAATGTAGATTCGTGAATTGCGCTTTAATAATATTATTAATGTTATTAGTAATATTAATAGACCATTATGTTTTGGTGATGGTACTGAAGTCATAGTTATCATTACACAAATATAGGCATATAGAGCGTTGAGCCTTGCGTTAGGAGGGACACGTGGGTCAGATGCGGTATTGATATACCTGCAATCTGAGGTAAGTGCTCTTGCCTAGTTTCCACCTCATCTTTGGGTTTTCTTTGGAGCTTTGATGATTAAGCTATTTGTTAGCATGCATGTTCTATCATGATGATCCTGCTATTATGTGGTTACATTCATATACACGCTTTGTTGTTTGGTTTCCTTTCCATTGTATGTGTATGTTTGCTTTAGTAATGAGATAATTAGTGTCTTATGTGCATGTTTGTCAGTTGACCAGTGACGTGGCCGTATTCTTGTGCAAACACGTGAGCTTTGTCGCGGCACCGGTCGGATCGGTCAATGTATCCCAGTTCAGCCTAATTATTTATTGTTGAATGCCTAAGTCTAGCATACCACTTGTGACCAGGGACGCATGCTTCAGTGTGGAGACTTGTGGTACTTGTGTGTTTAGGTTGGGTAGGTGCGCCGTCGGTGGGATGAAGCGGGCTTTCGAAGAGGCATAGCCTGCTGCCGCCTCGCTATAGGCACTTGGAGCCATATGGAGATACAATGCGGTACTTAAGTGTTGAAATCGGTGTTAGTGTGTGTTGGTTGAGTTCCATTCTTCCACACCCGATCGATGGAGCATAGGGGCTCCGCTTAAGGAGAAAGTTAGGGGATGAGGACACCGCACAGTGTTTTGACTTGCCCACGTCGCAGGGACAATACTGCGGCTTGTCCTTCCCGCCTGCCGGATGATCACGTTGACCGTGTCCAACATCGCATACAAGAGGTGGCACTACCTACGACATGCGGCAGGGTCGCTCGGCCGGAGGGTCGCATCGTACCGGCCAAAGGATGCTGTTCTAGCGAATCGGAGGATCGATTCTTACGAAGTTTCGAGTTTTTTCTTGATAATCTCTTCTAAAGCCTCCGAGGGGTCGCTACTTTGGATAGGAGTCGCTACCAGCTGATGCGTTGTTTGTAGTTGTAACCAGCTCGGTTTTTATGTCGAGATATTATATAAATATTAAATAATTAATTTGGTTTCTAACCAAAATTTAATCTTGATTTAGGTATTGATCTAGATCTTGTGACAAATTAATCAAATAAATGGGCTTAACATAGGGAGAATTAGAAGAGGTCACCATTCAAGTGGGCGGGCCAAAATTGAAAGTAGATGAGAGATGAGAAGGAATAAATTGATGATGACAATTATACTTTGGTTTTAATAGAATTCAGTAATGATTAATGTGTTAATATAATCATGTGACGTATTAGATTATTTGTCATTGGGCTTCAAAGTTTGGAGAAAAAATCAATTTGGTTGATAAGAGTAGGGCCTGGGTTTGAGTAAGTAGTGGTTGAAATGAAAGAGCCGAGGGCTTCTAGAGTGTGGGTTAGGGTGGAGCTCTACCGCGAAAGCAAATAGAGAGGTGGATCAGCGTGAGCCCGCTTGGTGGAAAGCCGGGTGGAAGAAGAAGGAGGTGAAGCGTTTTGTATGCTTGCGGGAAAGGAGAGGCTTTCTCCATGTACGAAAACTATTTAGTTGTTGACTAAAAGCCGAGAAGAACAAGGAGGGTCGCGTTATGTCGTCTACGCTTCACCGCCAGCCTCCAGGTGATGGTTCTGGATCGCCCCGGGTAGCCTTCGCCTTGGAGTAGTCTCAGGTTTAGAGGCATCTATCTCTGTCCTATGTTCCACCAACGCGATCAACTCCCTCTCGCAACCTTTGTTCAGTAGCGCCCCTTACCCCCGGTTTTGAGAGTTCTAAGAGTCATCTCGCTCCTATTCCAATGGGATCTTCGCCAATTCCAGCCTCCGGGCCAAGAATGAGGCCTCTCCACCAAAATCGCTTGAAGGGTATATATGCCTACACGAATCTCGGAAACTTCTTTGTAGTGTTAGTTGTGAGTAGTTGTTATGTGGTTATTCTTGTTGTAATTGCTGTTTTACTTTACCGCCGCTTGCTTGATCTTGGAATTCGCGATCTTTACATAGTTGTTATTGGGTATTTGTAGTGTATGTATGCGTTTGTACTAAGCTTGGATTCAAAGGTCTGTAGCATAGTGAAGGGAGATTTTGTATTGGGTGTGCTACTCTTGCTCAACAGTGTTTGTTGATATGCTCCAGTTGAAATAGGAACATTTGTATAGGATTCCCTAAATCCTCTTGTTATGGATAAATCTCATAGAGATAAAGTGTACTTCAATTGCCAGATTGAAGGTATTCAAAGGGAATGCTTGGTTGTTGAATTTCTTTCTATGTCTAGCAGAATGTGATTAGATGTACTGTCTAGGAGAGACTTTGTGGCAACTAATTAGCTTGTTGCTCCAATGAATTTAACTTGTGAAACATATACTTGATTGAGAGATGGGTTTGTGAACATCTCAACAGTTACAATACTTTCGAATGAGTTAAATAAATCCTTAATAGCCTCTAGTACATGGCAGGTGCTTAAAGGGGAAATCTAAGATTGATTCATTCTTGCGAGCAAAATGTCTTTATAGTTCATGTAAGCTGTGAGTATACACTTCAGTAACCATGTTAATATTAAGTAACAAATAATTAGAGAATCGTGTAAGGGTGTGTTGTTGTTGATGTGTGTCTCTTTCATTTGCCTACTTTCAACCGCTTGAAGAAATGCTTAAGTTTAGAAGTTATGATTGTTTTATTGATTTTATGTTACATGCCATTTGTGAAATGATCCTGTAGAAACTGACTACTCTAGTTTATCGTGATTACAGAATGGAAGCTCAATTAAATAGCTTTTTAATACTTGGTCTTGTAAGTAGAAGGCTCAAGGTTGATTTATTACAAGTGCAGCGTAGTTAATGCTGTAGAGAAGGCAATCTTAGGTTATCTAGACACTCTGGTTAGAGATTTCAATGAGTTCTATATGGAGTTTTTGGCAACTAGAAAACTAATTTAGGTTAATGCTTTAATAGAGATCAAGCTTAAGTTTATATGAGTTAGAGTGTGTAATGGATTAGATTATTATGAAAGTAATTTACCAATTTAGGGTTGCTTTCGATTATAAGCTTCATGCTTTGATGTGAAAATATATTAATGTTTGAGTGTTGGGCCGTAATTTAGATAGGATTAGGGCCCATGATTGAGATAGAAGATGATTGTTAAATAAATAAGAAGTGATGTATTGTGAATCTAGAGGCTTAATTTAGTTATGATTATGATTACTAGGAAAAGGGAAAAGGACAAATTCCGGGGGACTTCGGTGCCTGAGAAGTCGGGAGGACTTACTTGATTTGCTTAGGACCTCAGTGAGTGGACCCTCTTTGTATATTCTACCGTGTTTGATCGGGATTTATGGTGTTTTCGAAGTTTATACTCGCCGGCTATGATTTATTCTCGGGTTTGAGAATGATTTTTGATTATTTTCGGCTATTGTAGAATTGATGTTTTTACGCATGATTAAATTTGTCAGAGATCGTGAGATAGATACAAGATGTGAGCATGCGATTTGTGCACTCTGTCGGTTGAGCCTTGCTATGCACGGAATCGCATTTCAGTTGAAGTTGAGACTGAGAGTAATCACAAGGTAGGGGAAAGGCACACTTTGTTTTCAAATGAATTTCTAGCATTAAAACCTTGTTTTTAAAATGTATTTATTTTAAAGCCCTTTCCCAACTCTTTGGAGTGCTTTCGGTACCACGAAAGTGAAGACCGGTGAGGGAAACCTCACGGCTTCGCATACATTGCCCGATTGGGGATACCTCACGGCTATTTATCCGAGATCTTAGCCGTGAGCCTACACAGTGGCGTTCTTATCGTCGGCGCTCACATATCGGATATCTCGTGAGGCGTAGGCAGGCATGTTTTTAGCGGTATTGAAAGCTTTTCCGGATTTTCTCGGACATTGCATTAGATGATCTTCTTGATTGGGAGGATAATGCATAGATTTACATGCTTTCTTGTCTTTCTACGCCTTATATGAGTCACAGTTTATTTTCCATATACGTGGTTATATATTTTCGGATGCCGCAGGTCTTGGTGACTGTGTTAGGGAATCCCATTTCTTTGAGCTCTGTGCTTCCGGTCCTTTTTCTCACCGCTTTGCTTGTGCGAGGGTAGCGGGAATGAGGAAGTCAGGGTAGAGGCTGAATACACGGTGAGCTGTGATGATGATGTAGTTGGCTCTGGCATCCCATAAAATTTGTTTATTTTGTTCTGCACTCTGTAGATTTATGTCTTTTATTTTTGGAGACTAGACCCAGGGCCTTATAGTCATGTAGTAATCTTATGTCGAGATATGACTCTACCTTTTGGGATGAATACTAGACTTATTATGTTTTATTTCTATTGTCTCACGGTTTTATTCACTTGATTTTTTATTTCAGGTTTTGGCAATGACCTTGGGTTTCGAGGTTCTCACCCGGCCGTTGGTGAAAAGTGTGATGCGTGTCCCTATTGGGATTAGGGTATTACAAAGAGTAGACTCCCTGGGGTTTTGATTTGTGTGTGGGGCGTGGCCCCATTTGTATGGATTGATGATTTCGATTATTCTTATATGTTATCATCCTGGTTTGGACTTCATTGTGATCCTGCCGCAAGAGGTACTTACTAGAAGCATTAAAACTCACGGAGGCGGATCAAGGACCTCGGCAGCGTCCAGCAGGACCGGTAGTATTCAAGCGAGACAAACTCAACTCAAATACAAGGCCTAAAAAAGGTGATAAGCGGGATAATGATCCACTTGTATAAAATGACTCGAGTTCAAAAGAACATAGAGTCAACTTGAAGTTCCACCGAACCCTATAATGAGTAAATTTCTTGCTCACGGGTCCTACACATGAGTGAAGCCTACTTGGAAATAAAAAGGAAAAAGGGGGCTACACGGACACTCGGATCTCCTATCGACCTCTGAGCTCCTCCCCTCACAACCTCGGAATGCAGCCAGAATAGAGAAAGAGCAAATTGCGTGAGCTTTGAATGGAAAGCCGAAGTAAGTACCTACTAGCGAGGTCACAAAGAACATAAATAGGCAATATGTCAAGCAGTAGAGGTCACAATATCAGCCAAACCTTACAGTCCTAGGAGTCCACGAGAAATAATCCAAAGGTATGACCCTTGATCACGAAGCCCTCCGAGGGCTCTTTGATGTGTTTCAAAGAGAACTCAAGGATCACTCAGAGCCAAGGTATGTCCAGGCTACTTTGTTGTGAGCCGCGACATGCAGTCGCGTTGAGCCCTCCGTGGCCGTAGAGTCGGTAGAACTACTTCTCATGCGTGTTAACACGATTGATATACCATGCCCAATTGTGGTAAGACCACCCGGAGAATCGCCTCTTTTAGCGGTAGCCCGAAATGCCGGGGGTCCTATCTGCAGGCATTCCCCGTCGAACCCCTCGGCGGCCAATCGAGTCACGGGCGATGGAGACCATAGCTTAGCAGGGGATACCAACATCACGCGTAAGCAACCTGTAAAAATCCATGAATTTTTGGAAATAAATATTTTGTTATTTCCTTGAGAAAAAAACATTTAAATTATTTATTTCCAGCGATTAAGCGTTATTTGTGGGATTAAATGATTTATTATTAAGGGGTTTGCTTGAGGACCTAATAGTAATTTTGAAATAGTTGAGGGACTAAGCGAGAATTGTTCCCTCTCTCACGATCTTGGACCTAAGTGTGATTTTAAAGAATGTTAGGGACCTCTCATTAATTTTTAAGGAGAGAAACCTAATAGAGAGAATCAGCGAGTGAGGGAATTAAGGAGTATCACAAATGCCGTGTTAAGCTCATGAGGCGTGCTCTTGGCTCCGCATGGAGCCACGCATTAGCCGACACTAGAAGAGATCTATCTAATCACGGATCGAGATTCGAGAAGCTGATGAAGGGTGGGATGGTGGAAGTGAACCCAGCGGTGAGGGCTCTCGGAACCACTGGCTAAGTAGAGATGGGTCGCGATCTTGAAATAAACTAAGAAGATCCGGCGTTGGTTATATTACGATCACGGCGTTGATCTGGTGAGTGTGAGATTCGAGATCTCCTAGCATAATCCGAGGCGTTGGATGTAATCCAACCGATCATCGCAGATTGGCGGCGTAATGGCGATCCCGAGGGGCAGCCCATCCTCCTGCAGGGCGAAAGTGAACGGTAGCGGCGCGAGCCTGCGCCGCCTCACGGCTACCCGTTACTGGCGTGGAAGGCAATGAAATTTTAGCGTGGCGTTTGAAGCTGTTACCCACATCTGACCGTCTACTTACGGGAGGAGGCTATAAAAAGGGCTCTCTTCTCGAGCGTCTGTACGCAGCGAGCGAGGAAGTAAGGAACTCCGTGAAGGCCTCGCGTCGGAGGAGAAAGAGCTTTTGGCCCGAAGTAGGAGAGCTTGACGGCGCTGCCGCGAAATGCTTACTTTGAAGGAATCGCGACCACCGGTGAGGAACTCTCTCCCCTGTTTTAATTCTTTGTTAAATGTCTCTCGAGCTATAGTTAGAATTTCCTTACGGAAAGGAAACGAGGAGTGAGACATTAGTGGAGCGGCGCTTAGAAAGGGGATAGGTGGAGGTGATGCGCACACGGAGAAGCGTGAAGCCGGCCCGAAGCTCCCAGTACCCTTTGAATGGCCGAAGGGAGCTCTGGTGAGGAGTTGCAAATCTCGGCCGATCTCCTCCCGTGGAAAGCTTCGCCGCGAGAGGAAGGAACAAGCCTTTACTCAGGGGCGGGAGGCCTGTAAAGGGATCGAGGGGATAGAGGCAGTGCTGCGGTGCGAGGAGGAGCTTCCGGCCGGCGTCCTCCCGGTGGAGTCGATAATGATCCGTTGGTCGCGGTGGTGGTGTGAAGTAGAAGGCAGCCCGAGGGGTAGAGGGAGAAGGAAATAGAATTGAAATAATTAAATTAAATAAAAGTTATTAATTTAGTTATTTTAGTTATTAACTTAGGGGTGTGAGCAACAATTTAGTTAATTAAAATAATTTATTCATTTTCCTCTCTTTTTAACTAAAAACATTAGTTGATTATTATTATAAATGATAATTGGCTGGGCATGTGAGTATTAAAATGGGGAACTTTTGGACTTGTGACATTAAATAAAAGTTAATAAATTATTAGCTTAATGTGACAAAAATAAATCCATTATTTTTTCCTCTCATGGACTAAGATACTAGTTAAATGATAGTGACAAATAATTGAGTAAGCGACTATTATTTGATTAATTTGTTCCAGAGATTGGAAAGTTGTGACATATATTAAATTAATCAAATAAAGAGTGTATATTTTCCTTTGGTAATGAAACTTAGGTTTTGTGATGATTTGTAGGTTATGAAATCTTTATTCATAATTTAATAATCTTAAGGTTTTAAATAAAGATTAAAACCTTAGTGTGACAATTAAATAGGTGGTGTCTCTCTATTTAATGAAGCAATGATACTATTAACCAAATAAATTTGTATAGTTATTGGTAACTATATGGAACTATGGGTGTGTGACATAATAATTAATAATTATTATGGAAATATTGAAATAAGAATAAATAGAAATTAATTAATTAATTTCTTAAATTTGAGACAATTGGTTGAGTGATAAGAATTATTTAGTAAGGAAGCTAAATAAATTCAAAAAGGACTAATAAACCCTAAACAGATTGGAGCCTAAAACCTTAGAGACAAAAGGTTGCAATTGACCGAAATGCCGTACTAGAGTAAAAAGGGGTTAAGATCGATTTAGCTAGGCCCAACTCAACTAAAATGACTTAATAAAGAGTGAGTCTAGGCAAATGGACTAGAGTTGGTAGGTTTTGACCGAGGTAGGACCGAAAGTCAGCTAAGGAATATTGAAGCGGGAATAAGGGCGGTAGCAGAGAGATGGTCCCTAGGACCCGTTAGTAGGCCTAAGCCCAGCGGGGCGTTAAATGCATGGACACTTAGAGAGATAGAAATTATTGGAACAATGATTCTAATAAAACCATTATATCGCAGGATACTCGGGGAGTTGTTGGCGGCGCTACAAAAGAACTAGAAAGACTACTAGATTTCACCCGAACTAAGAGTAGGATTCACTTACTGGATTTTACATACCGATATAGCAACGGGATTTCTTGGACTTGCTATGTATTCTTATTACATGCGGCTAATACGATGCAATGCATGTCTTTGTGCGTATCTTATATTTTGAATCCTGCTTGAGCATGTGTGTTTGTTTCCGGACGCTGGTGTCCCCTGCTTGCTATATTCTACGCCTTGGGACTCGGTGGAGCTAGGGAAGTTCCAATTTAGGAATGTTCGTGGTTAGGACCCCCGACCTTCCCGAGCCTCACCGAGAAGCAAATCTCGGAGGTCTTACCCGCCTGGGCATGGTACACTGACCGTGTTAACACGAAGGAGAGGTAGTTCTACCGACCTGTGACCGGAGGGTCGAACGAACATCTAGGTCGATTTATATCCAAAATTTGGACATACCGTCGGGAGTAAACTTTGAGTTCTCTTAGAACTCACTACAGAGCCCGCGGGCTTATCGTGGGTCGACCTTTGACTTGCTTGTGGTAGACTCCTAGGACTTTATTGTTGATATTATGATCTCGTTGATCATATTTCCTATTCATGACATCGTGACTGCAGGGTACTTACCGGGCTTTCCTTCGGAAGCTCATGTGTTTTCTCTTTTCCTCTTTCTGCATTCCGGGTTTAGGAGGGAGAGGAGCCCGAGGGGAGGACAGGGAGACCGTGAGGTTTTAGGAGTCTCCTTTATCTTTTATGAGCTTTGTTATTTGTAGGACCCGTATAGGGACCTGACTATTTTAGGGCCTATGGACCCTGTTGACTCTATGTTCCTTGGAACACGAGTTTTATTTAATTTATGGAATGTTATCTGCTTATCACAATATTAGGCCTTGTATTCGAGTTGAGTTTATCTCTTCTTTAATACGGCCGGTCTGTTGACGTGCTCGAGGTCCCGGGATCCGGGTCGGGGCGTTACACAACCATACATGCTTAACAGGAATTTGAACATATATAAATAGCATGTATGATAACAGTAAGGCATGTAACAAGAAAACATAAACAAGTCCAAGAAAACCCGAAACCGGGTGGGAACTAGGCAAGTGTACTTACCTCCTGGTGAAACTAGAAGTCTTCCTAGAATCTCCTAGAATGCCTTACGTCTCCCCGAGAATATCTGGCATACATAGGCTCTATTAGAGTCAAGATTTCAACGAGTCTCTAGTTACACATGTACGTCTATCGTCTCTGTTGGCCTAGGCCCACTAACGGGTCCTAAAGACCATCTCTCGGGTTACTGGCCCTTATCCTCTGTTTCCATGTCTTTTAGTTGACCCTAGACCCAACTTGGTCAAGTTTAGTTAACTCTTCTTTTGTTGGTCCAATCTAAACCCTATTAAGTTACCTCTAATTATTTTTGCCCTTATTGGCCTATTGCTAAGCCTGTTATTCATTCCTGCTTGACCTTAGCCCTTTTCTAACTAAGGAAGGGCATTTTAGTCATTTGGTAACATGGACCCTTAGAGCATAAGGTTCTACCCTGTTTAGGGTTTAGTTTCTGCTCAGTACCCTTAATTCTTATTATAATTAAATTCTGACTTTAAGGGTTATTTGAGCCTAGCCCATTGGGCCTCAAAACCATTGGACCCAATTCCTTAATTATTGGTTCTTAAAACAAATCTCATTAAAACATTTAGTAACCTTACTAAATAATTTTAATCATGATAAACAATTAACTACTATAATTGTCACACTACTAATGTTATATAAAAAAAAATCGTACAAAACTATACCAACAACTAATCAAAATAATTGTCACAAACCATAGTTCTTAATAATCATTTTAACCAATTAAATTACTTCTGATTTAATTGATTAAAATAATTATTTTTACTGTTTTTTTTATTTAAACTACTCTTCTTCTTCGTCTTGACACGTGCTCACCGGAGCCTGGGGACGTCGCCGGCGAGCTGTCCGTGCACTGGAACAGGCCTATATCGGAAGCCGAACTATGCCGGACATCCGCCATGCTCCGGCCGAGCATCGTTCTCCTCCAGCTTCTTCATTGAAGCTTTAAAGTTCAGGCTGATTGTAACCCCGCTCTGGTGAGCATCTAAACGATGCTATATACTCTTGCATCCTACTCTAAGGGAAAATCGAGGTAAGAAGAAGACTCACATGAAGTTCGGGGTCGGAAAGAAGATTCTCCGGAGAACTCCTGGCGTTGGGAACACCTCCTATCTTTTCCGGCGAACTCGAGCACCGACCCACAACTCGTCTCGGCCTCCTTCAACACCAGAAGCTGGTCACGACAGCTTCGAGCTCGGCAAAGAGTGCGAACCCCGCAGCGGTCGTCTCGTCCTTCTCCGTCTATCACCTCGCAGGAGAGAAAATCTCAATTGATGGGGTGCTGAAACAGAGAGTTCGTGGTCCTCTTTTATAGCCTTAGGAAGCCAGACGAACCATCAGCTCTCAGGAAAACGCCATGCCAGCGATGGCCGAGTTTCTCGCAAGAAACGGCCGCGATGACGGCGGGCCTCGCGAGGACGCGGCGGTACCGAGGGGTGGTGGAGGTACCTCGGGATACATTCTCGCGGATGTGTGGTGAAGATCTTTTGATCCATTTCAGCGCTAGGATTAAATTCCAAAGCCTCGGATCAACACTCAAGCCAGATCAATGGCTGAGATCTGTTTTCGCTCAAAGGTTGGATTCTCAGCTTATGCCTCGAGATCCCAACTCATCTTAAGATGAATGGTTCTTATGAGCCCGCACCGTGAGACCAATCCCACTAAACCATTTCACCTTGCCTTGTATCTAACATACGATCAGATGGATTTAATCTGAGCTCGCCACGTGGCTCCATGTGAGCCTTTATAACGCTTCGAGATCAACCACGGTCTGAGATGATTTAATCTTAACCGTTGGTTTACTTGTGTAGAGATTTTTCGATGGAAAATTTTCCAGAAGTCCTTCTCCCCTTTTGTGTTGCAATTTAGTCCAAGACTGTAAGAGAGGACAATTCTCTTCTAGTCCTCACTTTCCAATTTACGCGTCAGTCCCTCTGTTCTCCCAGAAACCCTAGTTAGGGTTTTAAATCCCTTTAACATAATTTTCTCCTCCATTAGATCCTCATTTAAATCTCTAGGTTATAATTATTTAATTAACGAATAATTTGTAGGAAAATTTCAACACATTTATTCCCTAAAATTACTTGGATTTTACAGAGCTTTCCTTTCGAAAACTCACTCCACTTGCTTCTCTTTCGTTTTTAGGACCTGAGGAGTAGGTCACTCGGACTCAGGAGCCATGCGAGGGATTTGGGGATTTCTTTCCAGAGTTTCAAGGACCTCGTACTAATTATGTGAGAGGTTTTAACCCTTATAGGGCCTGGATTTGTATAGGGCATTTGGACCCTTATGATTTTTATTCACGAGACTTTGTTATTTTTATGTTATTGAGATTTTTATGTTGTTATTTGTTATTTGCTGTTACTTACTTAGGCCTTGTATTCGAGTGAGGTGTGCCTTACTTGGTTACAGTTGGTCTGCTCACATTCCCAAGGTCCTAGAAACCGGGTCGGGGCGTGACAAAAGCATGAATGTTGGAGCCTGTTTGTTAAGGTTGGGTATGCCTGCACATTGAAGGAATACATTGATGTTGTCGATGAGAGCATGGCCGCATCATTATAGACACACAACTAATTTTTTCACAAGTCCGACATGAGCATTGGTGTAATTATTTGCTCAAAGGGGCGAGATGGTGTGAGATGTACTCCAACGTGGTTAAGTCAATCAATGCATGGATGTAGGAGTCTCCTCACCTACCAATGACAAGGTATCCATCAATGTTCACTTTTCATTATTTCTTGAGTTTCGGCTTAGTAAACCGATGAAACATTTTTTTTTTTTGAGTTTTTGCTTAATAAATGGCTCAAGCATTTAGTTTTGGATTTTCTACTTAGTAAACTGTTAAATGTTTATTTTTGGAGTTTCCCCTTATTAAATGGATAAAGTGTTTATTTTTTGGGATTTTGGTTTATTAAATGGCTGAAGCATTTATTTTTTGGTGTTTCTGCTTAGTAAACGGCTGAAGCATTTATGTTCTATGTATTTTTCTAAAAACTCATTTTGTACTCATCGTTTTTGTTTAGTATTTGGTGTTTTAGTTTACTATTGTTTGTGTTGTAGCCATAATCTAATGATTATGACGTATCAACAATTAGAACAATGCAAACAATGGCAAAGTCATCTTTGTCCGGAGATACATAAGAAGATTGAAGAAATCGTAGATGAGAGTAGGTAGTTGAGGGTAGGTCATTTGGATGGGGTTCCCTTTGAAGTGGTTAACAATCAAAGTAGTTGCGTAGACTTAATAACGAGGTCTTGCTCATGCCATTATTGGGAAGTTAATGGTCTCCCATGTAAACACGCTTGCGCAACAATTATGCAAACAAACCTTAGTGTGTATCGTTATGTTGATGACTGGTTTACTGTAGTGGCATACATAGTTGCATACGAGGAGTTGATATTTCCAATCCTTGATAACAATAAACCCACTGACGACCCACGAGAGCTTCATATGCGAGCACCTTTGACCAAGAAAAGGGGTGGCTATCCCAGACATAGGAGGATAGAGTCACAAGCATTCAACGTTAGACCACATCATTGTAGTTAGTGTCATGAAGCTGGGCATAATAAGAAAACTTGCAACATCATCATAGCAAACTGAATGTGATCCTTACTAGTTCATCGTAATTGCATTGGTTCTGAATAAATGATTAGCGTTTAGTAAATATAAAGTTAAAAAATAAATGTTTAAACCATTTACTAAGTGGAAACTACAAAAAAAAACTATTATTTCTTAAAACTCGTACACACATATATTTATAGATGTACAATTCAATAAATATCTTCATATACATTCATAGGTGTGGGTCTCATAGATATAACTCAAGTACCCCGACGTATCCATCCATTAATATCTTCGTAGTATGCCTAAGCCTCACAAACAGGATCTCAGAATACTCGAATTTAATCTCAAGCTCATCGAGAATTTGTTCTATATAGCGCAAAAAAACATTTCACGGTCCGCAGTCCCCGACTCTGATGGGGGCATAACTATCATAGACATAAGCTATGGAAGCGAGGTACTGGTCACATAGTTCACACTACAAAAAAACATCTTATGTTATGATTAGATCATTAGTTAATGAATTCTAGAAATCATAATAGCGATCTATTAATATCCCAGTTGCGTTTTCATCGTATTGAGCAGATATCAACGATTTAGTAATGTAAATACTCGTATTTCCAGTCTAGGACCAAAATGTAGTAATGCTCATTATTGAGGATCAACATTAACAAAATGGTCATACCGTGGAACTCTTCTAGTCTTACCCACATCATTCGATCGACCCCAACCGCATAAATGATCAACCGCTAATGAGGCGCACCAAGTGCTCGACGATGGAAGCCCGCCATTTGTATGGGAAGGCTTCCGTTAGGTGAGTCAATCAAAATAAGTGAAAAACCGCTTGATGATGTCATCGGGGAACCATCCGTCATTGGATCAAGGTGTATAGCGTACCGCAGTCACATACCTAAATACCTTCTTCCAGATGATGGTCATGTTAGAGAGAATACGCTTAAGTCGTTTATTAAGCGAGAACTTCAAAACATAAATGCTTAAGCCGTTTACTAAGTGAAAACTCAAAATATTAATAATAATAAATAAAAAAATAAAAACTTAGGTTGTTTAGTAAGCGAAAAATCAATAAATAAATAAATAAATAAATAAATAAACCCTTTGGCTATTTAGTAAGCGAAAACCCAAAAAATAAGTGCTTAAGCCGTTTGCTAAGAGGAACCTAAAAAAAAATAAAATGCTTATGTCATTTTATAAGCGAAACTCAAAAAAATAAATTCTTAAGTAGGTCAATAAGTTGAAACTCTAAAAGATAAACCCTTAATCCGTTTAATAAGCCAAAAGTCCAAAAAATAAATGCTTGAGTCGTTTACTAAGTGAAAACTAAAAAAAAAATGCTTAAGCCATTTAATAAGTGGAAAGTCTAAAAAATAAATGCTTAATCTGTTTACTAAACGGAAACTCCAAAATAAGGGGCAATGTGTCTTACTTGTCCATTCGGGAATTGAAGAACACCAACAACATCATCCTCCCTAGCTGATGCAATAGGCGAATTCGGCGGGCTTCTTATTCTTGGGTATGATGCCACTTAAAAAATTAGGTTATTTCAACTACAAGGAGCATCCTCATCAATTAGGGTGATGGAGTCGTTGGGATTTTTGAGCAAGTCACCTTCAAAGATTGGTGAGAAGTGGTTGTTCGTCCTCATATTTTGAAGGGACTCTAGGATGCTCCCAATCTCTCTGGCCACTTCGTCATCCTAATTGATAAACCTAGATGGTTTATGAGCAACCTCCTCCCTCCCCTTCCTGCTTGGGGTAACCTACTGCCCAATGGCTTTAGTTTTCATCTACCTTACTTGCAAAATCCAAGATTTTATTGAAATAAATGGATTTTAAATTCCCTTTAGTTAGTTTGGTAATTAACATAAATTCTCAAAATTTATTTTATTTGGATAAAGAGGGTTTAATAATTTAAAACCCTAATTGGAGTTAATTGGGGTTGTTAGGGACAAATTTGTAATTTTCAAAAAGTCCAGGGTCTTGGTTAAAAATTGAACTCCTCTCACAGGAAAGGACTATTATGTAACCTAGAAGAAAAGCAAGGAATTGCTTGTAAAAATGATGGAATGATTTATGCTAGGATCGTATTAAAAATGTCAACAGTTGGGATCGAGGCATCAGAGTGTGAGCTGATCGCGAGGCAATCATCCACAGTCTGTTTTGATCAATGGGGCGCAGATGTGAATCCTCCTATCGTGCGGGTGCGTAAAGAACCGTCCATCCAAAGATTTGGTTTAAGTTTGAAGCACAGGGTCACGATCTAACCTTCAATTGTTACCTAATCGTAAGCATTCATCTGAGATGGTGTTTAATTTCGGAGGACGATCGATGATCGTGACCCTCCATCTCATTTCGCTATGAGGGAGAGATCTTAACTGTTCAACTCTTATGTGCCTTAAGTGCGAGACAAACAGTTTGATCCAAACCGCTTGTCTTTTTTCCGTTGGATAGAATTGATCCGAGCCGCTCATCTTGGATCGCTGGATAAGTTCGAGGCAGGAGAGGTCGATTTGACCATTGATCATCATGAGGTATCTGCGGTTCATCTGATTTGGCTTGCAGATCTGAGGCAACGTGGAAAAGGCCATCACAACCGTTCGATGGAACGCAGCTCGATCGCGAGGCCGCCTCCACCACCTTATGCGAGTCTGCTTCCCCTCCGCCAGCGTGCGTCGCCTCGTGAAAATCCTAGTCTCTTTCCGCATTCACCACCGGCCAGGTAAGGAAGGTTCCTGTTTGGCAATATCCGCAATCAGAGAGATTGAGATCTCATCCCATCTTCACCCGTGAGCCCCTATAAGTAGAACGCCAGCCCCGAAACCCCAGCACCGCCATCTTCTTCTTCTCCTTCATATTGTCCTTTGAGGAAGACCGTGAGGGAGAGGGACAACTCAAACAGAGCGGCGGAGTTCGGTACACCGCGACGACAGGCAAGAGGGATCGAGGAGATCCCAATAAGGTTGAGCACATGACTGGTAAGCTTCTGCCTTTGTGCAGGCCGGTGAGGTGGTAGACGAGCCTCGCCAGAGTTCCATAACTCCCACATACTTCCTCCTTCTAACAAGGAAGGTGTGCAGGTACCACGTTCTCCAGAGGGTTGCGTCTATCTTCAGAGGAGAGGGGACCACGATGGAGTTTTCACGAAGGGAACTCGGGAGACGATTGCTTCTCCGGTAAGCTCTCTTCCCTTTGTCGGTTTTCTTTTGTTAGTGTCGGGCATGCATGCTGGTGGATAGGGGCCGTGAGCGCCGCCTAATCGATATTGTGAAACTGTTCGTTGGAGAAGGAGGGCTCGGCCAGAGAGCCGCCCTGTCCGACGCGGCTCCGCCTAGACAGAGGAGAGGGAGATGCGGTTTGTTAGTTATGATTAGTTTAGGTTAAAGATTGGGTTTGATGATTTAAAGGGCTAGTTGATTAAGACTAATCAACTTGAGATGGAGGGTTTGGGCCAACCGGTTAGCTATATTGTTTTGTCCGGGTCTGATTTTAAGTCAAACTGGTTGGGTCAAATCAAGTAAAAAATGGGCCCAGGAAAATCAAGTTGGGAGATTAAGGTTGGGCGCAATCAACTAAAATTAAATGGGCCTATACTTAATCAAGTTTGATAACCTAATCTGGTTTGGTTGGATCAATTTGTATTCCAAATCAATTTGGTCAAGTCCATAGTTGATTAAGATGTTGGCTTGATCAGTTTAAGATTGTTGGGCTTAACCATTGTGGCTAGTAGGTTAGGTCTAACCAACTATTTTTGAATCAAGTTTTTTTTTAAAAAAAAAAGAAAAAAAAAAGAGAGAAGGCGTGTAAAGGAGGGGATTGGAACTCTAGTCTTCTTATTTAACATATTGGGCCTTAACCACCAGGGCCTTGTTTTGCTCTTGGTTGGATGGGATAAGTTTAATTATTTAAGTTTGGTCTAACCCGGTATAGAGTTGGAAAAATAAAAGAAATAAAAGGCAAGATGAGGGAATGGAACCAAGGACCTCTCAAAAGGAATAGTGGGCCTTAGCTACAGGCTATCTTAGCTCACTTGAGCAGATGGTTAGATCTAATCAATTAAGGTAGATCACACTAGATCGAGCCAAGAAATAAAAGGAAAATAATATAGAATACAAGGGAAGGCCCACACGTTATACTTGGGCATGACTAAGGCATCATGCATGTTCAACTAGAGACTTTAAGATGTTGTCGATGCTGATATAGGTTTTACTATCAGGTTGTGACGTAGAGACGTGACAGGAGGGATTGTTGCTGAGTAATCCCAGACGTCATTGTTGAGGTAAGTACACTTACCTCGTACCCATTCTTCGAAGTTTTCATTAGCTTATTTATTATCATGTTTGATATTGCCTTGAGTTCATTCATGCTTCCATGATTATTTGGATTCTTGTTGAGCATGTTTGACTGTTTCGGGATGTTGGTATCCCTGTTTTGTTGTTAGTCTTCCACCCGGATTCAGTGGAGCATGGGGGCTCCATTTGGGGAACGCTCAGGGATGGGGCACTCTGGCATTTCGGCTTGCCATGCCAGAGGGACGATACTCTGGTTGTCTTACCCATAAGTGGGGATGATTCGCTGGTCGTGTCGATACGTAGGAGAGGTAGCGCTACCGACATGCTACCTAAGGCTGCACGACCGGAGGGTCGAGTTCCAGTAAGTTGTTGATGATGCTGGCCGGGGGAGACGTTTGCCGAGCTTTCCATTGGAACTTGTTGCAGAGCTTTAGAGCTACTGTAGTTAGGGGTCATACCGTTGTGATTGTTGTGGTAAAGCCTAGAGATAGTTTTGAGGGGGGTGTCCCCGTTGTTTGATTTGATGATCTGTTATTGATTTCATGATGATTTTATGATTCCCATAGGGGTACGTATTGGCCTTTCCATTTGAAAGCTCACATATTTTCTCTTTCTTTTTCACATCTTAAGGAGTAGGAGACTTGAGCTTAAGAGCCGAACGAGTGTCGGGATATCTTACAGAAGTCTCAGGATCTCTTTTTGTTTTTCATTGTGAGAGAGAGACTTTTATTGTAGGACCCTTATAGGGCCTGACATTTTGTTGGGCATTTGGACCCTTTTATTTCCGTTGAGACTTTGTTTATTTGATATTTGAGATTTATTATTATCATGTTATTGTGTTATCTGTTGTTACTTACTTAGGCCTTGCAGCCGAGTGAGGTGCGCCTAACTTGGTTACGGCGTTCTACTCACGTGCCCGAGGTCCCGGAAACCGGGTCGGGGCATGACATCACTTGTAGAGACCGAAGACGTGTCATACGAGTAATGGGCCTCCTTAATGGTGTAGCTACTGGTATGGGCGTTGCTGATGGTGCACTTGGTGTTGGTGCAAGTGTTGTTGATGCGCGTACTACTCGTGGTGTAACTGTTGGGGGTGAGGGTACTGCTGATAGTATAACTACTACTAGTGCGGTGTGCCGCTAGTAGTGTGGGTGGTGGCCGGTAGTGTAGCTATTGGTGTTGCGGGTGTCGTAGCTAGTGCTTCTGGAGCTGATGGTGTTGTTGTTGCTGGTGGTGGTGTGGTTGTGCCAAATGTATGTAGACCACCCATTTTAGCTTTTTATTTTTTTTTTTTTTTGGGGGTCCTCCTTATTTTGTTTAAGATGAAGCAGGCTAATCAACTCTCACCGTTTGTGGTTGATGTATTCTTCGTTGGACATTCACCTGCGACGATAGTGCATCGACTTTTGATTGAAGCGCTTTTAACTCTTTCATGATGAACGACAACATATCCTTTTCTCCTCGAGGGGTGTTACGCCTCAAACGCGGCTCAGGCCCCGGGCACGTAACAGATGCTGCATACTTATGAGGTTGTCCCCAGAAGTACGCAAGGTACATAATCAGAAACATATAATTAATACAGGATTAAAAATATATTCAGCAGAAGTAAATGCAGAAATTATAAAATCCCACACAATATCAGGACTCCTACTATAAGGTCATAAGAAAAATCTCGCTCAGAATGAAATGTAAGGTCCTTAAACCTTTTCTCCAAATCCCTGGCCCTGCTAGACTATCCTGTGGGATCTCTCACCTAAGCCCCCACTCCTAGCTACTCCTCACGATCTGAAGTGGTGGAAATCAAGGGGTGATCATTGGCGAAAGCTTAGTAAGTACCTATTAAAATATCTTGCTATGTATACAGAAATCAAAACACATACTGGAAAATACTCAGGAATAGTGAGTATAGTTAGCTATTAATGAATCACCAAATATAGGAGACAGGAAGTAAGAATATCAAATTAGGAAAGAACATAAGCATGTCAAATATCACATATAAAATACAGTGATAAAATATCAGGAAAATCACACAGGTCATCTCCCTGGCTATACTACTCACTCATGCATAAGTATCAAGTAATAGGAGTATCAAGGTCAAAGCTGGGTCATCGGCCGAAGCCGGAGTCAACCAAAGTCGAGACGCACACGCATGTCTGTTAGCTCTACTAAAAGGGAACGTGTCAACATGACTAGGACATACTCCCTTCGGTTGGGTACATGATAGGAGCCAAGTCGGGAGATGAATAATATCAGAAAATAAATCACAAAGGAATCAACATGTCTACCTGTTTAGCTCGTATGCTTATATGTTTCAACGGCTAAGGGTCGGCTCACAAAGTGCATATGGTCAATATGCAAAACATGTATAAAACACATAAACATGTATGAAACCTGTGCAAGAGTATACGTAATACATGAGAAATTCAGGATGTTATCAATACATGTCCATGAGTAAATAGATAAGAAGCATGTGCTATATGTGAATCAAACAGCGCATAACACATATAAGTCCCATGAATTCACAATATGCATTAAGTAAAATCAGAAAACATAATTACCATGCAAGCCGTGAAATTCGGGCATGCGTGACTTTATACGTAAAATACTCAAATTAAACATGTTATTAAGTAAATATTTATTTTTAGGAAAACACAATATTAATTTATAAACTTACTCACAAGTCACAATGGAGTTTATAGTGCAAGAGTACTTACAGCTTTTCCCAGTACCGTAACCAAGATTTAAACTCCCGAGTCACAACTCAAAGATTCTACAATAGGATCTATTAGATGAAATATTATTTCCCCTTATGCTTATCCATTTATGTACTCATAAGGGGCTCATATGCATGTTTACAGGTTTATTAATATGGTAAGCTACCTAACACATGCATGTCCTTAGTTATGCTTATCATTTCTGGTTTAGTCTAACCAGTTACTAGATTAACTAATATTAAGTGTGAGTACTTTACTGTTCTATTGCTATATTGAGGGTCAAATTTGCTCGTGCGTTAATCAGACTTGACTAGCATATATTTAAATTCACGGGCATCCAAAACAAAGTGTGTAATGCAAAGGTAAACTTACTCAATAACAAACTTGCCATGACATACCTCTCTAGCATTCATACGCATTACTCCTCATTTTGTCTGACTAGTTGCCTAACTATTAAGCCCTAAGTATGAACATAACCATTTACTTTTGCTGGCTAGTGTACCCATCAGTATCTTAACAACAAGTCTACATGAATAAAGTTATACCATACACATATAGCAACCCTGTGACTAAAGGTTCTAAACATGTTTACATGTCCATATATGCTTGGTCATTCTTATGATTCTTAAGTCTCAAGTAATTATACCTAATCGATTTCACAAATATTCTATATAAATGTAAGGATCAAGAATACAAGAGAATTACAATTAGTGAATCCACTATTTGGATTCATCAGGCACTTGAACCATAATGCACACCGATTCACTAAATAGATTTGGTGATCTCAAACTACTACTTTTATTTTTCCTTCTTTACTAAGGTGGTGTTTGGTTAAATGTAGTTTCAAATCCAGTGGATTTTGAGTTGCATTGTGGTTGTAAAGCCTTTTATTTGAAAATATAGGAGAGTCAAATCTAGTGTTTGCTTGGATGTATTTGGAGTGGTGGATTATACAATCTTGTGTTTGGTTAGAGGGATATGTAAATCTGGATTTGGAAAGTATGTGTTTGGTTTAATGTATTTGGAGTGTTGAATTATGGAATCCTTGTATATGGTCACTCAT
Organism: Dioscorea zingiberensis; assembly: GCA_026586065.1. Lineage (NCBI taxonomy): Eukaryota > Viridiplantae > Streptophyta > Magnoliopsida > Dioscoreales > Dioscoreaceae > Dioscorea > Dioscorea zingiberensis. The sequence continues at coordinate 26,040,036 of CM048821.1, forward strand.
GGTGAGGTTACC